>CM072516.1:41182483-41366320 GCA_036898135.1 Oncomelania hupensis
TTTATCACATTTGCGACCTTCTTACTGCGCGTTTTTATTTGCCGGGTGTGTACAGTGCACAGAGTATCCAGCTGCTTTGGTATTCAGAAAGCAGTACCCAGTGGGTAAATCCGCGACTTAGTGGGTAATCCGTACTCTATTGTACGGCTTTGCGGATTTATCCACTGGGTAAAATGCTTGTTGAATATCACCTTAACGATAAATCCTGTGTCCGATACACAATCATCATAGTATTATGTTTTTCACTACAGTCACTGAATCATAGGCAACCTTGAGCTTTAGTTAGTTAGTTAGTTGATAAGTTAGTTCCTTGCTTGTTTATTTGTTTGTACATGTTATTTTATTTTATTTTATTTTATTTCATTTCATCCATTGATGGATTTATATTTAATTGTAATGTGTACATTATGCTGCACAAACAATGGTCATCCAGGATACACAAACAGTTTGTGCAAGTCAGGAACGAACCCACGTCGCCCAAAACCATTTATAGACGGGGATAACCAACCCAAGGGAGAAGGGGTAGGAACCTAAATCATTACTGAACCACCAGAGCAATTATATGAGTTAGGATGAGCAATGGGAAAAACACTGCCACTTTTTTCTTGCCCATCGTTCGCGGGATTCGAATCTGGGTCATCGGTATGCTAGCGAACGGAACGCTCTACCACTGAGCTCATTTTGTTGGTGACAGTGGGGGTGAACGGCGACGTTGACCACCAACTGACCACTGCAGAGAAGATCACAGGCTGGAGGGTTTGGCCTGAGCGACTGTGAGTGACCACAATGATCACCAGCTTTGTGTAGCACAGACAGGTCATCAGTGGCCTTTGTCCGGCACAGCGGCCAGCGCTACACCGTTCATAATACACCGTCAAGTGGGATGACCTCCAACAACTGGTCCTTATATATGGATCTTTTTTCCTTTTTTGTTCTTGTTTCTTCTCCTTCTCCTCCTCCTTCTCCTCCTCCTCCTCCTCCTCCTCCTCATCATCATCATCATCATCATCATCATCACCGCCAGCCCCCTCTTCTTCTTCTTCTTCTTCTTCTTCTTCTTCTTCTTCTTCTTCTTCTTCTTCTTCTTCTTCTTCTTCTTCTTCTTCTTCTTCTTCTTCTTCTTCTTCTTCTTCTTCTTCTTCTTCTTCTTCTTCTTCTTGTCATCTATGGTCTAATTCTACCTTTTAATTTCTGTAATCGTTGTTTTCATCTATTCTTGACGTCGTCACTTCGACTTAAAAAAAAACCACAAAAACAAACAAACAAAAAACTTTCAACATTCCTTCGCTTGTTTTCCCCCCTTTTATCCTTCATGTCTCCTTTCTTTCCCTTTCTTTTCTTTCTCTTTGAGATGTGTGATTCTTCTTCTTCTCTGACTCATCAACTGATGTTTTAGGTAGAGTGTTGTCAGCAGACTATGCATGTTTATGACACTGGACACGATGTGCGCACAGCGACTACTACTGCACAGCGGTTTGTGTAGCCTCCGACTTTTCTTTGATGACAATTTTAACGCTTGGTACATGTACTGTACCACCATTTCCCACAATTTTTTTTATCTTCTTCAAACTTCAATGTGATCGTAGTTCAGCGGTAGAGACTTCGCCTGGCACACCCAAGTTCTAATACCTTGGGCAAGACAAAAGTGGGCATTTTTTAAAACTGTCATTCTTAACAATGTCATTGCTCTGTTGGTTCAGTGTTGATTCAAGTCCCTAACTCTCTGCTCTGGGACGGTTATCCCCGTCTGGCATATCACCAGTGTTGGGTGTAGACGTTAAATTTTAATGTGCATTCTGTTTTATATTGTACGGTTATCTGGGGACACAGTTTGGTATCTGGGAATCTGCGCATGCTCCCAGATCCAAGGCAACTTTGAAAATGCTGTATTTATTTCTAGGTCAACTGAATTTTACGAACCGTTTGAGAATGCTTTCGAACCGTTTGTTGACGCCGGATAGTGTCCTCACTTGGTTTCAAACAATTTAGGAATCCAAGAAGTCAAAAATGAGTTTTTCAGACGGAAAAAGCGCAATTTTGTAGAGAAAAGGGTTAGGGCAATGGAGAGAGAGAGAGAGAGAGAGAGAGAGAGAGAGAGAGAGAGAGAGAGAGAGAGAGAGAGAGAGAGAGAGAGAGATTTACACACCATTCGTTCCACAATTAAACATAGACATTTACACACCAGTTGTTCCACAAATAAATATATACGTATTAAGAATTTGATTGTGGAACACCTGGTGTGTTTCCCGATAGATCCTAAACCTATAATAGGTTTTGTGGGCAGAGCAACTGCAGTATAAAGTTGAATATTTTCAGCAGCGTCACACCAGCTTTGAAACCATCACTTTCACAGTTCAACTCTCTAACTAGTGCGCAACGTGGAGTTTTGAAAATAATTTATGTGCTTGTTGTTTTTATTACCAACAAGACCGAATATAAGATTGAACCAACGACGACGACGATGATAATGATAATGATGATGATGATGATGATGACGATGATGATGACGAGGAGGAGGAGGAGGAGGCACTTACAAAGTGAATGAACACATTATTTGAACATCTCTGGGACCCGACCGCCAAATACAACAGTGTGCTTTGTTCCCCTTCGGCAGCAGTTCTCAAAACAGTAGACGCAGCCTGCACAAAAGTAAAACCAAAAAAAAAAAGAAATTTATATGAAGGGTGGAGTAGGGGAGGAATGAAGGAATGAGGGGGATGAGGGAAAAGATGGTAAGAGCGTGGGCAGAGGTCAGGAGGGGTGGGGGTGGAGGTGGGGTTGGGTGGTCATGAAGCGGAGGATAAGCGGTAAGAGAGAGTAATGTTTTAGAACAATGAAAGGCGTGCTGCAGTTTCAACCATCCGCCCTGCCGAGGATGATGATGCTGTTGCTTGCTGCTGCTGCTGCTGTCGTGAGATGACCAACGCGTGACCTTGCACATGCTATGTGATACGCCACGCCACACACGGCCTCTTGTACATAGCGCGCTTTTCTTTTCTGTCACCTTTACTACCGCCGTTTATGTTTTGTTTTTTCAGTCAGTCTTTCCTACTTGCCAAAAAGGAGCTATATAACAGTCAAACAGCTCGACGCTGAAAGAGGGCCTATGCAGTCCTACACTAAAGGGGGCATAACTCGTTTTGCTCCACAAAAGACTCGCAGACGACCTTTTCCCCCCTTACCCGCTGTACTGTTTTCCGACCGAGTTTAGTTGTGTGTGTGTGTTTTTTCTTCTTTTTGTTGCTTGCCGTCCTGCAGCGTTCATCTATCAACCGGCCGCGGGGTCAAGACTCAGACAAAAAAAAAGAAATAGAGAAAAAGAAGGAAGATAAAGATAAAGCTGACCACTGGCTAGTGTACGTCACGTGACCTTAGCTTCAGAGGCAGGTGTTAAAGGGAATATAGGAAAAACAAAAGAGAAAGATAGACAACAGGAAGAGAAAACGGAAATGTGGAGGAAGGGTTTGAGGGAGGGGGGAAAAAAACACAACATAATCTGGTCTTATGTCCAGACCCCGGATCACATGACACAGGCTGTCTTTCAAGGACCTGGCTTAGCGTCTGCATTCATCATTGTGACCTATGACCCCTCCACACTGACATCTGACACGTCATTGTGTATGCACCTTCTTCTCTCCCCCTCCACCAGTATTCACGTTGTCTCATAAAAAGTAACATTTCTCTTGCATTTTGTCTACCTTGGTTGTGGTTGGATTGTTATTTTTTTTAACCCGCCCTATCATAGAACTGTGGATTAATGATAATTGATGATGATGATGATGATGATGATGATGATGATGATGATGATGATGATGATGATGATGATGATTATGATGATGATGATGATGACGACGACGGTGGAGGACACTGTTAGCTGCTGCTGCATGCTGAATGAAGATTTTTTTTTTTAAAGATAACTATAGCGATGAAAGCGACGATGATGAGTATGGAGGATGATAGGGTAAAAAAGGACGCAACTGGCGTAGGGAGGAGGGTGGGACGAGGGGTGAAGAGAGAGAGGGGGAGAAGTGTGGGGTATAGTCTGTAAGTCTGAGGTTTCTGTTCATACAGGGTGAACCTTCAGCAACCGGGTGGTACAAATCAATATTATAAATGCGCGGCGCCTTGACTTTGTAATACATCTTTTTTCCAAAGTAGATCCGCATCCGGTTGTACTAGATAACAATGCCCATGAAGGTCAAGGTAGATTACCCCTTTTTGGGGTAGACTGTATATTGTCCACCCGGGATAGATTGCCTGTTTGAAGTAGACTGTTCAGCCCGCCAGTTGGTATCGGGTCATGCGGGTCAGCTGATACCATGACCCCACTAATAAGCATTCTTTTGTGACAACTGTCCAGCAAATAAGAACTCTTGAATGACTGCGAAAGGATTCGGGCAGATGCAGATGGGGTGTAAAGAAGTAGAGCAGAGAATGAACAGACGCAGACTAGGAGAAGTGTCACAAGAGGCTATTTAGACCCTGCACTAAGGCTTCTCACCTTAACTAGTTCAGCCTGCTTTGCCTGGATACAATACAATACAACACAAGGTTATTGCTTTAGGTCCAGCGGACTCTTCCGAGCCAAATCAGGACCAGAGAGACGTTATCTTAAAATATTATAAAATGATTCAAGTCTTAAAAAACGAGCCTGTTACTCTTAAATACACAAACAAACTTTCACATGACGCCTCTTTAAGAGACTTCTTTAAAACTGATGAATTAAAAATATATTCTCTTTCTTCAATCAAATCACTAAATTCAGTCCTAATAAAATCCAAACTAAACAAAACATGTCGATACAATTTATATGCGATAGAACAAACCAACATCATGTAAGAATTGAAACAGATGTTGACCATTACATACTTTAAAAATCTCTTTGAAAGGTATGGAACCAAAATATGTTTCCCTTTCCTCAATCAAATCAGCACATTCAGACATAAAATGGCGAACAGAAAAAGATTGATCACATGCAAAGCACCATGGTGGTTCTTCTCCTTTTAAAAGGAAACTGTGGGTGACATAAGTATGCCCAATATGAAGGCGAGATAACACTGTTTCTTCTTTGCGAGTGGATGCAAAGTTAGGCAAAGAAGTGGACAAATCGGGAAGAATTTGAAATAATTTGTTGTTGACATGGTTAGACCAGTCAGTCTGCCACAGTCGTTTACAATAAGATCCAGTCATACAACGTAGGTCAGAGTAGGGCACAAACTGGAAAATCTCAGGAGGGAAGTCGAGATGTAGAGCATCTTTAGCCGCCCTGTCTACTGCAATATTGCCGCGGATGCCCATGTGACCAGGGACCCACATAAAAACTATCTTTTTACCCTCAGAAACAAGTTGTGTATGGAGGTCATGGATCTCTGCCAGAAAAGGGTGTGATATCTTTCTCGTGGAAAGAGCCTGAAGTGCTGACAATGAATCAGACATGATTAAAAATGAGGTTCTTTTGGATTGATAAACTTGTTTCAGAGCTAAATGAATTGCCTTGAGCTCAGCTGTATAAACAGAACAAAAATCAGGTAAACGCTGTTGCAAAGGCTGGTCTAAGTGTCTCCCACAGACCGATGCAGCAGCAACTGAATCTCCTTTCTTTGACCCGTCTGTAAAAAGTTGTTCATATCCTGGGTATAAAGCACACTGTTCTAAATAAAGTTGGTTATATACGGTTTCGGATGTATTGTTTTTAAGGAAAGCGGACAACTGCCAATTAATGTTTGGGATACATAATTTCCATGGGGGAGCTTCAGTCCGAAGTTCATCGTCGTTGATGGAAGCAACATCAATGCCTGCTTTTACCAAATGAGCTTGCATTCTGATGCCAAACGGAGGAATTGTGTTAGGTTTGGCTTCAAATTTCTGAACAAAATCTGGGTTGAAAACACAGTCATAAGCAGGGTTCATAGGATCAGTTTTTAATTTTAAATAGTAATTCATTGACAATTTTGTACGTCTCAGCTCCAGCGGAGGTTCGTTAGCTTCCACGTAAAGGCTTTCACAAGGGGAAGTGCGAAACGCACCCAAAGCAATGCGTAGTGCCTGATGGGCAACTGGATCTAGCATCTTAAGATAAGATTTTCTAGCAGAACCATAGACAATGCAACCATAGTCTAACTTGGATCTAATTAAAGAACGATATAACAGCAATAAAGTTTTCTTGTCAGCACCCCAGTCTGTACCACTGATAACCTTGAGCAAATTGCAGGCCTGTTGACATGTAGTTTTCAAAATTTTCAGATGAGGAATGAAAGATAACTTTTGATCAAAAATAACACCCAAAAATTTGACTTGTTTGACCGCCTTTATTGGAGTTTTATTGAGGAGAATAGTAGGGTCTTGAATAATTCCCCGGTGCTGGGAAAAGTGAATACATTCAGTTTTTGCTTCAGAAAATTTAAAACCATTTTGTAAAACCCAGTCTTCAACGGCCTTGACACATAACTGTAGCTGACGTTCTGCAGATGCCAAAGTTTTACCTTTGGCTACCAATGCAAAATCGTCGACAAATAAAGAATTGTCAATTCCCCGTTTAACGGAACGAACAATGTTATTTATTTTAATATTAAACAGCAAGGGAGACAAGATGCTACCCTGAGGCACTCCCATCTCCTGTTCTCTCGTATCTGACAAAGATCCCCCAACCTTAACCTGAAAAATTCTGTCTGTTAGAAAATTGGATATAAACAGAGGTAAATGTCCCTTCAAACCCATTTCTTGTAAATCTGAAAGAATGCCATATTTCCATGTGGTATCATAAGCTTTTTCCAAATCAAACATGATGGCAACGACATGTTCACCCTGGACGAACGCGTTACGGATAAAAGTCTCCAGTCGCACCAGGTGGTCAACAGTACTTCGACCACTTCGAAAGCCACATTGAGTGTTGGATAAAATATTATTTGTTTCTAGATACCACAGTAAACGAGAATAGACCATTCTTTCTAGCGTCTTGCATAAGCAAGACGTTAAGGCTATTGGTCTATAGTTTGTCGGGTTAGTATGGTCTTTGCCAGGTTTAGGAATGGGTACAATAATGGCCGTTCTCCAGGAGGGAGGAAAGGTGCCAGTGATCCAGAGCTGATTGAAGATGTCCAGCAGTTGAGACCGTGAGTACCTTGTTAAATGTCTGAGAAATTGATAATGTACATCATCCGGTCCAACTGCTGAATCTGCACTTTTTTTAATTGCATCGTCAAGCTCAACTAATGAAAACGGAATGTTGTAATTTTCAGAATTATCGGAGGTAAAATTTGTTTTTCTTTACGGGTTTTAACTGTTTGAAAAGGGACAGAATAATTTTCAGAGGAAGAATTTGCAGCAAAAGAAGAATTGCCTGGATAACGTGAAGTCGCTGCCTAGAAGACGACACAAGTTAGAAGACGACACAAGTCAGTTGTGTGCTAAGCATGTGTAAGCTAACGCTCGTTCAGGTAGACAGTGACCTCATCCCGCTGACGTATAGCCAATACCCCTCCTCCCCACCCGCCGATAGATGGCGCTCAGATCTCACGAGATTTTCGCGGGTTTTGGCTGACCTCAAGGCTAGGTAGTAATTCTTTCTCTAACGCTCACCCGACACGAACACGTGGAAAAATCTCTCTCAGAAAGACTAAAGCAGGTGACGAGTGAAAATCATTCATTGCAGTATAGCCATAGCCTGACATTGTCAAAAAGGTAAATAAGCAAGCTTTTGTCTCATCGCGAATTATTAATATTATTGTTGGATTAATTATGTTTGTGAAGTCTTGCCATGTTTTTATCATTGTGAATGTTTGTAAAACTTAGCATGACCATGTGGCGGACATGCGACCGGTTTCGGCACCACGAGGTAGCCTCTACTGTCCAACTGTTGTTTCTCCTATGTGTATTATTGCAGACAAGTGGCTGTACCGGAGAATGTGTATATTGTTAATTACTTCTCCATGTGTTTAGTTTAGCCATGATATGTATATGTATAGGAATTATGTTGGAGATCCCAGTGGACCACGGACATAGAAGATTGTTCGTCCCTTGTTTGTATAAGTGGATGCGATCTCAACTGAGGGCTGTTTCTGCCATCAGTGAGATGCTCTGCACAACCTTTGTATACAAGGCGGTGCAGGAACTCGTCTTATGTTTTGCAGACGAGCAGGCTAGTTGGTCCGAGGCAGGGATAGACCCCTAAGAGTCAACCCTGACATTCGGCCTGCAGTGGAGCATTTAGCACTGAGCTACGATAGTCCGATAGTCAACAACCAAGGAGGAGACACAATCACCACACCTCAACCCATCAGCTAAGTGCAAGAAAAATTGCACTAACACTGATCTAGGAGGACTGTGTGGTAGTCACTCTCCTGAAAACAAACATTAGGCAAACCAGAACAAATAGCCCAATGATGAGACAGTAGCAAATATCAAGAACAGTAGCAGCATAGACCCATCAAGGGTCTAGTCGAACTAGTCGAAGTGAATTTGGACATTTAAGTTAATAGAGTGTTCAGAAAATTATGTATAGAATAGAGGAAATAAATGTGTGATATTTACTGTTAACAAGTGGCTGGACTACCTATGTTTTATAGCCGTGTGAGAGCTAGTGTGCGTGCCATGGAAATCTTTTACCATTTTCTCCCTACCTCCATAACCCTTTTTGCACACAGACCGAGCTAAACTTATAAATGTATTAAGATTAGTCATAGGGTGATTACACTAGCCGATCCCCGCAGACGATAGATAGCATTCCATTGTGCAGAGCCCAGCAACAATAGACCCACCGTCGCAGGAAGAAGAAGAAGAAGAAGAAGGAATTGGAAGAGGACGAGGAGGAGGAGAAGAAGAAGAAGAAGAAGAAGAAGAAGAAGAACAACAACAACAACAACAACAACAACAACAACAACAACAACAACAACAACAACAACAACAATAAAACAGTGGAACAAAAACAAAGAAAGGAAATGAACAGACAAGAGAGAGTGTATGAAAGAGGGGCAAACGAGGAAATATTTAAAAATGGACGTTCAAAAATATCTGGAAAAAAACTCTTTGCAAATGCCATTCTTTCGTTGTTGACTTTTTTTTCGACCGCAAGTACAAAAAATGTCATTTAGGCATCAAGGTTCCGAATCAGACATCAGATGTGAAATGTCAGACATCTGTCGTCATATTTCCCTTTGAAGTATAGTTGTACTTTACAGTCAGAAGCTGTCAAAATCAGAATCGATAAAGACAAAGTAATCATTACAGTATGTCGGCCACAAGCCCAGATAAAAGAAAACACAGCATCATTTGCAACTGAACTGAATACTGGTCATGTTTGTTTTCTTTGTAGCATTCTTGTTCTTCTTGTTCTTGCTTTTCTTGTTATTGTTCTTGTTCTTTTTCTTATTCTTCTTTTCCTTGTTGTTGTTGTTGTTGTTGTTGTTATTATTGTTGTTGTTGTTGTTGTTGTTGTTGTTGTTGTTGTTGTTGTTCTTCTTCTTCTTCTTCTTCTTCTTCTTTTTCTTGTTTTTCTTCTTGTACTTCTTCTTCTTTTTCTTGTTCTTGTTCTTATTGTTCTTGTTCTTCTACTTCTTCTTCTACTTCTTTTCTTCTTCTTATTGTTGTTGTTCTACTATCTAAAAATACGGTAGCTAATAAATACAATGAACTGCACGAAGACTTAAAAAAACAAAACAAACTCAGGCGATGCATTAATTGGTGACATCAAGCAAAATCAGTGTGAATTTTACAAAAAAGAAGAAGACGAAGAGAGAGAGAGAGAGAGAGAGAGAGAGAGAGAGAGAGAGAGAGAGAGAGAGAGAGAGAGAGAGAGAGAGAGAGAGAGAGAGAGAGAGAGAGAGAGAGAGATGTAGGTAGGTGGAGGTGAAGAGGGGAGGGAGCGAGTGGGTAGGTCGCAAGAGTGAGAGAGTTTTGTCCGGGTTTCTTTTTTCCACGGTATAAAAACAACATTACTACAGCGTTCATACTAACACTTCAATAACGATACGCAGCTGTTTCAAAACCCACCGATCCTTCCAGTCTTCTTCAATACACAACACCAAACACACCACGCTACCAAACCCTACGCCGCCTCCTTTGCCTCTTCCTCTCCTCCTTCTTCTTCTCATCCCCTTTCAACAGCAACAGTATCATTACCATCATCATCACCCCTCGTCATCGTGGTCTAACTAAGCGTAATGTTACCGAAGCTGGGCGTATTCAGTTTTGTCAATTTGAAATTTAGTTTGTGAGCGTGTTGTAGTTGTTGTTATGTGCATTTGTGCGTGCTATTTTTTCCTCATTAAACGTGTTCTCTGTAAGAGATTTAAAAGATTTGTTGAATTGAAATTGAATTGAATTGAATTCTTATCTATCACAGAGCTTCTCGATGCTCATGGCGGTGTAATTCCACGGCCAGTTTGCTAAAATCAGGACTGAAGCCAAGTCGCACAAGACCCCTGTAGGCCAATATGTAACCCTTACATGTACATGTACAATTTACTTAGGCCTAACAGAACTTTTAACAATAAATTATATTATTTATGCCTAATTTATGTAGGCCTACATAATTCCTGTACCATGAACACCATAAAGAATACATTTGTCTGAAGTAAAGGAAACAGAAGACCAGAAACAACGCAAATTAAAAATGATATTACACTAGCGTAGTGTAAGTTATTGTATACAATCACACTTGCTTGTGTTCCCTAGATGCTGTGGTACAGCGCAGACAATTTTTCTGTGTAGCATACTAAATAAATATAGAGATGTTGATCTATGAGTAAACACTTCCTTTCAAGAAAAGAATGCTCAACTAATAATTATGTGGGTTGTTGATTTTTTAGCCACCACATCTGAATATGCAGTATTAGAAACTACGCAAAACTCTGTTTAGTTTTTGACCCAACGCTCATCTTGACAGCAGTCGGAAGGCAAAAGTTGAAACTTGGAATAACGCGAAACTACATGTTCATTTTTTCATTTATTTCAATTGAGGTCAGAATACATTGTGATTTTGATGATGATGATGATGATGATGATATTGATGATGTTAATGATGATTGTGATGATGATGATGGTGATGGTTATTCTTCTTATTTATTATTATTATTATTATTATTATTATTATTATTATTATTATTATTATTATTATTATTATTATTATTATTATTGTTGTTGTTGTTGTTGTAGTTTCTTTTTGTTTAAGACCAAAAACTACATGTAGTGTGAATCAAGGTCAAAACAGACGACAGCTGCGCATGCGTGTTGAAGACGTGTGGAAAAATCTGAAGATGCCCAAGGTTTGGGCATTGACCAGCCAGTGTGTGTGAGTGCAGTACTGTACAGTGGCCGCTACTACACACGTACGTTTCCTGCTGCGGCCACATGACCCCGCCACGACCCCCAAGGATCCCTCGTCCCGTACTCAGCAACCGAGACTTGAGAGGCAGAACCCAGTACAGTGCCTATATCTATCGTCTTTAGTCCACTCGTAGGTAGGTAAAGAGAAAACAGCAAGCAGAAGAAAGAAGAAGAAAAAAGAGACGAGAAAACAGATGTTTATGATGATGATGATGATGATGATGATGATGATGATGATGATGATGATGATGATGATGATATGGTAATGATGATGATAATGATGAACAGAAGAAGGAGGAAGAGGAGCAAAAGAGGTCAAATGGAGGAGGAGAAGAAGAAGATGCATAACAACAACAACAACAACAACAACAACAACAACAACAACAACAACACAACAAAGAGAAGAAAAAGAAAAAGTAAGGAATTTGTTAGTTAGTGAGTCGTTGTTCATAGGGTTCAGGTTCAGCGGACTGCAAAGAACCAAATCAGGACCACAGCAAGGAAAGGAAGAGGTAGAGGCTCTAGAAAATGAGAAGAAGAAGAAGAAGATGATGATGATGATGATAGTGATGATGATGATAATGATGATGATGATGATGATGATAATTATGATGATGAAGAGAAGAAGAAGATTATGATAATGATTTTGATGATGATGATGATGATGATGATGATGATGATGATGATGATGATGATGATGATGATGGTGGTGATGCTGATGATGATACTGATGATGATGAAGAGAAGAATGAGAAGAAGAAGATGATGACGAAGAAGAAGAAGAAGAAGAAGAAGAAGAAGAAGAAGATGATGATGATGATGATGATGATGATGATGATGATGATGATGATGATGATGATGATGATGATGATGATGATGATGAGAAGAAGTGAAAGAAGAAGAAGAATAAGAAGAAGAAGAAGAAGAAGAAGAAGAAGAAGAAGAAGAAGAAGAAGAAGAAGAAGAAGAAGAAGAAGAAGCTGTAAATGAAAAAAACACAGTTACAACTTCTGTTCTGCTTGCAGCCATAGCGAGATCGATGACGACGACTATAATAATGATGATGATGATGATGATTATGTTGTCAATTACATAATTTCCTGTTCAGTCATGGTTTACCTAGTGTAGAAAGCCTAATCGGGGTAATGGAGTGTGGGTGTACCTTATTGCAGGAACTGGACTCTCATCTGATGGTCATCACTAAGAACGCCAACAGTTAAAGTCAACTAGACAATAAAATATATATTACAACCTTTTATCTTTTTAAAGCAACTTTTTATTATTATTTGAAAGATTGAGGTACGATGAATGGTACAATATATAACTCCTTGAGAATCGAGATGGCGAGCACCTTGTAATCAATTCTCGCTTCAGACTGGCAGCCAGTGAAGTTCTATGAAGAAGTGACTATAAAAGATCTTTATTCTGTATACGGATCAGGACTCCCCATGTTTATCACAATTGGTCCTTAAGTGTTTTTGAGTACCTGGTAGTTACAGACGATCAATCAGCTTATCACAACGTCAGCAAGACCCCCAAATGCACTACTGGATAGTCGTTGTTGTGGTACAAAGCACATGGAACCTGTCCCAAAGCCATTAGCGCTAATTCCACCTGCATCCCTTTGCATTGTCTTATAAATAAAGAGCGTGGGAAAGGAATCACACATTGGCATCTATTATAGAGGTACAGGTTTATATATTGCTCGTCAACGTGCTGATGACTTCTTCATACAAGTGATGATGATGATGATGATGATGATGATGATGATGATGATGATGACTTCTTCATACAAGTGATGATGATGGTGATGATGATGATGATGATGATGATGATGATGATGATGATGATGATGATGATGAGAAGAAGTGAAAGAAGAAGAAGAATAAGAAGAAGAAGAAGAAGAAGAAGAAGAAGAAGAAGAAGAAGAAGAAGAAGAAGAAGAAGCTGTAAATGAAAAAAACACAGTTACAACTTCTGTTCTGCTTGCAGCCATAGCGAGATCGATGACGACGACTATAATAATGATGATGATGATGATGATTATGTTGTCAATTACATAATTTCCTGTTCAGTCATGGTTTACCTAGTGTAGAAAGCCTAATCGGGGTAATGGAGTGTGGGTGTACCTTATTGCAGGAACTGGACTCTCATCTGATGGTCATCACTAAGAACGCCAACAGTTAAAGTCAACTAGACAATAAAATATATATTACAACCTTTTATCTTTTTAAAGCAACTTTTTATTATTATTTGAAAGATTGAGGTACGATGAATGGTACAATATATAACTCCTTGAGAATCGAGATGGCGAGCACCTTGTAATCAATTCTCGCTTCAGACTGGCAAGCAGTGAAGTTCTATGAAGAAGTGACTATAAAAGATCTTTATTCTGTATACGGATCAGGACTCCCCATGTTTATCACAATTGGTCCTTAAGTGTTTTTGAGTACCTGGTAGTTACAGACGATCAATCAGCTTATCACAACGTCAGCAAGACCCCCAAATGCACTACTGGATAGTCGTTGTTGTGGTACAAAGCACATGGAACCTGTCCCAAAGCCATTAGCGCTAATTCCACCTGCATCCCTTTGCATTGTCTTATAAATAAAGAGCGTGGGAAAGGAATCACACATTGGCATCTATTATAGAGGTACAGGTTTATATATTGCTCGTCAACGTGCTGATGACTTCTTCATACAAGTGATGATGATGATGATGATGATGATGATGATGATGATGATGATGATGACTTCTTCATACAAGTGATGATGATGGTGATGATGATGATGATGATGATGATGATGATGATGATGATGATGATGATGATGATGATGATGATGATGATGATGATGGGTGGAGGAAGAAGAAGACGAAGAAGAGGACAAGGAGGAGAAGGTAATGTAGAACTCTGGCCACAGAAAACTATAATTATGTCTGGCTCAGTGACTGCTACCAACGGAGTTTAAGTACTTTAACCAAGCATGAAAATGGCCGGTGCTAATTTATTGATAAACATCCCATGAGGATTATATCCCCCTGCATGATAACATCTCATCAGGATTATGCCCCCTTTAGTGCTCCATTGTGTCCTCCGATCCAAAACAGCCATAACAAGCATTGTGCAGTTGCTGGACTGAAGAATCAGATTTCATGTCAGTCTTTTATGCACATTACAATTTTACCCAAACTCGGCCCTATCATTTTATTGTTGTTGCTCTTACTGTTGTTGTTGTTGTTGTTGTTGTTGTTGTTGTTGTTGTTGTTGTTGTTGTTGTTGTTGCTGTTATTGTTGTTGTTGTCTGTTATTACGGAGACATTTGTTTCGTGTGTCCTCCCAAAAACCACGAAAATAACAAGCTTTTTCGACAGATCTACCCTACCAAAATGGAAAATTCTCTATCCAATAATTGTTTGAAATATCATTAAATGCCAACGTTAGCCTACTGACTTAAGCCATTACGATTACCATTATTCATTAAGGCGAAGCTTCGTGATTTGACTTGAGGATAATAAATAAATATATAAATAAATAAATACATAAATAAAAGTCTTTTTTATTTCATCGCCTGTTTGATCTTCTTGTTCTTGTTCTGCTTTCCCTTCACCCGTGGGAGTGCCGGGGATTTCTGTATAAATAGTATCCACACTTTCTGGAAATTTAGTGCTTTAAATTCCCACTGTCGCTGTCTTTCTCCCTTGTTCTTTCACATTCCTACTCTGTTCTTTTAATCTACTATACTATCTTCTTCTTCGCTAGACCAGTCATCTACCTTTTTTCTTGAAAACTCTTCCAAAACTCCTTATTGTGTATGAGGTCTGTTGGGTCAGCTTGGGAATATTGGACGCTTTCTGACAAATGATCACTAGAGCTTCGTATGATATTGCATTTAGCAATGTAGGCATTTATATGTATGTGTTCTTGTTGATATCGATATTATATAATGATGTTTGTATTTTATTTTGTTTTTGTAAACGGGGGTTCGATAAATTGGAGTATAGCCTCAGCGTCCCCTGCGTGATATGCCTTTATTGTAAAGTGACTCGCTGGTGGAGTGCTTTCAGTGTTATACCTGGGGTTGCTTCAGCAGATCTTTAATGAGGATCAAGGGTGAGTCCTCTTTCAACCAAGTTGTGGTCCTGATTCGGCTCTTTGCAATCCGCTGGACCCTGTAAGCAATGAATTACTATCTACTTTCCCTTCTTGTTGTAATTGTTATTTATTTCTTAGTAGTAGTAATAATAATAATAATAATAATAATAATAATAATAATAATAATAATAATAATAATAATAATGTTCGTCATTTGTAAGGCGCCTTAGCCTAAGGATCAAGGCGCTGGCCGATACAGGATCTAACTCAAACCGCCCGAGACGCCCACCCGCAGCCTTTGGGCGCATGGTCTGACGCCCGGACAACTGAGCTCAATCCTGGGCAGCCAGGGATGGGGGAGAAGGACCAAGTGCATGCTGGGTGTGTTCTTGTTACCGGCACTCACCCGTCTAGGACATGAGCGTCAGGATCTTTAAAGTCCGTTATGATGGAATGTATGCGACACACAGACTAGACCTCGGTTTATACTCTCATCCGAAGGAGTAGGAAAACAGGAGTAAAGTGTCTTTCCCAGGGACACAACACAATGGCCCGGCCAGGGCTCGAACCCGGGACCTTCAGATCCGCAAGCCGAAGCACTACCATTAGACCACAGTGCCTCCCTGGGGACAAGTAGTTGTTATTTACAACATTCCCAGCTCAAGAGTTCATCAAGGCTCTGGCCGATACTAGGTTTATTTACTCATTCTTATATAGCGCTTTTCCATTCCAAGAATCGGCTCAAGCCGCTGGCCGGTACAGGATCTAACTCGAGGCGCCCATGGGTTGCCCTAGACGTATCGTCTGGCGCCCCAACCCACTGAACACAATCCTGAGTCACCGGGGATAGGGGAGAAGGGACCTAGTGCTTGTTGAGTGTATTTCTGTTGCCGGCACTCATCCGTCTAGAACGGCATGAACGTCAGGATCTTTAAAGTCCGTCCAACGGAGTGCGGGCGTGC
This sequence comes from Oncomelania hupensis, assembly GCA_036898135.1. Taxonomy (NCBI): domain Eukaryota; kingdom Metazoa; phylum Mollusca; class Gastropoda; order Littorinimorpha; family Pomatiopsidae; genus Oncomelania; species Oncomelania hupensis. Next base: position 41,198,861 of record CM072516.1, read on the forward strand.
CCAGACAAGACCTCGGTTTATACTGTCATCCGAAGGTTCCGCGTTGACAATCACACGCACAAAACCTGCATAGAGAATGCTAAGTTGGGTCTGCAAAGCCGAACTGCCAAATGATACACATTCCACTGTTGTCAATGTGATGATAGGGGCAGGCTACTCTACCATTGCAATGGAGCCATTAGGCTCTCTCTCGTGACACCTCGGATGACATTAATGAATGTCAAGGCCATTGATGACAAAAATGAGCGTCAAGGTCACCTTGACAGTCACTTCCATTCCGTAAAGAGTTGGACCGACGCGGCGTATAATTTACAAAATAACGACTAGGGAAAGGGTTCTCATGGACATAGTATAAAAGCCGGTGAGAGTACAAAACTATAATTATCCAGTCTTTTTAAGTTATTCGGGCATTCGGATGTCAGGGTAGATATCCCCAATTGCGGACAGTTTCGTTGATCTCCAAGTTTGAGTCTACCTTATTCCATCGTTTCGCTAAAATGCCCCTTGGGCTATGAGCCTTGTTTCCTTTTGAAATTGTGTGTGGTTTTGTTAACATAAGGACAAGGGACAAAGTTCCATCGTAACTACCTACATGACTTGATATCTGCTGTACCTAGTCAACCATTAGGCATTTTTCTACTTTTTATATGTGTCTCAGTTGGTGGCAGTTAATATTCAGTAAAAATCAACATGGCATGCCAGTCAGTTGTCCATATATTCACACGCATAGCCGAAAAATATACATTTTGAACAGTGTGCTAAGCGTATTTTACATACAGAGCAAAACGTGTTTAGAAAATGATGAAATACAATAACTTGGCCTTTGAAAAAGTACACATACGAATGATTTAACAGGCTTAGTAATTGTTAAAGTATCCAAAAAAGTAAAATGGACTCATTTCGGTTCAGCTATTTTTTAGATAATGCAAAAAGTGTATTTTAAACCCCAAAAAAGTGAAATTCAGTGTTACACTTTTTGTTGCTTTTTATCAGTAGTTGATTCAGCCCCAATGCTTGAATCCTGATAAGTGTAACTCGGATTCGTTTATCCACGCAACCTGTTCACTCAGCAACAAGGCAGGAGTCGTCGTATGAAGTTTTCCAACTTTATTCAGCGTACATCAACAACTGCATACAATCGCTTTTTCCACTTTCTCTCTCTTCACTCAAACAGTGCGGTACATAATATAGTCTCTCTATACTCGAGAGAACGTTCAAATGTTCGAGCGTGACGCAATTATAACCAATCAGAATATGATCTTCGTCATCAATGTCTTACGACATATAACCTTATTTAGGTTGGAAGCGTCTCGTAGTTACCACTAGATCTATCCAAACGCTTCGATCGATAGAAAACAAGCAACCCTAGAAAATTCTTCAACAATATCGATCAACGAAAATCATCAACATTATACCAAGTTTCTTATAACAACAATGCAAAATCAAATCAAAGGTAAATATACTCTGTTATTGAATGCTTTGCAAATCAAAACGATCAGATACTATCGTGCGCGTCGCAAACGTAACAATCGGAGCGAGGCGACAGACCTATTGATCGACAACCGGACTGCTACTGTAGGATGGCCTGTGATTTGAAGTACCTGCATGCCAAATGTCATAAAAATTGGTCTAGCCGTTTATGAAACAGTAAGCAAAACGTATTTAGCAACAAAATGGCTCCAGTGACCTCCAGTGACCTTGCTCTTTGCGATAGAGCCACTAACCTAGGTAATGTTCCTATCAAGTTTGGTCAAAATCCTTTAAGCGATTCTTGAGATATGGTTTCCAATGGACAGATAGACAGACCGATAGACAGACCGATAGACAGACCGATAGACAGACCGATAGACAGACCGATAGACAGACCGATAGACAGACCGATAGACAGACCGACATTTGGCTCGTTCTGATTCGCTTCCCCCTCTCCCGTTCCACATCCCTCCGACTATTTCAAAGTATTTCCATTCGTGAACGGGGTGTATACTTTTTCATAATTTATGAAAATAAAATCTACCCTGAACTACAATGTGAAAGTTTCGGATGACTGTCCACGGACAGGAACATACAACATTGATAGCTAAAAATTACATTGCAATGTACCTGAAAAACTACCCCAACCCCCCCTACCCCCCACTCCCCACCCCCCAAAAAAAAATTGGATCGCATAGACGCTGGTAGAAAAGTTTTCGTCATCACACTATTATAAGAGCGTAGGGGTCCACAATTGGGGGCTGAACGCAAATGGGGATACCTACCTAGCTGATAATTAGCATAATATTAATGAGGTCATTATGTTCTCATCCTTCATTGGAATTCATTTTTTAATTTCATTTTACACTATTTGACGGAAATTATTATTTATTAATTTAGTTTTTTTTTTATTTATGTAGTCTATTTATTCATTCATTTATCGGTATTGTTTTTTTTGTTTTTTTTTTAAATATTGGTTTGTTTGTTTTTCACTGTCTTTATGTGTATCTTTGTTTCTTTGTTTCTTTATTTCATTCAATCAATCTTTCTTTTCTTATTTAGTTAATTATTCATTATTTAGTTCACTATCCTATGTTTGTTTCATTTAAGGTAAGTAACATGCAGAACGTTTGAAAACAGAAAAAAAAGTTTTTTTACGGCATAAATGTCATTGATGTTTAGAAATTTGTTAACCATAATAAAAAAAATGTCAATTTTCCCATACCTCCCATGTCCTATTGTCTTTTTCAGTTCCCTTCCTATAACACCACTCTCAAAATATCACAGTCCGCGACGCCCAATCGTGACATCTTAAGAACTAAATTGGTCACTTAAAACCGGCCAGGCTAATTTTCCCACCCGTAAAACTCAATTGTTTTTTTTAAGAAGAAAGAAAGAAAGAAAGAGAGAGAGAGAGAGAGAGAGAGAGAGAGAGAGAGAGAGAGAGAGAGAGAGAGAGAGAGAGAGAGAAAAGTCGAAGCCTTTAATAAGATATTAACATTAGGGCCTATGGACCAGTCTTGCAGCTAATCCTTAATACACAATTCAGAACAAAATAATTAACATAACATTAATTTGAAACTAACATTTACCTTAACTATGATTAAGCAATAACTAAGAATATTAATGCAGCTAAATACACATAATCCCCATCCCCCTTCCTCCACCCCTCCAATACCCATTCCCTTTCCCTCCCCCTCCAAGTGAAATTGTCGCATGGTAAACAATCGTCTTAAATATTAGAAATAAAAATAAACATTTGTGGAGTTTAGTTTTAAACGATATTATAGATTTACTTTCCGTTACCTTCTTGTGATAGAGAATTGTATACGCTTGGACCAGAATACGATAGTGATGTTTTAAATATGTCTAAGCTTGGTTATGGAAATGAGAGAGAGAGAGAAAGAGAGAGAGAGAGAAAGAGAGAGAGAGAGAGAGAGAGAGAGAGAGAGAGAGAGAGAGAGAGAGAGAGAAGATGGGATGAAAGCATAGATGAAATTAAAGCACGGAAAACGAATAACAGGAAAAAATAACAAAACAAAATACAAAACAAAAGAAACAAAAGAAATAAAAATATTTAAAAAAGCAAGGAAAAGCAAAAAAGGGATGATAGAGAAGAAAAGAAAACGGTCTAAATGCCTTCTTTTTTTCTTTCTTTCTTTCTTTCTTTTTTTTTTTTTTTTACAACCGGAAGGACTGTAAGCCTTTTGAAAGGTGAACGGCTCCTGTTCTGCTAGTTCATTGTTAGCCCCAGCGCCCCTAGGGAGTAACTCATTGAAATGTGTCCCCAGACAAGAGCAGCTAAAAAAATCGTCGCGCTATTACAGTGCATAGTCACCGCCTGATCAAGTGACACCTGCAATGACCGTTAGAGACCAGTCCAAAGCCGCTTACACCAACCCTATGGTCACACAAAAAAGGACAGTGCTCAATGATCTTGGAGCGTTAACCATGGGCCTAAAGCAGCAAGTTGGCGCCTCGGGCGGTTGGATTTAGGTCCTGTATCGGCCAGCTGAAAAAGCGCTGTATAAGAACGAAAGACTGAAATCTATTAATGTACAAACGTACATTTTAAAAAGTCTGAGTCGTTAATGGGTTTCACAGTGCACGCGCTTACAACAAATATGCATTTTTAAAAGCGTAGTCCAACTGGGCATGTAGGGATGCCAGGCAGTGAAAACCTCAGCAACTCTTTGAGCTAACAGTAAACTAACGAAACGATCGGCGATCGTGTGAAGTCTCTGACCATCAGCCTGGACGCTGCCATTGTTGCAGAAGCTTTTTTACCCTGTTCCCCGTGACCCGGCACGGCCTGGTCGTTTTACCTCGTTCCTCGATGACCCTGTCTTTTGTGTGTTAGAGAGAAGGGGGTCGGCTTTGGTTGGTGTGGTCACTTCACTTCCAACTCTTTCTCACGACACCTCACTATCTTAAAACACTACCTTTTTTTTTCTTTTCGTTCTTCATCTTCTCCCGTCAATGAACTATTTCTTTTTCTCTCTGCAAGAAAGGGGAAGGAGATGGGGCCGGATGGCGACAAAAAAAGAAAAGGGATGAGGTCGTGCATGAGGTCAGCAGACTGGTATGACCTTTACAGCAGACTGGTATGACGTTTACAGCAGACTGGTATGACGTTTACAGCAGAACTTGAACTGGCACAGCACTGTATTAGACTGATAAAATAAATACGCACAATATTTTTTTTAAAATAAATGAATTAAATGAAATAAAATGAAGACAGAGAGAGAGAGAGAGAGAGAGAGAGAGAGAGAGAGAGAGAGAGAGAGAGAGAGAGAGAGAGACAAAGGCAAGAAAGAAAGAAAGAAAGTAAGAAAGAAAATAAACGAAATCAATCAATCAATCAATCCTGCGATGAATGATGATGTGGATAAGAACAAAAGCTGTTCTGATAAGTAAATAAATAAGAACTATAAAATAAAATATCAAATACAGAAAGATTGTGATGAATGATGATGCAGTCTAGAACACAAACTGTTATGATTTGGTGTAGGGGGTGGATGAGAGTGGAACAGGAAGAAATATGTGTTGGGGTCATAATAGGAATTGTTTACTTATACTGAAAAAGGATGAGACAGAGAGGGGAGGGGGAAGCGTGCATTGAAGTTATGCTCACGGATATCAACACACCTCTCTTCTTTTCCTGTAGACACTGTCACTCTTGACCAAACCATTATTCATTTGTCATATTCTGTCAAAAACCTTGGCGTCATCTTTGACAACACCCTCTCCATGTCAGAATTCATCCGCAAAACCTGTCAAACATTCAACTTTCAGCTGCATAGAACGGGCCTGGTCTGCAAATATCTGACCACTGACGCTACAGCCAAACTCATTTCCTCTCTTGTCCTGTCACGTCACGCTTAGACTACTGTAACTCTCTTCTGGCTGGACTTCTTCCTCTTCTGCTCATCTGCACCAATGTGTTCAGAACCCAGCTGCCAACTCGTCTGCTTTTCAAAAGGAAAAAAAATCTGATCATATCACTTCCCTCCTACATTCTCCACACTGGCTTCCTGTATCTCAGAGGATTACCTACACAATGTTACAAGTGTGTCCATGGATTAGCCTCTTCTTACCTCACCCAAAACATTCACCTCTACTCTACAAGCCATCTAGAAATCTTAGTTCTTACTCTGACACCATCATATTACAAATACCCCGCAACAAACTCTCCTCTGCAGGCTGTCGATCCTTCTCAGTGCTTGATCCTTCAACTTGGAACTCTCTTCCTCTCTTTCTTTACAGCTGTCCGAACTTTCAAGTCCAACTTGAAAACTCATCTCATCCATCTTGTCTCCCATTACCATTCCTTATTTTCTGATTCAGATCACCGCCATCAAACCGTAACCCCCAGGCCCCTCACTCCTTAACTGCTCTCCTCCTCCCCATCCCCCCTCGTCTTTTATATGTTAACTGTAAATATTCTTTTTCATGTGTTTGTTATGTCTTTGCATAATTTATTAATGTCTAGTTTTTGTTTCACTTGTTTTCGTATGTAGACTATTTCGGTGTTCCCATCTTATCCTATCCCGAACTCAAAGGTCGTTGGGGCCCTACAGATGATCGTTTAACCTGCGTACTCCATCTTTCTCTGTTCTCAGCAACCCTCATGACTTCATTCAGTGTCAAACTAGTCAATTCTTGAATGTTGTCCTCCCATTTCTTTTTCTGTATCCCTCTTCTTCTGCCTCCTTCCACCGTGTTAACGTTGAGTATAGATGAGTAAGACCTACGCTTTGAAATGATTTCATTAGGGAAAGCGCTATATAAATACACTTATTATTATTATTATTATTATTATTATTATTATTATTATTATTATTATTATTATTATTATTATTATTATTATTATTATTATTATTATTAACGCTTCTCCTCCTGCTTAAGAGCAATTCTGCGAATATTGTGTCCACTCCCGCTGACTTCCCCTTCTTCAGAGATTGCACTGCTGCCTCAACTTCTTTTCGGAGAATTGGGAGGATTTCGTCTTCTTCTCTGTTCTGGGGACATGCTGGGACTGATGGGTCTCCGTTTGGTTTGTGGTTGTAAAGGCCAGAACAGTACTCTGTCCATCTATCCAAGACTTCTTGTTCTTTTGTAAGGCACAAGCCGTACTTGCATTGGATCACAAGCCGTACTTGCATTGGATCGTGGAGCCCTTGGGCTGTTTAACACTAATTGTCAGCCGCTTCACAGTCTGATAGGCCTTCTTGGTGTTCTTGTTAGATTGTTCTCTATTTCCTAGCATTGATCTTCTATCCAGTTCTGCTTTGCTGTGCGCATGCCTTTTCGGATGTCATTGATGATTTTCGGTAAGCATCAGCTCCTTGTAAGGTGTTCTTTTTCCTTTTCGTCTCTCTTCGTTTGTCACAGTTGCCAAAAGTTCAATTGTGATCCACGGTTTCTTCTTCGGGCGGTGCTTGCCAAGGATCTCAGTTGCAGCAAATATAAATATTTTTTTTACAATTCAGACTTAAATTTAAGCACACTTTCATTTAAAGGAGAGATACACTACATAAGCCAACGGTTCTACGGAGAGAGACAGAGAAAAAGAGAAAGAGAGAGAGAGAGAGAGAGAGAGAGAAAGAGAGAGAGAGAGAGAGAGAGAGAGAGAGAGAGAGAGAGAGAGAGATGGTGTTGAGGAAGTGCTTGTAAAACTGCTGGTACATGACCACACCTGTATATCACCTGTGCCAGCAACAACCGAAAACTGTAGAACGCCATACCTGACATGTCGTACGGTGAACAGAGGTAAGAGATCTCTCCCTCTCCCCTCCCCACCTCTCAATTCTCCCCTAATCTATCCCACCACCGTCATCACACACACGCACATACGCACGCCCTATGTCAGTTGGATCAACGCTACTTAAAAAGATAAATATTTATTTATTTTGTTGTTCATTTATTTATTTCAAAGCGTTTCCCACAATCATATTTGAACTGCTACAGCTGAGATAAGATGTGAAAAGAGTTTTGTTATCAGTTCAAATCGTTGTCGCTTTTTTGTTGTTGTGTGGATCATTTCAACACTGCTGTAAAGAAAAATGCCTCCTTGAAATTGCACGAGAACAATATAGTTCTTGCTCTTCTGGTTCTTGTTCTGATGTATATATCCAAGCATTTATCTTAGAATATTTAATCCTTCGTTGTTGTTGTTTTTGTTGTTGTGAATCCATCTGCTAACCAGACATATTCACACTCACCAAGTGTGTTTTGTTGCTCGGATTGGTTTTCATCACAAGACCTGTACTTCCTGTCGTGCTTCCTTTCCCACAAGACTACACAATGAGAGGGGGGAGGGAGGTCAACCAAAACGGCACAGGGGTCAAGAAAAAAAGTAGTTGTCTTCAATACACCTGGTCAGTCAAGAAAAAATAGAAAGATGCTATGACGCTATGTGAAGGCGTCAGTTAAAAAAAAAAAAGAAAAAAGAAGTTGCATTCAATAGCCCGGCCCTTCGGAAGCTGAGAAAACATCTGCAGTGCTTGCCGGCTTCGTCTCCCTTTGTTTTTCTCTACCACGACGTGACTTGTGGAGGGATCTACAATTACACGCACTCTCACTGCAGTTCCCAGCATCTTTAAATTCCTGTATCGACCAAAACCTTGAGCAGCTTTTGAGCAGGAAAAGCCCTATCTAGAAACTTTAATTTTGTTAAAAAATTTCTAGAACATTCTTTGTTTCATCGTTGTTATAATATAGAACCTTTGACCTTTTAACAGATACAGGAACCAACTCCAGCCGACTGAAGCACTCACTTGCTGCCCTAGGCGCATCGCCTGACGCCCCGGACAATTGACCACATTCCTCGGACACTCTCTTCCCCAACCCCGGACATTCCTTCCCCTCCTCCTCTCTCCCCTTCCCCCTCTCATCGCTCCTACACGCATCTCTAATCTTTAAAACAAACAAACAAAAAACAACAACAAACAAACAAACAAACAAAACAACCTTAGTTTGTAGGACAGTGGTCAAAATGGTTAGTGCCTGTCGCGAGAGGCTATTTCAACCCTGCACTACGGCTGCTCGCCTGAACTAGTTCAGCCTGCTGTAGCCTTTGTAAATTAAAGTCGCTGCCTAGCAGACGACCCAAGTCAGTTGTGGGCTAAGCATGTGTAGGCTAGATAAGGCAGGCAGTGACCTCATCCTGCTGACGTATAGCCACCACCCCCGATAGACGGCGCTCAGATCTCACAAGAATTTTCGCGGGCTTTTTGCTGTACGCAAGACTAGGCAGTCATTCGTTGTCTGAACCTCACATTAGAAGGAGCTACGCTCTGACAGATCTCTCTAGCAGAAGACTAAAGCAGGTGAGGGATAAAATTCAATTCATCGCAGTATAGCCAGGGTCTGACATTGTCAAAAAGGTAAATGATCAATCTTTTGGTTCATCACACTTTATTGATAATGTTGTTGGATTATGTTTGTGAAGTTTTGCCATGTTTTAGAATTGTGATTGTTAGTAAAACTTTGCAGACCACGTGGCGGACACGCGACCGGTTTCCGCACCACGAGGTAGCTTCCACAGTCCAACTGTTGTTTCTCCTATGTGTATTATTGCAGACCAGTGGCTGTACAGGAGAATGTGTATATTGTTTAGTACTTCTCAATGTGTTTAGTTTAGCCATGATGTAGGTATATGTTTAGGAAATATGTTGGAGATTCCAGTGGACCACGGATTTAGAAGAATTGGTCGTCCCTTGTATTGTATAAGTGGAGCGATCTCAACTGAGGGCTGTTTCTGCCATCAGTGAGACGCTCTGCACAACCTTTGTATACAAGGCGTTGTAGAAGTTCATCTCATATGTTGCAGACGAGCAGGCATTTTGGTCCACGGCAGGGAAAAAATCCTACAGAGAGGCAACCCTGACAGGTGGCCTGCAACCTTGAGCAGCGAGAGCATTGGGCTCCACTAGCCATAGTCAACTACCAAGTAGAAGAGACAACAACACCGCACCTCTACTATACAGTTAAGTCCAAAGAAGCAGTGCACGAACACTACTCTAAAATGACTGGGCTATAGTCTACTCGTCCAGAAAACTGAATAATAGGACAGAAAGAACTCATAGCCCAATGATGAGACAGTAACAAATATCGAGAACAGTAGCTGCATAGACCCATCAAGGAGCAAAATACTCGAAGGGAAATTTGGACATTTAAGTTAGTGTAGAGATTAGATTTTGTATAGAGTAGAGGGAATAAATGTGTGATATTTACTGTTAACAAGTGGCTGGACTACCTGTGTTTCATAGCCGAGTGAGAGCTAGTGTGTCAGTGAATCTTTTACCATTTTCTCCCTATCTCTATAACCTTATCCGACCGAGACCGAGCTAAACTTATAAATGTATTAAGATTAGTCATAGGGTGATTACACTAGCCGATCTCCGCAGACGAAAGACGAGTGGGTAATAGCATTCCATTGTGCAGAGCCCAGCAACAATAGACCCACCGTCACAGTGCCTAGGATAGGGCGCGGCTTGCTAACAAGTTGTAAGATAAACGTGCTTGTTAGTGCCACGCACATCGCTCGTCTTGGCATCCGCATCTATACTACAAACACTGCTCATTGTCTGCACGACCAGGAGGGAGGAAGAGAGGAAGGGGGGTGAGGGGAGAGGGAGAGGAAGCAGAAGGGGAAGGTCGAGAAAGAGTAACAATGGGCAACATACTTGATCCCGGTGCCAAATGTCCAGAAAGGTCTAGAATGCCACTGCCTGCGTGGACTGACCTGCCGGACGTTGCACAAAAAGGGCAAAGGTTAAAGATTAGGGGAGAAGAGAGCGAGGTGTTTTGTCTTATGGAGATAGACAAACAGACAGACAGACAGAAAAAGAGAGCGAGAGAGACAGGGTGGGGAAGATATCCAGGGATAGAAAGGAGGGGGAGGGGGTTTAGAGCCTAGACGTTACATCAATATGACAGTCCTCTGAATCATCCTCGATTTCAGCGGATGAAACAACAGTGTGGCACCCTTTTCATCTCATATTGTGAGAATTACATTTTATTTCCGTGGTAACCATTTCACACTGGGATTATAGACATTCAAACGATGCCTCCTCCTCCTCCTTCTTCTTCTCCTTGTTGTTGTTGCTGGTGGTGTGGTCGTGGAGGTGGTATTCTTCTCCATCCTGTTGTTGTCGTTGTTGTCGTTGTTGTTGTTGTTGTTGTTGTTGTTGTTGTTGTTGTTGTTCTTCTTCTTCTTCTTCTTCTTCTTCTTCTTCTTCTTCTTCTTCTTCTTCTTCTTCTTCTTCTTCTTCTTCTTCTTCTTCTTCTCCTCCTCCTCCTCCTTCTCCTCGGGTCAGTAAGGTGAAACCAGAGTGTCCAAAAAACAAGATGCATGTGCTTGGGCATTGTGAGAGAATGAGCAGCAGCAGCAACCGCCCGTGGGAAGAGATTGAAGAAAGAAAAGAAAGTCGGAGAGGAAGAAAATGAAAGGTTCAGAAAGACGAAAAGAAGGTCGGAGATGAAGAGAAGGGAGTTTGAACTGCGGTCACAGGGAGACGATTATAGCGGGACAGCATCGTATGACCTCCGTGACAGAGCCTAACTGGGCCAGCATTTTGGAAGGGATTCCTAATAGGATACATTGCCTGGGCTTTCTATTGAAACTTACAAGAAGCCGCTGGTTGATTTGAGGGGGATCAAGAAGGGGGAATAAAAAGGAAGTTGACAAAGGCAGGGGTCAGTGGGGTGACTGCAGGGTGCAGGCGCTGCATCAGGTGTGCACGGTGTGAATGGGCAGCGGGGTCTTTGACACTGCGAGTGTGAGAACATCGCGTCACTCCTCTCTCAGGCTGGTGGTGTGGAGTGAGGGGGAGAGTATAGTGGGACCCCCTCCCTTCCCCTCTCCCACCGTGGTAAGCCAAGACGATGGAGGAGGAGGAGGAGGAGGAGGAGGAGAAGGCGACAGGAGAGGAGTAGAAGAAGAAGAAAAAAAATAGAGCATAAGAAGGGAAATAACTCATTTATTGTCTATTATTCATCAAAGTTATTTAAATCCTGTTGGTTTTATTTTGTAATGATACTTTTTGTTTTCATATCATGAAAATTAACTTTATTTCCACGTTTAAAATAAAATTATTATGTACTTTTTATAAATGTAAAATAACATAATTAAAAAACTATTTAAAATGATTATTAAAGGTTAAAAAAACAAACTACATTAACTCATTTATTGTCTAATATTCACCTAAGTGATTTAGAATGGAAAGAAGACGAAGTAGAAGGAGGAGGAGGAGAATGGAAAGAGGAGAAGAAGGAAGAATACGAGAAAGATAGAATGAAGATGAAAGAAGCATGAGGAAGATGAAAGTAGTTTTGAGAAGGCAAAGAAGAGTAAGAAGAAGGAAGGATGAGATGAAGAAAGAAAAAGAAGAGAAGGAGGAGGAGCATGATTAACACGTCACAAACCAGAAGGCAGAAAAAGACCGAACGAAACGGGAAAAACTTTGAAAGAATAATATGACGAAGCTAAAGACGAAGAATCCTTTGTCATACATCAGTTCAATTATGGCGATTTAATCTGGTACAATTGTACAGACAACTCAGATTGATTCATTGGAGGAAAAATTATCCACTTAGAAGGCATTAGAATTACTGCTGGGGCATTGAAGGGGCCCATCCATGAGATCTTGTATAGTCTACAGTTTCTGGACAATACATGTTGAAAGAGAGAAGGAGACACAAGTTGCTTCCCTTTCATAAGATGCTAAACGAGTGAGGTCCCGAGTACTTGTCCAACTTGGCCCCGCAACTTGTATCAGCAGTTAATCCATATTACCGCAGAAGACTTTTAGAACGTGGAGTACCCCTCCTCTTCCACACCCCACATAAAACCAAAACTTTACAAAAACTATTTTCTTCTTTCAACCACAGTACGGTGGCATGATCTCCACGAGGAAATTCAAGCCACTCCATCCATCAGCTTATTAAAAAGATACCTTTCTAAAGATGATCCACGTGTTCCATTGTATTAGTACCATGGGAAACGACAGCAGCAGGTTTTACAGTCATGACAAGTTCCGCTGCCACTTGTTAGTAGACGCGGTCTGTGATTGTGGGCATCCTGCAGAAACATCTTAAAATTTCATCCTTTTTGTCCTATCTTCGGCATTGTGCGTACAGTTAACCAATCAGACCCTATCTTTAAAAACATCAACACCTTATTGGTTGGCAGTGAACATCTCTTTTCAAATGTTAACACATTCTCCACATCTAATAACCGCTGCGTATAGAAAATTGCCTTATTATGCAAGATCACCTCTGATTTGTCACCCTGATAATACCCGTTAAACCAATTCCCGTTTGTTAGCCACTCTCTTTAGAAGTTACACCCCACTCTTTCGCACCACAAGTTTATTGATAGCTGTCAGATTAAAACTGACTAGATGAGTTTCTCTTTGAAATGGAATAGATGAGTTCCTCCCTATTAAGCTTACATTATCTACTTATTATCGCGTGTGTGTGTGTGTGTGTGTGTGTGTGTGCGTGTGTGTGTGTGTGAGTGTGTTTGTGTGTTGTGTGTGAGTGTGTGTGTGTGTGTGTGTTGTATTTCTTATTCTTTTTTTTTCGAATTTATTTTTACGTGCACTAGGCGATTTTATTTCTTCAAGCTGATTAATTTATGTATTTGTATTGTCGCACATTATGGAATTCTCTTTGTAAAATATTATTTTCACCACTTTTAGTTAAACAATGTTTATTTACAAGCATGTTTTCTAAATAACCATTTGTTTATAATGTAAGATTTCTCCAAATAATATATTGTTTAGATAAATAAATCATGATAATCAGTAAATAACATTGTTGCACGCTAAGTGAGGAATTATTTACCTATATAATGCATTATTTGGCAGATTGTGTTAAATAATGTATTATTTAGAAATATTTCTAAATAATGATTCGTTTACCTATATAATACATTCTTTAGCAGAAATTGATAAATAATGTATTATTTACATGTTGCTAAATAAGACATTATTTGCGTGAACAAATCATTGTTTAGGGGCTGCAATTTTCATTATTTTGGTAATTGGCAGATACAAGTCGTATTACTGTGAGGTTGTGTGTAGTGATAAAGAAAATGGGAAAATCGAGAATTTACGCTATTTTGCGATTTAAAATGGACATGAAGCAATTGCTTTATTTCAGTTATTTTTTTTAAAGGTCGCAGCAGTATTAATATACGAAACTCCAACGGTAAGGGCTCCGGAAAAGAGGGATCCTTCATTATTTCTGCATTGACGGGATTGGCGTTAGAGTAAATAAGCATGGATAACTCGCAAGCTGATGATACAAACAAGGTTCTTCCACGAAGAATGCCGCATATAACATCGACAGCAGCGATGTTATTGTATTTTTGTCTCTTATAACATAATGATGTGCATTTGAGAATATTAATTAATATACTTTTTGAAAAGAATTGTTGTACTTGTTCCTGTTTTCTATAGACATTTCATTGTTATAATTTGTCAAATGGTAGCACTTACCTTTCTTTGTAAATATTTATTTTCTGCCGCCATTGTAATTGCTCCGTGCGAGACAAAAAAAAGTCGCATTGTATTGTATTGTATTGTATTGTATTGTATTAGCTTTGCTTTTGTGTGCTCTTTATGTATTCCATGTTTTGTTTGCTTGTCTCGTTACACCGAAGACGGAGAAAAAAAAAAGAAATATGTTGTAGGAAGATGGATAAATAGGAATAGGGAAGCAAAGAGGGTATTAAAAAAGTAATGAAAGTATGAATAATAATAATAATAATAATAATAATAATAACAACAACAACAACAACAACAACAACAAAAAACAACAACGACAACAACAACAATTATAAAAATAATATAATTATATTACTGGATGCTATACGCACCTTATTCCTAAATAAGACTCAATGCGCGGCGATCTGAAACCAACATACACGCTCACATGTTACAGACACTCCTACATACGCAACAAACATACATTATACAAGATAATAATATTAATGAATTTAAGAACCTCCTTGAACAGGTAACATTCTTACAGGATACGAAATTCATATATGATAAGTAATCTACTGTGGTCGATTTAATTTAAGCTTCCCAAGCAGCTGCAATGCAACCCCTAAAATATATATTGTTGTCAAAATTGACTGGGACACTAAAACGCGGTTAGGCTTACACATGACCCAACTGAACTGAACTTAACTGAAACTGAACATTCATCACTAAAACCTGTGGTGAAAAGATACGTCGACCGCTTTTAGAAGACGGAAAGGAAATCAAATTTAATTCGTCAATTTTAGACAGACTGCGTTCATTCAATACTATTACTGAAGGGAGGGATGAAACCGGGGTACCCGGAGAAAACCCTCGGTGACCTGAAAGTCTCGTACCAAAGTCACATCAGTTCCGTCTCCTGCGAGGTTCAAATCAGCGACCTTCGGCCTAGGAAACCAGTCCGCTATCCACTGAGCTACTAAGCCACCCTTAGTAATAGGTAGATGGGTAAGAGGAAGAGCGCGAAGAGCTTGCTATGGTAGAGGTGGGAGGTGCATGGTGGTGAAGGAGGTAGGGATTTAAAAAAAAAAAACACACACTAGGAAAGTATGAACAAGAATCCTAACCCGTCGACCATCTGCAGAAGTGCCAACGTGTTCAAATATCTGTGAGTCTTGCCAATAATTCTCTGGTACATTATATAAGATAAGATAAGATAAGATAAGATAAGATAAGATAAGATAAGATAACTTTATTATCTTTTACAAGAAATTACATAGTGGTGTACAATTACAATCAACAAGGTATAAACATCACAATAATAAAACTAACAACGATGATATTCATAATGAGGATAAAACTGTCACACATTTATAATTACACTTCTGCATACTAACATAAACGACAGCAAATGTTAAATGAAATTATTTTGGACACGTACAAACACACACACACACACACAATTACACACATACACACACACATACACACATGTCATTTATTAAGCAGTTAGACAGCCTTTGGAATAAAACTGTTTTTCGTTCTGAGAGTTCTGACCCTTGGTGTTCGGTAGCGCCTTCCAGAAGGCAGGAGTTGGAAGTGTTGCGCAAGCACACGAGTGCTATCCAGCACAATGCAACTGGCTTTCCGCACCACACGTTTTTCAAACAACACCTGCAGACTCTCTTGTTTAACTCCCACAACCTTCCCACAGACATTCACCACTCGATCCAGCACACTTTTGTTTTTTTTACGTACGAACTTCCATACCAGCAGATAAAAGAAAAGGTAAGAACGGACTCAATAAAAGAAGAGTAAAAAGTCTCAAGGATGAGGCTATTGACTTGGAGATTTCTAAGTTTTTGAAGGCAGTAAATTCTAGACTGACGTTTTTTTGTGGATGGCCTGGGTGTTTGCAGTTTCAGGTCAGTTTCTCAGTTTCAGTTCAGTATATATATATTAAAAAAATATATATATATATATATTTATATATATATATATATATATATATATATATATATATAATATATATATATATATATATATATATATATATATATATATATATATATATATATATATATATATATATATATATATATATATTTATATATATAGTATTTTAGATAAGACATCCAATGGACCGACCGACAGACAGAGAGACAGACCGTTCAGATTTCTCAAAATTGTTTCTGGAAACTCAAAAAGATTGTGACTAACGTCAAAAGGTAATTTGAAGATTTTCTCGAACGAGGCTTTTTGATCAAAGCAAAGGTTTTCGGCTGGAGAATTAGAGAGGCGAAAATGACCTATTTTTTCGGGACCAGCTTTGAGAGAGCGATCCACCTCTCCCTCTCCCACGCTGCATCACTGTCTGCTGGATATAAGAGAGAGAAACATACATGGGCTGCTCCCGTCCCCTATACGCTTCATGTGTCCGGGGACGTAAATTTATTCCCCCCCCCCCCCCCCCCCCAAAAAAAAAAAAAAAAAAATGGGCTGCTACTATACTGGACCCGGGTCTTTCGGGTCTACGTAACTACGGAGAATGAATTCAATGTGAAAGAGAGACGAAGTCTGAAGTTTGGAAGCAGAGTGTGGACTGTACAGGACATTTACCTAGTCTTGCCTTTTATCATCATCATCATCATCATCATCATCATCATCATCATCATCATCATCATCATCATCATCATCATCATCATCATCATCATCATCATCATCATCACCATCATCCTCATCATCCAAGCAGCAGCAACTAGAACAACTGCAGCAGCAGTAAACACTCGTAGTTGTGATTGACATTCTCATCATCTTCATCAGCAGTAGCAATATCATCGTCGTCGTGTGTAATTCCGCTGATGAGATTAATTTTGATCGACTGATTATTTCATTCTGAACGTTCCGCGTTTTTCTGTGTTGTTCTTAGACTCTTATGTAAGTAGCGAGCTGTCTGCTCGCTATTTACATCACGATATCATTATCAGCGTGGTCTATTTTCTCTTCTACCTCACAGTTAGGACTGATTTGATTATAACGCTGATAATGAACAATGACAGCTACTCCATCGGTCCAAAAAAAAAGTCACTTTAACATGGTCACCTTGACCTTGACACTGAAGGGTGCACTTACAAATGTCAGGTCCGAATGCTTATTAAGAAACCTTTCATCCACGTCAACTGTTTTCTTCCTTCCTTTCCTCAGGCCAGCCTCCTTCATTGTGTTTCACCGTACTTTGTCTTCGGGTAGGCAAAATCGCCATCTGCAATTAAAAGATCTCCGCCGTCTGTGCTGAATTATAGTCTTTTGAGAGATCAGAGGTCATGCGGTGGTCACGTGTGTAGATAGCTTACTTTCGATTGGCGCGCTTCAGTGCGCGAGGTCAGATCACAGTCATGTGGGTATATAGTTTATTTTTTTTTATTGGTTGTTTATCTGCGCGTGAGGTCAAGCAGAAAACAAATGTTTTATCTGAGTTGGTTTTTTTTGGTCATTTTAATCGAGAAATTCTGGGCCGCATTACATGGCAAAGGCGTAGTCGCAGCGTCCGGCGCCCAAACTCAACTTACCTAATATTAGTTGTGAATTTGAAAATTTGCTAGGGGAGCAAAACCGGTCTACCCGGAGAGAGTTATTTATTCATTGCTTACAGCGGACTGCAAAGAGCCCAATCAGGACCACAACATTCGGACCACAACTTGGTTGAAAGAGGACTCGCCCTTGATCCGTATAAAAGATCTGCTGAGACAACCCTTGTGGTAACAAAGAAGGCACTCCACCAGCCGGTCACTTTACAATAGGTAGGTGACTGGTCTAGCTAAGAAGAAGATAGTATAGTAGATTTATAGAACAGAGTACGAACGAGAAAGAACAAAGGAGAAGGACAGCGACAGTGGGAATTTAAAGCACTAAATTTCCAGAAAGTGGGGATACTATTTATACAGAAACATCCGGCACCCGCACGGGGGGACCCTGAGAAAGCCCTTGAGACGTTTCCCGAGTCTAAAATAAATAATATTCGCTAACTTTACAGTTCGTTTTTTATGTGTTCGTGTGACTACGTGTATTTCGTGTGCTACGAATGTTATTGGTTATCTGTCTGGCAGAGAGATTGAGAGAGGGAGGGGCAGAGCGCGCGCGCGCGCGAGAGAGAGAGAGAGAGAGAGAGAGAGAGAGAGGAGGGTGCGGTAAAGGTGGGGAGGGCGTAATTGCCAGTCTGTATGAAACAGCAGGCGTTTCTGTGCAAGAGAGGGTTCCATTCTTGCATTGAGCATCTTGAGTGCTTTACTCCTTTTAGAAGTCTTATGTTCCATCTACGATGCTTGAGCGAATTAATCCTCTCCGACAGCTTTGTACTGTAGAAACCCTCTTCTCTCACACCATATGTCAATATAATATAGCCACTGATGATGATGATGATGATGATGATGATGATGATGATGATGATGATGATGATGATGATGATGATATTTGCAGTCGCTTTTTGTTTGTAAAAAAATATTTCATTATTGTAGATTATTTACTCTAGCTATTGCAGTTTCAATTCCCCCAACTCCCAATACCTATGTGCCATTGTTGGCATAACCGATGCGGATGTGGTCTATTTGTACAATACACTTGTACACAGTGCCCGTCACTAGTCTTCTTCGCAAACTATACGACTCCTTCCGCCTAACGTCATCCCTTTTGTGCTTTAGGAAAGGAAAAAAAAAACAATTATCAAATAATTAAAATAAAAACGCACATGCAGGTATTATTATTAAAGTCAGCCCAATATCTCCTCTGTGTCTCTATCTCTATCTCTATCTCTACTACTACTACTACTACTACTACTACTACTACTACTACTACTACTACTACTACTACTACTACTACTACTACTACTACTACTACTTCTTCTTCTTCTTCTTCTTTTCTGTTATCATCATCGTCATCATCATCATCACCACCACCACCACCATCATCATCATCATCATCATCATCATCATCATCATCATCATCATCTTATCACCTTCTTCTTTTCTGTATGCATCATCAAAACTCGTAAATGATTCATAAATATGTTGCCTTACTTTTACAACAACATAAACACACTTTTACAATTGATCCACTTCGCCTTAAATTGATAAAGTCCCTGCAATGCAGTATCTATCAGCAAGTGCGGAAACCATTGTGTCCATAATGGATTGCACTGACATGCGTCTTGAGCAGGACTTTGAAGCTGGAGAAATGCACTATTTCTTACTGATGTGTATATATCCGCACCGTGCCTGCTAAAGTAACGTTTTAGCACGACCTCAATCATGATCATAAAAAGCCGGAAATGACCAAAATGATAAAACGGGAGTAAAAAAAAACAAAACAATCAATGCCCCTCAAAATTATGGACGCGATAAAAGAAACAAATATAATATGTGGAATCTAATATTCATACAATACGAAACAGTACAATACAAGGTGAATAAAATAAAACTTCGGGCTATCTTGAGCGGTTCCCACGATGCAAAACAAAAGGCGAGGATTTGAACCCGGTAATTACCAACTTCTGCGCTGACCAAGAAATGGGGGTCAAGAAAAAAATCTCCCCTCCGCCGTCCTGCCAAAAATCTTGATTGTAAAGAAAAAGCTTTTTTTTGTGTGCGTGTCTTGACATGCATTTTAAGGACTATAAGGCCAACCAAAAACGTTTTCTGGGTTACCTCCCTTGTCACCCCCATCTCCCGCTCTTTCTTTACACCCTGTACCACCTGCTAGTTCTCTCTGTCTCTGTCTGTCTGTCTGTCTCTCAGTCTCTCTCTCACACACACTCATGTACACACACATACACACACACGCACACACACACACACACATACACACACACGGCATTTTCCCCCCCTCCCCCACTAAAAGCGAGTTTGGGGCAATTTTGTTCAAACTTGTACGCTAGATGGTGCGACCATACATTAATGTATTAATCCGCAGTATTGAGATGGAAGCTCTTGAATAAGCGTGTACGCAGCTTATAAAAGACATTTGGTCCCACGACAATGTCACCTCGCGAGTCTAGCAAAAGTGCTGCTTCTTAGCTATACAGTCAATGCGCGTCACCCGATACAAGGGGCTCAGAACCAGTCGTATAGAAGCAATCACAGCACAACCTTCCAACACACGTTGGGTCATGCTGGGATGATGATGATGATGATGATGATGATGATGATGATGATGATGATGATGATGATGATGATGATGATGATGGTGGTGGTGGTGGTGGTGGTAGTATAGACATTATATGCGAGATAAGGCATCCAGATAAGTGCCAATAGCAGACGTCCTTTTGAATGCGACACGAACTCGATTCTATTTTAATAAATATTTGGTACACACAAAATGAATGAGTACACAAGGAAATATTCTATTAATATATAAGCAAATAATCTATGAATATCTAAGCAAATATCAGGAGTTGCACTTTAAGTAGCTGGTAGCTTTGAGCACTTTCAAATGCTAGAGGACTTCATCAGCGCGTGTGATTAGCTGTGGATGGGAAATGGAAGACCACAAATTTAAACTACGCCGGAAGTCAAGATAACAAATGTTCAATTAAAAAAAGAAAGAGTCTAATTCTTGCTAGGTATCTCCTTAGCTAGAATTATACTCTTTTTTTTTAAATTGAAAATTTGTTATCTTGACTTCCGGCGTAGTTTAAATGTGTCGTCTTCCATTTCCCATCCACAGCTAATCACACACGCTGATGAAGTCCTCCAGTATTTGAAAGTGCTCAAAGCTACCAGCTACTTAAAGTGCGACTCCTTGACAAATGTGGACCTGGCTTACAATAAGAAATGAAGACTTCCATGACGTTTTCCTCCAAACATCAAAATTGGGGGTTACTGACCTCGATGGCCCGACATGTTACCTCCCTTTGCCGTCCAAACCTGATCGTAACGTCAAAATAAACCACAGGGCTGGAAAAGTCAGACTTATCTCCACGCTTCACTTTATGAAAGAAATGTTGAGATTTGACGTGTAAATGAAATACGACTGTTTTGTTATATTGTACGATTTGATCATTTTGAAGTGAAAAAAAATTATGAAAGAAAACAAAATTAAAAAAAACTTATTGTTCTGATTGGTCTTAAACATAGCAGCCCAAAGCCCAAGAGCTGCATACGTCGTGGCAGATATAGGATCTAACTCAAGCCGCCCGAGGCCCACAGTTGCTGTCTTAGGCGCATCGTCTGACAACTGGGCACATTCACTTACAAACAGTATGATTTTCCAAGACTAGTTTTAGAATATGGATACCTATTGTGAATGTTGTGACTTTGCTGAGATAAATGTCAGAGTTTTATCATTGAAAATAAGGATTAAAATATTGATGCACGGATGGAATAGAAAAAAGAGTCAAAATAATCTAAATTACACGTTGAGAGAGAGAGAGAGAGAGAGAGAGAGAGAGAGAGAGTATTGAGGGATTCCATGCCTGTGCTCCGCGTCAGTCCTGGCTCTGTGACCTTGCCGGCCATTGGATGTGACCGCTGTTCATTGAGCATGGCCCCGTGAATACCTGTTTTAACCGTTAATGGACCAATGTCACACTGCCCAGGGAGGAAAAGGTCAGTCTGGGTCCTGCCTTCAGCGGAGCTTGGATCTGACAGAGTTAATACATGACCCAGGAGGTTACAGTTGAAATCTGACCCCGGAAGATTGGCATACAAAGGGTTAAAATCTGACCCAGGGAGGTTGGGCTTGAAAGAGTTAAAATCTGACCTCGGAAGGTGGCCTAGCGAGAGTTAAAACATGACCCCATCAACACCCCTCAGATAATTCAGTCTGAGTAAGACGTCCAGTTAAGGGAAGCCACTCTAGAGAAAGCCGTGGGAGAAAGCTGCGGGCCTTGGCGATTAAGAACTTCGCTGTTCAAGAACCTAATTCCGCTTTCCGCGCTTCATTTTTTTTAAAACTTTCGACTTGTATAATATTTACATTATTTTATTATATTTTATCGCTCTTATATAGCGCCTTTCCAGTTCAAGAGCTGCTCAAGGCGCTGGCTGAAACAGGATCCCACTCAAGCCACCCGAAGCGCCCACTTGCTGTCTTAAGGCGCATCGTCTGACGCCCAAGACAACTGAGCACAGTCGTGGGCGACCCGAGATGGGAAAGAAGGAACCTAAACAAACCGCATGAGGCGCCCACTTGCTGCCTTAAGGCGTATGGTCCAGCGCCTCAGACAACTGAGCACAATCGGTGGGCGTGGGATGGGGGAGAAGAAACCTAGTGCTGTGTAAGTGTATTTGTGTAGCTGGCACTCACCCTTCTAGGACATGAGCATCAGGAGCTTTAAAGTCCGTGCCTTGAAATGCGTGCGTGAACAGGCTAGACATCGGCTTATAGTCCCATCCGAAGGTGTAAACTGCCTAATTCAGTGTAATGGCGTCGGATGTTTTGGGTGTGATTTAAAATGAATAAATATTTGTTTCCTTTACAAAGGCATCATGCATTTTGGGTTGGAGAATGGGGATGGGAAAGAAATAAGGTGAATAGAAAAAAAAGAAAGAAAGAGAGAAAGAAAGAAAGAAAGAAAAAAAGAAAGAAAGAAAGAAAAGAAAGAAAGCAAGAAAGATAGAAAGAAAGAAAATGAAAGAAAGAGTAGGGAGAGGGGGTGAATTAAAAAAATATAAGGACGAGTGACCAAAACAAAAAATCTCTTTTTTCTTCTTCCACTTTTGAAAGACATGTAGTAGAATGAGTGACGTGCACCAGGTTCCTCTACAATGTTTTGAATACAGTCCAAGCACATCTTACCCCTCAACCTGGGGTCTGGTCTACTGAGTGAGATTCTTTTATTACCTGTACAGAGAACGAGTCCTACATCTCAACTCCTCTACATCATAATAGAAAGACGCCGATATGTGATATGAGCGTGTATGTTGGTACACATCGCCGCGCTTTGAACCTGATTGATTTGTGGAAAGGCGCGGATATAGCATCCAGTATTATTATTATTATTATTATTATTATTATTATTATTATTATTATTATTATTATTATTATTATTATTATGTTTCCCCACAGTAGCCCAGTGGTAGAGTGTTCCCCTGCCACACCGGTGACACAAGTTCCAATCCAATGGAGAGCAAGACTTGACTTGACTTGCGTAGATTAACGTCCCCGGACACGTTGCGTATAGGGGACAGGACTGGTGAGCAAGATAAAAGCGGCCTTGTTTTTATAGTCCATCTTAGCAGTATGACTGCCCTGGTGGTTATATGTAAGAAAGGGTTCCATTCTTGCAATGAGTACCTTGAGCGCTGTACTCCTTCCTTTACAAGTCTTATAGTACATCTACGGTGCTTGAGCGAATGAATCCTCTCCGACCGACAGGTTTCTACTGTGTGATTTAGGTCCCTACCACATAGGTCTTGGGACGGGACGGTTAAACGGCGTCGACGTTAAACATCGAAGTTCATTTTCGGAAGAGAACAATTTTTACCTTCTTTAAGTTTTCTCGC
This sequence comes from Oncomelania hupensis, assembly GCA_036898135.1. Classification (NCBI taxonomy): domain Eukaryota; kingdom Metazoa; phylum Mollusca; class Gastropoda; order Littorinimorpha; family Pomatiopsidae; genus Oncomelania; species Oncomelania hupensis. Next base: position 41,222,325 of record CM072516.1, read on the forward strand.
CAGCGAGAATGATATTAAAATCAAAAGGAGACATACTATGAAAATACTAAACGGCTACAAGATGCCCTTAGGCTGGACTGTTACCAGACAATGCTTTGACTGACTCGCACTACCAGGTTGCTACAACGATCGGTGAAAAAAGATCTTTTGGAAGGGATCGCCCCGTCTCACTTTCTCTGTTCACCTCATCTGACCTCTGACCGAAGCGAGGGGTCAGGCAGGGTGAGGGAGCGTAGTGGTGGCCTTTATGGAGGCGTGGTGGTGGGGAAGGGTGGGGAAGGAAAGGAGCGTGATGTCTTTCTCATGCTAACGGTTCTCTCCCCTTTCGCACCTTTCAGGTTGATGGTAGTGTTGAACACTTGTACTGTCCTGCGCCGTTCCTCCAAGCTATGGGAGCATGCTCAGTGCACTCAGGTAAGTAATGGAATAGAGCAAGAGAGAGCGAGAGAGAGAGAGAGAGAGAGAGAGAGAGAGGGGAAGAAGAAGAACAACAACAACAACAGCAACAACAATAACAACAACAACAATAACAACAAAACAACAACATAACAACAGCAGCAACAACAATAGAAGAAGAAGAAAAACAAGAAGAAGAACAGCAACAACAACAAAAACAACAACAACAACGACGACGACAACAACAACAACAACAACAACGACAAAACAACAACAACAAAAACATTAGAAGAAGAAGAAGAAGAAGAAGAAGAAGAAGAAGAAGAAGAAGAAGAAGAAGAAGAAGAAAGCAAAAAAAAAAACGAAAGAGATTTCTCTTATATAGCGCACTTTCAAGCTCAGAGAGCTTCTCAAGGCGCTGGCCCGTAATATCCAGCAATCACAAAAGAAGAAGAAGAAGAAGAAGAAGAAGAAGAAGAAGAAGAAGAAGAAGAAGAAGAAGAAGAAGAAGAAGAAGAAGATGATGATGATGATGATGATGAAACAACAGCAACAACAACCGTAACAACAATAATAATTTTAAAGAAAATAGATCTAGAAGAAGAACAACAACAAGAACAACAACAATAACAATAACAAGACAACAACCACCCCAACAACTACAAAAACAAGAGGTGGAGGAGGTAAAGGAGGAGGTGGAGGAGGAGAAGAGAGTTCAATGTACCTCGGAGTTAGTGAGTGTGGTATCTTGAGATGGTATTAAAAAACAAGCAGTGAAGAACAGAAAAAAGTAAGCAAGGTCTCTAGTCTGAGGGCCTGCGGGCAACCACTAATGAGATCTGGCCAAAGTACGGGTTGGACGTCTTTCAATGTTGATTTGTGCAAGTGATCACGACGTTCACCCATCCAGAATATGAAGATGTTTATTTATTTATTTATTTATTTATTTACTTGTTCCAGCGGATCGAGTTAAGATCCTTTATCAGTCAGCGCCTTAAGCAGCTCTTGAGTTGGAAAAGCGCAATGTAAAAACAGAACATGAAATAAAATATTCGCATTCGTGTTTTGTTTATAGTGTTTATTGTTTTATATATACATAGGCCTACAGACATACAGACAGACATACTGACCAACTAAAAAAAAAAGCACACACACACGCATACACATGTATGCACACATTTACGTGTAACTTATATACTAATATGCGAAATAGATATATTAATAACTATTTTTTTTAAAAACAACACATATATAACTCTGTCCACCCAATTCTGAGAAAATGAGCGGACCGACAGATACACGCAGACACACAGAAGGACAAAGTGATTCTATTATATCTTTCCCTCCCTCCCCCTCCCCAACCCGCCATTCACCTCCCCCCCTACTCCCACCTTAACTTGTTGTGTTTTTGCGGGGGTATAATAAAATAAATAAATAAATAAATAAACTCAAGATCTGTACGAGCGAATAAAGTAACTGACGTCTCAGCGCATCTGACTTTAACGTCATTTTTAAGTCAGCCCTTGTGGCGTGGCAAGATTTCACCGTAGGTAGTCCCTATCTCACAGTCCCGGGGCATCAGAGGTTCGAAACTTCTCCATCGCCACCGATCTTAATAAGTTGGTTTTATCCTGCGCTGTGAAGATGCCTGGGGCCACAACTATAAGGAATGCTTTGCCACCGTTACAAAATTCCACTAATTGGTGAGAGTAGGCGAATTTGGCAGTAGTTTGGAAATAATTTGTGGAGATTTCGAAATGTCTCTCTCTTCTATGTCATTCATGGCCTGTGAACTCACTTAAAAATAATCATGTTGTCCTACGTTAGACCAGAAACACAAGTTTAAAAAAAGGCCAAGGGAGATTTAAAAAACCAACAACAGTAGATTAAAAGATTTTCTTTATCTTTATTTTGCTAAAACGCTTCGTTCGAAGTTATACAAGCCAACTCCTAGTTAGATTTTAGGATTGAGGATTGAACACTTTCCCTGTGTACAAATTTAAAAAAAAAAAAAACACGTAATAAGCTGGCGTACCCAAAAAAAGCTGGCAGAGAGTTCAGATCTGATGGAGTCTTCTTCGGCAGACAAACGTACTATAATCTGTAATACATTATCATCAAAAGACGTGATAGTGGTCCCCAAAGAATTGAAAGTCTGCACAAGTATAACCACTTGTGTTCCTCTCTCTTGCATTCGGACCCTAAAATGACGGAGGTTCTGGTAACACTATGATAGGTCTATGCCCCAGAGGCTCTACCATAATAATACCATCATACTGTTTCCAAACTTACTTTTTTTTCTTGTCTATCAGGCCACTTCGCAATGCTTCCAGAAAAGGTCACGTGAGCTTCTGTCGTCATCCAACATATCGCCTGCAGTCACCACAGCATCACCATCATTACTAACAACCGTCGGCAACAACAACATCGTCGTCGCCGTCGTCGCTGTGGTGGTGACTAATCATCATCAACGTGGTACATTGTCTGTCAGTCGCCTTTTGATGGCGGCCAATGTCCGTCATACGCGATACTGTGACTGTTACCGGCGCTGATGGCGTGTCTTAATTGGAAGATTCGTGGAAGGTTCTAGAAAATTTCATGAACCTCCACAAACCTTCCATTAAAGACAGGCCATGACAGATATGATGGGTAAGGCTAAAATGTATTTGATCTCTCTCTTTAAAAAAAAAAAAAAAAAAAAAGTCTCCACCCATGCGAGGGAAATTTTGGCTGCGTTCTCAACAAAAGTGTGGCAGCCGCTGCGCCACCAAGGACACGGGTTGGGGGGGGTGGAAGGTGGGGGTTGGATGAGGGGTATAGGAAGGAAGGTGGAGGACACAGGATCTATGGCGCGTGCTGTGTGTTTTACTAAAGACTAGCTGGTAGCTTTGCGTCCTGGACCCGCTTATGACGGCCTACTAGCGCCAAAACCGAGAGTTACCATTATCACGAGATAATTGACATTATCACGTGTTCTGTGTAATTTACAGAGATACCGGTAATCCGCAGTGTTAATTAATAATTATCAGTATTTGCCATGCTTTCCTAGCGCCCAAACCTGATAATTACTAATATCATGAGATAATTACAATTATCAAGACATAATTACAATTATCAAGCGATAATTACAATTATCACTGAAAATTATAAATATCAAGATGAACATGCGTGGCCCGATGCGCGATGCGCATGCGCGGCAACTGCACTGTTCCCAGCACGCCTGGGGTTTTGGCCCTAGTAAAGCGTGGCCAAAACTGAAAATTAGTAATTAACACTGTGAATTACCGGTATCTCTGTGAATTACACAGAACACGTGTTAATTACAATTATCACTGATACATGTAAGTTTTGCAGGTTTTGACGCTAGTAAACCGCCTTACCAGAATTAAGCATGATCACGTGAAAATTATAATTATCAAGTGAAAATTTTAATTATTATGTGATAATTATAATTTTCAGTTTTGGCGCATTTCCAGGCGGATTGATAGAGCCAAAACTGAAAATTAAACATGATCACACGAACATATTTGTAATTTTCAATGATAATTGTAATTATCTCTTGATAATGGTAATTATTCCATGATATTTGTAATTATCACATGATAATTGTAATTATCAGGTTTTGGCGTTAGTAGGCCGCCATACCCGCTTTGCGTCAGGATCTTTTAAAGTCCGGGGTATGCAGGCATACATACACAGACTAAACTTCGGTTTATGCTCATATCCGAATGGCGCATGAGCGTAATGGTTAGATCACCCACAGTACTGATTGGCACAAGCTCCACGCCAACCGGCCCTGCAAGGACTTCTCTGACTGACTCACCGACAGGCACTCGCACAGGGAGGGAGTGAAGTTACGCACACTAGTTACCCCCGGCTCCTGCAGCCAGCTGTCAATGAATAGGCTACCTCCTCGGTGGCTGCCTTAAAAACCGGAACAGTACGGCAGCCAGCCAGAAGAGTGGGGCTTCTTCACAAAGCTGGCCCTGGTTCACCTCCCACTCTCTTGCTCTCTTCCCATCTCCTCCCCCTCACATACACACAAATCAGTGAATATCTCCAGCGCCTCTCTCACCTACCACCAAATTGTTCAGTGTTAACCATTCTGTACTTTACTTTACCAAGAACAACAACAACATCAACAATAATAACAACAATAAAAACAACAACAGCAATAATATAATAATAATAATAATAATAATAATAATAATAATAATAATAATAATAATAATAATAATAATAATAATAATAATATTCTTCTTCTTCTTCTTCTTCTTCTTCTTCTTCTTCTTCTTCTTCTTCTTCTTCTTCTTCTTCTTCTTATTATTATTATTATTATTATTATTATTATTATTATTATTATTATTATTATTATTATTATTATATGACTGCTACTGCTAACATTGATGATGTAGTCGCACTCTTCTTTTCTTGCCAAAAGATTCAATTTGGGGAGTTGGGTTAGGAGGTATTTAATGTATTTGTTCCGGTTGCGTGTTGTCTGCAAGTTGAAGATTTCAGCTCGAACAATTTGCATGTTATTGTTTGTTCTCTCTTGTCTTTGTCCGAATAATTCTTAGTCTTTTTCATTTTATTTATCCATTTGTTTTTAATTATATGATTAGATTGGATTAGATTAGATAATCAATGTTTATATGGTCCAGCGGGATCAGGACCACTTCATTATATGATTGTTTTTACAGTCATCATCATCATCATCTTTATCATCATCATCATCATCATCATCATCATCATCATCATCATCATCATCATCATCATCATCACCATCATCCCCCGTTGGGGTGCCTTGGGGTTTCAGTATAAATAGTATCCCCACTTTCTGGAAATTTCGTGCTTTAAATTCCCACTGTCGCTGTCTTTCTCATTTGTTCTTTCTCATTCCTGCTCTGTTCTAACAATCTGCTATACTATCTTCTTCTTCGCTAGACCAGTCACCTACCTTTTTCTTGAAAACTCTTCCGGGACAAGATTCCTTATTTGTGTGTGAGGTCTGTTGGATCAGCTTGGGAATATTGGACGCTTTCTGCCAGGTGGTCACTAGGGCTTCCTATGATGTTATTATTTAGCAATGTAGGCATTTTATATGTATGTGTTTTGTTGATAATTTATAATGCTGTTGGTATTCTATTTTGTTTTTGTAAACGGGGGTTCGATAAATTAGAGTACAGCATCAGCGTCCCCTGCGTGGGATGTCTTTATTGTAAAGTGACTGGCTGGTGGAGAGCTTTCAGTTTTACCACTAGGGTTGTTTCAGCAGATCTTTTATGCGGATCAGGGGTTGTCCGGTCCTGATTTGGCTCGGAAGAGTCCGCTGGACCTAAAGCAATAATCATGTAATGTAATGTAATCATCATCATCATATCATCATTAGCAGCAGCAGCAACAGAACCATTGAAGTTGACAACCAATATTTCTGGCGCAAGGGAGGTAATTCCGTACATGCTGCATGTAGTTGGTTTAGATGAACTTGGAATGGTTATCTCCCTTTTAATGTAACGCAATTTCAAAGCATGGCAAGTGTGTATATATGAGAGGCGAGGGGGGAGGGGAGAGAGAGAGAGAGAGAGAGAGAGAGAGAGAGAGAGAGAGAGAGAGAGAGAGAGAGAGAGAGAGAGAGAGAGAGAGCGTTTGGGTGATGGACGCCTCGTGAGGCTTGAATCAGCGCCTTGAGCAGCTTTTGAGCTGGATACGAACAATAAGAAACACATATTTACATCAACAAATGCATCCACGTAGGTTGCTTACTGACCTTGCGGAAACCGAGAAGAAGAAAAAAAAGGGTTCATAATCATATTATAATATTTTTCTGCCTGTAATATTATATCCTATGAAACATTCGTTTTACTAATCCTATGAAATATTTATCAACTTTTGGCGAACGGTAATTCTTGCTTTTCAGCCCCTACAGCTTGGAATTCTCATCTTTTAATAATTTAACTCTGCGCTCTGTCGAATCATCTCTTTCCTTTCGCTCTGGACCGAAAACACAAATGTTCAACAGTGTTTTTCCTTAAATCTCGATCCTGGAACTTTGTTTCTTCAAATACGTGACATAAAACGCGGTCATTCTCGGTTTCGTGTGTGTGTGTGTGTGTGTGTGGGTGTGTGTGTGTGTGTGTGTGTGTGTGTGTGTGTAGGTGTGTGTGGGTGCGCACATGTGGGTGTGCGTGGGTGTGTGTGTGTGTGTGTCCACTACGCCTACTTCATCTTCAGTCACAACATCATGATGAACGACAAATTGGCCCTAATCCACTGTCACGTGGGGTTTATGGGCTCTGCACAATGGAATTATGGACCCTCACGTTTATTCGGTGGGAACTGCTAGTAAGTCACCCTATGAATTACTTTAATAAATTTATTTGTTTAGCTCGTTCTGTGTTAAGGTTGGGGTACAGAAATAGATAGAAAAATGGTAAAAGATTACTGTCACACTAGCTTTCACACGGCTATGAATCATATGTAGTCCAGCCACTTGATAACAGTTAAAATCACACATTTATTTCTTCTACTCTATACAAGATTCTCTAAGTACTAATCTAACTTAAAAAGTCTCAGTCACTGCTAATAGTTCGATCGCTGATAGTCTAGGCAGCTGTTATATCTTCCTCGGGCACTTGCTATTATATTTCATGTAGATTTGGACTACTGTGGTCCGTTTTACAGTTTCTGAAGAGTTGGACTACTGTGGTCCGTTTCGATCAGTTTAAGTGCACCTTGGGTGATTACACTTAACTGCTAGATGGTGCGTGCGAAGTCCTTCTGTGAGGTAGCTTCTGGTCCACCTGTGTAGTTGTGTAGTTGGGTTCCCTTGCCACGCTGTGGGGTCTGACAGGGTGTTTTTCCGGGTAGCTCTTTCCGACTTGTGCGGTAGAGGTTACTCAGCCAACTCGTCGTTTCTGTGGAGTGGGACGCACAGGATAGCTCGCCTGCTCGTCTGTAATATAAGAGACGAAATTCTGCACAACCCTGAATAATCGGTTTGTGCAGAGCGTCTCACTGAAAGCCAAAGTAGCCCTCAGTGATAGCTCCACATCTCTATACATAAGCGACGAACATTCTGCTACTTCCGGGGTCCACTGGAATCTCAACTCTAAATTCCTATACATACATAAATATCAATCGTGTCTAACTATACACATACAGAATTAATAATAATATAAACATTCAGTGGTACAGCCACTGGTCTGCAAACATACATATAAGTTAAACAACAGTGGTTCCGTATGGTATGCAACATGGCGGCGCAACCGGTCGTGTTTTGCCACGTGTTCGGCTTTTCCACATGGTCACGCAAATTCGGATTAACAATTCACATTTATGCATAGCAAATTCCACAAACATAATTTCAACAATAATATAAATATATCACGATGAAACAGAAGGGTGTTCATTTACCTGTTTGACAAGTTCAGGCCCGTGATGACTTAATAGAATTCGGAGATTCTAAAGTCCTGCTTCCTGGTCTATGAGTGAAGATAGTTCTCTGCTAGCTAAGTAGATGTTACTTCTTCCTCGTCTCACACACGACTGATTCAAACTGCGCTAGGATCTGACACAGTCAGAACTGCTCTACCCGCTTAGCTGAGCTCTCATTGGTTAAAAACGGTCAGATTCAAAGCTCAAGTGCTGACTCACTGCGCTGTGTGTGGCTAGCTCGCCGTGGGTGGCCTGCTGTGTAATTTAATTGCTGCTGTGTAATAGTCTAACTTCTAAAGTTACAATGACTACACAAGGCTGAATAGTAATAGGCAGAGTTAAAACTAGCCAGTTCATGACAGGCTCCCTCAACTGAAAAAAGGCGATGACTACTGGATTCGACCTTTTTCTACTACAGAGCCTAGTTTAACGCTGCACTATCCTAGGGTCCTATTTACAAACTAAGTAAGTTGCTCTACCTGAGCTGCAATGCTGTGCCAGGTAGCTATGGACACTAGTGACAGGGTATTACTGGGCGGGGACGAATTCTGGTGCTGTGGCCCTTAGTTGTGTTGGGTGGGCGACAGCTGCTGTGTCCTCCACGAGATGGCGACTGAGGTAGTCGGCTCCGTGGTTCTCTTTGCCGGGGATGTACTCGATTTGGAATGAGTATGCCTGAAGGGTGAGGGCCCATCTCATCAGGCGAGAGTTCAAGGATTTGGAGGCTGCCAGGAACGATAGTGGTTGGTGGTCCACCTGAACTGTGAAGTGAGTCCCATACAGGTAGAGTTGAAACTTCTGTATGGCCCAGACTAGTCCAAGACATTCTTTCTCCGACGTGGCGTAGTGGGTCTCGGCGGGTCTCAATTTTCTGCTGGCGTAGGCGACAGGGAATAGCGTCTGGAAAGTACATTGAACTCGAAGTGTCCTTCCATAGTGCTAAACGCTAGGTACTTTCGGACTTGTGGTTGTACTGGTATCTGATAGTATCCTTTGCTGAGGTCGATGCGTGGAAAGTACTTCGCTCGCTGTAGCTTGGCAAATAGGTCGGTCTGGTCCGGGAGTGGCTCTGGCTGGAACTGCGTTACCGCATTCAGGAGTCTGAAGTCGATGCACAGTCGATGCTCTCCGTTGGGTTTTCGCAACAATACCGTGCCTGCGCTGTAGGGTGAGGTAGACTCTGAGATGATTCCGGCTGCCAGTAAGGTGTCTATCTCTTCCTTGATGGCTCGCTGCTGAGACAGTGGCATCGGGTAGAGCTTCTGGCGGACGGGTGTTGGGTCGGTCACCGTTAGGGTTACTTCGACGAGGTCTGTCCTCCCTGGTCGGTCTGTGAGCACAGTCTGATGTTGTCGAATGACCTGTCGTACTTGCTGTTGCTGTTTAGCGGCTAGGTCTCCGTTGAGTATCACGTCTTTGTAGGTTTCTTTGGAGTGCAGGGGATACTCTACTGCATTGGTCTCCATGCCTTCTCCTTCTTCCGCGATGGCGATGGCTAGCAAGTTGTGAGTGCTGGGGGTCGCTGGTCGGTCCGTGTATTTCTTGAGGAGATTGATGTGGTGGTATCGGGCTCTCCCGTTCACCTCTACTTGGTAGACTGTCTTGGATTTCTTGGCAGTCACCCGGTACGGTCCTCTCCAAGCGATGTCCAGCTTGTTGGTTCCACTTGGAAGTAAGAGTAGCACTTGATCGCCGACTTGCAGTTCTCTGTCCTTCGCGTGGCGGTTGTAGTACTTCGCCTGACGGGCTCTTGCCTTCTTCAGTGCTTCACCAGCTTTCTTCCACGTTGCTTTGAGGGTTTCCTGCAGGTCTGCGACGTACTTGGTGGCACCTCTGGGTGTATCGTCTATCTTGGCTTCCGTCCAACTTCTGCGTAGGGCTTCTAGCGGTCCTGCTAGAGGTCTGCCGAATAGCAATGTTGACGGGGTGTAGCCTGTGGCTGCATGGGGCGTTTCTCTGTATGCGAACAGTGCCGCATTCACGTAGGTGTCCCACGCTTCTGGATTGTCGTCGGCGACTTTCCTGAGTATGGTGAGAAGGGTTCCATTCAGTCTTTCTACTTGTCCGTTGCTGGCTGGGTGGTATGGTGGTGTGCGAATGTGATGAACTTGTATCAACTCGAACACGTCTTGCATCAGGCGGCCGGTGAACTGAAATCCGTTGTCCGTTCTAATGCTGTCCGGGAATCCGACTCTGGTAAAGATGGCGATGAGTGCATCTGCAATCTTCTTGGTGTCGATCGCTGGCAACGGGACTGCTTCGCACCACATCGTACATGCGTCGACGAGTGTGAGTAGAAATCTGTTCCGCTTCTTGGTCATGGGCAGTGGTCCTACTATGTCTACTGAGACTTGCTGGAATGGCACGCCGACTACTACTGATGGTCCTAAGGTAACTGGTACGGTGTGATGTCGCGGGGAATATCGTTGACATTGGTGACAAGATTTCACGTAGCGCTTGACATCCTCCGTGATTCCTGGCCAATAGTAGTGTGCGCTGATTCTCTGCACTGTGGCTCCAATTCCCATGTGTCCGCTGAGTGGCATGCTGTGGCCTAGTTCTAGTACTTGGGCTCGAAGGGTGGCTGGTAGTACTAGTTGGGTGTGATCTCCATCTCCTTGTCGATGTAGAACTCCCTCTTCCATGTAGAAGTCTCCCTTGTGCGGGGGTGTGTGCGCCTTGGGTAGCTTCTGGAAGCACTTCGCTATCGAGGTGTCTTCTTCCTGTGCTGTTTTGATCTCTTCGAGTCCTGGATTCGGAGCGAACTCGGGCTGGGGTGGTTGGGTTTTAGCTTGGGCCCTGGTTTGCACTGCAGCTATCTCTACAGTTTTGGGGGGCGTGCCTAAGAACACATACCTACAACCTAGCACTAGATCATACAGGGGTTTCTGTAAAACAGCTGCTTGGATTCGTCCTGTGACGTACCTACTCTCTACTTCGATCCAAGCTATTGGGCAAGTAGTCGTCGGTTTCGTCAAGTCTGCTCCTTGTAGTTCGACTGTCTTGTCCGTCAAGTCCGCGCGCGATACAAGAGATTCGCTAACTATCGCGTCGTATGATAGACCTGTGTCATACAGACAGTTCGCTTCTTTTCCGTTGACCTTGACCGTGTCTGTCACCGATGGGTGATCTCCGATTGTGTGTGGCTTGTTACCGCTGCTTTGAGTTAGAACTCTGTGCGCTGGCCGGCTTTCGCGCTCTTCCCTACGTTGTGCGGCCAACTTGAAACATTCTGCGGTGGAGTGATTGTTTCTGTTGCAGAACGAACAGTACCGTCTCTGTTCTGCGGGACCTCTTTTCCCGAATTCCGTGTTGGGTCCTTTATTTTGCCCAGGTCTGGGGTTATTCGGCTTATTCGCGGTGCGCTCTTCCCGGTTAGGGCTTCGTTTCTGTGCCTCTTTCCCGTTAGGCTTTAGGTCTCGCCTGAAGCTCTTGGCTTCTCCGTGTGCGGCCACGTACCTATCTGCGACCTTGACCAGATCTTCCAGTCTTTCCGCGCCCTGCTCTACTGAGAATGTTCTCAGCTCGGGGGTCATGGTTTCCCGTAGCTGTTCCCATACTAACAGTTCTGTCAGTCCATCATACGTCTTAGCAGTGGCTGACTGGCTAATCCACTTATCCAGCGCTGTGGACAACCGATCCGCGAACTGCGCATAGCTCTCTCCTTTCACTCTCCGGTTGGTGCGGAATTTTTGCCGATAGCATTCTCCTGTTAGTTCGAATCCCGTTAGGAGTGCCTCTTTTACTTTGTGATAGTCAGTCACTCTGTCAGTTGGTAGCTTACTGTAGATGTCATAAGCCTTTCCTCTAAGCCCTTGATTAAGCTTGAAAGACCAATGAGTGGGATCTAGTTTGTACTCTGTTGCTAGACGCTCAAACCTAGTCAGATAGAGATCTAGACCTTCTTCTCTCTCATTGAATGTCCCCAGTGGAAATGACATTCCTTGTACAGGGTTGGATGCTACCTCTAGCTGATCTGAGTGGGAAGGGGTTGAGGAAGAACTTGAAGCTCCTGATCCCAATCTCCTTAGCTCTAACTCATGCTGTCTTTCTTTTTCTTTTTCTGCCCTCTCTTTTTCTTTTTCTGCCCGCTCATAATCCCACCTCCTAATTTCTGCTTCTCTCTCGGCTGCTACCTTCTTCTGTTCTGCTTCTAGATCTAATTTCCTCGTTTCTCTCTCTGCCTCTAATTTCTTTTGCTCTAGTTCTAATTTCTTCGCCTCTCTCTCCGCTTCTAACTTCTTTGCCTCTCTCTCTGCTGCTCTCTCTGCCTTAGCCTCCTGTTTCTCTACCTCTGCATTGATATACGCAATTAGGTCTCCCCCTGCTAAGTGTAAAGCTTCTCCCAATTCCTTGAAGCGCAATCTCAAGGCCACTGGGTCCGACATTGTCAAAAGTGTCTATGAACAACCTCTGAATCACGTGGAATACCAAAACACTAGCAATAATGCAATTCAATAAAAACAATGCAAAGACAATCAAATTCGTAATCAATAATAGAATAAAACAAGAGTCAAATGGCATACAACAGTTACTTAAGCAAAACCTGCAAAAGAACAATGCAACATACAGGCACAAAAATAATTGAAGCAAAAAAGTTTTTAACTAAAGAATAGTGCACCAAAACTGAGTCAATGTTATACCCTTACACTATTCTAAGTTATTCTACTACTGCTGTTATCTAATTTTATTGTACTTAGATCCGGTTATACCCAATTCCTATTATACACAGATCCTGGCTAGGCTCGCCAATTAAAGTGTCACGTGGGGTTTATGGGCTCTGCACAATGGAATTATGGACCCTCACGTTTATTCGGTGGGAACTGCTAGTAAGTCACCCTATGAATTACTTTAATAAATTTATTTGTTTAGCTCGTTCTGTGTTAAGGTTGGGGTACAGAAATAGATAGAAAAATGGTAAAAGATTACTGTCACACTAGCTTTCACACGGCTATGAATCATATGTAGTCCAGCCACTTGATAACAGTTAAAATCACACATTTATTTCTTCTACTCTATACAAGATTCTCTAAGTACTAATCTAACTTAAAAAGTCTCAGTCACTGCTAATAGTTCGATCGCTGATAGTCTAGGCAGCTGTTATATCTTCCTCGGGCACTTGCTATTAAATTGCATGTAGATTTGGACTACTGTGGTCCGTTTTACAGTTTCTGAAGAGTTGGACTACTGTGGTCCTGTTTCGATCAGTTTAAGTGCACCTTCGGTGAATACACTTAACTGCTAGATGGTGCGTGCGAAGTCCTTCTGTGAGGTAGCTTCTGGTCCACCTGTGTCGTTGTGTAGTTGGGTTCCCTTGCCACGCTGTGGGGTCTGACAGGGTGTTTTTCCGGGTAGCTCTTTCCGACTTGTGCGGTAGAGGCTCCTCAACCAACTCGTCGTTTCTGTGGAGTGGGACGCACAGGATAGCTCGCCTGCTCGTCTGTAATATAAGAGACGAAATTCTGCACAACCCTGAATAATCGGTTTGTGCAGAGCGTCTCACTGAAAGCCAAAGTAGCCCTCAGTGATAGCTCCACATCTCTATACATAAGCGACGAACATTCTGCTACTTCCGGGGTCCACTGGAATCTCCCTCTAAATTCCTATACATACATAAATATCAAACGTGGCTAACTATACACATACAGAATTAATAATAATATAAACATTCAGTGGTACAGCCACTGGTCTGCAAACATACATATAAGTTAAACAACAGTGGTTCCGTACGGGATACAACATGGCGGCGCAACCGGTCGTGTTTCGCCACGTGTTCGGCTTTTCCACATGGTCACGCAAATTCGGATTAACAATTCACATTTATGCATAGCAAATTCCATAAACATAATTTCCACAATAATATAAATATATCACGATGAAACAGAAGTGTGTTCATTTACCTGTTTGACAAGTTCAGGCCCGTGATGACTTGAGAGAATTCTAAGATTCTAAAGTCCTGCTTCCTGGTCTATGTCTGGAGAGATTTCTCTAGCTATCTATGTAGATGTTACTTCTTCCTCGTCTCACACACGACTGATTAAAACTGTGTTAGGATTTGACACAGTCAGAACTGCTCCAACCGCTAAGCCTGAGCTCTCATTGGTTAAAACGGTCCGATTCAAAGCTCAAGTGCTGACTCACTGCGCTGTGTGTGGCTGGCTCGCCGTGTGTACTTTACTTGCTGCTGTGTAATAGTCTAACTTCTAAAGTTACAATGACTACACAAGGCTGAATAGTAATAGGCAGAGTTAAAACTAGCCAGTTCATGACAGAAGTGTAACTCGAATAAGTTTACCCACGCAGCCTGTTCACTCCGTAACAAGCAGGAGTCATCGTATAAAGTTTTCCAACTTTATTCAGCAAACATCAACAACTTGATACAAGATCGCTTTCCAAAAATCACTTCTTTTAAAAGCAGAAAGTGCATTACTTATATAGCCTTTCTGCAATCCAGAGAAACTTCGAAAATTCTAGAATGTTGCAATAACACCCAATCAAAATAAAACTCAACATCGGAACTATGCATTATCTTACGTCATAAAACATTCCTCAGTTTACAAGTTACCACCCAATAGTTCTGGAAAATTCCATCGATAATAAACAAGTAATTCCAAAACATTCTCCACGACACTACAACAATATCGATCAACGAAGACTATCAACATGATACGATGCTTTTTCAAGCAACAGCGCAGAACCAAATCAAAGGTAAAGACTAGAGCTGGGTACCGTGGGTCAAAGTCGTACCGGTATTACCGCGGTATTTTTAGGTCGTATCGGTATTTCGTACCGGTATACCGCGATTGTAAGACGTGTTACAATCTAATGGGATATGGAACTGACAGTAGTGCCCGACGCAAAAGAAAGATTGTCATACACTTCAAAACAGTTTCAAAGAACCACATTTCCATAGAAACTGACGCTTTATTTTTGCTTGAACGCCTTCAAAACCAATTATGATAAATCACTGTTTAGAAGTTCAGCAAACTTGAAACCACAAAATCAAACATCTTTAAGAACTTTAGGAGTTCAGAAGGATTGGCGACTGGTACCATGCTCAAACACGTGGATAAGCTGCTGTTCTTATAAGTTCTTCTTCAAGAACAGCTGCTTATCCACGTGTTTGGGCTTTAGGCTCGCTCTCTGGGCAGACAAGATGTCGCCCACTGTCGCATTATGTGTTGTCGAGATTTCCCAGTAAACCAGACCTTGGACACCATATACCATACCGTCGCGTTTCTGAACCTGAATACAGTTACGTATCGGTAAAACCGTCCAGCCCTAGTGTGCCTGCTTGCCAGCTTGCTTGCTTGCTTAATTCCTTGAATTCCGCGTGGAACAAAGGGCCTCCACAACAGTTCTCCAGCGCACTCGGTTCTGGGCAGCCTTTTTCAGTTCACCCCATGACAGGTTGCAGCTCTTCATCTCCTCCTCACAGGAACGCTTCCAGGTCGTCTTGGGACGACCAACCTTCCTCTTCCCCTGAGGATTCCACTGTAGGGCCTGCTGTGTGATGTCCCGTTGGGGTTTCCGCAAAGTGTGTCCCACCCAGCGCCACTTCCGCCTGGCAATCTGCCGGTCGATGGGGTCTTGATTCGTCCGCTGCCACAGGTCCGTGTTCTTTACTTTGTCCGTCCATCTGATCTTCAGGATGTTCCGAAGACAACCATTGATGAACACTTGGAGCTTCTTTGTCAAGGTGTTGGTGACTCTCCAGGACTCTGAGCCGTAAAGGAGAACGGACTTCACATTGCTGTTGAAGATCCGCAGTTTGGTCCGGAGAGAGAAAGATGTAGATCTCCAAAGTGGTTTCAAGGTGACAAATGCGAATCTTGCTTTCCCAATTCTGGCTTTGATGTCCTCGTCAGAACCACCTGTTGCTGTTACAATGCTACCCAGGTAGGTGAAGGAGGTAACTTCTGTTAGGTTGCTTTCTCCAATGGTGATTGGTTGCTGCTGTCTTTTAAACAGGGCCATGGTTTCAGTTTTCTCCAGGTTGATCTGAAGTCCAGTTTTCAAGGCTTCTTGAGCAAGGTTGTTCGTTTTTTGCTGCATCTGCTGGCGTGTCTGGGACATCAGGCACAAGTCATCGGCGAAGTCTAGGTCCTCAAGGAACTGGGTCAAGGACCACTGGATTCCGGTTCTTCCTTGCCTGGTTGTCTGTCGCATCACCCAGTCGACCACTAGCAAGAAGATCATTGGGGATAGCATGCATCCTTGACGAACGCCTGTGGTCACTTCGAAGTCCGCAGTCAGTTTGCCGTTATGTATGACTTGGCAGGTAGCATCTTCATACAGATCCTGGATCAGGGTTATGAAGGTTTGGGGGATTCCGTAGTGATGGAGCAGCCACCAGATGGTTTCTCGGTCTATACTATCGAACGCCTGTCGGAAGTCGATGAAGTTGAGGTACAACGTTGACTGCCATTCCACGGATTGTTCTATGATAATACGGAGTGTTGCTATCTGGTCCGTACAGGACTTGTCTTTCCTGAACCCAGCCTGTTCTGGTCGGAGTTTCTCGTCCACTGCATCTTTCAGTCGATCGAGGATGATGCGAGTCAGTACTTTGCTGGGTACGGACAAAAGCATAATGCCGCGCCAGTTCTTGCAGGCGCCTAGATCTCCTTTCTTGGGGAGTTTTACCAAGTGTCCCTTTTTCCAGTCGGCTGGCACTTTTCCTTCCTTCCAGATCCTCTGCAGTAGTGGCAGCAGCATGTTAGCTGTAGTTGAAAGGTCCACTTTTAGGGCCTCTGGGGGTATTCCATCTGGTCCTGCTGCTTTTCCGTTTTTTAAGGTTTTCAGGGCTTTAATTACTTCTGTTTTGGTAGGGTGGTTGGTGTTGACTTTAAGTGGTGAGTCTGCCGGCGGGATGTCTGTTCTCACGGACGGCGGGGGTCTGTTCAAGAGTTCTTTGAAATGTTCAGCCCATCGCTGTCTCTGGTCTTGTTCCTTGCTGAGAAGGTTACCTGTACTATCTTTAACTGGCCTATCTGTGTTTGTTTTCTTACTTGAGAGAGTCCTAGTGACCTTGTACAAAGTGCTAAGGTCTCTCTTTTCTGCCGCCTGCTCTGCCTCCATTGCCAGCTCATCGTAAAAGAGTCTCTTATCTGTCCTGGCACTTTTCTTGACTTCCTTGTTCACCATAGTGTACTCCATTCGCAGAGTTTTCTTTTCCTCTGTATTTTGGCTGCAGTTGATTTTCTGCTTGATTCCTTTTCGGTTTTCTATCAGTGTCCATGTGTTGCCAGAGATCCATTCCTTTGTTGTTCTTTCTCTTTTTCCCAATACCTCTTGACATGTGCCTGCGAGTGTATCTCGTATGGACCTCCAGTGTTCTTCCAAGGGGGTTTCTTCAGTCAGCATTTTCAGGGCTTCAAATTTGTTTTTCAAAGAGATAGAGAAAGTGTCCTTGTGCTCTTTCTCCTTCAGTCGCTGGGTGTTAAACTTGACATGTGGGCGGTCTGCTGTGTCTCTGAAGGCCCTCAACTTGATCTTGACAGACCCGGTCACCAAATGGTGGTCCGAGGCCACGTCGGCTCCTCGCTGAGATCTTGTATCTAAAAGGCTTCTTCTCCATTTCCTAGCTATTGTGATGTAGTCTACTTGGTTTTTGGTGTTGCCGTCAGGTGAGATCCAGGTTTCTTTGTGGATGTCCTTGTGTTGAAATACACTGCCGCCTATGACTAGGTCATTGAAAGCGCAGAAATCTGTAAACAGCTCACCGTTCTCGTTCATTTCACCCAGGGCTTGTGTTCCCATCACAAGTTCTTTCCCAAGGTTGTCTTTCCCTATCTTGGCGTTCATGTCGCCCATGAGGATTTTGATGTCTCTCTTCGGGGCCTCATTGACTACTGACTGGAGAGTGTTGTAGAACTGTTCCTTTGCTTCTTCCTCAGCCGTGTTTGTGGGTGCGTAGCACTGTATCACCGTTACTTTCCTCCCTTTAGAATTGAATCTTGCGGTCATCATTCTCCGATTAATTGGCTGCCATTCTATAAGGGCTCTGGCAGCTGCTGGAGACAACATGATGGCGACTCCCTCGCTGTGGATGTGGTTCTCTTCTGTATGCCCAGAGTAAAGGATTTTCTCTCCGCTGGCAAGTGTTGTCATGCCAGACCCGTTCCATCTGCTCTCACAAATTCCTAGTACTTGAATATTGTATTTCTGCATCTCTCGTGCTACTTGAGCTGCTTTTCCAACTTCATACATTGTTCTCACGTTCCAGGTTCCAATTTTGGTTTTTGCCTTCATCGTCAGGAGATTCGTCAGCTGGCTGGCTTCCGTGAGGCTTTCACCATCCTGCGTCATCTGTCCTCCTGAAGAGGCATCTCCCTGAATCAGGCGCTGGTGGTTGTTTTCTTCTGTTGTTTCGGTTTCTGTAGCAAGAGTGGTTTCACGGGGCAGGGTCGCTAGCCCCACGCCCAACCCTCCTCCTTTCTCATCCGGGCTTGGGACCGGCCATGGCGGAGTTGCCTGCTTGCCAGCAGGAGTTTATTTTGTCTTGCTTGTTGTCAAGGACTCTGAATTTATTTATTTTTGGAATGATCACCATATTATAGTGGCTTGTGTGTATTATTGCCGTTTAATTTATTTTCCTTTCCGACTCTCTATACTTCTCTCTCTCTCTCTCTCTCTCTCTCTCTCTCTCTCTCTCTCTCTCTCTCTCTCTCTCTCTCTCTCTCCCTCTCTCTCTCATCTCTCTCTCTCCCGCTCTCTCTCTCCCGCTCTCTCTCTCTCCCTCTCTTTTACTGCTCTGTATCTCCGTTTACCCCCTCCTTCTTCCACATCACCGTTTTCCGTTTTCTCTATGCACCTTTGCCTTCCAGTTTGAGTGTAGGCCTATGTGTCTGTGCAGCGAATGCATTTTGCGCACAGTGCACGGACTAACGACTTTTTTGACGATCGTGAGGTTGGGTAAAGTTTGCGTGCATTTTGCGTGCAGCTTGTTTTCATTTACTTGTTTGGTGAGATCTGAACTCATGTATAATTGTGTATTTTGGAGCTGGTTTTTTCGTTTAGTTGGCCTGTGACAATTGTAAGAGCTGCAGGAAGTTTTCTTTGTCTAGTGTGAATGTAAGAGTTTGGATTTTATGCCTACAGAAGTGAAGAAAGTTATGTTTTTCAAGTTTTCTCGCCACTGTCATGTTAGTTATCTTGTCTACCTACTTTTTTCGTCTCGCATTTTGAGAAACCAAAAGGTCAGTTATTGATTGCATTTATGTGTATGCTCTAGAATGTGAATATTTCGTTCCAATTCTATTTGTGTTATTTAGATTTCCTTTTATTTCCTCCTCCTTTGTGTCTTTTTCTGCCCTTTTTCTCCTTCTTTCCATCCTTTTCTCCCTCCCTCTTTCTTACTTTCTCTCATTCTGCCACCTTTCCCTTTCTCTCTTTCCTTTTCTTTCTGTCCTTTTCTCTCCCCCGTTTCTTCCTTCCTCTTCCTCTCTTTCTTCTTTTCTCTCCCTCTCTATGTTCCTTTCTCACTTCCCCTCCCATTCTTTCTCTTTCTTTCCGGTCATCTCTTTTTCTCCCTTCTTCAATTTCTTTATTCTTTCTTCTCTCCATTTTCTCCTACTTCCTCTATTTCTTTCTATTTTTACATCTGTTTCTTCCTTTTATTTATATCCATCTTTTATTTTTCTTCCTGTTTTCTCTGCCTCATCTCTTTTAGCAGGTCGTTTTCTTTGGATAGTTTGTTTTGTTCTAAGACCTTTCCTTGATTGTTCTTCATGTGCGGTGAAATTATTGTTCTAACTCTATCATATAAATGTGTTCTTACATATGCTTTGTTTGTAAGTTTTAAGTCTTTTAGGGAAATAGGTTCTCTAGAATTCTGTTTAAGAAAGATGCATAGGTAAACGTTTATTTTTGGAGAACACGTGTGTATGGTCTATGTTGGAGTTTTGATGCCGTCTGCTCATGTGAACATTTTTGGAACATGCCTGGTTTAAAGAAATTATTTTCATGCAGTGTATGACATGTTTATTTTGGCATGTATGTTATTTTCATATACTCTATGTTATGTTACGTTGTTTAACATGGGTGTTTATGTTCGACAGATTTCACCTAAACAGTTACCTAGATAGGCTTGTGGTTCGGACTTGGTCTGATGGTGTACTCTCTTGTCCCCCTTTGAAAGTAAATAAAATCGTGGTACTGTTTTGAGTGACTCTTACTTAAATACAAGATGAATGCGAGTTGGTAGATTTAGTGGCTAGCACAGTGAAATCTTTTTCTACTTGTATTTGGTTCGGGTAAGGTAGTTACATAGGCGGGGTGAATAAAAGCAGTATTGTCACGGGTCCAACTCATAAAGAGAAAGTCTAATGGATAGTTGATGCCATTTGTTTGAAAGAAAGTAACGTTCGTTTTGAGCAACATGAGTTTGCAAGAAGGTAAAGAGGATTTATTAGACAGTTTAAAAGATGAAGTTTATTCTGAGGAGTGTAAGGAAGGACAGGTATCTCCTTTGGATGAACAAACTCAGTCTGAGGAAACAAGTCGCAAAATGTTACTTACAGCAAAGGGTCCAGAGTATCAAGTTGGGGTTAAAACGTCTAGATTTCATAAGGAAAAAATCATTTGGTTAAGGTTTTGGATGCAATTTCCTGTCAGTTAGGTAAACCCCAGCCAAGTTTAGAAAGGCTTAAGGCTCTACAGAGAGAACTTGCCTCTTACCAAAGTGCCCTTGTTGGTGCTGCTACTGCATTACTTCTGTTAGAAGAAAACCCTGAAGTAGACGCTACAGTAACTGATCTAGAAATTAAAACTCAGCAAGCTAATGCTCATATTAGCAATTTATCAGGGATGAAGGATACTGCTTCTGCTAGCAACTCAAGATCCGCAGGGTCAAGGTCATTTAAGAGTGGGCACTCTTCAACAGAGACATGTTTGTCTAGCAAGAAGATTGAAGCGCGTTCTCAGTCTGCAGCTCTAGCTGCTAGGTTAAAGGCTAAAGCCTCTGCGTCAGCTCAGGAGAAGCAATTGCTTGAGCTAAGTAAGGTTGAGCATTTGACTAAGGCAAAACAGGCAAGAAAAAAGGCAGCAATTAAAGAACAGGAAAGACTGATAGAATTTAAAGTTGAAAGGGAAAAAAGACAACTTATAGCTGACGCCAGGGAAAGGGAATGTCTGTAAGAAGAAGAAAGGGAGAGACAAGAAGCATTGGCTATGCAGGCTAAATTTAAAGTTGAAAGGGAAAAGAGACAACTTTTAGCTGACGCCAGGGAAAGGGAATGTCTGTTAGAAGAAGAAAGGGAGAGACAAGAAGCGTTGGCTATTCAGGCTAAAATTGACGAGGAGTTGGAGACAGAACTTGAGAACATAGAGTTAGCTAAGGAAAGAAGCAGGTTGGAACAAGAACTTGAGTTAACTCACAATCAGGGGGACTGTGATGAACAGTTGGCAATCTTAGAAGCGTTAGAGGATTTAGAGTACAGACCTCCTCAATTACCGAAAATAGATTTAATTCAGTCAATGGACCAACAGTCTCAAATAGTTTTTCCCCATACTCCTACTAACCTGAGTACACCGCTTTTGACCATATGTCCAATGACTATAAGCCAGCAACACTTCAAGCAAGAGGTGCAGAACATCAACGCCCCTACTGTGGCGCCATTTGGTCAAGTGCTGCCCGACCAACCATGTTTTGACCAGTCTGCAGGCATCTCTGACAGGGGTCCTGTCATCTTTCTCCAGACTCAAGCTGCGTCTGTACCTGCCTTCCCCTCCAGCAACCATCCTGTTCATCCAGTGGGAAGCTGGACGTCATCAGAGGATGTTTTGCAGTCCTACCGCCAAACCATGCTGCACGCTCGCCCACTCTCGGCGGACGTTCGACCTACGGTGACTGGGTTGACCTTTAACGTCCCTCTGCCTCCTTCCTCTTCAGTACAGTCAGCCATCGGCGGCCCCTTCTCAACAACTCAACAGGCCGTCATCTACACAGCGGTCTCTTCCGCAATCGATGTCAAGGTCAGAACCAGCTCAGCCACACCAACTGTACCAACGACAGTTTTCCCAGCGTCCTCGATGGTTCCTCGCTTGACTTCTGAAAGATGGGTGTCGGGTTCAGATTCAGCGCCATGCAGCAACCACCCAGGAAGACAACCTACGTTTGACAGGTTGGACAGACCGCCCTGGCTTTACAGTTATGCTGCAGCGGGAAGTCAAGCTCTAGTAACTATGTCTGGCATTCTCACGACACAGCAGGTTTCATTACCTTCGATCTCTGGCTCAGGCATGCCAGCGGGTCATTGCTGCTACGGGACTGGAATGAACGATGCTCAGCCTTAATTGCATGATCCTAGTGTTCCGACAGACAACCTTCACAAGTTTCCCATTTTGCAATCAAGCAGCTTGCATCCTAATGCTGCTCCATTTATTCCTGGTCCCAGACTTGATAATGACCTCATCGTGTCTGCATCTGATCCTTATGATCCAATGTACTATTATGACTCATGCAAGATTACTACGCCAGATGCTTGTGTCAGTTTGTATGACAATAACGCAAGAAATCAGAACTCTGTGCAACCTGGCACTGTTAATGATACACAAGTGAATGCTTTGTCACAAACCTTGGCTGACGCTTTAGTTCAAACCAGGTTGCCAACCCAAGAGCCCTCAGTCTTCTACGGAGACGCTCTTCAGTACCCTACCTGGAGGTCCGCTTTCTCTCTGTTGATTGAACGTCAAAACATTCCAGCTAGTGAAAAGTTGTTATACCTTCAGAAGTACCTTGGGGGTGGGGCACGGGAAGCGGTCAGTGGTTTCTTTTTGTTACGTGAAGCCTCTGCATTTAGTCAAGCTATGCATGTCTTAGAGCAAAGATTTGGAAGCAGCTATGTTGTATCTCAGGCATTTCGTTCTAAGTTGGAACAGTGGGTACCCATCAAGAATAAAGACAACAGTGGTTTGCGAAGCTTTTCCGATTTTTTGCTACAGTGTGGAACCGCAGCAAAGGAGGTCGGTGGCCTTGGTATTCTGAATGACACTCACTACATCAAGCGGCCGGTGGAGAAAATTCCTGACTGGATGTCGCATCGATGGTACCGTGTAGTTGCCACAGTCAAACAGCAGCATAACAGGTATCCTTCCTTCGAAGACTTTTCTCGTTTCATCGCACAAGAGGCAGAGATTGCCAACGACCCTGTTTTTGGAGTAGTCACCAGCGTTGCGCAACATAAAACTGGTCCTGCCCTGCCCTTGAAGCGCAGTGCCATGACGTCTACTGGTATGCCTAACTTTCCTTCAAATCGTCCACATCCGTGCATCTTGTGCAACAAAGAGCATTTGTTGACCGCTTGCCCAGATTTTAAGAAACTGACCGTCAAAGAGAGGATAGACTTTGCATTCAAGAAGAATCTGTGTTTTGCATGTCTGAAGACCACTCTTCACCAATCACGACAATGTCGGCAAAGAGAGACGTGTAAGAAGTGCAATAAGAGTCACCCCACATGTCTGCATGACGATAAGTTTGATCCAAAAAATAGGTCCAACTCCAACTCGGCTTCCAGTTCCAATGTCTCACAAATTCCTCGTTCGCACCGTACCGCCTCCATGGATGGATGCCCTTTGACTTCTATGATCGTTCCTGTGTACCTGTTCTCGCATGACTCGAAGAAAGAGATTCTGGTGTATGCAATGCTTGACACTCAGTCTAACGCATCGTTTGTCGTTGAATCTGTTGCAAAAGAGATTGATGCCTGCTTTGATGATGCCATGTTGAGGGTCTCTACAATTACAGGTACAGGTCCAGGCATTAAGTGCAAGCGCTTCCATGGCCTTCAAGTTAAGTCAGTGGATGGTAAAGAGACGATGAACCTCCCTCCTGTCTATTCAAGACCCGAGTTGAAGCTGGATCCTTCTGAAATTCCGTCCAGGGAGACTGCCTCTAGTTATCCTCACTTGCAGCATCTGGTGCCTGAAATGCATCCTCTACTGCCAGATTGTCCAGTTGCCCTGTTGATAGGTTTTAACTGCCAAGACGCTCTCATGCCCATCAACGTGGTTCAAGGTACGCCATTTGCGGTGAAGACAAAACTTGGTTGGAGCATCATAGGGGGAAGTCCTGACATGGACATGCCAGACTCTGTTGGGTCATCACATCACGTTGTCGTCCAGGCGAGTTCTGAAACTGAGGATGGTGTCGCATTTGTTTTTGCCATGCAAGTCACGGAGACAACTGTCGACAATCTTCTATCCGTCCTGGAAAGAGACTTCATTGATATACAGGCACCCAAACTTTCTCAAGACGATATCAGGTTCCTTGAGATAGTGGAGGACAATATCATTGTGAACCAAGCTGGTCATTATGAGATGCCCTTGCCATTCAGGACAGTTAAACCTCCATTGTCAGACAATAGGCAGGCGGCCATGAAGCGAGATGCCCTTGCCATTCAGGACAGTTAAACCTCCATTGTCAGACAAAGATTTGTGCAGGAGTTTGAACGTTCTTGAGACAAGGTTCGGGTGTGATTGCGAAGCGTTCGTGTGGGCATTGTTCCTCTGGATCCCGGTCTTTCAGCTTGGAGGCTAGGGATGGAAGTGCTTTTCACTCTCACTGACTTGGACCTTGACAACGCTGACATGGACTTGCTAGACGCAATAGCTGGCTTTTCACTGCTCTTCTTAAGCACCTTCTTGCTGGGCCCCTCATCTGTTCCAGAAGACGCATGCTTGCCCCCTTTCCTCCATTCCTCCAGTGAAGAGACCAAATTGTTCGGTTTTCTGTCTTTTTTAGTAGTTGTTTGCTCAGCGGTCTGGTCTTTCTCAAGTGACACTGTCGCACTGTTCTCAGCAGCCGCACCATTGCCTTTTTCACAGCCAGCATCAGTCTTTCCCATTTCATCTTCCTTGTTCTTGGAATTGGTTTGCACGGGGGACTTTTCTCCACAAAACCCCTTGGGGTCATGAGCAATCTTGTCACTGTAGATTGTTCTAACCTATAAAGGGAAAAGTAAAAGCCCCAGTTGAAAACCTGTCTTGCCTTTGTAGGCATGACAGTTTCACTGCGGCAACAGTCACCCCCCGTTGGAGTGCCGGGGGTTTCAGTATAAATAGTACCCCCACTTTCTGGAAATTTAGTGCTTTAAATTCCCACTGTCGCTGTCTTCCTCATTTGCTCTTTCCCATTCCTGATCTGTCCTATCACTCTGCTATACTATCTTCTTTTTCGCTAGATCAATGACCTACCTTTTTTCTTGAAAACTCTTCCTGGACAAGACTCCTTGTTTGTGTATGAGGTCTGTTGGATCAGCTTGGGAGTGTTGGACGCTTTCTGCCGGGTGGTCACTAGGGCTTCCTATGATTGTATTATTTTGCACTATAGGCATTTTATATGTATACGTTTTTGTTGATGATTTGTAATGATGGTTGTATTCTATTTTGTTTTTGTAACCGGGGGTTCGCGTAGTTGAGGTAAACCCTCAGCCGTCCCCCGCGTGGGATGTCTTTATTGTAAAGTGTGTCTTTTTTATAAATGTATATTGTTATGAGGTCTTAAGCAAGTTATATTGCCCTTTCTAAATAAGTTATTTTCCCTTGCTTGGAGTTTTAATATAGATAAATAAAATAATTTGCTTATACTCGTACATTATTTAACCTAAAATGTGTGTGTCCAGAGAAATGAGTAATTAGAAATAACACTCTTATCACTGTATTTGTGTCGTAAAGTTCATCTTTGGAAGGGGTGGGGGGGGGGGTAACCAGTACATTTATTTTTCTTTAGACCTGACTAAGTTGAAAAAAGATTATTTATTATTATTGTACAGTCCAGTATTATGTTTGTGGGCGACGTTGTCCTGTCTTTTCCGCGCTATCCGTGCTGTGGGATTGATGTTGCGGCGGCGCTTCCACCCCGATGACGGCGATGTTCATGGTTGACATACAAGTAGTACTATTGCTCGCCGCTACAATAAATGAACTAATCTAGCTTATCTCTTACATTAAAAAAATGAAGTTTTTGTATGTATCAATGTGCTCGGGTAGTGTATGTGTGTGTGTGTAGGTGGGTTTGCGTGTGTGCGGGTGTGTGTGTGTGTGTTTAGTCGTACCCTTTGATGTCGTAGAGTGTACAGTTTGTAGTTTGTAGTGTACAGTTTGTAGCCTATGTTTACGACATTGTGGGTTTTTATTGCATTGTATTGGTATAATTTACTCCTCCATTTGGTTTTGTACTGTGGTGATTTATGTCTTGCTCTGTCTCGTCACTATTTGTTTTATAACGTTGTTGCTGTTATTATTGTTATTATTATTATTATTATTATTATTATTATTATTATTATTATTATTATTATTATTATTATTATTATTATTATTATTATTATTATTATTATTGTTATTATTGTTATTATTATTGTTATTATTAAATTATTGTTTTTATATTAGGGCTATATTCGTATGTAAATGTATGTATTTGTATGTATACATTTGTAAATATGTTTTTAGATGTTTTTTCTGTATATAAATGTATTATATAATTATGCTATATTGTTTTCTTCATTATGTTTACTTTAAATTCATATTGCTTCTTAATATTTCCCTTTCTCTTGAGCGACTGCTCAACGATGGGTTTTTAAATGTAATGTTTCGCCATACTTTAATTGTTCTTGATTCTTTGGGTAGTATGTATACTGTGTGGGTGTGGGTTTATTAGTGTGTGTGAGTGGGTGTTAAATTTTATTTATCTTTTTAAAATTGTTTTACAATGTGAGCCTTGTGGCCATTTCACTGCCTAAATGGCCATTCTACTTTGTGTAGGGCCCTGGCAGTATAAATATTGAAATAAATACAAATTGTAAAGTGACTGGCCGGTGGAGGGCATTCAATTTTCCCACTGGGGTTGTTTCAGCAGATCTTTTATGCGGATCGGGGGTTGTCCGGTCCTGATTTGGCTCGGAAGAGTCCGCTGGACTTAAAGCAACAATAAATCAATCAACAATCATTTTCTCCACAAACAAATGTCAAGGGTGGTGGAGTACCTGGAGTAGAGCCAAACATTTGATCCGCTCCGTCGTTGAAAGGCATCGGAGCGGTAAAATCAACAAACTGTGGACAATCATAATCCCATCCGCCATCATCATCGTGATGATCCATTTCATATGCCGGGGACATGGCGGATGGGATTATGATTGTCCACAGTTTGTTGACGGAAAACAAGCAAAGAGACTTCATTGATATACAGGCACCCAAACTTTCTCAAGACGATATCAAGTTCCTTGAGATAGTGGAGGACAATATCATTGTGAACCAAGCTGGTCATTATGAGATGCCCTTGCCATTCAGGACAGTTAAACCTCCATTGTCAGACAATAGGCAGGCGGCCATGAAGCGAGTGCGCAGTTTGGAAAGACAATTTCACAAACGTCCCGACTATCAACAAGATTACAAAGTCTTCATGAAGACGATTATAGATCGTGGTGACGCTGAGCGAGTGCCAGAGGGTGAGATTGACACAGCCTTTAGATGGTATGTTCCTCATCATGGTGTTTACCACCCCAAGAGGCCAGGAGAGGCTACTAGAATAGTTCTTTCAAACGTCGCATCTCTGTACGACCCTATGGGCATTCTGGCACCTTTCGTTCTGCGTGGTAAGTTAGTATTACAAGAGATGTGCAGAGTCAAGGTGGGTTGGGATGATCTGCTGCCAGAAAGACTTCGTGCATGGTGGGAGCGCTGGAAGACGGAATTGTTCAGAGCATTACACTGGACCACTTTTGTTCAAGGTCATATTTTTTCCATGTAATTTACTATGTTTGATGTTTAGTTCAATTCCAAACTTGTGACCACAAGGTTAATTGTGCTCGTGTTGTTTGTGGCAAGATCGTTAACGAAACTGTATCTTGTTTAGTATCATTTTTTGCAACGCTTTGTTGATAAATCCTTTGAATTATATAAAAATCCAATGTATTATTTATGGTGGGAGTGTGCCTGCTTGCCAGCAGGAGTTTATTTTGTCTTGCTTGTTGTCAAGGACTCTGAATTTATTTATTTTTGGAATGATCACCATATTATAGTGGCTTGTGTGTATTATTGCCGTTTAATTTATTTTCCTTTCCGACTCTCTATACTTCTCTCTCTCTCTCTCTCTCTCTCTCTCTCTCTCTCTCTCTCTCTCTCTCTCTCTCTCTCTCTCTCTCTCTCTCTCTCTCTCTCTCTCTCTCTCTCTCTCTCTCTCCCTCTCTCTCTCTCATCTCTCTCTCTCCCTCTCTCTCTCTCCCGCTCTCTCTTAAAATTTCGACTTCGACTTCGACTTCTCTCTCCCGCTCTCTCTCTCTCTCCCTCTCTTTTACTGCTCTGTATCTCCGTTTACCCCCTCCTTCTTCCACATCACCGTTTTCCGTTTTCTCTATGCACCTTTGCCTTCCAGTTTGAGTGTAGGCCTATGTGTCTGTGCAGCGAATGCATTTTGCGCACAGTGCACGGACTAACGACTTTTTTGACGATCGTGAGGTTGGGTAAAGTTTGCGTGCATTTTGCGTGCAGCTTGTTTTCATTTACTTGTTTGGTGAGATCTGAACTCATGTATAATTGTGTATTTTGGAGCTGGTTTTTTCGTTTAGTTGGCCTGTGACAATTGTAAGAGCTGCAGGAAGTTTTCTTTGTCTAGTGTGAATGTAAGAGTTTGGATTTTATGCCTACAGAAGTGAAGAAAGTTATGTTTTTCAAGTTTTCTCGCCACTGTCATGTTAGCTATCTTGTCTACCTACTTTTTTCGTCTCGCATTTTGAGAAACCAAAAGGTCAGTTATTGATTGCATTTATGTGTATGCTCTAGAATGTGAATATTTCGTTCCAATTCTATTTGTGTTATTTAGATTTCCTTTTATTTCCTCCTCCTTTGTGTCTTTTTCTGCCCTTTTTCTCCTTCTTTCCATCCTTTTCTCCCTCCCTCTTTCTTACTTTCTCTCATTCTGCCACCTTTCCCTCCCTCTCTTTCCTTTTCTTTCTGTCCTTTTCTCTCCCCCGTTTCTTCCTTCATCTTCCTCTCTTTCTTCTTTTCTCTCCCTCTCTATGTTCCTTTCTCACTTCCCCTCCCATTCTTTCTCTTTCTTTCCGGTCATCTCTTTTTCTCCCTTCTTCAATTTTTTTATTCTTTTTTCTCTCCATTTTCTCCTACTTCCTCTATTTCTTTCTATTTCTTTCTATTTTTACATCTGTTTCTTCCTTTTATTTATATCCATCTTTTATTTTTCTTCCTGTTTTCTCTGCCTCATCTCTTTTAGCAGGTCGTTTTCTTTGGATAGTTTGTTTTGTTCTAAGTCCTTTCCTTGATGGTTCTTCATGTGCGGTGAAATTATTGTTCTAACTCTATCATATAAATGTGTTCTTACATATGCTTTGTTTGTAAGTTTTAAGTCTTTTAGGGAAATAGGTTCTCTAGAATTCTGTTTAAGAAAGATGCATAGGTAAACGTTTATTTTTGGAGAACACGTTTGTATGGTCTATGTTGGAGTTTTGATGCCGTCTGCTCATGTGAACATTTTTGGAACATGCTTGGTTTAAAGAAATTATTTTCATGCAGTGTATGACATGTTTATTTTGGCATGTATGTTATTTTCATATATTCTATGTTATGTTACGTTGTTTAACATGGGTGTTTATGTTCGACAGATTTCACCTAAACAGTTACCTAGATAGGCTTGTGGTTCGGACTTGGTCTGATGGTGTACTCTCTTGTCCCCCTTTGAAAGTAAATAAAATCGTGGTACTGTTTTGAGTGACTCTTACTTAAATACAAGATGAATGCGAGTTGGTAGATTTAGTGGCTAGCACACCTAGTAAATACATGCTATCATCGCATGCTTCGCAAAACAGAATGCTCGGAACTACCGTACGCGTCTCAACCGTAACACACTGTTATTGCTTTCCAAAGCCCAAAGCCCAACTCTAAGCCATCGCGTTAATTTAATTCACACACATTCCATGCAGCAAACACAAATAAAGCTAGGCTTCTTGTTGGATATAGAGATTTTTGAGATTAATATAATTTTTTTAGCGATAGGGCAACACTAACTGTAAAACTGAAAAGAAATTATGAGGCTGAAATGTATTATTTTAAATCCCCTCACTAATGGTATTGATTGCCTCAGTCTAAATTGAAAAGTCAAAATTGGGTTGTTTTCTACCTATTATAATACATGACCTTAATAAATGTTTGCGTGTTGAGCTTGATTATGGAAAAACCACAACAACGTGAGTATAGCAACCTTAATTATTATCTTTTGTGGCAGATTATATCAACCCAATTTCACCACAGCTGAATCCCAACTCCACACCTAACAGGAAGTCATGGTGTAACCTCTAATATACTGGGTGGCATTGTTCCAGGTAGGTCTTTGTCCCACTACATTCAACATAGCAGTGGACGTGTGCAAACTGTGCAAGCTGCGCGGACAGTGACACTGCTCACGGAATTCCCTGACTAGATGATCAAGTGTTGGCTATAACAAAGGCACCCGACTTGCTGTTTGAAAGTCAAAACAAGGGAAATGTTTTAGTACGCCCAGTAGCAATGACTGAAGGTAGGATGTGCCTGGGAGTGCCTGAAGGTGATGTCTACATGTTTGCAGTGGTCAGCCCCTCAGGAAGGGCATGTGAAGTACACTGTCAGACATGAAGCTGGCGCTGTTACTGTTGGCAGCCAACTTTGTCAGCACGCAATGGTTAACGGGACAGGAGTGTGCCAGAAACGCCTCCATGTCCCTGTGCCCAGCCATCTACACTCTGCCAGCATCAGGACCACTTCCGCCCTTTCACATCACGTGTCACTTCCGGCAAGTCGTAGAGAACTGTGGAGAGGATTGTTTTTTAATCTTATGTAAAATAATGGTGGGACCACCAGAGATAGTCCAAATGAATCACGACTATGACATTGTAAGAATTAGCAACATCTTTGAAGTGGGACTTATTGGAGAATGGTTTACCAATTATGCTATGGGAATTCCAGGCTACACAGATAGGATGACCCTTAAAATGACAGATAACGCGTACATTACTGTTAATTTTACACAGCCCATACTTACTGATATAGTGAGGATAAGATACGGTTGTAGAACTGAATACGGTAAAAACAACTATGCAAATTTCGATCAGGTCACTTTGTTACCCAGTGTGGCGGTTGATCCATCGCCAGTCACCATCTCAGTGTCGCCCGAAAGCCAGAGCAGTTTTGCGGAGGAAGACTGGATCAGCTTGCAGTGTGTGGCCATTGTGGGAATAACGGAAGCCCAGCAGCAAGGTCGGATCATGCTGCAGTATCGCCAGAAAAACCAGCCGTGGCTGACCATGGCCACGTCATTGGGGACCTCCTTCAACCGCACTGTGCCCACCAGCAATCACGGAACTCGAGTGGAGAGGACACACAGTCAGTCCGTGCTCGTCAGGGACCTGCTGTCTTTGGAGGGCGGCTGCACTATCGACCTGCGCTGTTTGGTGGGTTACGAGGATCAGGTCTTTTTACCACAAGTCGCTGTCACGGAGGTTAAGATCACACCGGGCTCCAAAGGCTGCAGGGATCGTCAAGACCGTACCGTACCCACCGTCTCCATGGACACCACCACCTGGTCACGACGCTCCACTACCACAGAGGGCCACCCACACCTGCCAGATGAGCAGGAC
Organism: Oncomelania hupensis; assembly: GCA_036898135.1. NCBI lineage: Eukaryota > Metazoa > Mollusca > Gastropoda > Littorinimorpha > Pomatiopsidae > Oncomelania > Oncomelania hupensis. The sequence continues at coordinate 41,253,779 of CM072516.1, forward strand.
CAGACTGGTGCAGATGGCAGGGAGGTGGGGCAGTCCACAGACGACTTGAGCGATGTATTGTCCGTTGTGGGTTGGGTCGCCATAGTGCTGGCTTGTGCGGCTGTTGTTTGTGGGTTAGTGTTTTATTGCCAGCATAGCCACCTTCAGGCTCTACATCTACAGCCCCCTAGGCCGTCACAGCACAGCAGTGTACCGCGGGAACACAATCCGGTGTCCGCCAATCTTTCACCGCTCTACAGCATGGAACTGCAGCCTGTGCCGGTCACTTTCACAGGGGCATCGTCCGTTCACTAAATACCTGCTGACGATGCGTCCGAAGCCTCTTCCTTGGAGGACTCCAGCACTGATTACAGTAGCAGCCAGGCTTATTAAACGTGCGACTTTAGCACTGACCACAGCACTACTATAGTATACCAGTCAAACGTAGAAGGTGCTGCTGCTGCTGCAACTCCTACTACTACTACTACTTCTACTACTACTACTATTACTACTACTACTACTACAAGACAAGATGGCAAGCATTGAAATGTATTGTGAAAACTGTTACTTTTCTTGGCAATTTTGTGACTTGGCTTTATAATAGGGAAGCAACAGGAAAAATTGTAATGTGTTACACTGTTGTTGTTTTTTTTAATCAATTGTTGATTCAGCCCTGATGCTTGAATATTGGTAAGTGTAACTCAGATTCGTTTATCCACGCAACCTGTTTACTCAGCAACAAGGCACGAGTCGTCGTGTGAAGTTTTCCAACTTTATTCAGCATACATTATTCAGCATACATTTTTTGTAACTATTTTATTAAGAAGGTTGCTGATATCCGCAGTGACCTTTATCGTGATGGCGCCTTTTTGTCATCTGATGATGAGTCCATTGCTGTCTGTGATGCTTCACGTTTTGATGCGTTCCAGCCTGTCACTGTTCAAGAAGTCAAAAATGTTATTATGAAATCAAAACCTACCACCTGTTCCCTTGATCCCATGCCCACTCCTCTGTTGCTTGACTGCCTGGATCCACTTCTCCCAACCATAACTCACATTGTGAATGAATCTTTGTCCACTGCAACTGTACCTATGTCATGTAAAACTGCTCTAGTTAAGCCTTTACTTAAAAAGTCTGGTCTTGATCAAAACAACCTTAAAAATTACAGACCTGTATCCAATTTGTCATTTTTGTCAAAAGTCATAGAAAAGATTGTCTATAATCAACTGTTTACCCATTTAAACTCTAACATTTTGCTCAGCCCACATCAGTCTGCATATCGCCCATTTCACAGCACTGAGTCAGCATTGCTCAAAGTTACGAATGACATTCTTCTCGCTCTGGACGGAGGCAAAGTCTCATTCTTGACATTAATGGATCTATCTGCTGCATTTGATACCGTCGATCACGAAGTTTTATTCAAAACACTTGAAAATCATTTTCGCATTTCTTTTTCTGTTTTGGCTTGGTTCAGATGTTATCTGTCCGATCGCACGCAATCAGTTGTAATTAGTGACCATGTTTCCGACAAAGCAGACATGGTATTTGGAGTTCCACAGGGTTCGGTTCTTGGCCCAGTTTTGTTCGTAATGTATACGAAGCCTTTACTGTCTGATCGAGAAACATGGAATCAGTAATGAGGCCTTTGCCGATGACACTCAGCTCTATAAGTCGAGTCCACCAACTGAGATAGGTGCTTCTGTCCAGACCGTGCAGAATTGCATTTCTGATGTAAGGGCATGGATGACGCAGAACAAACTCAAATTAAACGACTATAAAACCGAAGCCCTGATGATAAGCAATAAAAAAGCATCATACACTTCTTCCCTCCCCAATTTTTTTCGTGTTGGAAGTTCAGATGTTACTTTCTCCTCATCTGCAAGAAACCTTGGATACTTTATGTCCGATGACATGTCGCTAGATGCTCACGTTACTCAAGTCTGTCGGTCAGCCTACGCCGCTATACGTCAGATCAGTTCCATCCGTTGTTATTTGACGGTTGAAGCCACCAAAACCTTAGTCTGCGCTCTTGTGCTTTCCAAACTAGACTACTGTAATTCTCTTCTGTCAGGAAGCCCAAATCAAATTGTTAGTAAATTACAGAAAGTTCAAAACTCCGCTGCAAGACTGGTCTTTAAGGCTAAAAAGCGAGATCATATTACGCCATTACTCCATAAACTACACTGGCTCCCTGTACAAGCCAGAATTGACTATAAATTATCTGTTCTTTGCCACAATTTCTTTTCTGATTCCTGTCCTTCATATTTATCTCAACTACTCTCGGTTTATACTCCTTCCCGCCAGTTGTGCTCCTCTGCTGACTCGCGCACCCTGTGCATCCCTAGAATCCGCACGAAATCCTACGGAGCGAGAGCATTTGCTTATTCTGCCCCGAAACAATGGAACACTTTACCAGCACATATTCGACGTATTCCTACCACTCAAGCCTTCAAGCGAGCACTTAAAACACACTTGTTCAGACAATACTACTCTGACTGATCATATTTTATTTTCTGATCCTGTGCTGCTCTCTGAGATTATGACTGTCTTGACTGAGGTTCGATATGCACTATCCATGCCTGTTTCTTAACTTATTGTTTTGTATACATGCATTGTCATTGTCAACGATTTTAGTGTGTGCCGCAGATATGTCCTGATTGTTTTTGTTGTGCTATCAGTGCTTCAGATTGTTGGAGCGCCCGCGCCATTGGCGCATATTTTATCAGAATGGCGCGTAACAGTCAACGTGAATGCGCCAGCCTGGCGCGTCATAAAAATCAAGAAGGACTAGGTGAACATACGATACGAATACCTTCGATTGTCAATGACCCATCTTTTTCAAAATTGACCCATCATTTTGCATGGCCATGGGTCATTGGGCCCATGATGTCTGAAAACAATCTGAAGTACTGTGCTATGCATGGCTTTGTCACTGCTCTTGTATTATTGTTTATTACTTCCTTTTTAAATGTGAAGTTTTTACATAAAATGTGTTTTTTACATGTTCTTAAATTAAGTTTTTAATTGTGAAGCACAGTGAGCCTGGGCATTTTTCAGGAAACTGCGCTATATAAATGTACGTTATTATTATTATTATTAGTATTATTATTATTATTATTATTATTATTATTATTATTATTATTATTATTATTATTATTATTATTATACATCAACAACTGCATACAAGATCGCTCAATCCTTTTCCATTTTTCACTCTGTCAAGACTTTTTTTGATTGATTGGGTAAATTAACGTCCCCGGACACATGAAGCATATAATGGACAGCTTTCAAGACGACACAGTGCACCGCTAATATAGTCCCTCTATAATCGAGAGAATGTTCAAACACTCCAGCGTGACGCAATAGCAGCCAATCAGAATAAAATTCGTCACCAGAACTATGCACTGTCTTACGTCTTATAACTTCATTTAGGTTAGAAGAATCTCTTAGCTATTACTAGAGTTATGTACATGCTTCGGTCGATAGTAAACAAGTAATTCTAAAATATTCTCCAATAATATCGATCAACGAAAATTATTAACATTATACAAAGCTTCTTCTAACAACAACGCAAAATCAAATCAAAGGTAAATACACTCTGTTATGGCATGCTTTGCAAAACAAAACGATCGGATCTATCGTGCGCGTCTTAAACCTGCCGGAAGCCTGCACATGCTCAGTACGACTTTTTGCAGATGATACTAAGATTTACGCTCGCAGTGACTTGAAGGAGGGTATGAAGGCTTTACAAGATGACCTTGACAGTCTTCAACACTGGTCAGATAATTGGCTTCTACGTTTCCACCTGAAAAATGCCATGTGTTGAAACTGGGTAACAGGAAGTCTGATGCGAGCTACTTTATGAGAGGAACACGGAATGGGGAGGACCACAGCATGACGTTGCAGGAAAGCGAGGTGGAGAGAGACCTAGGAGTCTTCATCGACCACAGCTTGAGCTTCAAGCAGCACGTCAGAAGTGCAACAGCAAAGGCTAATCAAACTGTTGGCATTATAAAGAGAACGTTCGACTTCCTCTCTGAGGATCTGTTCCTGCGGCTGTATAAGAGCTTGGTCCGCCCCATCCTGGAGTACGGCCACTTAGTTTGGCAGCCACATCATAAAACACTATGTGCCGAAAACAAGGCTGTCCAACGCCGTGCTACCAAGCTCTTGCCAAGCATCAGAGACAAATCTTACAGTGAGAGACTTAGAGCCCTCTGTTTGCCCTCCCTTGAACATCGTCGACTGAGAGGGGACATGACTGACGTTTTTAAATACGTCCACGGCTTCTACGATACTGACAGACCACTCTTTGAGTTTGCTAAAAGTGAATTAACTAGAGGTCACTCATTGAAGCTGACTAAGCAGCACTGCAGGCTGAACCTAAGAAGCAACTACTTCTCATAGAGAGCCATCGGCACATGGAACAGCCTACCAGAGACAGTTGTTACAGCCCCCACTGTCGACTGCTTCAAAAGCAGGCTGGATGTATTCTGGAAGGACCGCCCGGAGATTTACGAACCAAGGTGCCACTACTAGACTTAGCTAATTGCCACGCATGCAAGTCTAGCAGTTTTTAGGATCTATGTAAAGGCCAGTGGCCTATATCATTGACTTTTCAAGTTCAAGTTCAAGTTCAAGTAACAGAATGATAGGCCGCGATCTCAACTGTCTGGGAGACAAAATGATCAAAATGGGGTCAGAAAGTACAAATATGAATGATCCAATGTGGTTAGCAGTAGTTGAAGTATGCGCAAAGTAAAAATGATCAATTCTGGTTAAGTTATTCTGGAGGTAAGGTCAAAAGTGTGTTTTGAACACACACACACCCACACACGCACACCCACACACACACACCCATACTCACAAACACACACTCACACATACACAATGCAAAACTTGACACGAAAACATTTGAAACTTTTTATATGCTTGGATTTCTCCGAGAGCTTTTAAATTCTACGAAGCGTTTTGCAACTTACGAAGTAATTACTAAACATTCTATGGTACTTTCTACCTGCAGTGAAGTATTTTATTACTAAAAGTTCTCTGAAGCCGTTAACAACTATAGAAACCATTATAAACTATAAACGTTATAAACCATATAAATTGGATTGGACTTTTGTGAATCCCTATCTTATCCTATCCTATCCCGTAACTCGGAGGTCGTAGGGGCACCCCAGATGATCGTTTAACCAGCATACTCCATCTTTCCCTGTCCTCAGCAACCCTGATTGTTTCGCTCAGTGTCAAACCAGTCCATTCTCGAATGTTGTCCTCCCACCTCTTTTTCGGTCTCCCTCCAGCCAATCCATCAATGTCATCCGCAAAACGAAGGTTGGAGATTGATCTTCCCCCTATGCTGACTGTGCCTTCGTGATCTGCAAGAGCATCTGACATGATGCGCTCTAGGAAGATGTTGAAGAGTGTTGGAGAGAGAAGGCATCCCTGACGCACACCGATTGTTGTTCTGAACCAGTTTCCGATGGCGCTGTTGTGGAGGACTGCACTGGCAGCCTTGTCATAGAGGCTTTTGATGACTTCAATAATGTTAGGGCTGATGTTGTACACTCTCATGGTTGCCCACAGAGCTGCATGCCAGACTCGGTCAAACGCCTTTTTGAAGTCTACGAACACATGATATAGATGTTGTTGGCGCTGTAGGTATTTCTCGCAGATTATTCTGAGGTTGAAAATCTGTTCAGTGGTATTTCGCCCTGCCCTGAATCCTGCTTGCTCTTCAACTATGATTTGTTCAACTTGGGGTTTCAACCTGTTGAGTATTATTTTCAGGAGGACCTTGCATGCTGGGATGGCTGATGAGGCTGATGGGGCTTTTTTGGGAAGAGTGATGACAAGCGACTGGGTCCATGGCATAGGCCACTCCCCACTCTGCCAGATCTTGTTACAGATAATGGTGAGTGCGTCAATCATCGCTTCTCCTCCTGCTTGAAGCAGTTCCACGGGTATGATATCCACTCCCGCTGACTTCCCCTTTTTCAGCGATTGCACTGCTGCCTCGGAGAATTGGGAGGATTTCTTCTTCTTCCCTGTGAAGCATTTAACAAAAAAAAATCGCCCTTTGTGATTCATTTTACAATTAAAATTCTGTTCAACGCTTTTAACAAGTAGGCCTATGTAACATTCTGTGAAACTGTTTACAATTATTTAAAATTCTATAAAGGATTTTTCAGTTGTGTAACATTCTGTGAAACACTTTAGAATTAATGAACACTTTGTCGAACATTTTAACTCAAAACAAAATAAATATGCAGTCAATCGCATTGGTTTGACAAAAGACTATAATTGATTTATTTGTTTTCGTAAGAGAACAGCAAAGGGAAGTAATCTAATTTCCCTTCTATATTTGTGAGCGATGTTGTTTCCCTTGGCTAATTCATATCTCTTTCTCTCTCTCTCCCTCACTCCCTCTCTCTCTCTCTCTTCCTTCCTCCCTCTTTCTCTCTTCCTTCTTCCCCCTCTCTCTCTCTCTTTCTCTCTCTCTCTCTCTCCCTCTCTCTGTCTTTCTCTCTCTCACTGTGTATCATGACGTATCATGTGTAACATGATATATCATAATGATGAAACGATGAGCACACAGTGAGTTGTCAACTCCATTAATACAAATAATGGATGGTACGTGCAATATTCACTCTCACACTTCTACTCTCATACACGCCACCAGAAAGAAAAAGTACGGGAGAGGTTCGTGTATATAAACCCTATGTATTTATAGCTAGGCTTAGGAGTATAATTACGCTAATATATAACATGCACACAATGACGGAGCACTTGTAAAGCTTTGAAGAGGTTCTGTTCGTGTATGAGAAGCACACATTCCTATGAAACTAAGTAGAGAAATGCGAGCTATGACATTATTGCACAGTTCTGCAAACTTCGTTGGCTTCCAATGAATTACGTTTTCGCTCACATGCACATACATAACCCGAAATACCAATCAACTGGCCATGTGTTGAAGTATCCGTATCCCCAAAATTGTCAAAATCGGTTCAGTGGTTCTTGAGATATTGAGGTAAACGTGATTAGCAAAACTGTACACCAGTGATCTTGATCTTTGAGATAGAACAAATGGAATTGCACGGACTTGGAGAGAGATAGGAATGGGAGGGAGGCAGGATGAGGGGAGAGAGGGGGTGGGGAGAGGCGGCTAGCCAATAATTAATTATTCATTGCTTTAAGGGTCCAGCGGACTGCAAAAAGCCGAATCAGGACCACAAAATCAGTACCACACCTTGGTTGAAAGAGGACTCACCTCTGATCCGTATGAAAGATGTACTGAAACAACCCCAGCGGTAACACTGAAGGCACTCCACCAGCCGCCACTTTACAATAAAGGCATCTCACGCAGGGGCTCTGAGGTTATACTCTAATTTATCGAACCCCCGTTTACAAAAACAAAATAAAATATATCATCATTATAAAATATCAACAAAACACATACATATAAAATGCCTACATTGCTAAATAATAATATCATAGAAAGCCCTAGTGACCATTTGGCAGAAAGCGTCAAATATTCCCAAGCTGACCAACATACCTCATATAGAAATTAGGAGTTTTGGAAGAGTTTTCAAGAAAAAAGGTAGGTGACTGGTCTAGCAAAGAAGATAGTATAGTAGATTGATAGAACAGAGTAGGAATGAGAAAGAACAAAGAAGAAAGACAGCCACAGTGGAAATTTAAAGCACCAGAAAGTGGGAATAATCCTGATGATGTTTAGACAAAATCTTACCCCCGTTGGGGTGCCGGGTGTTTCAGTATAAATAGTATCCCCACTTTCTGGAAATTTAGTGCTTTAAATTCCCACTGTCGCTGTCTTTCTCATTTGTTCTTTCTCATTCCTGCTCTTTTCTATCAATCTGCTATACTATAGTCTTCTTCGCTTGACCAGTCTCCTACCTTTTTTCTTGAAAACTCTCCCGGGACAAGACTCCTTGTTTGTGTATGAGGTCTGTTGGATCAGCTTGGGAATATTGGACGCTTTCTGCCAGGTGGTCACTAGGGCTTCCTATGATGTTATTATTTAGCAATGTAGGCATTTTATATGTATGTGTTTTGTTGATAATTTATAATGATGTTTGTATTCTATTTTGTTTTTGTAAACGGGGGTTCGATAAGTTGGGGTGAAGCCTCAGCCGTCCCCTGCGTGGGATGTCTTTATTGTAAAGTGACTGGCTGGTGGAGAGCTTTCGGTTTTACCACTAGGGTTGCTTCAGCAGATCTTTTATGCGGATCGGGGGTTGTCCGGTCCTGATTTGGCTCGGAAGAGTCCGCTGGATCTAAAGCAATAATAATGTAATGTAATGTAGACAAAATCTGTTCAGTAGCTATGAAGATATGGCGTTCGAAGGACGGATGGATATTTTGCTCGTTCTGATTCCCAAAGTATTCCCTAGTAAGTCTGGACATTAAAAAAAACAACTACAACACACTATTAGACTATTAGCCGATTTATCTGGTGTATCGGAACGGTGAGAGAGAGAGAGAGAGAGAGAGAGAGAGAGAGAGAGAGAGAGAGAGAGAGAGAGAGAGAGAGAGAGAGAGAGAGAGAGAGAGAGAGAATGGAGGGAGCGGGATTGGTGAGGAAAGAGGAAGAATCAAGCGTGTGAGGGGGAGGAGAGGGCAAGGGAGCTTTGCGTTCTTTGGTTGTAAAGAACATATACATTCGTTGGGTTTGTGCAAGATCGCGTTTCAAAGAGAACGTGTCACATTACATCACCAGCAAAACAGGCTTTTTCTATGAAGGCTGAAACACGATCGGATGAACGTTGATCTGACAAATACCCGTCATAGTGAACGAAAAACCTGTTTAAGTCTGTGAAGGTACGCAGATAACTACACTACTTAAAATACTGTTTAAAAAAAAGTTATTGATTTGTTTATTTATTTAGTTAGTTAGTTAGTTAGTTAACTATTTATATAGTTGTGCTTTTTGTTTGTTTCGGTTTTTGTTGTTGTTGTTGTTGTTGTTTTAGGATGGTGGTGGGTGGGTACATAGGGTCAATGAAGAGGGGGAGGGGGGTGTTGATTAAATGTATTCGTGAACTATGCAGGAGAAATTCGGATATTACATTCTAAGGGAAGACGCGGCAGCGGCAAGAGTAGCCCCACCTACTCCAAACAAGGGAGGGAATATGGCCTAGGCTTATCTGGAAATACTTTGAAATAGACTGTTAGACCGATTTTAATCATATTATTTTGGAATACGGGTACTTCAAATCAAGGGCCATCCTTCAGTATCAGTCCGTGTGTCGGTCAATCGGTCGGTCTGTCGCTTCGAAAGTACCTTTTTTGTTTAAAACACACCTCTTGCATTATCTCCATTATCTGAAGAATATCCTATCCTACCCAATCCTATCTCGGAACTTGAAAGTCGTTGGGGCACCACAAATGATCGTTTAACCAGCGTACTCCATCTTTCTCTGTCCTCAGCAACCCTCATGGCTTTGGTCAGTATCAAGAGCCAGTCCATTTTCGAATGTTATCCCCCCCACCTCTTTTTCTGTCTTTCTCTTCTTCTGCCTCCTTGCATCGTGCCTTGCAGAGTGGTCTTTGCAAGGCCTGATGCTCGGGTGACGTGGCCATACCATCGGAGTTTTCGTTTCCTTACCACTGTGAGTATATCATCGTGTTGTTGCTTGTGTGATGGTCTGTCGGACTTCGTCGTTGGTGATGTGCTGGGTATAGGAAATGCCCTTAAGTCTTCTGTAGCACCTCATCTCCTTGCTTTGTATTATTCGTTGTAGGTCTGCTGTGAGGGTCCATGTTTCACAAGAGTATATAAAGATTGAGAGGACAATAGATCGCAAGAATAACTACCGCAATTTATAATATGTACATTGTGGATACTTCAGCAACTGCTAGGCATGTTAGATCATTCTTATTTGTATTTTCTCAAAGGTCAAGGCCATTATTCTTCATCATTTTCTAAACACGTTTTGCGCTGTAACGGAAAAATTGGCTGATCCTATTTTCATATATTTTTGTTTTGCAGAAAGTTCAGATCGTGGTCCATAATTCCATGCTTTCCTTTTGTTATGTTAGGATAGGCTAGCGTTAGGATAGGATACCCGTTAGGATAGGCTAGCGTTAGGATATAGTCACCACACCTCCAAGAAAATTAAACACTTTTGAAAATGGCTATTTCTCGGCTATGTGTGTACCTCGGGGTTTTTTTTTCCGTTTTTTTTTTTTTCGTTTTTCCGGCACTCACCCGTCTGGGATATGGCGTCAGGGTCTTTAAAATACAAGGCTACAAGGCTAAAACATGCTTTCCTAAATTCTCAGGTTCTTACTTCACATTATAAATAAACCAGATCAAATTGCTTTCATGTAATGTCAGAAGCTGTCGTAAAATCCCAGGTTCTAGTTCACATATAAATAAATGAGATCATATCAAATTAGTTTCATGCAGATCCAGGTATTTTCCGAAGCTTTGAAAGCAACGCTTTGATAGAAGGTTAGGGGTATCGCATATACACTGCAATATGTCTTTGTTATTGAATACAACGTTACTTGATGTCCCATCACAGGTTTAGTCCAGGGGCGGATCAGTTAGTTTTTTGGGGGGGGGTTTCCAAAATTCGTATAAAAAAAAATAAATAAATAAAATAAATAAATAAATAAATACATAAATATATATATATATATATATATATATATATATATATATATATATATATATATATATATATATATATATATATATATATATATATATATATATATATATATATATATATATATATATAGTATTTATTTTATGTTTATGTTTATTTTTATTTTTATAATTGTATTCTCTCTCTCTCTCTTTCTCTCCTTCTTCTTCTTCTTTCTTTTCCTTTTTTTTTTTTTTGGGCTGGGGGGGGTTTCCGGAAACCCCGGAAACCCCCCCCCTCGTCCGCCCCTGTAGTCCACCAGCGCACTGTGCATGTCATAGTAGCATAAATATATCATGAATATAAAATAAATATGTGGTAAATATACAATAAGTATGTTACACTCAGTTTGATGTTGGTGTTTTCCTTTATCAGTATCCGATTCAGCCCCAATGCTGAATTCCTGATAAGGTGTAACTCAGATTCGTTTATCCACGCAACCCGTCCAAACAGCATACAAGTCACAAAGTCGACGTATGAAGTTTTCCACTTTTATTCAGCACACACCAACAACTGCATACAATTCTCAACTCAACTCAACAACTTTCACAGCAACTCTTTCCAGCTTCAGTATCAACCACAATCACCCTCTCTTTTTTAACAGTGCGGCGCTTATATAGTCTCTACATACACGGGAACAAACGAGAATAATCCTACATAAAACACCACAACCAATCAAAATTAATTTCATCATCACGTGACTCACGTCATACAACCTCATTTGGAATGGAAGCTTCCATGGTAACCAACAGAATAATCCACACGCTTCGATCGATAGTAAACAACTAATTCCCGAAAATTCTCAAACAATATCGACCAACTAAAAACACCAACGCCACACAAAGCCTCCACCAACAACAACGCAAAATCAAATCAAAGATAAATACACTCCATTACTGTACGCGTTGCAAAAATAAAACGAACAGATCTATCGCGCGCGTCACACACAAGCCTACCATTGCACGCGCTTCGCACATAATATCGTGCGCATTTCATACGCACCATCATGAGCGTCTCAACGTAACAAAGTATATAATCATTGTTTAATAACGATATAATAAAGATATAATAAGTATGTAATAAATATATAATCAAAAATATAATAAATATGTAATAACTATCTATAAATATATATTAAATATATAATAATTATTGGCGCCATAGAAAACACTACCTATACCTCCTGTCAAAACCATTGCCAGAGCTGCAGGGTCAAAGCAAATCGTTCATCACTCCTTCGGCTGCTGAGAGCACAAAAAGGGTCAAGTCTGTTCACGCACGCATTCCATAGCACGGACTTTAAAGATCCTGACGCTCATGTCCTAAACGGGTGAGTGCCAGCTAAATAAGAACACCCAGCAAGCACTAGGTCCTTCCACCTCTCCCCTCCACGATCGCCCAAGCGTGTGTTCGGTGGCCTTCGCCAAGGCCTATGTTTAGTGATCTGGGGCGCTAGACGATGCGACTTGGGCGATTTGAATTAGACCTGTATTGGAATGCGCCTTGGGCAGCTCTTGAGCTGGTAAAGCGCTATATAAAAAATGATATATTAAATACGCTAGTTGAGTCAAAGCATTGTTGGTACGAACATAAAATATATCAATCCGTCCTTTGATAAAAGGATAAAAACATAACCCTTCAATTCATTGATCACAACCCACAGACTTCACACATCCGCCTGCCCATATAGGCCTACTAGACCCTTTTTTTTGTTTTGTAATTCATTCTGGTTTCATCAATCCTAAATATAGACCGCATTTCATTTGTATTGTATTTTGAAAAAAAAATTCGTACTGGAACCATCCAATAAATGAACAACTAAATAAATAAAACTTTTTTTTCCCAAAAATAATTTCTTCTTCGGACAGGATTGATCATATATGTTAGGGGGCACTGATTCTAAAATTTTGTTTCTAGACATAATAGTTGCTAGTGTGGCCACGTGGTGTGTGAAAGTTTGTGGACATTACTGCAAAAAATTGATATGATTTGACGCTTCGGACAATAATAGACTATCGCAAGTGTTTTGTGAAATGTGCAGAGCACCAACAAAGGGGGATTTTTACGCGATCGGCGTCTTCTGCAGTCGACAAAAAATCTCTGTATACCATTCGCCCAGTGTTCAACAACTGGCTGATTAGCTGTTTCTGTTCCACTTTTGAGTTGAGTTTTAAGTTGAGTTGAGCATGCACGAAACTCTCTGATCGTTACCTTTTGGCACGGAAAATAATAAAACTCTTGTTAGACGACGTGAACAAACGCCAACAACATGGTAAGTACTACATCACGTTGCTAGAATTCGAAAACAAGATTGTTGTTGTCATGTAAATACGTTTGTATGACACGGAAGAAATTTCAACTGAGAGCTAATGAAAGCATGAATTATGTATGTCGATGTATAGTGATCAGCTCTAATTTGAATATGGAAAATTTTGTTTTCTTCAGCTCCCCGAGGGTTCCAGGATCAAACAGATTTTCTCAACTGTCGATTGATTTTTTTTCTCCCTCCCTGTGTGTTTTGTTGTGTAAATAGGAATGTCTGTAATATGTGAGCGTTTGCATTGGTTACAGATCGCCGCGTTTTGAATCTCATCGAGGCATAAAGGAGCGTATAGCATCCAAGTATTATTATTAGTAGTAGTAATTATAGTAATAGCCCTAGTCCTAGTAGTAGTAGTAGTAGTAGTAGTAGTGGTAGTGTTTTTCTGCAAGCACATTGACATGTTCTCATGGGTTACTGGCGCTTTATTAATCAACATCATCATCATCATCATCATCATCATCATCATCATCATCATCATCATCATCATCATCATCATCACCATCATCATCATCATCATCATTACCATATTCATCATCACCATCATCACCACCATCATCATCATCATCATAATGAATACCTTTTCGCGAGCCTTATTGGTGAGGTTGTCCTGTAGGATCGGTAGAAGAGACATTTTAAAGACAACATCAACTTGACCCAGTCTCCTTCTTACCGTAGGTTTTTAGCAAACCGTTAACCCGAAAAATGAAGTCTCCACACTCCACCCAAAGAACCCGCCCCTTAATCGGAAGTAAGTGCTCTTATGACGAGAAAGACAGCAAAGGTCGGGCATAAATTACCGCCGAAAAGTGAAAACTGAAGTGCCATGAAAATGGATGTGCGAAGAATGCAAACATGGCGAAAATACAGAGAGGTCAAATATTAGACATTTGCTCTAAATATAGGTTTGGGCGAGGGTAGAACAACTGTAGAGTGTTTTTCAGGATGTAAACCTAAGCTACATTGACAACGAGGCCACGCCTGGCCATAGTTAGACTGATCGTCTGCTGCTTTATTTATTGAATCGTTCTTATATAGCGCTTTTTCCGGCTCAAGAGCCACTCAAGGCGCTGACCGATCCAGGGTCTAACTCAAAACCGCCCGAGGCGCCCACTGGCTGCCTTAGACGCATCTTCTGACGTCTAAAACAACTGAGCACAATCCTGGGCGACTGGGTATAGGAGAAAAGGGGACATAGTGCTTGCTGGGTGTGTTTGCCTAGCTGGCACTGACGCCTCTTGGACATGAGCGTCAGGATTTTTAAAGTCTGTACGGTGGATTGCGAGCGTAACAAAACAGTAAACACTAGACCTCGGTTTATACTCTCTTCCGAAGGCGTAAGTGACCTGATAAACTTCATACTTAAGGTAATCCCTCCCCCCCCCCATCCCCAAACCCTTGCGAGAATAAAACCCAAGAGCGTTCTTTTGGCACTACAGTAACTTCGGCATTGGCGTGTTTCCTCGACGCTAACATGCCACCTTCAACATTGGAAGAATTGTACGGTTATAAATATGTAGTAAAAGAAACTTTCTAGGCACACATTCTTGGCCAAGGTCCCCGAATTCTCACTAGATCCCTCTGCTGCTTCACTCGACAATCTCAGGACTTTTAGCAGTGACGTCGAGTTTATGTTTAAATCTGTTTATGGGAGGGGAGGGGTTGGGGAGGAAATATTTATTAATTTGTTTTAATTTTGATTTTTTATTTTATTTTTCATTTAGTTATTTATTTATTTATTTATTTATTTATTTATTTATTTATTTATTTATAGTTTTTTTAAATGGGGAAGGGTGGAGGGGGTAGGGGTCTGGGGGCCCAACTTCAACTTTCTGTAAGACGCAAATTGACATTTATAAGTACTTCGTTCTTCACAGGTGAAGTTAAAAGTTTTTTTTTGTGTTTGTTTCTTAATGTGAACTACCTGTTATAGAAGAATGTATGTTGTTAAAAGTGTATGTGTATGTCAGTGGTATGATGATTGTTATGGTTTGATTAATTAATTACTTAATTTGGAAAATATGTATGATGTGCGCATGGTAGATTTTTTTGTACATTGTTTATGGTACATCAGTACAACTTACGTTAATCTGATGAATAAAAATTGATACAACAACAACAAAATTTAAAACCTGACATGGCTGCAGAAGTGGTGACAACCATTTTACTGTAATGTCTACCCCACATAAAAGTGATTTAAGGCTGAAGTTATGACTATTATCAGACAGCTTCTGCTATTATATAAAGGGCTAGACTAGTAGTAGTATTAGTAGGCCAAGACTTATGCACATTAAAGAGACTATAGAACATTTTCTTTTTACTGTTGTTGTGTTATCAGACTTATTTGGAAATGCTTTAAAATAATCGAGAATCAGAACGAACATAATGTTAGTCTGTGGGTAAGTCGGTCTGTCCGTCCGTCGGTACGGAGCTCTCACTATCTCAAGATCCACTGAACAGATTTTGACCAAACTGAAATAAAAAAATTAAGTTAACTTGATAAAACTGCACGCATATATATTTTTTTAAAACTATAGCCATATAAAATATTACATAATAACGTAACATTTGCAAAAATACATAACTGGAGAACATGACACTATATAAAAAATAACATTTTGAACACTCACAGAACGTCGTTGAAAATAAAAATGAATCCTCCTAAATCTGGCACTAGATAGAGGATACACAGTCGTCAAAGAAAAGTTTTTTACATTGTTGCATAGTTTGAAAAATATTTTTTTTACTACTTTTCCTTTTATCTTATTTCTTCAGCACAAAACCGAACAGTGTATGCAGGATATGTTCGACTTTATAGGAATGTCTATGATTTTATTTGAAACAATCATTAGTTGTGGTTTTTTCCACTCACGCACAGTTATGCCTGTTATGCAATACTGATAACCAATAGTGGATATATAAGCGAGCAAACGCAGTACACAAAGTAGCTCTAGTGGTAGAGCGTTCGCCTGGCACACCGATGACCCAGGTTCGAATCCCGCGGTGGGCGATATGAAAAGTGTCCATTTTTCACTGTCCATTTTAGCAGTATGATTGCTCTGGTGGTTCAGTGCTGATTCAGGTCCCTATCCATCTTTCCCCGGGATGGTTATCCCCGTCTGCCCTAACGCCAATGGTGGGTGTAGACGTTAAACCTCAACGTTCAAACAAAGCGGAGTGTTCCCTGGAACCTGTCGCCTGTACCCCCTTGCGTAAGGAGTGCCATAGTAAGGAGTGCCATAGTAAGGAGTGCCATAGTAGGGAGTGCCACTGTAAGGAGTGCCATTAGTAGGGAGTGCCATAGTAAGGAGTGCCATAGTAAGGAGTGCCATAGTAAGGAGTGCCATAGTAGGGAGTGCCATAGTAAGGAGTGCCATAGTAAGGAGTGCCATAGTAAGGAGTGCCATTAGTAGGGAGTGCCATAGTAAGGAGTGCCATAGTAAGGAGTGCCATAGTAGGGAGTGCCATAGTAAGAAGTGCCATTAGTAGGGAGTGCCATAGTAAGGAGTGCCATAGTAAGGAGTGCCATTAGTAGGGAGTGCCATAGTAAGGAGTGCCATAGTAGGGAGTGCCATAGTAAGGAGTGCCATAGTAAGGAGTGCCATAGTAAGGAGAGCCATAGTAAGGAGTGCCATAGTAGGGAGTGCCATAGTAAGGAGTGCCATATTAGAGAGTGCCATAGTAGGGAGTGCCATAGTAGGGAGTGCCATAGTAAGGAGTGCCATAGTAAGGAGAGTCATAGTAAGGAGTCAGATTGTCCAAGTCAAGAAATTTGGCAATATTTCTCTATCCAGTACCACATTTGGGAGGATTCATTTTTTTGCAACGAAGTATAATGAGTATTCAAAAAATGTTATTTATTAGGTGAAAATTTTTTTTTGGGGGGATGGGGGGGGCGAATTGTACCTCATTATGTAGTATTTCCTATGGTCATATTTCTTAAATGTCCGCTGGACCTAAAGCAATAACCATGTAATGTAATTTCTTAAATATACATGAAGTTTTATGAAGTTAACTTTGTTTTTAATTTAAAAGAAATTGTATCGCGTGTGTGTGTGTATGTGTGTGTGTGTGTGTGAGAGAGAGAGAGAGAGAGAGAGAGAGAGAGAGAGAGAGAGAGAGAGACTTAAACTTCATTCCCATACAAACAGTCCACAGTTTCCGTGGCACCTCATTCAGTTGGACACCATATATCATCATGGACCAAATTCCCGTTTGATAATCTCCTTTCAGGCGGTGTCTACTTATTACTGGCCAGAGATAAAAACTGGAGAGCGCGCGATCTCTCCATTCAGAAGCACTCTCCTCGTCAATTTATGTTCTGCTGTCAACCGGAAGTATCAAAACAGCGGTTTGAAGAATGACAGTTTTGAAGAATGATAGTTTGAAGACTAGGGTAAACAAGGCGGGGAACATGATAAAAAAAAGTTCCATAATACGGTTGTATTTATAGTTAAGTTTAAATGGCCCCGAAAACACAAATGTCAGCCTCACAGATCGTTTTCAAATTCTATATCTATATAGAATTTGAAAACATATATATTGGTTATCTACCTATAAATAGCATCAAGGTTGCTTCTAAAGATAGCTCGGTGGAGAAAATGTGCGTAATAGCCATAGTTATCTCTGTACACAAAAAGGAAGGACGTCTAAAATTCAAAGTTGAGCGGTCGGTTGGAACCACGATTGCCCATTACGTTATCTTTTAATTTGACGACAACAATGCAATTTTGCAAGTCAACATTGTCACAAAAAATAACCAAGAGTCCTCGATACCCTGCCCCACTGTAAGGTATCCCCTTCCACCCTCTGACATCGGCCGTAGTTGTAAGGTTTTTCCCTCACTTTCTCTTTCTCTCTCTGTCTGTGTCTGTCTCTGTCTGTTTGTCTCTCTGTTTGTCTGTATCTCTGTCTCTGCCTGTCTGTGTCTCTCTTTATTTGTCTGTCTGTCTGCCTCTGCCTGTCTGTCTCTCTGTCTTTGCCTGTCTGTCTCTGCTTGTCTCTCTTTCGCTGTCTCTCTGTCTGTCTGTATCTCTCTGTTTGTCTGTCTCTGCCTCTCTGCCTGTCTATCTTTGTCTGTCTGTCTGTGTCTACTTGTCTGCCTCTACTTGTCTGTCTGTGCCTGTCTGTCTGTCTGTTTATCTTTGTCTGCCTGTCACTGCTTGCCTGCCTGTCTGTCTCTGCCTGCCTGTCTGTTTGTCTGTCTGTCTCTCTTTGTCTGTCTGCCTGTCTGTTTCTGGCCTGTCTGCCTGTCTCTCTTTGTTTGTCTGTCTGTCTTTCTCTCTGTGTCTGTCTCCCTGTGTCTGTCTGCCTGTCTCTGCCTCTCTTTGGCTGTCTGTCTCTGCCTGTCTGCCTATCTTTATTTGTCTGCCTTTCTGTCTGTCTCTGCCTGCCTGCCTTTCTTTGTTTGTCAGTCTCTGGCTGTCTGACTGTCTTTGCCTGCCTGTCTGTCTCTGTCTGTCTGTCTCTCTTTGTCTGTATGCCTGTCTCTGCCTGCCTGCCTGCCTGTTTCTGCCTGTCTGTCTTGTCTGCCTCTGCCTGTCTGTCTCTCTTTGTCTGTCTCTCTGTCTCTGTCATGCTGTCCCTGCCTGCCTGTCTTTCTGTCTGTCCCTGTCTCTCTCCCCCCATCTCTCTCTCTTTCTCTCTCTTTCCCTCTGCCAGAGTATCTAACGAGAATCCATCCCACCTTTCTGTCAACACCTCCACCCCGCTTTCTTTCTATTCTCGTTTGCACTTACTTTTGGACTTAGTGACAGATGGGTTGTGGCAGGGTGAGAGAGAGAGAGAGAGAGAGAGAGAGAGAGAGAGAGAGAGAGAGAGAGAGAGAGAGAGAGAGAGAGAGTTGAATATTCCATCCCTCATTCCAGATTATATTAATTTTATAAGTTGAAAACAGACAGACAGACAGACTGAAAGACAGACAAGTTGGGTACGTTTGAAATAAATGTGAATATTTAGATTTTGACGAGTGATCTTTGTATTTCAAAACACTGACAAAACTGTTTTTAATTCCACTTTGATCCCAGTATTACACCTATCTATACTAGCTCTTTGACGAGCACAAAACCAAGGAATGTCAAGGCCAGGTGAAAGTAGAAGAGTAATGAAATAAACCCGGGAACAAATATGTGCAGAATACAATACACAAATAGATTTGTTTTTTTCTATTCTATCGTTGCAGGGAGCTTTGACTCAACCAGATATATAGATATAGATATAGATACAGATATATAGATATAGATATATATAGTACCACAAATCCCCTCATTTTGTCATGTTTTTTCAATATGTTGAAATCATTACTGGTAATTCTATCACACAAGCTGACACCGTACTATGAACCTAAAGGTGTAAGTTTCGCCTTCGTTCTTCATAAAACGGCCTCTTCCTTCTTTTCACCAGACCCTGGCATAAGTATGTGCATACCGTTCTATGTAAATTTGGACACTAAGGCCAAGTCGTTGGCTTAGGGAGGTTGATGTGCCACATTCCATGAAGTTTTAAAACTAATGGTACTCTGTAATTATGCGACTAGTACAGGGCAGGCTTTATAGTTGACACTTCCGCCACTTATTTATTTATTTATTTATTTATTTATTTATTTATGCAATGGTTCGTACATAGCGCTATTCTCACTCTTGCCACGCAGGCGCCCACTGGATACCTTAGGCGCACCGTCTGACGCTTAGACAACTGAGTGCAATCCTGGGTGACCAGAGAGGGGGCGCGGGGTGGGTAGGAGGAGGGTGTGGGAGGTGGGAGTAGAGTGGACCTAGCGCTAGCTGGGTGTATTTGTGTAGAAGACACTCACCCGTCTGGAACGTGAAGACGTGAGTGTCAGGATCTTTAAAGTCCGTGCGATGAAATGCGCGTGTGCGAAGACTAGACCTCGGTTTATGCCTCCGTCCGT
The DNA here is from genome assembly GCA_036898135.1 of Oncomelania hupensis. Taxonomy (NCBI): domain Eukaryota; kingdom Metazoa; phylum Mollusca; class Gastropoda; order Littorinimorpha; family Pomatiopsidae; genus Oncomelania; species Oncomelania hupensis. The sequence continues at coordinate 41,273,667 of CM072516.1, forward strand.
CACTATGAGCAGCCACCCTGATACCCCCTGGGAGTGGATGGGTAGGCCAGAAAATAAAGTGCTTGAGAAAGTGTGCTTGTGAGAGTGTGTGTGTGTGTGTGTGTGGGGGGGGTGTGTGTGTGTGTGGGTGTGTGTGTGCCTGTGTGTGTATGTGTGCGCGCGCATGTGTGTGTGTAGTGTGTGTGTGTGTGTATGTGAGCGCGCGCGTCTGTGTATTGTGTGAGTGTGTTTGTGTTTGCATGAGAGAGAAAGTCGATCGGGTATATAATGTCAAGTGTGCATGTTAGGACTGTTTGCCAAGTACAATCACTTTTTGTGCACGAAGCACACCACTTTCACACGATCACGGTCTTAGGGGTCACATCACGCACCGCGGCCTATTGTGCAAAGGTAGACTATCATCAGTACTCTCAAATAATAATAATAGACTTTCTATTGCGGTGTTGGGCATTAACTTATAATCTTGTAGCAGTAATTCCCAATTTGCGTAGCAAAGAAACTATGCACCCTGTTCTTAGGTTCAACCAAAACTATCATTTTTTAATTGGTTCCTCCTTCACGATCATGTTAATTTGTAGTCGACATCGCATTATCAGCTTATGACGATTGCTATAGTGGCCCCAATATAACATATTTTAAAGCCACCGAGCCTTTTTCAAATGCATAATGAGTGTTGCGCCACAGTAAAGAAATAAGATTAAGCCAAAGAAATAACCTCTTCCAAAACCATAGTTTCAATAAACGTTGGTTTTTTGTGCCCATTGCTAGCATCAAGGCTATGAGGCGCCATTTGTAAATTAAATCATTATTGTCATTATATCTATAGAACATACATTTTACCTGTATAAAAGATATTGTATACTTATAAAATGAATTCTATGTCTATAAAATACATTCAATAGCAATACAAAACTTTTTATAGCTAAAAACAACATTTTTATAACTACAGACTACATTTTACAATATACAAGAGAAATCATACGCGATCATCACGCCGTTTGTAAATATTATTCCGAAAAACTATTTTATCTCTAAACACTTCATGTTATCTCTAAACACTACATTTTATACATAAACAATTCATTTTATAGGTAAACAATTCATTTTATAACAACAAAGAACTTTTATATCTATAAAATAAATGTTATAATATATACAATGCATTTTACCTGTAGAATGCATTCGGAGCATTATTTTACATTCGGCGCATGACATTAATTTTATACTGACTTTCGAATTGCTGATAATAATAATAATAATAATAATAATAATAATAACGGATTTTTATATAGCGGGTACTCCAGCCTATGACCAGACTCACCACGCTTTACATAGTCATAACATATAAATACGTGCACTCGATGAAACATTACTTTTGCTACAATACACCAAAAGACGGGACAGTAAAGGTACAGACTATTTACAATTATGTACATAAATTAAAAAAAGACAAAGATATACTATTTACAACTATGTACACAAATGACAAAAAAGACAGAAAATAGAATAGCAAAAACCTATTTACAGCTATTTATATGCCCGGTTAGGCCCAGGAAGGAAAACAGTTAAATATTTACAGCCGTGTATACACTTACGGAACAGACATACTCACATAGACAAGAGATGAGAGAATGGCAGCGGGATACAAATCAATCTGAATAATGCAGTTTGAAGAGGTGGGTTTTGAGGGCCTTTTTGAATGCTTGTGTTGATTGTATGTTGCGGATATGGGAGGGAAGGGAATTCCACTGCTTAGGTGCGGAGTAGGCGAATGCACGTTGGCCGTATGTCTTAGTGCGGGTGACAGGAACCTTGAGTGTGCGAGTGTCAGCAGAAGATCTTAAAGTGCGTGAAGGGGAGTAGACAGACAATAGATCAGCAAGGTAGGAAGGACAAGAATCTGTGAAGAAGTTGTGACAGAGAACAGAGAGTTTGTACTCTATGCGTGCTTGCACAGGAAGCCAGTGAAGGGAATGTAGTAGAGGTGTGATGTGATCACGTTTCTTAGCTCGGAATACTAGTCTAGCTGCTGAGTTCTGAACCTTTTGTGGTTTGTCAATGATGTGTTTTGGGGAGCCAACAAGGAGAGAGTTGCAATAGTCAAGACGAGAAAGGACGAGAGCGCAGACTAGGGTTTTGGTGGCCGGGACTGTAAGATAGTGGCGAAAGGAGCTGATTTGGCGTATGGCCGTGTATGCAGAGCGACAGACGTTGGAGATGTGGTTGTTGAGGAACAGGTCATCGGAGAGAATGTAGCCGAGATTTCTTGCTGAGGATGAGAACTGAGTGTTTGTTGTCCCTACTGTAAGCGATGTTGGGAGAGGCGAGAGTGAGGAGGAGGTGTTGTGCTTGTGAATGAGGAGGGCTTCGGTTTTATCGTCATTAAGCTTAAGTTTGTTGAGTGTCATCCATGACTTAATGTCTGTGATGCAGTTCTCCAAGGTCTGAACAGTGGAATTAATGAGAGAGTGGGCGGTGGATTTATACAGTTGTGTGTCGTCTGCAAATGACTGACTCTCAACAGCATGCTTTCTAAGCAGGAGAAGCAGTGGCTTGGTGTACAGAGTGAATAACACCGGCCCTAAAACGGAACCCTGAGGCACGCCGCACACCAAGTCTGCTGTGCTGGAGAAACAGCCATCGACAGTGACTGCTTGTGATCTGTCAGAAAGATATGAGTGGAACCAAGCCAGGACCGAGCCAGAGAATCCAAAATAGTGTTGAAGAGTGTTAAGGAGAATGTGATGGTCAACTGTGTCAAAGGCGGCTGAGAGGTCTAATAAGGTGAGAACGGAGACGTTGCCATTATCTAAGGCAAGCAACAGATCATTGGTTACCTTTAGGAGGGCTGTCTCAGTGCTGTGGAATGGTCGGTAGGCAGACTGGTTGGGGCAAAGTAAAGCGTTATCATATAGGTAGGCAAACAGTTGTTTGAGAACAATTTTTTCTATGACTTTGGACAGGAAGGAGAGGTTTGAAACAGGTCTATAGTTCTTTAGATTATTTTTGTCTAAACTTGGCTTTTTAAGGAGGGGTTTGATGACAGCCGCTTTGAGCACAGACGGAACAACACCAGAGGACAGACTCTCGTTGATAATGTGGGTAATGGTCGGGAGTAGAGGGTCAAGATTCTCTATCAACATGGGGGTAGGAATGGGGTCGAGAGAGCAAGATGTTGGTTTTGAGCTTAAGATGACTTTTTTGACCTCTTGCTCTGTTATTGTTTGAAAAACTTCCATCTTTGCGGTGGTGAGGGAAGGTGAGAATGGGTTAGTGATTGTGATCTCATGGCTATCAAGAGCGGCCCTTATGTCAGCTACTTTCTGTGTGAAATAATTACAAAATATATCTGGGAGCTGACATGCTGGATGTGTGGATGGGAGTGATGTTGCATTGCTCTTACCCCTTAGCTGATTGCAAATGTCAAACAACTGTTTACAAGTTTCACTGCTGCCAATTCTGTCGCTAAAGTACCGGGTTTTGGCAGTCTGGACTATTTTAGTGACCCGTTTTTTTGCAGCGGTGAAAATCTGCTTGCTGACTTCTAAACCCGATTTGAGCCACTTTTTCTCAGCTTTGCGTCGGTGTTTCTTCGCCTCAGAGAGCTCGTCCGTAATAGACTCGTACCAGGGTGCTGAGCGAGTTGCCTTGACCTTTTTCTGGGCCACGGGAGCGTGCCGATCAAGCACCGCCTGAAGTGTACTATTCAGCTGATCCACAGTGGGGCACAGTTCTGGGGTCACTTTAGCGGTAAGGTCTTGCTTGAAAGCATCCCTATCCATGGTGCGCAGGCTGCGAGCCTTCCTGAACATGGGGGGAGGAGGGGGGGCTGCGACGCTTAGTTCGCACATGACACAGAAATGGTCAGATGTTAATTCCTGGGTGACTGAAGTTGATCTAACGACCTTATCCTGAGGCCTATGAATAACCCAATCTATGATGTGACCACGGCTGTGGGTGGGTTCTGTGACTGACTGAGAAAGACTAAACTGATCTAAAAGTTCAATCATCTTTGCGGTGGAAGATTGCTGGGGTTGGTCAAAGTGAAAGTTAATGTCTCCTAAAACTATGTATGTTCCTGACAGTGTGTTGCAGTAATCAAGCAGGACTGGAAATTCTTGGTGGAAAATTGCATCGGTTAATTTATTTTTCTTGCTTGGAAAGGTGCGATATATGCATATGAAGTGAATGTTCTGCTGTGGAACGGACAGGCTAAGTTGAACAACTTCAAAGGACGAGTGGGTGAAAGCGAAGTCTGTAATGAAGCCAAGGTGACGGGACAGACTGTTTCTGTAAATGATAGCAAGGCCACCTCCGCGATTTGAGCGAGGCAGCGAGCATATAGAGTAGTCAGAAGGGGTTAAATCAGAGCATTTACCCTCGTCGCCAGTCTGCCGAAACCAGGTTTCTTGGATGAACATTATGTCAGTCTGCTTGTGTCACGTGGGGTTTATGGGCTCTGCACAATGGAATTATGGACCCTCACGTTTATTCGGTGGGAACTGCTAGTAAGTCACCCTATGAATTACTTTAATAAATTTATTTGTTTAGCTCGTTCTGTGTTAAGGTTGGGGTACAGAAATAGATAGAAAAATGGTAAAAGAATACTGTCACACTAGCTTTCACACGGCTATGAATCATATGTAGTCCAGCCACTTGATAACAGTTAAAATCACACATTTATTTCTTCTACTCTATACAAGATTCTCTAAGTACTACTCTAACTTAAAAAGTCTCTTTCACTGCTAATAGTTCGATCGCTGATAGTCTAGGCAGCTGTTATATCTTCCTCGGGCACTTGCTATAATATTTCATGTAGATTTGGACTACTGTGGTCCGTTTTACAGTTTCTGAAGAGTTGGACTGCTGTGGTCCTGCTATGATCAGTTTAAGTGCACCTTCGCATTATGCACTTAACTCATGTGTGGGGTGTTCGAAGTCCTTCTGTGAGGTAGCTTCTGGTACACCTTTGTCGTTGTGTAGTTGGGTTCCCTTGCCACGCTGTGGGGTCTGACAGGGTGTTTCTTCGGGTAGCTCCTTCCGTCTTGTGCGGTAGAGTCTCCTCGACCAACTAGTCGTTTCTGTGGAGTGGGGTGCACAGGATAGCTCGGGATAGCTCGGGATAGCTCGCCTGCTCGTCTGTAATATAAGAGACGAAATTCTGCACAACCCTGAATAATCGGTTTGTGCAGAGCGTCTCACTGAAAGCCAAGTAGCCCTCAGTGATAGCTCCACATCTCTATACATAAGCGACGAACATTCTGCTACTTCCGGGTTCCACTGGAATCTCACTCTAACTTCCTATACATACATAAATATAAATCGTGTCTAACTATACACAGACAGAATTAATAATAATAATATAAACATTCAGTGGTACAGCCACTGGTCTGCAAACATACATATAAGTTAAACAACAGTGGTTCCGTACGGGATACAACATGGCGGCGCAACCGGTCGTGTTTCGCCTCGTGGTAGGCTCTTCCACGTGGTCCCGCAAATTCGGATTAACAATTCACATTTTATGCATAGCAAATTCCACAAACATAATTTCAACAATAATATAAATATATCACGATGAAACAGAAGGTGTTCATTTACCTGTTTGACAAGTTCAGGCCCGTGATGACTTGAGAGAATTCTAAGATTTCAAAGTCCTGCTTCCTGGTCTATGAGTGTAGAGATTTCTCTAGCTGTGGAGATGTTGACTCTACCTCTTCTCACACACGACTGATTCAAACTGTGTTAGGCTCTGACACATTCAAAACTGCTCTACCCACTGAGCCTGCTCTGATTGGTTAAAACGGTCCGATTCAAAGCTCAAGTGCTGACTCACTGCGCTAGCGTGGGTCGGGCTCGCGGTGTGTGGTCTGCTGTGTAATTTAATTGCTGCTGTGTAATAGTCTAACTTCTCTACTGTTACAAAGACTACACATGGCTAAATAGTCAACAAGCAGAGTTAAAACTAGCCAATTCGTGACAGGCTCCCTCAACTGAAAAAAAGGCGATGACTACTGGATTCGACCTTTTTCTACTACAGAGCCTAGTTTAACGCTGCACTATCCTAGGGTCCTATTTACAAACTAGTTAAGTTGCTCTACCTGAGCTGCAATGCGGTGCCAGGTAGCTATGGACACTAGTGACAGGGTATTACTGGGCGGGGACGAATTCTGGTGCTGTGGCCCTTAGTTGTGTTGGGTGGGCGACAGCTGCTGTGTACTCCACGAGATGGCGACTGAGGTAGTCGGCTCCGTGGTTCTCCTTGCCGGGGATGTACTCGATTTGGAATGAGTATGCCTGAAGGGTGAGTGCCCATCGCATCAGGCGAGAGTTCAAAGACTTGGAGGCTGCCAGGAACGATAGTGGTTGGTGGTCCACCTGAACTGTGAAGTGAGTCCCATACAGGTAGAGTTGAAACTTCTGTATGGCCCAGACTAGTCCAAGACATTCTTTCTCCGATGTGGCGTAGTGGGTCTCGGCGGGTCTCAATTTTCTGCTGGCGTAGGCGACAGGGAATAGCGTCTCTGCATTCTTGGGGTCGCGCTGTAGCAGTACTGCTCCGAGGCCTAAGTCGCTTGCGTCGGTGCGAAGAACGAATGGCTGAGTCAAATCGGGTAGGTGGAGTACTGGCGCCGATGTCATTCTGTCCTTGAGTGTTTGGAATGCTGTCTCGCATTCGGCGGTCCAAACTACGTTGTCCGGGGCGATTTTCCGGGTTCCATTTGTCAGTGGCACGGCGATGCTGTTGTAGTTGGGGATGAACTTCTGGTAGAAGCCGCAGAGTCCTAGAAACGACTGCACTTCCTTCTTTGTCTTGGGCCTAGGAGCGTCGAGTAGGCGTTTCACTGTCTTTTCTACCGGTCGCAGGCTTCCTTGACTGATGGTGTGTCCCAGAAATTCTAGTTCTGTGAATCCAATCTGACATTTGGTGGGTCTTGCCGTCAATCCTGTGTCTCTGAGGCGTGCGAGTAGTTGTTGTAGGAGAGTGACATGTTCCTCCCACGTAGGTGTTGCGATGAGGATGTCGTCCATAAACGAATGTAGGTGCTCGCTGCTCAGGGGTGCCAGGAGTTTTCGCATCATGGCGCTGAAGATGCTGGGTGCGTTGTGGAGTCCGAAAGGAAGTACGTTGAACTCGAAGTGTCCTTCCATAGTGCTAAACGCTAGGTACTTTCGGACTTGTGGTTGCACTGGTATCTGGTAGTATCCTTTGCTGAGGTCGATGCGTAAGAAGTACTTTGCTCGCTGTAGCTTGGCAAATAGGTCTGTCTGGTCCGGGAGTGGTTCTGGCTGGAACTGCGTTACGGCATTCAGCAGTCTGAAGTCGATGCACAGTCGATGCTCTCCGTTGGGTTTTCGCAACAATACCGTGCCTGCGCTGTAGGGTGAAGTAGACTCTGAGATGATTCCGGCTGCCAGTAGGGTGTCTATCTCTTCCTTGATGGCTCGCTGCTGAGACAGTGGCATCGGGTAGAGCTTCTGGCGGACGGGTGTTGGGTCGGTCACCGTTAAGGTTACTTCGACGAGGTCTGTCCTCCCTGGTCGGTCTGTTAGCACAGTCTGATGTTGTCGAATGACCTGTAGTACTTGCTGTCGCTGTTTAGCGGCTAGGTCTCCGTTGAGTATCACGTCTTTGTAGGTTTCTTTGGAGTGCAGGGGATACTCTACTGCATTGGTCTCCATGCTTTCTCCTTCTTCCGCGATGGCGATGGCTAACAAGTTGTGAGTGCTGGGAGTCGCTGGTCGGTCCGTGTATTTCTTGAGGAGATTGATGTGGTGGTATCGGGCTCTCCCGTTCACCTCTACTTGGTAGACTGTCTTGGATTTCTTGGCAGTCACCCGGTACGGTCCTCTCCAAGCGATGTCCAGCTTGTTGGTTCCACTTGGAAGTAAGAGTAGCACTTGATCGCCGACTTGCAGTTCTCGGTCCTTCGCGTGGCGGTTGTAGTACTTCGCCTGACGGGCTCTTGCCTTCTTCAGTGCTTCACCAGCTTTCTTCCACGTTGCTTTGAAGGTTTCCTGCAGGTCTGCGACGTACTTGGTGGCACCTCTTGGTGTGTCGTCTATCTTGGCTTCCGTCCAACTTCTGCGTAGGGCTTCTAGCGGTCCTGCTAGAGGTCTGCCGAATAGCAATGTTGACGGGGTGTAGCCTGTGGCTGCATGGGGCGTTTCTCTATATGCGAACAGTGCCGCATTCACGTAGGTGTCCCACGCTTCTGGGTTGTCGTCGGCGACTTTCCTGAGTATGGTGAGAAGGGTTCCATTCAGTCTTTCTACTTGTCCGTTGCTGGCTGGGTGGTATGGTGGTGTGCGAATGTGATGAACTTGTATCAACTCGAACACGTCTTGCATCAGGCGGCCGGTGAACTGAGATCCGTTGTCCGTTCTAATGCTGTCCGGGAATCCGACTCTGGTAAAAATGGCGATGAGTGCATCTGCAATCTTCTTGGTGTCGATCGCTGGCAACGGGACTGCTTCGCACCACATCGTACATGCGTCGACGAGTGTGAGTAGAAATCTGTTCCTCTTCTTGGTCATGGGCAGTGGTCCTACTATGTCTACTGAGACTTGCTGGAATGGTACGCCGACTACTACCGATGGTCCTAAGGTAACTGGTACGGTGTGATGTCGCGGGGAATATCGTTGACATTGGTGGCAAGATTTCACGTAGCGCTTGACATCCTCCGTGATTCCTGGCCAATAGTAGTGTGCGCTGATTCTCTGCACTGTGGCTCCAATTCCCATGTGTCCGCTGAGTGGCATGCTGTGGCCTAACTCTAGTACTTGGGCTCGAAGGGTGGCTGGTAGTACTAGTTGTGTGTGATCTCCATCTCCTTGTCGATGTAGAACTCCCTCTTCCATGTAGAAGTCTCCCTTGTGCGGGGGTGTGTGCGCCTTGGGTAGCTTCTGGAAGCACTTCGCTATCGAGGTGTCTTCTTTCTGTGCTGTTTTGATCTCTTCGAGTCCTGGATTCGGAGCGAACTCGGGCTGGGGTGGTTGGGTTTTAGCTTGGGCCCTGGTTTGCACTGCAGCTATCTCTACAGTTTTCGGGGGCGTGCCTAAGAACACATACCTACAACCTAGCACTAGATCATACAGGGGTTTCTGTAAAACAGCTGCTTGGATTCGTCCTGTGACGTACCTACTCTCTACTTCGATCCATGCTATTGGGCAAGTAGTCGTCGGTTTCGTCAAGTCTGCTCCTTGTAAGTCGACTGTCTTGTCTGTCAAGTCCGCGCGCGATACAAGAGATTCGCTAACTATCGCGTCGTATGATAGACCTGTGTCATACAGACAGTTCGCTTCTTTTCCGTTGACCTTGACCGTGTCTGTTACCGATGGGTGATCTCCGATCGTGTGTGGCTTGTTACCGCTGCTTTGAGTTAGAACTCTGTGTGCTGGCCGGCTTTCGCGCTCTTCCCTACGTTGTGCGGCCAACTTGAAACATTCTGCGGTGGAGTGATTGTTTCTGTTGCAGAACGAACAATACCGTCTCTGTTCTGCAGGACCTCTTTTCCCGAATTCCGCGTTGGGTCCTTTATTTTGCCCAGGTCTGGGGTTATTCGGCTTATTCGCGGTGCGCTCTTCCCGGTTAGGGCTTCGTTTCTGTGCCTCTTTCCCGTTAGGCTTTAGGTCTCGCCTGAAGCTCTTGGCTTCTCCGTGTGCGGCCACGTACCTATCTGCGACCTTGACCAGATCTTCCAGTCTTTCCGCGCCCTGTTCTACTGAGAATGTCCTCAGCTCGGGGGGCATGGTTTCCCGTAGCTGTTCCCATACTAACAGTTCTGTCAGTCCATCATACGTTTTAGCCGTGGCTGACTGGCTAATCCACTTATCCAGCATTGTGGACAACCGATCCGCGAACTGCGCATAGCTCTCTCCTTTCACTCTCCGATTGGTGCGGAATTTTTGCCGGTAGCATTCTCCTGTTAGCTCGAATCCCGTTAGGAGTGCCTCTTTTACTTTGTGATAGTCAGTCACTCTGTCAGTCGGTAGCTTACTGTAGATGTCATAAGCCTTTCCTCTAAGCCCTTGACTAAGCTTAAAAGACCAATGAGTGGGATCTAGTTTGTACTCTGTTGCTAGACGCTCAAACCTAGTCAGATAGAGATCTAGACCTTCTTCTCTCTCATTGAATGTTCCCAGTGGAAATGACATTCCTTGTACAGGGTTGGATGCTACCTCTAGCTGATCTGAGTGGGGAGGGGTTGAGGAAGAACTTGAAGCTCCTGATCCCAATCTCCTTAGCTCTAACTCATGCTGTCTTTCTTTTTCCTTTTCTTCCCTCTCTTTTTCTTTTTCTGCCCTCTCTTTTTCTTTTTCTGCCCGCTCATACTCCCATCTCCTAATTTCTGCGTCTCTCTCTGCTGCTACCTTCTTCTGTTCTGCTTCTAGCTCTAATTTCCTCGTTTCTCTCTCTGCCTCTAATTTCTTCTGCTCTGCTTCTAGTTCTGCTTTTCTCTGTTCTGCTTCGAGTTTCTTCGCCTCTCTCTCTGCTGCTCTCTCTGCCTTAGCTTCCTGTTTCTCTACCTCTGCATTGATATACGCAATTAGGTCTGCCCCTGCTAAGTGTAAAGCTTCGCCTAGTTCCTTGAAGCGCAATCTCAAGGCCACTGGGTCCGACATTGCCAAACGTGTCTATGAACAACCTCTGAATCACGTGGAATACCAAAACACTAGCAATATTGCAAGTCAATAACAACAATGCAAAGACCATAAAATTCGTAATCAATAATAGAATAAAACAAAAGTCAAATGGCATACAACAGTTACTTAAGCAAAACCTGCAAAAGAACAATGCAACATACAGGCACAAAAATATTTGAAGCAAAAACGTTTTTAACTAAAGAATAGTGCACCAAAACTGAGTCAATGTTATAACAATTCTAAGTTATTCTACTACTACTGTTATCTAATTTTATTGTACTTAGATCCGGTTATACCCAATTCCTATTATACAGAGATCCTGGCAGGCTCGCCAATTAAAGTGTCACGTGGGGTTTATGGGCTCTGCACAATGGAATTATGGACCCTCACGTTTATTCGGTGGGAACTGCTAGTAAGTCACCCTATGAATTACTTTAATAAATTTATTTGTTTAGCTCGTTCTGTGTTAAGGTTGGGGTACAGAAATAGATAGAAAAATGGTAAAAGAATACTGTCACACTAGCTTTCACACGGCTATGAATCATATGTAGTCCAGCCACTTGATAACAGTTAAAATCACACATTTATTTCTTCTACTCTATACAAGATTCTCTAAGTACTACTCTAACTTAAAAAGTCTCTTTCACTGCTAATAGTTCGATCGCTGATAGTCTAGGCAGCTGTTATATCTTCCTCGGGCACTTGCTATAATATTTCATGTAGATTTGGACTACTGTGGTCCGTTTTACAGTTTCTGAAGAGTTGGACTGCTGTGGTCCTGCTATGATCAGTTTAAGTGCACCTTCGCATTATGCACTTAACTCATGTGTGGGGTGTTCGAAGTCCTTCTGTGAGGTAGCTTCTGGTACACCTTTGTCGTTGTGTAGTTGGGTTCCCTTGCCACGCTGTGGGGTCTGACAGGGTGTTTCTTCGGGTAGCTCCTTCCGTCTTGTGCGGTAGAGTCTCCTCGACCAACTAGTCGTTTCTGTGGAGTGGGGTGCACAGGATAGCTCGGGATAGCTCGGGATAGCTCGCCTGCTCGTCTGTAATATAAGAGACGAAATTCTGCACAACCCTGAATAATCGGTTTGTGCAGAGCGTCTCACTGAAAGCCAAGTAGCCCTCAGTGATAGCTCCACATCTCTATACATAAGCGACGAACATTCTGCTACTTCCGGGTTCCACTGGAATCTCACTCTAACTTCCTATACATACATAAATATAAATCGTGTCTAACTATACACAGACAGAATTAATAATAATAATATAAACATTCAGTGGTACAGCCACTGGTCTGCAAACATACATATAAGTTAAACAACAGTGGTTCCGTACGGGATACAACATGGCGGCGCAACCGGTCGTGTTTCGCCTCGTGGTAGGCTCTTCCACGTGGTCCCGCAAATTCGGATTAACAATTCACATTTTATGCATAGCAAATTCCACAAACATAATTTCAACAATAATATAAATATATCACGATGAAACAGAAGGGTGTTCATTTACCTGTTTGACAAGTTCAGGCCCGTGATGACTTGAGAGAATTCTAAGATTTCAAAGTCCTGCTTCCTGGTCTATGAGTGTAGAGATTTCTCTAGCTGTGGAGATGTTGACTCTACCTCTTCTCACACACGACTGATTCAAACTGTGTTAGGCTCTGACACATTCAAAACTGCTCTACCCACTGAGCCTGCTCTGATTGGTTAAAACGGTCCGATTCAAAGCTCAAGTGCTGACTCACTGCGCTAGCGTGGGTCGGGCTCGCGGTGTGTGGTCTGCTGTGTAATTTAATTGCTGCTGTGTAATAGTCTAACTTCTCTACTGTTACAAAGACTACACATGGCTAAATAGTCAACAAGCAGAGTTAAAACTAGCCAATTCGTGACAGCTTGTGTGAGACGAATTCTTGCAAAGCGGTGCGTTTTTCAATGGGACCTAATGATTGAGCATTGAATGATGCAATACGTAGGCCTAGAGGGCTATGGCTATCGAGGTGTGAAGATAGGGGTTGAGGGGAGAGGTTGATGTGAATGAGATTGTCTGTATTACAGCGATGAGTCTCAGGCCTAGTGGTACACTGTTGGAGTGATGCAACATGAAGCGTGGGGTCAGCGTTGGAAAGCGTAGGCGATGATCTGTGTGTAAGGACAACAGGGATAGACGAGATGTTTTGTTTGCGTTTGCCTCCACGACTAGTCCGTTTTCTGGGCAAATGACGGCCGATCGAGAACTCTTTTAATCGGAACACAAGGTCGGGAGCAAGCTTCGTGCGTGTAGACTTCAATGACAGTAGCTTATCGCGTGTGTAGCTTGTGGATGGGATGCCGGAGCAAGATGGCGGACTACGTGAGTGCAAGAAAGCACTGTGAACGAGGCGAAAAAAAGATAGAGTAACCAAACGAACATAAAAAGAGAAGCAAAGCAACGCTACACTTACTTGAGGATCCATGAGACAACAATTACACAATACAAAACTCACAACAAAACACTGTAAACACCACAAAATCACAAAATTCAACAGAGCTCGGATTGGTACAACCTGTCGGCGTCAACCGGAAACTCTATCTATGATCCCAGGGAAGCAACTCCATCCTCGTGTAGACTACTTGTAAACTTCTAAGCGACTCAACATGGTAAAGACCATTAAAGTCTACTACAAAAAATGGCAAGGACCATACTAGTGTACTATATAAATTGGCGAGGACCGTACTAGTGAAATACTGATTAAACATCAGCGACATCATTGTCAGTCTCGACTGTTCCAATTATTTTTTGGTCGTCTTGAAAAACTATCGATAAGCACGAAGGCAAACCAGCTTCCATCGTAACTGTTACCTTGGAGATTGTTGACATCGCGGGAAGTCGATATAGGCCTAGCGGGAATTCCCTACACGCGCCGTAGCTATCTAAATTTAGCTTATACAACATCACTTCCACATGAAAAGGCGAGAGCCCTGCGCATACGTGCAGAAGGGGGGGCCTTTTTTCGTTGAATTGGTTGAATGTACATATTAACCAATCGTCCCATATAGGCTTAATGAGTCCGGGGACGTAAATTTTAATTTAAAAAAAACAACGAAAAAAAAACATGTCAGCCATCTTTGCGCACCGCATAGCAACTTTGGGTCGCTAAGAACGTTACAAAATAAAAATAATCGAAGGGAGAGAAGCAGTTATACAATGAGAAAGTTAGTATAAAATTATTGTAAGGCGCCGACTGGAAAATAATTGTCGCGAATGCATTCTACAGGTACAATTCATTGTACGTGTTATAAAATGTATTCTATAGATATAAGTGCTCGTTGTTGCTATAAAATGAAGTGTTTACAGATAAAAGGAAGTTTTATAGATCGTTTTTGCTATAAAATGACTTGTTTATAGATACAATGACTTGTTTATAGGTAAAATGAATTGGTTACTTATAAAATGTTTTGTTTATAGATAAAATGAATTGGTTACTTATAAAATGTTTTGTTTATAAATAAAATAGTTTTTTTGTGTTTAATATTTACAAACGGCGTGACGATTCGTGTATCTCTTGTATATCGTAAAATGTAGTCTGTAGCTATAAAAATGTTGCTTAATAGCTATAAAAAGTGTTGTATTGCTATAGAATGTATTTTATAGGTATATAATTCATTTTATAATTATACCATATTTTTTATACAGGTAAAATGTATGTTCTATAGATATAATAATAACCATTTAATTTACAAATGGCGCTTCATACAAGGCTGAGTCTAAACCACATAACCGCTGCGACAGTGGATATTGTTGGCATATTTGCTTGTTTACACAACAACATTCAAAGCTTAGCGGTCGGTTGGAGCGACGATTCCCCATTATACCATCTTTTAATGTGACGACAACAATGCAATCTACCAAATAAACTCATTGTAACAAAACCTGAAAGCAAACATGTTTGGTTCGCCTGGCCCCTTTTCATCACCAGCGAATTTTTATTGGGTTGACTCAGTGTGATGAGACTGCCTCATGCAGTCATCGCTAGCAGTGTAGCACAGTGGTTCAGTGGTCAAAATGCTCCTCTGGGGTTCGAATCTCGATATTGATGTTGATGATGATGATGATGATGATGATGATGATGATGATGATGATGATGATGATGATGATGATGGGCGACTTGAAGATAGATGAAGATGAGCAGGAGGAGGGGTGAAGATGATGACGATGATGATGATGATGATGATGATGATGATGATGATGATGATGATGATGATGATGATGATGATGATGATGATGATGACGACGACGAAGACGACGGGAGTTTGTTTTTTCACGGGAGACAACATTACGTTTTGTAATGACTTCTGCTCGTTAGCTTACTGCCCCCTTGTCGCAGCGGCACATTACAGAACCAAGCGCCATGTTGTGGTCAAAAGGGCGGCTAGTTAGTTAGTTAGTCATTGTTTATAGGGTCCAGCGGACTGCAAGGAGCCGAATCAGGACCACAACTTGGTTGAAAAAGGGCTCATCCCTGATCCGTATAAAAGATCTGCTGAAACAATCCTAACGGTAACACTGAAGGCATTCCACCAACCGCTCCCTTTACAATAAAGGCATCCATGCAGGGGACGCTCAGGCTGTACTCTAATTTATCAAACCCCCGTTTACAAAAAAAACCAAACTAGAATATTAACATCAATATAAAATATTAACCCAACACATGCATATAAAATGCCTACATGGCTGAATAATAATACCATAGAAAGTCCTAGTAACCATTTAGCCAAAAGCGTCTAATTTCCCCAAGCTGACCCAACAGACCCCATACACAAATGAGGAGTTTGGGGAGAGTTTCCAAAAAAAGGTAGGTGACTAGTCTAGCGAAGAAGATAGTAGATTGATAGAAGATAGAAACGAGAAAGAACAAATGAGAATGACAGAAACAGGGGTAATATAAAAAGCACCACGTTTCCACAAAATGGGGATACTATTTTTACAGGAAACCCCGGCACCCACCGTGGGGAGGGGAGGAGGGAGGGACGGGGAATGGGGGGCGGGGCCCGGGATGGAAGGAGGGTCAAAAGGGCGGGTTAGGTTATAGATGCGAAAAACATGTAGGCCCATCAGGTAGGTTCAGTTGTCTATGCCGTCAGATAGTGCGCTTCATGCTGCTAATTGCTGTCTTTGGCGGCTTGGATTTCGATTTTGATCAAAAGCGAAGTTTTAAGCTTCCTCTCTTTCTTTCCATCCCTCTCCATAACACCCCCCTCCCTCCACTCACATCTACCCCGCCCTCGAAAATTCCTTGTTGACAGTCCAAGCGTGCAGCTGTCAATAGAAATCTGTCAATCACTGTATTGGAAGTATGTCCTCATGAATAATTCCAGACCATTACGTTGACTGCCCCATAGAATCACTGGTACGAAATGGTGAATATTTGTATGGAAAGCCTCATCTCGTCTATAATTATTTTTTCTCGTGGGAAAATGTGTACCGGGGCTTAAAGAGTAGTAATATCGAGCATAGTAGGTGAGTGACTTGCGTGATCTGCGTTGCAGATGCAAAACCACCTATAAACCCTATACCCTATACCCTCTGCATGCCGCCTTAAGACAAAACTCAGCAAAGTCGGGTGTTCTTATAGCTTGTGAGATCCAAATAAAGTTAAATGACAAAACGTCCGTCACGGCGATAGCTAGGAAAGGCTCAGGTGACGTAGTTATCCATGTCCAGATCCAGAGACAATGACGTAGTTTCAGAAATACTTTCTTTTTTTTCCTCTGAAACTTCACGTGTTCACCTTATTAATTTCTGTTCCCGTTTTACTGTTGGTTGCAGACTCTGCACACGAGTCTTTCGCTCTGCCGAGTGAGGGCTGGCGGACAGTGGAAATGTGTCTTTGAAGTTTTGTTTTAACATAAATCTTATTCAACAAGTTGAAGTTTTAAAGTGCAACCACAAATGCGTTTATATATAGATATAATAATAATATATTGAATCTTAATGATGCAAACTTTGTTGTGCTTCTCTCTCTCTCTCTCTCTCTCTCTCTCTCTCTCTCTCTCTCTCTCTCTCTCTCTCTCTCTCTCTCTCTTCATTTATGTAAGCCTACATTGTATTATTGCCAATGTCAGTGTTGTCGCCTGGAATATTGTTTCCAGTATTTTAATTTGTTGACATTTTTGTGACGTGTTTTTAATAGGTGTGTCCCTGTTTTATTTGACGTTTGCGAGTAAATTTGTTAGCTCAGTGTGTGCCAGAGGTTGTCAAGCACGAAGTGGGCGCATCCATAGAAGCGGCGCTATGTAAATTATCATTTATAGGCCTTATAGTAGTAGTAGTAGTAGTAGTAGTAGTAGTAGTAGTAGTAGTAGTAGTAGTAGTAGTAGTAGTAGTAGTAGTAGTAGTAGTAGTAGTAATAGTAACATTACATTACATTATTATTGCTTTAGGACCAGCGGAATCTTCCGAGCCAAATCAGGACCAGACAACCCCTGGTCTGCATAAAAGATCTGCCGAAACAACCCTAATGGTAAAACTGAAAGCTCTCCACCAGCCAGTCACTTTACAATAAAGACATCCCACGCAGGGGACGCTGAGACTGTACTTTAATTTATCGAACCCCTGTTTACAAAAACAAAATAGAATACAAACATTATTATAAAATATCAACAAAACACATACATTTAAAATGCCTACATTGCTAAATAATAACATCATAGGAAGCCCTAGTGACCACCTCTCTAAAAAGCGTCCAATATTCCCAAGCTGATCCAACAAACCTCATACACAAATAAAGAGTCTTGTCCCGGAAGAGTTTTCAAGAAAAAATGTAGGTGACTGGTCTAGCGAAAAGAAGATATTATAGCAGATTGATAGAACAGATCAGGAATGAGAAAGAGCAAATGAGAATGACAGCGACAGTGGGAATTTAAAGCACTAAATTTCCAGAAAGTGAAGATAATATTTATACTGAAACCCCCGGCACCCCAACGTGGGTAGTAGTAGTAGTTGTAGTAGTAGTAGTAGTAGTAGTAGTAGTAGTAGTAGTAGTAGTAGTAGTAGTAGTAGTAGTAGTAGTAGTAGTAGTAATAATAATAATAATAATAATAATAATAATAATAATAATAATAATAATAATAATAATAACAATAACAATAATAATAATAATAATAATAATAATAATAATAATAATAATAATAATAATAATAATAAAAATTAATAGTAATAATAATAATAATAATAATAATAATAATAATAATAATAATAATAATAATAATAATAATAATAACAATAATAATAATAATACTTTATTAACTTATTTATCTGTTGGTTTATTTTTATTTTTATTTTTATTTTAAATGTCATTTTGCTCAAAACTATGGTCGTTGAACTTGCTTCGTGTTGTTATCATACGCAACGTGGAGAGCAGTTCTTACCTTTTACATGAGGGTACAGTACAGGTGTGTGTATGGTGGTGGGGGGGGGGAGTGAGTGGCGGATGGGTAGGGGTGGGAGTACTAGTGTTGTAGGGGGAGGGGCGATTGGCACTGTTTACAAACCTCCAAGCTGTCGGTTTGAAGATCTCTGTCAAATCACTAAGCGCCCGCCTCTATCTTAAACAGCATTAGCCTATATACTATCGCGTTTTTGTTGTGTGTTAAGGAACCAGCAACTGTACGTACAGTAGCCTTATCAGGTGTGACATCAGGCATGCAGTAAGCCGCCAAACATAATGATCACATCAAGTTGTGACAGCTTGTCAGATATAGATGACAGTGATGACCGTGATTAATAACCACAAGGGTTGTCAGACCATGAAACAGACATCGCATGCACAGACGCACCTTCCCCCAACCCATCCCCTCACACACACACACACGCACACACCCACACACACACACACAAACACACACGCAACCTAGCCAACATTCTACCAGTATCACTATTGCTGGTTTGGCTGTTCTCCTTTTCTCTTTCTCTTCTTTATTCTTTCCTTCTTTTACTTTTACTCGGGAAAAGAGGATTACAATTCCGGAGACCCGAGGACACCCTCTACCTCCATACGTAAGTCCATAGATCCACAGATCCGCGTCAACTATAGGTTCCAGACAGCATTAGCAACGGGAAGTTATTTAAGAAGATCCGGTCAGCCGCACGAGAACTTCAGGGCTTATTCTAAAACTCCACAGATCACGGACTTCCTGCAAATAAACACCAGGAAAGATCGAATGCAGATCGAATTAAGTCCTCTTCGTATTCGTGATATCTTGCATGGAACACACTTATCTTACTATCAAGGCTGTCAGTACTTATGTTGAAAATAGTGTTGTGTTACCGGAAAGCGACTTAAGAAAAGCTCCTCAGTGACATAAGGCTCTATTGCTCTTACTCTTTCGGATTACAGCCCTACAATGACTAAAGAAGAAGGAGAACATGTAGTAGTTTTAAATAATGGTTTTGGGAAATCAGAGATCCACCGCTGAAATAAATCGAGGTAAAATTACATTCCTAATAAATGTTTAGAATGTAGACCTATCCAGAAGCATTTGAATATCGGCATGAATGGGACATAAACTAGAGAGATTTACATCCAGTGCTGAGAAGCAAACCTGTCCAAGAATGGCTCATGCACGTCAGAAATCCGCATCCGACCAGCTATATACACTGCACTATTGGCCAGAGCAGAGTTAAACAACAAGAGCTTCTTCTTCAAACACCAGTTCTAGACAGGGAGAGACAGACAGACAGACAGACAGACAGATAAGGAAGGAGGAAGAGAGGGATGGAGAGAGAGAGAGAACGAAAGAGAGAGAATGCGAATACGAATGTTTTATTCAGTATTGAGCCTATGTCCCCTATGCAAGGGGCTGGTACATAGAACTTAGTATCTAAACAACCATGCATACCAAATACTTATTCACAGGAAACAAATACAGAAAAACTTAACGAAATTGCTTTTTCTGTCATTTTAAACGCTTTGTACATAAATGCAATACACATAACTTTTAGGCAGTTTTTTTTGGCTTGTCGATGACAGCACAATATTAAAGCTAAATGCATCTAGATTTCATATAAACTTTGCATTAAGGAATTGTGTTTTCCAATTGTGCAAACAATAGACACCGTAATACACAATTCACTCCGTCCTCTCTTGGCTCTTTACATAAGGGACGTAACAACTCGCTTTCAGTGACTTGTCTGTAAAGAGAGAGCGAGAGAGAGAGAGAGAGAGAGAGAGAGAGAGAGAGAGAGAGAGAGAGAGAGAGAGAGAGAGAGAGAGAGAGAGCAATTCGTAAGCAACAAACCAGTAGGCTGATTTCTATTTCAAATGATCAGTTTCTTTAATCAGGCAGAACACTGTCATTGAATACCTACAATAGTTTTATAGCAAGATCGCGTTAGTGTAGTGCTTGAGGTGGGTGGAAGGGAGCGGGAATGAGAGAGAGAGAGAGAGAGAGAGATGTTGGGTGTTAAGACATAATGCGGAGGTAATCTTTTATCGTGTTTTTATGTTTATTTTTTAATTTTTTAAACTGACTGAATGGTCATTCATCTTTTTTCAGATTTTGAGCGCTTAAAAATAGGGAAATAAAATCTTCTTCTTCTTCTTCTTCTTCTTCTTCTTCTTCTTCTTCTTCTTCTTCTTTTTATCAGTACAACTTATGTTAGTCTGATGAATAAAAATTGATGCAACAACTTCTTCTTCTTCTTCTTCTTCTTCTTCTTCTTCTTCTTCTTCTTCTTCTTCTTCTTCTCTCTCTCTCTCTCTCTCTCTCTCTCTCTCTCTCTCTCTCTCTCTCTCTCTTTCGGAAGGGGAAGATCGGGCTGGGGCTGAGTATTCAATGTAAAACTTTATTAGGAGTGGGGCTTGGGGTTTCAGATAACCTCAATGCCAAATTTTCTTTCTCGGCACTGTTGTTCTTGAATATTTATTTATTTATTTATGTTATCATTCTTATTTAACACTTTTCCAGCTCAAGAGCTGCTCAAGGCTCTGCCCAATACAAGATAACTCAAGCAGTTGGAGACGTCAACTTGCTGCCTTGGGCGCCTCGCTTGTCGCTCTAGACCACTGAGCACGATCCTGGGCGACCGGGATTTGGTGGGGGTGGATGGGAGGGGGAAGTGAGGGGGGGGGGTGGAGAGAAAAGATCCAGTGCATGCTGGGTACAGTTGTGTAGCCCGCACTCACACGTCTAGGACAAGAGCGTCAGGATCTTTATGTCCGTGCCAGAGAATTTATGCGTGCATGAGTGCACAGAGTTGACCTCGGTTTACATTCTCCTTTAATAAAGCCAAGAACGCGCAATTGTCATTTCAACATGCAGGGCTTGCAGGTCGTATGAGAGGAACTCACAAAGATCGTTAGAAAGTGACAGGGACCGGGAAAGTAATATGATCATTTCAGTTGGAATTCCTACGTCCTACGTAGATAATGACTTTAGTGACTCCAGCGATTCTTTGGTGTAATGTGTCGTCCAATATTAGACGTGTCATCAATAGCCTGAATGTAAACAAAGCCAAGGTGGAACAGCTCAGCCAAGGCCTAATGGTAAGGACATATGCTCAAAAAAAATCGCTGACGTCAAACATCCTTGATTCCCCCCCCCCCCTTTCTCCCTCCTCCGGTTACCAATTTGGATGAGATCGGTTTATTAATGGGATGCAACCACTGAATTGAAGAAAGATAATTGTAAAAAATAAAATAAAACAGCGCGCAATACATTTTAGTCCATCTAGCTGTGAAAGATACCTAAAACTGTTTAGAACCGAAATAGGTGTACGTGTGAAGGCTTCGAGGAAGTAGAGAAGATTGGCACCGTCCTCATGAAGCTGGCCCAGAGATAAAAGGGAGTCCCTAAAGCCTAGCCAAAGACTAAAAACCTTAATATTTTACTTGTAATGTAAACGCAGCCACAAAAGTTCATGACATGTTACCTGTCACAAGAGGCGTGTTTGGACACTGCAGTAAGTCTTCTCGCCTTAAACATTCATCCTTCTTTGGCCTTGTAACTTAAATTCGCTGCCTAGCAGACGACAAAAGTTAGGATTGTTAAATGTTCTAAGCATATGTAGGGAAAATCTTCACTAGGTAGGCCGTGGCATAATCCAGCTGACATATATCCATCAAACCCCGCGCGGGCGCAAAGGATCACGGGATATCGCGAGCTTTAGTTGACCCACCGTTAACGTCAGTCTTTGTTAAAACCTCACCCGAGAAGGACGAACGTGCTGAAAGTTCTCTCTCAGAAGACTACGCAGGTGACGGGTGAAATCCATTTATCACAGTATAGCCATAGCCTGACATTGTCAAAAAGGTAAATGATCAATCTTTTGTTTCACCGCGATTTGTTGATATTATTATTGGATTATGTTTGTGAAGTCTTGCCATGTTTTATAATTGTGAATGTTAGCAAAACTTTGCTTGACCACGTGGCTGACCCACGCGACCGGTTTTCAACACCACGAGGTAGCCCCATACAGACCAACTGTTATTTCTCATATCCGTATTATTGCAGATCAGTGGCTGTACCAGAGAAGGTGTATATTATTAATTACTTCTTCCTGTGTTTATTTTAGCCATGATGTATAGGTATATAGGAATTATGTTGGAGATCCCAGTGGACCATGGACACAGAAGATTGTTCGTCTCTTATCTGTATAAGTGGACGTGATCTCGCTGAGGACTGTTTCTGCCAACAGGGAGACGCTCTGCATTCCCTTTGTAAGCAAGGCGTTGCAGAAACTCGTCTTATGTTTTGCAGACGAGCAGGCTTGGTCCGTGACAGGATATAGACCCCATTGAGAGTCATCCTGGACACGCGGTCTGCAACAGAGCATCGAGCACTAAGCTCCGATAGCTCAGTAGTCAACAACCAAGACGAGGAGACAGCA
Organism: Oncomelania hupensis; assembly: GCA_036898135.1. Classification (NCBI taxonomy): domain Eukaryota; kingdom Metazoa; phylum Mollusca; class Gastropoda; order Littorinimorpha; family Pomatiopsidae; genus Oncomelania; species Oncomelania hupensis. The sequence continues at coordinate 41,296,176 of CM072516.1, forward strand.
GCACCGCACCTCATAGATCAAGCTAAGTTCCATAGAACAAGTGCTCGAACACTGATCTACAGGGACGGTAGTCCACTCTTCCGGAAAACGAACATTAGGCCAAAAAGAACAATAAGCCCAAGTGATGACACAGTAGCAAGTATCGAGAACAGTAGCAGAATAGATCCATCAAAGATCTACCCGTTCTCCGAACCACTCGAAGTGACTTTTGGACTGTTAAGTTAATCCTAGTTATAGTACGTTTTGAACATTTAAGTTAATAGAGTGCTTAGAAAATTAGGTATAGAGTAGAGGAAATAAATGTGTGATATTTACTGTTAACAAGTGGCTGGACTACCTATGTTTCATAGCCGTGCGAGAGCTAGTGTGTCAGTGAATATTTTACACGTTTCTCCCTATCTCTATAACCCTATCCTCACACAGACCGGGCCAAACATATAAATGTATTAAGATTAGTCATATGGCGATCTAACTAGCCGATCCTCGCAGACGAACGACGAGTGGTTAATAGCATTCCATTGTGCAGAGCCCAGCAACAATAGAACCCACTGTCACATTACCTTTAGTGCAAGATTGCGAACATAGTGATCGCCTTTGCTGAAGAAAACAGCACTCTCTTTCAGTTTCCCGCTTTTGTGAAACGTCTTTTCCCACAAACCGATAACTGTCTACCCAAACCTTCCCGCATTTTGGCTTTTCATGCTAGGTGTGGGTTTCACTACGGTGTGTGTACAGAAAGGCGTGGATTTTATTACGCCGTATAGAGCACTCCAAACAAAAGCTAGTGAAAAGGAACGACATGCCGTGTTCAGATGAAATTAGGCGGTTCTTTACTTTGCACCTGTTGCAGCTTTCTCATAAAATCCAGGTGAGTGATTCCTACACATAACAGAGATCAATGGGTTTATGTTTACAGTCTCTCTCTCTGTCTCTCTCTTCACCTTATCTCCCCACCCTTACACTCTCTACCTGTACCCTCTCTCACCCCATAAGACATATGAAAGCTGCTCCCTATAAATAATAACTAACTAAATAAAACAAGACATCAAAACTAACAAATGTATTCGTCTAAGAGTTCTCATTGGAAAATGTTGTTTCCGGCTGCACAAAACAAAGAATTACAAAGAATAAAAATAATAACGATCTTTATGATACTAGTGTTTTTTTCAATAATGAGTCAGTATAGTATAAAATAACATAGATGAGCAAAAAGATGACTTGCTGATTTACGAAGTAATGATCAGAGATGCAACTGTACACACAATTAAAAGAAAAAGAAAAGAAGAAAGAAAAACGCCAAACCTGACAAGAAACATGTAAAAACTGTCAATATAAGGTAAAGGTAAAGGTGGTCCCATAGCCTTGTGGCCCTAGGGGAGCGTGATGTTGGAGATCACACTTATCTTGGGCCAGCGTAATGAGGGTGATGCCCATCTCTCTCCCTAGCTCTCTGCTTTACCTTCCCCACCCTTAAGAGATTAGGTACTCAGTCACAGTTGAGTCAACTGGGGGCGTTGTTATTTGTCGCTTCACGTTTTGCGGTCACCCATCCAAGTGCTAACCGCACTGGACGGTGTTTAACTTGCGACACAGTAGCGAGTGTTCCAACAACTGCGCTATCCGACACTGTCAATATAAAGGAGTTATTTCATTTGAAAATGGACCATCATTGAAAGAAGGAAGAAAACCGGAGTTCTCGGAGAAAAGCCGCGGTAACTCGGATGAGAGTGATGATACATCAGATGAGAGTATAAACCAAGGTCTAGTTTGTGCACGCACTCATTTCCTAGCACGGACTTCAAAGATCCTGACGCTCATGCCGGCAACACAAATACACCCGGTCGCCGACGATTGTGCTCAGTCGTCTGGGTGTCGGACAATGCGCTCGAAGGCTGCAAGTGGGTGAGCCAGGCGGCTTGAGTTAGGTCCTGTATCGGCCAGCGCCTTGAGCAGCTCTTGAGCTGGAAAAGCGTTATGTAAGAACGATTAAATGGATAAATAAATAAATGAAAGTCCCGTACCTACGTTAGTCCCATGCGGGATTCGAACCCGCGAACTTCGGCATAGGAACCCGCCGCCACCACAATATAAGCTGGGAACCATCTGTAAGTTGTGTTAGTGTATTTCTACACTGTGACCCTGGTTTTAGCGTAGAACGTAATTAGCGTTTAATTAGGAGTATCAGATCTTAATTTTATACCCATAACGCGTCCATCCACAACCAATGTCAATCAAGAATTTAAAAAATCCGATCTCTGAATGTGAACATATCCATCCTCTGCTCTTTTTAACAGGTGTTTTATTGAATCTGTTATTACAGTTGGTTTTATATCCTGGTATTGTAGCCTGAGTGTGAAGTTGTTGTTGTATCAAATTTTATTCATCAGATTAACATAAGTTGTACTGAGTGTGAAGAACAAGGATGTCTTTGACAGAGTGGTGAACGCGTTTGGAAAAGTAGTGGGTGAGCAGCAGAAGAGTCTGAATGAGTTGAGCGAGCGTTGTGTCCGAGTGGTCTAAGGCGGGACTAACTTGCCATGTCCACAGGCTAAAAAACCAATGGCCTCGGAAAGGTGTGGGAATATTGTTTACTTTCGACTCGGGCAACGTCTCGGGGATTTTCCCCGGGTACTCCGGTTTGCTCCCCCAACAACATTTCAAAAACACAACTAATATGAGGTAGATTGGGCATAGGCGCACCACAGGCTGCGACTAAGCCTTCCCCATGGGAGGCGGCCCAGAATTTCCTGATAAAAATGGACAATAAAGTGTAAAATAAAAAAAATTTAAAAAAAGAAATAAAGAAAGAAAGAAAACTAAAATCAGTTGTATGAATGTCTTGTTGTGCAAAAGGCTATGAAGATTGCGGGAGACACTATCCATGTTCTGGCCAAACAGTATGACGTTCTCCCATGTGGACGCCGTCTCCGTGTACCCAGGTGTCCCACTGTACGAACCAGATCAAGCTTTGTCTCCAAATCCATCCAACTATTAAACAAAATTATGAAACAAACGTTAATAATAATAATAATATGTCTCTCAGAATAAATAAGAGTATGTTGTGGTGTGTGTGTGAGAGAGAGAGAGAGAGAGAGAGTGTGTGTGTGTGTGAGAGAGAATTTGTATTGTGTGAGTGTGTGTTTGTGTTGGATTATCTAAATTGTGTCTCCCTTCCAACTGTTTTCAATTGGGGATTTTGTGCATATTATTGTAGCCTGTTGTTTCGTTATAGTCTGTGCATTTTTCAACCTTTACTAATTGAGTGTTTATAATTGCATTTTCTTACACATTTACTGCAATTTGTTGTAGTACTACCAGCAATGCATGTCTTAATTTCTCCGTTTGAGGTAATAAAGTATTCTTGAATCTTGATTCGTCAATTAACCTACAGCGACTGACAGAAAAGTGATCCTATCCTATCCTATCATGTCCCGTAACCCGGAGGTCGTAGGGGCACCACAGATGATCGTTTAACAAACATACTCCATCTTTCTCTGTCATGTCTTAATTTCTCCGTTTGAGGTAATAAAGTATTCTTGAATCTTGAATCATCAATTAACCTACAGCGACTGACAGAAAAGTGATCCTATCCTATCCTATCATGTCCCGTAACCCGGAGGTCGTAGGGGCACCACAGATGATCGTTTAACCAGCATACTCCATCTTTCTCTGTCATGTCTTAATTTCTCCGTTTGAGGTAATAAAGTATTCTTGAATCTTGAATCATCAATTAACCTACAGCGACTGACAGAAAAGTGATACGTTCATTAATTACCACAGACAATAGACAGATACTTCTCTGTCGACATAATGACTCCGACCTTTCTCTTCTCGGTGAATTTGATCCAGCGTGACCATTCTGTTTGGGAGGTCAGACTGATAAGGTTAAGGTTCTAATATGATAAGCTCATCGGTGTTTACGTTGCTTCTCATGAATGTAACGCCACACGACCCGGGACTTAATTAAGGTTGGTTGACCATCATTAGATCAGAGCAATTAAGGCCACTCTTCATACACAGAACGATAAGTCCACACGTTGACACTTTACTGTGCGTGCCTGTGTAGCAACTACACTTCGTTCACACTTTAACACACTTCACAGTTACATTGAGGTCATAGAACTTCTTTCCTAAACTCCCATTCTTTGCTCTTTTTGTTTTTATTTTAATTGTTCGCGTCTGGCGCACTAATGACCCAGGTTCGAAAAACAAAATAAGGGTGCCATTGTTCACTGTCCAGTGGGATTGCTCTGGTGGTACGGTATTGATTTAGGTCCCATTACTCCCTCTTCACTGGGATGGTGATCCCTGTCTATACGGCAATATAGCTAATGGTGATGTAGACGCTAAACTTCCATGTTCATTTATGTGTTGACTGTTGTAGCCTGAGTTAAACCTTGTTTTACATGAGAAAAAACAGTTTGATTTGATTTTATAAAGCGAATGTCTTCATTCTAGAGAAGTCTATACTCTTTCAGTGGAACTCCTCTCTCAGTGGAACTCCTCTCTCAGTGGAACTCATATTTTAGGTTCAAAGTTCAGTCAGGCTGCCCGCCGAATAAGTTAAAACTGTGTTCACGTGTACATGGTGCATATTGTGCTATCCTATTCTATCCTATCCTATCCTATCCTATCCTATCCCGTATTTCAAAGGTCATTGGGGCACCACAGATGATCGTCCAACCAGCGTACTCCATCTTTCTTTGTTCTCAGCAACCCTCATGGCTTCGTTCAGTGTCAAACCAGTCCATTCTCGAATGTTGTCCTCCCACATCTTTTTCTGTCTCTTTCTGCCTCCTTGCACTTGTGTTATCACTTTTACCCCAACAAAAATCGTTCTTGCGCAGCGCTTTTTCCAGCTCAATACCTGCTTAAGGCGCTGCCCGCTACAGGATCTAACTCAAGCCACCCGAGGCGCCAACCTGCTGTCTTGTGTTTACTTTACCGCGTGACTACATGTGTTGCTACCACACTTTTGAAACGGCGTATGTTGTCGAAACATTGTAGCTGAATTGGACTGTCATCCTTTCTTAGCAAGTTCTCCTATGCTGCACAACATTTTCCCTACCTTTCCCCTCTGCATCCTCTTCATCCTCCTCTCTGTCTCTCTCTCTGTCTCCCTCTCTCTCTCTCTCTCTCTCTCTCTCTCTCTCTCTCTCTCTCTAGTGCGTGACTCCAAAAGAAACTACTTTAATACACTAATAGAAAATAAAAGAGACATTTATTAACTTTGGCATGCACTGAATTCTTTTATTAAAGGCTCATCTTCAAATTCATCATGAAATTCCTTCCAATTTATCTGCTAATGACTTCAACAACCATTTCCTTTCAGTCGCTATTTCTGTTCTCAAATCGGATTCCTCAAAATGTACACAGTACTCTTGCTCTGATTGTCTTACACAATTTTGTAAGAAAAGAACAAGCAACTCTTCACCCTTTGAAATACCACTCATTACTGTAAATGAAGTTACTAAATACATATCAAAACTTAAAATACAAAATCGGCAGGTTCAGATGAAATTAGTAATACAATCTAGAAAATTTATTTGCCTTATAGTGTTAATTCCCTTACATACATCTTCAATTTATGCATTGTACAAAATATATTTCCAACTATATGGAAACAAGCTAAGGTTATTCCCCTTCCTAAATCAAAAGTCAGTTCTGATCTTAATCACTATCGGCCAATATTTCTGCTCTCTACACTTTCAAAGATTCTGGAACGACATATTCACACTCATCTAACAAAATACATGGATGATCTTGGCCTTTTTCATCATCTACAATCTGGTTTCCGTAGCCACAATTCTTGCGCTACTGCCCTTGCTCTTTTAACTGACAAATGGCTCTCTGCAATGAATAAATCTACTTTGTCAGGAGTTGTTTTTCTTTCTTTCCAAAGCTTTTGATCTCGTCAATCACCACATACTGCTTCAGAAACTTGACCTGTACCTCAATGGCTCAGTTGCGTTAAATTTGTTTCGTTCCTATCTTTGTGAACGTACGCAATTTGTACATATTCATGGAATAAATTCCTCTGTAGGCCATATAATGCATGGGGTTCCTCAAGGATCGGTTCTAGGTCCTCGTTTATTTTGTATTTATATTAATGATTTACCGTTACACCTCTCAGATAATTCAGTTGAATGCCATATGTTAGCTGATGACACGACATTGCACAAACAGGGGAGAAACATAGGTGAAATTCAGCGATCTCTACAAGGTGTCCTTAACAATGTTGCTGATTGGTGCAGGTTAAATCATATGTCACTGAATCCAGCTAAATCAAAAGCCATGTTAATAACAACTAGACAAAAGCATCAGCGGGCTCCACTTTCTCTTGATTTAGTCGTGAATGGAAATAATATTAAACAGGTTGAAACTCATAAACTTTTAGGCGTCCTCGTAGACAACAAACTCAGCTGGCATTCACATATTGAAAATCTTTGTAAAAATCTCTCAACAAAATTATTTATGTTGTCTAAGCTTCAATCTATCATAACTGCAGATGCTAAGAAGCTTTTTTATAATGCTCATATCAAACCTCACATTGATTATGCATCACCAATATGGGACGAGGGGCCGGGTAGCCCAGTTGGTAGAGCGTCTTATTAGTAACGGAAAGGTACCTGGTTCGAATCCCGGATTGGCCAATGTGTGACCATATTATTTTCCCCTTACCATCAACTGGTTCGCTGGTGTTAGAATAATGTGACCAGTAGTCGCCTATACGCTTCGGTGTCGTGTGACTATAATCTACAGTTACACAATATTGGACGGCTGCAGTGACGCCTTGTTTAAAAAAAACTTAATTCTATTCACCGCAGAGCTGCAAAATTACTTATCTCCAACACTTCCATCAAAACTGATTAAAAAAAAAAACTAGCTGGTATGCTTCCCCTTAACAAACATCTTAATTACAATAAAGCCGTTTTAATGTACAAAATTCTAAACAATTGAGCACCTGATTATTTAAAAGTACTTTTTAGCAAACCTTCAGCTCTTTATTCAATTTTCAGACATAATTTAACATTGCCACAGCCACGCTTGGACATATTTAAAACATCTCTGTCATATTCTGGTCCAAGTATGTGGAATTTTCTATCACCAGAGATCAAGGAAAGTAAATCATTAACATTGTTTAAAATTAGACTCCACAAATTTCTAATTTCCCTTGCTTCTAATATTTAAGATGATTGTATACATTTGTTCTTCCTATCTTGCGTCAGTTTAATTTGTTGGGGTGTAAATTAGCTTGTGTATATGTGTGGTTGTGGTGGGGGAGGGGGGAGGGGAGAGTAGTAGTAAGGAAGGGGTATTGGAGGGGGATGAGGGGAGGAAGTATGTGTATTTCGGTACATTAATTTTCTTAGTAATTTTTTTTACATTCTTACCATTGTTAAGGTTTGTGTTAGTTTCAAATCAATTTTATGTTATTTATTTTGTTCTGAATTTTTGCTTTCTGTTGTTTTACAATTTTATTAAGGACTAGCTGTAAGACAGGTCCATAGGACCTAATGCTATTATCCTATTAAATGTTTCGACTTCTCTGATCCCTGCGTTGACATGACCAGTCCATCAAGGGCACTAAACTTCCCCATTTTATACAATACTTAGTTACGTTTTTAATCTATTTTTTTCTTCCATTTCTTTTAGACAAAGGTAATAACTACTATAATTAGAGGTAGTGGATACGTATTATCATACGGTCAGTACACTTTTATAATTAATTACTGATGAAGTAAAAATCTTAAGTAAACAGCTAGGAAGCTCTTATTGTTGTTCTTCTTCTTCTTCTTCTTCTTCTTCTTCTTCTTCTTCTTCTTCTTTGTCCCTCCGCTGTAGCTCAGTGGTAGAGCGTTCGCCCGGCACACCGATGACCCACGTTCGAATTCCGTGGTGGGCGAAATAAAAGTGGTTATTTTTCATTGTCCATTTTAGCAGTATGATTGCTCTGGTGGTTCAGTGTTGATTTAGATCCCTAACCCTTGTTCCTTGGGATGATTATCCCCGTCTGCCATATCGCCAATGGTGGGTGTAGACGTTAAACCTCAATGTTCTATCTCTTCTTCTTCTTCTTCTTCTTCTTCTTCTTCTTCTTCTTCTTCTTCTTCTTCTTCTTCTTCTTCTTCTTCTTCTTCATAATAATAATAATAATAACGGATTTTTATATAGCGGGTACTCCAGCCTATGACCAGACTCACCACGCTTTACATAGTCATTACATATAAGTACATGCGCTCGATAAAACATCGCTTTCGCTACAATACACCAAAAGACAAAACAGTAAGGGTACAAATTATTTACACTTATGTACACAAATTACAATTTACAACTATGTACACAAATGACAGAAAAGACAAATAGAATAGCAAAATCATATTCACAGCTATTTATATGCCCGGTTAGGCCCAGGAGGAAAAACAGTATAAATATGTACAGCCGTGTATACACTTACGGATCAGACAGAGACAAAGAGGAGAGAATGGCAGCGGGATACAGATCATTCTGAATAGTGAAGTTTGAAGAGGTGGGTTTTGAGGGCCTTTTTGAATGCTTGTGTTGATTGTATGTTGCGGATATGGGAGGGAAGGGAGTTCCACTGCTTAGGTGCGGAGTAAGCGAATGCACGTTGGCCGTATGTCTTAGTGCGGGTGACGGGACCTTGAGTGTGCGAGTGTCGGCAGAAGATCTTAAAGTGCGTGAAGGGGAGTAGACAGACAGTAGATCAGCAAGGTAGGAGGGACAGGAATCTGTGAAGAAGTTGTGACAGAGAACAGAGAGTTTGTACTCTATGCGTGCTTGCACAGGAAGCCAGTGAAGGGAATGTAGTAGAGGTGTGATGTGATCGCGTTTCTTAGCTCGGAATACTAGTCTAGCTGCTGAGTTCTGAACCTTTCTCTCTCTCTTCTTCTCCTACCCCTCTAGATTTCTGTCTATACACCCTCTCTTTCTTCTCTCTGTCTCTCCGTCTGTCTCTCTTCTCTCTGTCTCTCTCTCTTTCTCTGTCTGTCTGTCTTTCTCCCTCCCTCCCTCCCTCACTTTCTTCCTCTCTCTCTCTCTCTCTCTTTCTCTCTCTCTCAATCTCTCTACCAATCTCTCTCTCTATATATATATCGCTTCTCTCCTCTCTCCTCTCTCTCTCTCTCTCTCTCTCTCTCTCTCTCTCTCTCTCTCTCTCTCTCTCTCTCTCTCTCTCGCTCTGTCTATTTCTTTATCGCTTTCCCTCTCCCTCCCTCTCTCTCTAATTTTGTTCTCGCTTCCCTCTCTCTCCCTTCCTCTCTCTTCCCCTCTTTCTCTCTCTCTTTCTCGCTTCCCCTTCTCTCCCGCTCTCTCCCCCCTCTCTTAATTTTTTTTCTTCCCCTCCTCTCTCGCTTTCTCTCACTTACTCTCCCCCTCTACCTCCATCTCTCTCTCTCTCTCTCTCTCTCTCTCTCTCTCTCTCTCTCTCTCTCTCTGTCATCACTGTGATTTGATTATCATAATCAGTGAGAGCGTTGTATGTGTGTTGGGATCACAGTACTATACAGCCACACTACCAACAGTCGCACACGCAAGCCGTTTGATCGCTGATCGCCGATCGCTCCATTATTAACTTCACTACAGTGGTAGGCCTGCGATCAAAGAGTATCGTCTATAGCGCTGCCTGTGAAACTATTTTCTTCATTGAATAGTGAAAAGACAGTCACACTCACACTAACAGTGCAATTTAATCCCGCTTATTAAAGTCGAGACTACTCAATCTGATGGTGTGTTTTTTTTTTATTTCTGTATTTAATATTACAAAATTTAAAAAAAACAAACTTTGTTTTTAATAAAGTCGCGATTTTTTCAATACTTGGTTCTTTAATGTAAAGGCACGATTCTCTAAAACGTGGCTCTTTCGTGTATAAAGAACAGTTTGGTGCTGTTAATTGACAAGTGAAATTTGGGACATAAAAAAGGTAAGGCGATGTTTTTTTTGTTTTTTTTTTAACATTTACTTTTACTATGTAATCATCTATTATTGTTTTATTTGATGTTTGGAAGGTTATTGACTCAAATGCATAGCAATGTGAGTATATGTACTCACCCATCCCCTTCGCCTCCCCCCACCCCCATCCTCCCCCACAAAAAAATCAAGATGTTTGCAAATCAGTGCGAGATCAGTCCTAAATAGTCCAAACATGACATTAAAAAATGTCCGTCCGTCCGTCTGCCTGTCCGCTGTCCGCTGTCGCTGTCCGTCGTCTGTCTGTGCAAAAACTTTAATGTGGCTAAGTTCTCACAACTTATTTTAACTATCATAACCAAACTTGGTAAGATGGTGTATACCTATGAGACCTCATAAATGATCAGCGAATGATTGACTTCAATTCAAGGTCTATATCACAGGGTCATCAAATGTTAGTCCAAAAATGACAAATTTTTACAAAATTGTGCTTTTTTTTCAAGGTTATTAATATTGTGTACCAATATCAATGAGACACACATACTATGCAAAGTTCATCCCAAAGTCGAGGTCACTGAAGGTCAAGGTCATCCCAAGGTAACCGTTTTTTGGCATAATACAACTTTACCTGTACGTTATTTAAGAGTACATAAGTGTATTTGGAGCCAAAGGTCAAGGCCATCTCAAGGTCAAAAGCATAGAAAGATCAAAGTCGGTATTACTTTGCATTTTAATGCCACATTTCTTTTTTTCTTTTTTTGTGGAGGGGGGAGGGGTGGGGGGTGGAAGGGGTTGTTGGTCTGGGCACTTATTTTCATGTAAAATATTGCGATTTCCATAAGGAGCATGTAAGTCATATGGGCTTTGCCCTTCCAGTTTTATTCATTATACTAGTTAATTATACTTTGCCAATTGCGTTTTACGTTGCTCCACCACCCTCCATTGAAGCTACACATAGCCTAATTCCCACTTGTGCTGTTTTGCTATACTGTCCTTGGGGTCAAAGCAAGTCGGATTATTTGTTGTTGTGTTTGTTCGTAGCTGCTGTTATTATTGTTGTTGTTGTTTCAATAATGGTATTTGATGCAGTCAATATATTTATATTATATATTATAGATGGCAAGCCATTCAAATGTATTTCCAGACACTCACACATAACCGAAAAATATAAATGTTCTGGCCGGTGTTGTGACCCGTCTTTATTCTAACGTCTGTGAAAGGCCTGGCCTTTTAAATAAGCAGAACAGCTGACCTAACATAAACTTCCCACACGGGATATGACGCAGGTGGCAGGACCTAATCAACACGCTTACACACCGGCTCAGTGATCTAAGACGTTAGCCAGCGCAAAGAATGCAGCAAGCGGACGTCATTAGTGCTTTGAGATTGATCTTGATCTGTGGTGCCCCTACGACCTCCGGGTTACGGGACAGGATAGGATAGGATAGAAGGTATCGTGTGCCGCAATTTAGAACGATACGATCACAGAATAGTTTTGTCCTAAAATCAGTCGCCGTATTAAATAGTGGAATGACTGTATTTCTTCTTGAAACAATGTGTGTTGTGTCTTGTGGGAGGGTGTTGTGTGTGTAAGTGTGGGTGTGGTTGTGCGTGGGTGGGTGTAACGGAAATGGATGCTATGCTTTACTTAAATTATAAGAACAATAACTTTATTGTTTACCTCTTTATAATAACAATTACTTTGTTGTATTCTTCGATGTTCTAGGTTCAACATGTCGTTGCAGTGCGTGTAGTCTCCACAAATGAATGAAAGTGCTTGAAAGTTGCTTGCAACTATAAAGTGCTGTCTTACAGTTGTTGTGTTGATATATCGGTGATAAGACAAGGAAACCAGCATAGGCCCACACAAACACTTGTGTACAAATGTAAAAGATAAAGGGTTAAGCACTTTCCCAAACAACATTCATAAACTGATAGGTGCGTGCATGTGTTGATTGTTTTAACAAGGACGCTCAAGTCCGTCTTATGTATTACATTCTGATCTTAGCCAAAGGGCCGAGAAGCGAAGTAATCATTTACGTACTATGTACATCCCTCATGTACTGTAATTTTAAAGGGTTTAAGGAGCGGGTTGGGCTTCCATCTTGTTATTGGGGCACCTTAAAGTAGTTAATATAACAAAAGAAAACACATATTTTGTATATAACATTTCTTGGTTTTCTTGAAGACTCCACAGTGCTACCCAGGCAGTCTGCTGCTAAGTGCGGGGTTTGGTCTCATTAAACGGGACTAAACACGGTAGTAATATTCCAATAATAAGTAGTCATATCACAAGGAAATAAATATCTACATTCCTGTTCCTGAATCTACATTTTTGTTTGTTATACCCTGCTTATCCGTACTCTTGTTTTTCATGATCTGCAAACACTCAAAACTGTTTCATGATCTGCAAACACTCAAAACTGTTTCATGATCTGCGAACACTCGAAACTGTTTCATGATCTGCAAAAACCTCAGACATTGTTTACACAGGTATAATTGACGTCACGAGTACTGGATTCCGCTGTAAAGGTTTAAGTGAAAACATTAACGTAGTCTAAGTAGACTGCTGTGCTTGAGCAAAGCGTGTGGGTGTGGGTGTGGGTGTTAGCGAGCGGGTGTAATCATAGTCTGAGATTTGGGGATTAAAGGGCACGTACAGTTTGAAATTCGTTTTAATTTTTGTATGTGTAAAAATGAGTTTTACCCTAAACTTCGCATTGAGGTCTCATTTAAAGTAGACCCACTTTGACCCTGCCCCAATCGACAAGTCCTTTTAACAATTACAATGAATGTTGCCTCAATGAAAAAATAAGCTGACTACAAAAAAAAAAACACCGTCAAAAGTCTAGTTAGTTTGGAAATGAATAATTTCCGTAATTTGTGTGCCTATTAATAGCCACAGCCTTTGGCTGGCCGGCTAGCATTGTGGAGCTAAAAATAGCAGCTACCGAAGCTGGTAAATAAAAGAACCCGTAAAAATAACTCCTCGTTAGGTTTGTCGTTTTAGATTGATAAAATAGACCCTATCCTACCCCAGACACCAAAGACGCACACTTCAAGCCGCGCGGTTCCCTCAGAAATAGGGTCAAAGGTCACACTGTTATACCGTTCAAAACAGGGGAATAACTCCTGTCAGAACCGAAATATAAAAATCTAGCTTTAGCGGTTGATTTGAGCAATAAATGGCCACTTTATCATTATTTAATGTAATAACAATGCGAATTTTAGGGTAACCCCGTTTTTTCCAAAAGCAAACAAAGCTTTCAAATTGAGGACTTTAATAAATGATACACGGTTTTGGTTCTTTGCTGTGCTTTACTCAGAAAGGCCTTCAAGCGCGTGTGATTTCAATGTGGTTTTCTTTTTGTTTTAGATTGACAAGGCCAGTGAACCAGGCTTGACACAAGTGACGCACGACGTTTGTCAAACGGTCTTCTCCAAAAGGAAGATCACACCCGTAGCTGCTTGACATTGACCCTTGGAAAACAGGCAATAAATAGATCACCGCGGACAGCAAAAAGGCGAGGCCATTGGAGAAGAAAGACAGTACAGATTGTTGACATGCCGGTCTTCTGTGAAGCTGATGACAGGTCAAACAGCGGTTTTTGTGGGAATCAGCTTAATCTTTTAAGCGTCCAAAACCGCACAACGCCTCTACTGGAAATGATTTGTAACCCTCATAATTATCAACCATTTGTTTTGAAGGCGACAAGCACGTAACGTTTAAGCTTTGTGAAGATTAAAGGTGTGTTGTTTTTTTTCTCTCCACTGGCTTATTTCATCAACGTTCTGATCGATTGATTTGAAGGATACGTTAACATCAGTCAGCGAAAATTTGAGACCTGAACGAGGGTGTATCGGAGTTTTTGTGCGAACGTTTGCTTGTCTCGAGTGTGTGATCAGTGGCCGTTAAAAATTAGCCCCTGTGGGAGACCTCGACTGGAGTGCGTGCCTGTGTTTGTCGAGTTTTATTGCCTTCGTACGTCAGCCGATCACTGCACCCTACGTTTATGTAGCAAGGTCGCTGGCTGCTCAACAAACAAGCGCTGATTGACATCGGAACCCGATGGTGAGGGAAGTGGCAAAGTGATTTGTGGGCCAGGCAGCTAACGCTAGGTCACTCAGTTTCCAGTTGTCATCGCGGACGGTTCTGTGACTCTGTTGATCCGTTCCCTGCAGTATTAGTACCATCAGTCAAAAGAGCCAAGACATCAAGAACATTGAACAAACAGCGGCGTGCACGGAAGTCGTTGTTGGTGTGGAAGAATAGCATATTGAGGCCAGCGCGTTAGTGGCAGTAAGGGTCATTGACTTTAGCTGCCTGTGTTCCATCAGCGACATGAAATAAGCAACCATCGTCGAGCCTGGTCCACACTGAGGCAATGACAGCATGAGTGCCGATATCTTGCTCAACATGCCACCGTCAGCCATGAAGTCCCCGAGTTCGGGGTTGAGACAAAGAAGTCTAAATGACGTGCAGGAGGCGGAGGAGGAGGATCTCCAGGAAGGGGGTCAGATGCCCAACGGCAAGGACAGGCGGATCCAGCTGGCGTGGGCGCAAGACGGTCACGCTCACAGCATTGACGTGCCTGACGCCGCACAATGGAAGATATTCTCGCAATCGTCCAAAAAGCCTAGCCTCACGCTCAACAACGAAGTGGAGCTTCCCGTCCCCACGCGTTCTCACACCACGCTGTCCTCCTGCAAGTCCGCCACTCTCAAAAGCGTCGGAGGTCAGACTGAGAAAGGTGGCAGACGACCGAAGGCCTTTGCTTTCAGAAAAGACAGTGGGAATTTGACTTCACCAAGAGACTCTTTGGACAGTCTGCAGAAACGCCACAGCAAGTCGGACAGCCTCACCTTTCCGGATAACGGCTCTGCGGCAAATGTGAACGGCGCTAGAAGGCTTTCACGCCGACGTTTACCATCTAGCAGTGAAGAGCTCAACGACAGTTTGGGAGACCTGAGCTCTCCCCGCGATCGCCTCCAATACAGCTTCAACGGCACGATGTCCTCCGACAGCGGCTCCGACGACTTCCCGCGTGTCCGCCAGCTCAGCCCCACGGGCGGCACGGGCACCCGGAACAGCCAGCAGAGCGGAATGAGCGGGCAGGACGGAGGGCCGCTGTTGGCCTCGCCTTCTGGTCCACGGTTGTGGGACATGTTCGAGGAGCACGTGCGCACGATTCACGACTCCAGCGACCTGTTTTCCCGCCAGCAAAAGCCGTCTTTCCACTCTAGCGGCACTTTTCAGGAGACCATGAAGAACTTGTTCGGGTACAGCGACTACTCCCAACCCCCTCCACCTTCTTCCACCAACGCCGCGCGAAACGTGGCGCAGCGCAAGATGGCGGTGGCAGGGGCCGCCAACCGCTTCCTGATGTTCCGCAAACGCTCCTCCGTGCTGGGGCCCGATTGTAAAGCCGTCAAACCGCCGCCCGACCGCAAGACGGTGGAGAACGCCAAGCGAGCCTGGCGTGTGCTGAAGCAATACGTGCACGACAACTACCTCAGCAAGCGCACGTCCAGGGCAGCGCTAGGCTGGAGCATGCTCCGTCAAACTCTCAAAGGTCAGTCCCTCATGTTTTGTTTGCTATTGACATAAACGGTTTGCTGAACTTCTCATGTATTCTCAGGCGTCTGTAACTCAATGTGAGAGATGTCCAAGCTTATAGTGTCGCTCTCTATTATATGCTACTAGTATTAATACTACAAAAAGAGAGACACCTGTTTCTTTTCATTTATTTCAGTTAAGGTCTGTACACCTTGTGATTTTAGACCATAAACACACACTCAAACACACACTTTTGAACAATTAAATGATTAATAATGTAAGAATTTATACACATGAAAACAATCATAAAAAGTCCTAGTCAGTTTCACAGCATCCATATCACTCAGTCAGTTTCTCACGTTCTTCAAAGTGCAGATCATACCAGATTTAAACAATTTAGGATTCCAAAGAATCAAATCCGCCGCCTCCATAACCGAAATAAATCGGCAAAACCACCATCTAGCCAGCAGAAACCACAACACAAATCCAGGACTCAACACATGTTGAAGTGATCAGTTCACTGACTTTGGTCATAGTCATTGTCAAACATCATTCTTCATACGAAACTCAACTATATCATATACACACCAAGTAATTTAGTAGTCTGTTGTCGTCACTGTCTTTTTTTTTAGTCAGATAGTATTAACAGCAGCAATACATTTATTAATTTTAGTCTTAATGAAATTCTCTCTCTCTCTCTCTCTCTCTCTCTCTCTCTCTCTCTCTCTCTCTCTCTCTCTCAATCTCTAGATAATATAAGAAATTGATCTTAAGATATAAATACTAAATATTATGATTTTTAAAGAAACTGTTCAATCGGACTGTAAATCAAAGCAGTCGAAATCGTATAATATTCATGGATCTCTACATTGTGTTGACTGGTTACGCTTTGTAAGTCAGTTGGTAATAAATTGTGAACATCAGCACATTTGATAAGAATGTGCTCTAAACTAATTTTTTTTCTCTCCCGCAAATGCAAGTAATATTTCCACAATATTTAGTTTTCCATGCGTTTAAAGTTATCTATGAGCAAGACTACTAATTTGCCTAGTAATGTCTGATATGTCAGAAGTGTATAATACTGTAGCTTTTCTGTTTTGTAATATGATTTTCAATAATGTTTGATATTTTATTTTTTGACAGAGGAATGGTAATTTGTTCAGCACATATAATCTTTGCGCAAAGTTTAGCTGCTCTATCAGCCACATCATTATATTTCAGACCACATTGTGATGGAATACTGCATACGTTTATTTCTGTCCATCTCATTTTTAGACTGTATATTAAATATTTAATTTCTAATATGATCATCGATCTTTCTTTGCAATTCAGCTAATTTCAAGCTACCAAGACAGATTGAGAATTAACACAAAATAGCCCTGTCGTGAAATCCTTTGTCGTGCTTACTATAGTACTAAGTGCCATTAATAATGCAATTAATTCTGTTGTATATATTGAATAACCATGACCAATAAAATATGATTTTTGTATGTAAAAAGGCAGGAATTACAAAACCTGCACCAGCATTGCAATTTTCAGTGACAGAGCCGTCGGTATTTCTAAATTTTCGTCAAATTTATAAGAAATGCGTTGACGAATTAAAGTGGCTAATAAATAAGGATCTTCATCCTTTTTCTTGTCAGTTTTTCATATGTCAAAACTCGTAATTGTCATCTCCCAGGAAGGAAACGGAGGTGAAATTACTCTGTTTGAATCATTAGCTGGATTTCAATGTGAATCATCAAATAAATCATGGGTATACGATTCTATTGTCTGCAATGACGATATTGCTCTCGTTCTGTTTGGAAATTCTAAATCAGATCTAACTGATGTTTCATCTGTTATGTAATTTTCAACAGAATGACTTCTTATCACGTATTTTGCGCATGCCAAATTCCTTTAATCTAAAGATATAATTCCTGCAAATATGCATACCTCAGATGTTCTAGCATGAACCGGTAACTGTAGAGCCCATTTGATGGCTCTGCTATCGAGACTTTGCAGCTGCTTTAAATATGTTGTAGGTGCCGAAAATTATACTTCCTGACCATATGATAATTTTGAGCGCACTAAGGAACATGCTATATGTATTCATGATTTTGTGTCTTGGCCTCATATTTTCCTACTATTTGCAAAAGATAATAACTTTTGAAGGCCTTTTGTAAAAGATATTTATACTGTATGTTTTCTCCATCTCAGTTTATTAGTGAAAACCACTCCCACAAATTTTAGTGTAAGCAAATGAAACTTTTAAGAATAAACAAATCTGCTGTTGGTCCTGATGGGATTTCAGATACACTATTACAACATCTCCCAAATAAATGTCTTCATTATTTATCCATTATTTATTTTTTTTAAATGTTGGCAAAATGGGATAATGACTAAAATCTGGAAAAGATCTGTAATTGTCCAAATTTTAACATGTGGAAAAGCTAGGTCAGATATTGTAAATTACAGACTTTTTGCATTAACATCACATGTTAGTAAAGTTATGGAAACATTTGTACTCAATAGACTGAATGCTTCCCCTAATTCCTTGAAGCACAATCTCAAGGCTACTGGGTCTGACATTGTCAAAAGTGTCTATGATCAACCTCTGACTCGGAATACAAAAACACTAGCAATATGGCAATTCAATAAAAATAATGCAAAGACAACAAAATTCGTAATCAACTATAGAATAAAACGTCGAATGGCATACAATAGTTACTTAAGCAAAACCTACAAAAGAACCATGCAACATACCAGAGAACAAAAAGAATTGAAGCAACCAACAGTTTATAAACAAAAAGAATTGTGCACCAACACTGTCTGCTTCTTACTCTTACAACTATTCTAAGTTATACTCCACTACTATTACTGTTATCCTATTCTATTATACACAGATTTGGTTATACCCAGTTCCTATTATACACAAATCCTGGCAAGGCTCGCCAATTAAGACTTGAGTACAAATGTTTCCATAACTTTACTAACATGTGATGTTAATGCAAATAAGTCTGTAATTTACAATATCTGACCTAGCTTTTCCACATTTTAAAATTTGGACAATTACAGACCTTTTCCAGATTTTAGTCATTATCCCATTTTGCCAACATTTAAAAAAAAATAAATAATGGGTAAATAATGAAGACATTTATTTGGGAGATGTTGTAATAGTGTATCTGAAATCCCATCAGGACCAACAGCAGATTTGTTTATTCTTAAAAGTTTCATTTGCTTACATTATCTTATGTAATGTTATATCTCCATTTATTACATTACTATATCCCCCATTACATTACTATATATGGGGGTGCCGGGGGTTTCAGTATAAATAATATCCCAATTTTCTGGAAATTTTGTGCTTTAAATTCCCACTGTCGCTGTCTTTCTCCTTTGTTCTTTCTCATTCCTACTCTGTTTTATCAATCTACTATACTATCTTCTTCTTCGCTAGACCAGTCACCAACCGTTTTTTTTTTCATTGAAAACTCTTCCGGGACAAATCTCCTCATTTCTGTGTGAGGTCTGTTGGATCAGCTTGGGAATATTATACATTGGACGCTTTCTGCCAGGTGGCCACTGGGGCTTCCTATGTTATTATTTGGCAATGTAGACATTTTATATTTATGTGTTTTGTTGATATTTTATAATGATCTTTATATTCTATTTTGTTTTTGTAAACGGGGGTTCGATAAATTAGAGTATAGCTTCAGCGCCCCTGCGTGGGATGTCTTTATTGTAAAGTGACCGGCTGGTGGAGTGCCTTCAGTATTATCACAAGGGTTGTTTCGGCAGACCTTTTATGCGGATCAGGGGCGAGTCCTCTTTCAACGAAGTTGTGGTCTTGATTTTGTGGTCCTGATTCGTCTCTTTGCAGTCCGCTTGACCCTGTAAGCAATGAATAACTAACTAATTACATTAGTATTATCTTGATAAAGTTAATTATAATCAGAGGATAATTCATTTTCTTCTCTAGATCTAAAGACATCAATAGGCAAGCTAAAGGTATTACTTGCAAGTGCAAAAATATTAGCAAATGCATCTGCCTTTTCCCGGGGAAGAAGCAAATTCTTTATGTGGTAATTTTACTGGACATTGGGTAAATTATAACCATTCCTCAAGCTTCACCTGTGATAATTTTGTCCACTTTTTTTTTAGTATGACTATGATCAAAACTGTTCCTTTGACAAAACTGGGTCCAGTAGTTTTTTTTAGTTGCTGCAAGTATTTTGTTACATGTAATTTTAACGCCTGTTTCTCCGGGGTGGGTGATCGTGATTTCTTGTCCTCAATAATTTCCACTCACCTTTAGTATACTTGACTCAGGTGCAGAGTAGGGTGTTCTGGGTGCGGGAAGAAAAACGGGGTGGTGGTGGGGAGTCGAAGATTGAACAAAACACGAGAAGAATAAAAATCTTTCTTGTCTTACTGTCGTTGTTTTCTGGGGGGTGCGTGTGGGCGTGTATTGATGGAGAAATGGGGTGCTAAGCTTGCCTTTTAATGCACAAAATGGGACTTTTAGCTAGTGCCCAACTTTTTTCTAGCGACCCACTTTTTTCTAGCGACCCACTTTTTTCTAGCGACCCACTTTTTTCTAGCGACCCACGTTTTTTGTAAATACATGGGAGTGCTCTTTTAGGAAGCTTACATGGGAGTAATTTTGTAGTGCTTGGGACTGTTTTAAGTACATGGGAGTGCTCTAGCCGGGACGGGCTGTTTATCTGGGCAAATTTTAAGTATAAGGGTTGGTGTAAGGGATAGGGTTAGGAGACGCAATAGAGGTCAACGTTTTGACGGAAAGGGTCTTTAAAAAAATCTTATTCTTACATTTGTAGATGAATTTTGCGCTTTTTCTGTTAAAAAAGCGCCTTCCGATGACTACTTTTCGTCCCAAACAACCAATTTGGTGTGTGTGTGTGTGGGTGTGTGTGGCTAGGTAGAAACGCCGTTACTCTGACATTCACTTGAAACTCTACGTACTTTCTTTTGACGGCCCCGTTATTTTGACGTCAGAACAATGTTCCGTTAGGGTTAGGGATGTGTTAGGCTTAGGGTTAGGTTAAGGGTTGCGGTTATAGTTAGGATTTAGGTTTGAGTTAGGGTTAGAGTTAGGGTTAGGGATAGCTTCAAAAAATGGAAAAATGTCAAAATAATGTTAAAAGTGTCAAAATAATGTATGTAGAGTTTCATGACAGTCATCACAACGGCGTTTCTACACGGTTGTGTGTGGGTGTGTGTATGTGTGTGGGTGTGTGTATGTGTGTGTGTGGGTGTGTGTATGTTTGAGGCAAAAATTTCATTGAAACTGCATCGCAGTAATATTCTCTTTAAGTACTAGTAGTTCCGTAACAAGTTCATAGGTTTCGTTCCAATAAATTTTTAAATTGCTGCTACTAGAGTCAAAAGTGAGAATTAATTCATTAGCAGTGAAATCTAGTATTTCTGCCAGATTTGGCGCGAGAGTAGCACTGGTACATGGTAGTCTCTTTATACTGGGGTTTATACTTGGGTGTGTTCTTGTTTACACGGCGTTATTTGGTCAAACTAGTGAACATCCACATACCTTGTTTTCACAGCTCTCGTTGTTTTAACGCCAAACCAATGATTCGTTAGGGTTAGGGCTGTGTAAGGGTTAGAGTAAGGGTTAGACTTAGCGTTAGAACACTTAAAAGCACTTTTTAAAAAAAAAAAGGGGGGGGGGGACGAAATATGACCCATTGTCAACACAACGTATGTGGCGTTTCATGAAAATTATAATAACGCGAACACTTGTGTGTCTCATCACAATCTTCCAAATGTATGGACCTTTCTGACTTGCAAGGTTCAGCTCAAGTGTAGCTGCAAGTTTTAGGTTCAGGTCCAAATCGAAATTGCGAGGAAATAAGCCTAAAGCACTTATAAAATATCTCATTCGCGCTAAAAGGTGATTATTTGCTGAGATATTCATACATTTGGGTTTGAAGTTGAAAAACAAAATGTGTTAGTATTAACATGATTAACTTTTGTTTATAATTTTAAATGCTTGTATTAATTAGGCACCTCTCAATCTTCCGAATTTAAAAGATGAATGATCCTGCCTTTTTGCAGTCTTTGGTTCTAACTTAAATGTCTTTAACCTCGGGAGTAATCGAGTAGCTCGTCAGTGTAATGTCTCTAAAACGACACGCTGGCGTTAAAAAAATGGATGCTAGATAACGTTGCTGTACTGTAAGCGTAGACTCACAAACACTTTTGAATAGTTTTGCCAAGACCTCATCAGTATCAACATATGAAAATGCTCTCTTGTGCAGAGAAGTCCAAGAACGTCATTTGTATTTGCCTTTGCAACTGCTGCGTTAATGTAATCGTTTATTTTCAAGGGCAGTCCAATTTGGTCCGCGATTTAAAAAGTACCCCATTATCAGCGTTCTTGCCGTTCGTTGCAAAATGAACCGTGCCTTTGTAAAGCTGGGTTGTAGGGTGCTAAATCTCTTAAGAGTTTTTAATCCACCAAATTGAGGGCACGCAAGGCATCCATATGTTGCGCTGACATTAAGGACTCTTACGGAAAACCTCATTAACGGCACATAGAGTATACGAAGCAGTAAGCTTACAACGGCTTGTAACATGTCACGCAGAAGTGTTTGGGATATGCATGGGTAGTCAGCATGTAACGAGCTTTGGAAAGAAACCGACCCAACATGGCTTTTTAGTATAGTGATTGTGCTTTAAGACATTGTTATTGTATCATCTGCTTCCTATCCTATCTTATCCTATTCGTAACTCGAAGGTCGTAGGGGCACCACCACAGATGATCGTTTAACCAGCGTACTCCATCTTTCTCTGCCCCTCAGCAACCCTCATGGCTTTGCTCAGTGTCAAACCAGTTCATACTCGAATGTTTGTCTTCCCATCTCTTTTTTTGTCTCCCTCTTCTTCTGCAAAGCCATGAGGGTTGCTGAGGGGCAGAGAAAGATGGAGTATATATATAATTTAATAAATACGTGAATGATGGAATGAACACATTAATTAAGTAATCAAATTAATACAGATTTAAAAATTAGTCGTGCAACTATTTCTAATAATTCTATTGATATAAATTTTAATCTATATTTGTTTGCTGTGTCTAACCAAATTTATTTCTTTATTTCTACTTTCTTTCTTCCTTTTTATTTTGTTTCCTTTCTTTCTTTCAACTTTCTTTCTTTCTTTTTTCTATTTGTTTTTTTCCATCCTTTCCGCTTTATTGTTTATTTCTTATCCTTGGTTTATTCTGTTTGGTTACTCTGCCATAACACGTTCGGGCTGAAAGATCTGTCATCGGAGTATCTTCTTCTGTGCCTGGCGCGTGATTTTCTATGATTAAAAATGATTACGTGTCCTTGTTGTTGCTGTGGTTGTGGTTGTGGTTGTTCCACTTCTTCTTCTTTTGTTTGTGTTGTTTTTTCTTGTCCTTTTTGTAATTTCTTGCTCTTTTTGTTATTTCTTCTTCTTCTTCTTCTTCTTCTTCTTCTTCTTCTTCTTCTTCTTCTTCTTTTTCTTCTTCTTCTTCTTCTTCTTCTTCTTCTTCTTCTTCTTCTTCTTCTTCTTCTTCTTCTTCTTCTTCTTTTTCTTCTTGCTATTATTATTATTATTATTATTATTATTATTATTATTATTATTATTATTATTATTATTATTATTATTATTATTATTATTATTATTATTATTATTCCTCTGTCTTTCTATCTTCTTCTTCTTCTTCTTCTTCTTCTTCTTCTTCTTCTTCTTTTTCTTCTAGCTATTATTATTATTATTATTATTATTATTATTATTATTATTATTATTATTATTATTATTATTATTATTATTATTATTATTATTATTATTATTCCTCTGTCTTTCTATCTTCTTCTTCTTCTTCTTCTTCTTCTTCTTCGGTCGTTTGCTTTGTGTCGTTTTAAAAACTAGGCATGTAAAAGCGCTCACTCTGTCACTACTTCCTCGCAGGCCGGACGACAAGGGTTAATTTAAAAAAAAAAAAAAAACAATCCAAACTCTTGATTTTGGCATCGAATTTTGTTAAACCTTTCACTGACGGTTGAATGTTTTATTGATTGATTTTATCGTTCTTACATAACTTATTTCCAGCTCAAGAGCTGCTCAAGGCGCTGATCAATACTAGATTTAACTTAAGCCGACCGAGGTGGCCATTTGCTTCCTTTGGCGCATCGTCTGACGCCCGAGACAACTGAGCGCAATCCTGGCCGACCAGAGATGGGGTATAAAGGGCCTAGTTCTTCCTGGGTGTATTTATATACCCTCCTAAGACATCAGAGGTTTGAAGCCCGTGCAATAAAATGCACAGATTAGACCTCGGTTTATACTCTCAACTGACTGAAAGATGATGGAAAAAATAAAATAAACGTGTTTGGGAACGATTTGGTCAAATCTTCCTCTGACGGTGTAAAGGGTTGAGCGATATTTATATTGTTTTCATAGCTTCAGCTTAAAGTCTCTCATATGAGCTGGCAAGGTTATACAGTAACATAGGGTCCAGCTAAAAATGTGGATCTCTAATCCGATCATGATGGCAATGAGCCGGTCAGCTGCGGTGGGTAGCAAGTTACAACTGTCATGGTCACTGCCAATCAAGAAGTGAAGGTAAAAGTACAAATATTTGACAAACAAAACGGCTTCCTCATTTGGGCTTGTCTTTTTGACGGGAAGAACTGTGCTGTGCAGAAGGTTCTTGGGTTGACTGGATCGGTCAAACATCCCAAAATATATTTGTAAAAATCTTAGGCCGGTATTTTCTTGCTTAGTTATTGTAATATGTGCCTCTCCATTACTGCAAAAACGTGTGTGTGTGTTTTTAAATTGGGCTTTCGCGGGTCAGTGGTTCTTAACGCGTAGCGACCAGTAAGACTTCGTTTGAAACTGTTTCCGTGGTGATCAGTGGTTATCAACATTTCGCTTTCTCGCTATACCCCAAAAGGTGTACACTTTGTAAGGGTTACGTCAACGCATTGCATAAACATTAAAGCCTTCTGTCAGAATATTAAACATTTTTGTTAGAGCAGTCATACCGTACCTATGAGGGTTTTTAGTTATTGGTGCTGGCGAAAAGATTGGCTGGCGGTCTTCCGAAAACGTCTTGAGCTTTTCGCTCTGTTAGTATTATTGTGGACTATACAGGACGCTTAGGTTAGGGTAGGAGAGTATGCCGTATGGTGGCAAAAGAAATCAAGTCCATCTTCTTGTAAAATCAAATTAAATGTGGGTGTGGGGAGGGGGGATGAGTGTGACGTTGGGTCTATTGTTGATGGGCTCTGCACAATGGAATGCTATTACCCACTCGTCTTTAGTCGAAGGGGATCGCTAGTAAATCTCCCTGTGACTCTACTTAATACATTTATAAGTTTAGCTCGGTCTGTGTTTAGGCTGGGGTACAGAGATAAAAAGAAAAATGATAAAAGATCACTGTCACACTAGCTCTCACACGACTATGAAACATAGGTAGTCCAGCCACTTGTTAACAGTAAATATCACACATTTATTTCATCTACTCTATACAAGATCTGCTACGTACGATACTAACTTAAAAGTTCGAATGTCACTTCAAATAGTTCGCTCCTTGATAGTTCTATGCAGCTACTGTATCATCATCGGGCACTTGATGTGTTCTGCCCAAACGGTCAGAGTTCTGGAAAGGTGGACTATTGTTGTCCATAGCTAACAGCTTTGGTGCACTGAGCAATTTGGACTTAGCTCAAAATTAGAAGAGCTGTGTTGTGATTGATTCTTTGATGAGCTGTGTTGTTGTGGATTCTTCTCCTTGTTCCTTGACTGGTGCGGGCTCTCGTCACGCAGTGCTTGAGAAGCCTATGCAGGCCGACTGTCAGTGAAGACTTTTTCTTGTCTTTCGTCTGGTCGGGCCCACGATGCCTGCTAGTCACGAATTTGATGCTAGACACGAAATTCTGCACCTCACTGAAGGCCGAAGTAGCCCTCAGTGATTAGCTCCACATCTCTATATATAAGCGACGAACATTCTTCTAAGTCCGTGGTCCACTGGAATCTCCACTTTAATTTCCTAAACATAGATAAATATATATCATGGCTAACTATACACATAGAGAAATAATTAATATTATCCACATTCTCCAGTACAGTCACTGGTCTGCAAGAATACATATAGGCTAAACAACAGTGGGTCCTAGGGTCTACGTCATGGCGTCAAACCGGTCGGGTTCGCCACGTGGTCACGCAAAGTTTGACTAACAATCCAATTCTAAGCATGGCAAATTTCACAAACATACTTCAACAATAATATCAATACATCACGATGAAACAAAAGTATGTTCATTTACCTTTTTGAAAATGTCAGGCCGTGGCTAACTTGGTTGAATAGAGTTTCAACAGTTCCTGCTTTTCGTCGTCAGTGGAGAGATCTCTTAGAGCGTAGCTCTGTCTTCCTTGCAGTCTACCACACAAATGAAACTACCTGGCCTGTCTGCTTAAACCGGGTAGAACTGGTAAACCTTTTAAGTGTCCTCTTTCCGGATTGGCCGTACTACTGCCAGTGTTCCCGATTACGCACAGTAGTGCGTCAATTACGCACAAAATATGAATAATGACGCAGAAAAATTTGCATGTGTGCGTCCTATGAACGCAACACATTTTTTTTCGAATCGCTGAAGTCAAAAATACGACCAACGAGTGGCGAACTAATTCACGGCATAATCAGAATTAGAACCCAACTGAGACTGCCAATGCAGACGATTAAAGATTGTGTCGGGAGTTGTCGTCCTTAAAAATCGCATGCGCGCGCATTGTAAACTTCCTCCAAGCAATCCATTCACTGAACAGAAGAAATCTTCGTGGATTTATTCTTTGATTCTATCATACACGATCATGTCACTTCTGACTTGGTTGACTGGGCCCAAAACCCGTTCATCCACAGCAACATCAAGTACAGATCCTGTCATTATCAAAAATACGGAACTCCAAAGCAAGGATAAACAAATAAATGATGAAACTCAAACTGAAGTAAAGCGTCCAAAGAAACATGTTTTAATTTTTTTATTTTTATGATTATGATAACTAATGTGACGCTTTAACAGAGTAAAAAAACAAAAGAAAACAATTGAGGCTTGGACTTGTTTTTACATTTCTTTTTCCGATTTGGGGACTCTCAAAATTTGCACAAGGACTCTTAAAATTTTATACCTGGGAGTCCCAAGGACTCTCATTTTTTGTGTGTGGAGGGAACACTGACTGCCTATACGTAAGCTGGATGAGGTCACTACCTACTGAGCTAGCGTCAGCATAGAGAAGTGTAACCTACAGCAGACTTCTGTCATCTGCTGCAGACTAACATTACTCTACTAAGGTTACAGCTGACTTAGTAAGGCAAGAACTTAAAGTGCTGTGTAAATCTAGCCTCTTGTTACAATGGGGTTAGGAAAAAATGAGTTAGGGCACATTTTGACTGAGCATTTTGACAGCGGTGTTTTGCGTGGCGTGGTCTAGGGCGACGTGTACCACTGCTGCACCCATTCAGCTCAAAGTAATGACTGTTTCCTGTGACCATGACCTTGGCTGCATGTTTGGCAGTCTTGTGGCTGGTCAACTGTTGCTGCTTCATCGCGCAGTAAGTATAGCATAAGGGTTCCGCGGTGGCTCCGTGGCACATTGATCTACTGCGTTGCTGGGACAACCTGGGTGCACAATTTCTTCGGATGAGAGTATAAACCGAGGTTTAGTCTATGCGCGCACGCATTCCGTCGCACGGTCTTTCAAGGTCCTGACGCTCATGTCGTGGACGGGCGGAGGGCCAGCTGCATAGAAACGCCCAGCAAGCATGAACTGAATTCCTTGCTCTTCCATCCCCGGTCGCCAAAGATTGAGCTTCGTTGTCTGGGACGTCAGACGATGGCAGTCTCAAGCGGTCTGAGGTAGCTTCTTTGTCGGTCATGCGCCTTGAGAAGCTCTTGAGCTGGAAAAGCGCTGTTTACGAACGTTAAAATAAATCAGATGTTAGGGTTAGGACTATTTTCTACCAGGAGGCAAAATACACAGTTTTGACAACCTATACTTACAACACGCCATTGATCATGATCAGTTACTATGTAATAGAAAGAGATTTCCCCAGACGTGGCAGTGATGATGATAGATTGCGGCATTTAGAATGTATGCCACGAACGAGGGAGCATGAATCAACCTGCCTTAGCGCACCGCCACCTAGGAAAGAAGGGAGCAAACCCCTTAATTTTCATCTAGTCCAACCTTGAATGAAACCCTCCCTGCAATGCTCTGCTAACCATCCGATTGATTGATGCATTACGATGGCCAGTAATTGATGTACTAATTACACATCCTGCGATCAGCGTTTGCGACGACCTGGGGTGGAACTCTAGAAACTCGAGCCCCAAGCTTTTGCGCTACATTGGCCCCCTAGCGAGCAATTAGTGTAATGTCCCGTTTTATTTTATTTGTTGACGATGATGGCGACGACGATGATGATGATGGTGGTGGTGATGATGATGATGATGATGATGATGATGATGATGATGATGATGATGATGATGATGATGATGATGATATGCACATGCTTTTCCCCAAACTACGAACTAGGCTGAAAGTGGGCCGGTCTGTACCAACAAACACGCTTAAATGTTTTACCCACTCTCTCTCACACACACACAGCAAACACACATCTATCACTCAAACATGTGGTGTAAAGGCAGGGAGATCGCTATTGCAAGATGGAAAGGAAATCTAATGTTCATTGTTGAAATTTTAGATTGACTTCATTCAATACTATTATTGAAGGGAGGGAGGAAAAGGAGTACCCGAAGAAAACCCTCCGTGACCCGAACGATGATAATGATGATAATGAGGAGGAGGAGGAGAGGTAAGATGATGATGATGGTGATAATGATGATGAGGGTGGTAAGGATGATGATGATAATGATGATGATGATGATGATGATGATGATGATGATGATGATGATGATGATGATGATGATGATGATGATGATGATGATGATACATGTGCACACTCCTTAATTTGGTCATTGAGCAAAACAAACAGCACCAGATCCCACAGATTGCTACTTGATGTCAACGCAGCACTACACCATGCAATGCTTTGTAAAGTCGCGTTAAGTAGACTACATCTTTCAAGTTGGATTTTGGAAAAGTATCCAGAAAATAGTGAGGGAGGAGGGGGGGGGGCGGAAGGAGGAGAAAGGGCTTTTGGGGAGGTGGGAAGGGAAGGGGGAGGGGGAGGATGGTTGGTCTATAAGGGTGCGGAAGGGGGGTGGGGTGGGTACAATTTTAATCTAAAACTGTTGTTGTCGTTGTTGTCAACGTGGTCAACGTGGTCAACGTGGTGTAGTGGTCCCTGTTGTTGTTATGGTTGTTGTTTTTGCTGTTGTGATGGTGGTGGTAGTTCTTCTTCTTCTTCTTCTTCTTCTTCTTCTTCTTCTTCTTCTTCTTCTTCTTCTTCTTCTTTTTGTCATTAAGATGAAGTGTAGGAGTACGCAAGTGATTAGATTTGTAGAATGTATATAAATTTAGTATTGATTTTTTTTAGCTCTTTTAAATGTTATAACATGATTGTTTTTAATTATATGTTTTATATGCCTGACATACATTGCTGTGAAGTTCCTTATGGGATAATAAAGATTTGTTGTATTGTATTGTATTGTATTAATATCACTGCAGTACATGGTGGGCTTACAAAGACTGTGTGCGGTTTTTGTGTCCGCAGGTATGTCTGACAAGGACAAGACGCGACAGGACCTGTACCGTCGTTACGGCATCATCCCAACGCCCGACGCGCAAGGCAACATGGTGCAGGTCAACACCATGCTCAGCGACCGCGCACGCCAAGCCATTGCCAGCGGAGCCCGACACCCCCTCCTCGTGCACACCAACTCTGCGCCCGTGCCGGTCGCCGCTCCCTCGTCCGCGGTTCCGACCCGCTCCTTGTCCACCAACTTGCCACCGTCGTCATCCACGTCACCGAGAGTCTCAGCGGGCGATATGCGAAGGTCACGCAGTACCGTGGTCAGGCCGGTCAGGAATGGGATCGCGCCCCTTGATGCCCGACCCATCACGTCTGCCGGCGTGCCCGGGGCAGTTGGAGGAGGAAGCCGGGTGCGGCAACAGCCAGCAAAGAGCCTGACCGGCCTCAGGAAGAGCGCAGAGTGGGCCGCCTCCAAACAAGGATCGCTCTCCCGCTCACATTCCCCGTGACACGATCTTGCCCCCTGCCTTGGCCTTTTGTTATTGTGACCTTGGCGAACTTTTGCCTTGACCTTGCTCTTTTCGACCTTACGAACTGTGGTGATCTTCATGAAGTACCATATTTAGTTACTCTTAATTTACTCGTACTATGCAATATTAGAACCATGATACAACTAACAGATTTTTATTGGAAGCTTTCCTTTGTTATTACAGCCATGCAGCTAGCATTTGGATGTAATGGCCTTGACCTTGCCGCTTTATCATTTCGTTTAAATCTTTCAAAATATCGCGCCAGCCGCAGGGTTCTTTCTCTGCAAATCCGTGAAGAAAGATTTTAAATCAATAGGAAACATTATCTGACCACTGAGAATGGTTTGACCCCTGAAAATGGGTTCATAACTGAACATGGTTTGATAACTGAACATGGTTTGACCACTGAAATTTCAATGAATTTCTTCAATTTTGCACAAGAGGAGAATGTGCGTACGCAATACCGAAACTATTGACTTTGGGACTGTTCTTTCAGTGCTTCATTGCTAACCTGGAATGTGATACAGAGTATTCTGTTGATACCGTGTGACTCCGTGTTTAGTGCGTCACTACTGAACTATGGGTGGCACAATAAAGTTTACTGTTATTGTGTTAACCATGCGACTTTCATAAACAGGCTGCAATTGTGCAAAACATCAGTCTCCACACTTTTCTGGCGCATTCTGCCACATTGTAATAAACGATGACGTTTTAATAGACAATGACGTCAGATTTCTTTTGATTTTGATGTTTGTTGTTTTAATCGTTTGTTCTTTTAATCTGTTTGTTATAATCCACACAATTTTTTTTTTTAATTTTAAATTATCACTGAGTGCATGCTGTTGGACGTTAAAACAAACTCCACACATGTTGGTCTTTTTTTTTTTTTTTTTAAATTTGGATCTATGGAAATTTGGCACGCGATTTTGACAGCCGGTGAAGTTAGTATTATAAGAATACCAGTGTTTATGATGTCAAGTTTACATTGACATCATTGCGTGGTGATTTTGTTCTTATAATTATTTTATAGTCAAAGCTAAATCTGTTCTTTTGTTTTTATACATTAATTTTGTAATATTCTTGTTGTTGAGAAAAACACTTTGTGTCCAAACCCACTGTAAATGTGTATATCACCTCTCTCTCTCTCTCTCTCTCTCTCTCTCTCTCTCTCTCTCTCTCTCTCTCTCTCTCTCTCTCTCTCTCTCTCTCTCCCTCTCTCTCTCCCCCTCTCTCTCTCTCTCTCTGTCTCTCTCTCTCCCTCTCTCTCTCTCTCTCTCTCTCTCTCTCTCTCTCTCTCTCTCTCTCTCTCTCTCTCTCTCTCTCTTTCTCTCTCTCTCTTTCTCTGTACCCCCTTCTTCCTTATCGTCGTCAACTTTTATGAGGTTATCGTAGTAAATAACTTTCCCCCCTTTGTCTGGATGAATCGTTTGCCCTCGGGGAAATTTCAGTGACGTTGAATGCGATGGGCGGTATGTACATGTAAGTTTATATGTGCAACGTTTCCACTGACATCGTAATGAGTTTGGCCTTTCGTGCCGGCCTATTCTCCACACCGACAGCTCAATTGTTTGTCAGTGCTACATTCAAACGCGACTGAGACCAAAGGGAAAGGAGAGGGAATGGGAGAAGGAGGCGGGGGGAGGAGGGGGACAAAAGCTTGTGGAAATTTAGTCAGTGTCGGTTTAGAATTTACGACTCTTGCCATCTTGCCACATGCACATGCAGCTTGCACTACAGTTCTATTCCACAAGGAACGAATGAATAAACTTTGAAGTTTAACGTCTACACCCACCATTGGCGATATGGCAGACGGGGATAACCAACCCTCCCAGGGAAAAGAGGGGTAGGGACAAAATCAACTCTGAACCCTCAGAGCAATCATTCTGCCGAGACCATGAATTTGTAGAGCTAACTACAAACGTGGAATTTGGTGCCCCCAAGCCCAACTCTAGTGTTGAAAAACAGCTAAGTCGACGATTCACTGCCCGAGTAGGATACAAGATGCTGAAGTAAGAGAGGTCATAAGCAAAATGCTGGTGAATGTTCATAACGATATTTATTTTATTTTATTGTTTTTTTTTTTTTTTAAATAACCATTGACTGTACGAGCCCCATTAGCCCACATAAGTCAGATTAGGTTTTCAATGCCTGTGATTCTCGTTGAGTCGCAGCAGTTGATGTGAGAGTTAATGTGTGGTGGGCAAGCTGTTTTTTGTTGTGTTTTTTTTTTAAAAATATGAACTCCAGTTTACGGCTTAAGGTACCTGGCATTCTTCTTCTTCTTCTTGGAGACACCGTTGTGTTAACTGGTGGGTCCATCCTACTCGATGGGACCTCTGGTGAATTGAAGACGCACAGTTTGCAAGATAAATATTTCATACTTATCCGTATTACTGTTAAGCAAGGTTCACAAAGCAGTGAATATGCGGCCGGGTGTGGGTGTGTGTGAGATTGCGTTTGTGATGTATATGTGCGTGTGTTCGTGTGTGTGTGTGTGTGCGCGCTTGCGTGCGTGTGTAAGCTTACGCATCGGGTGGGCCAATGAAATGTTACCACTTTTAAATTGTACATAAGTTTTTACAATGAGTACGTATTCGAACATTTTCTTCACAGAAATGTCACGGAAGCACCAAATTATCATTTGAAACCAAAGTTTTTCCACTTTTTTACTCGTTCTGTGCACAGTTTAATAATTGATTATATGCTCAATCCACGCTTATCTTCTCTGGATTACAGTTGCAACACGCACATTGAAGTTTGTGATGACATTGCCACACATCTCAAGTGAGATTCTCCGAATTTCCTGACGGATGTTGGTCTTCAGGGCCCAGTGGTCTGTGGGTTGTTGTAGTACACTCTCTCCTTTATGTTCCCACATAGGATCGAGTAGTCTGCGGGAGAAAGATCAGGGGAGTAGGCAGGTCAAGAGTTGTCTGTGCGCTATGAGATAAGCCTATCACCAGGAAAGAATTGTTTGAGGAAATCCAGTGAAAAAATTGATTGTTTGGTATCAAATGATAATTTGGGCATTTTTGTGAAAACAATTTTAGAAAACGTTCTCATTAAAAAAAGCTTATTTACGATTAAAAAGTGGTAGCATTTTATTGGCCCCTATATATATATGCGTGTGTGTGTGTATATATATATATATATATATATATATATATATATATATATATATATATATATATATGGTATCATGTTATTGGTGTGTTTGATTGTGTGTGCGTATGTGTATGTGTGTGTGTGTGTGTAATATGAAATCAAGACAAAAAATGCTTTAATCAAGGAATTGAATACCAATGGGGGATCCGATACAGGCTGCAACTGAAGAGGATAGAGGAAGTTTCGACTAATTGCATGTTAGACGAGAGAAATTGAAAATTTGGACGGAATTCTAAAATTCCTCAAAGTCTTTTGGAAGTTTCGACGGAGATTTAGCTTTTGGGAAATTTCGAGGAAGGTTGAACAAGAAATGTTTTCATCTTTTTTTTTTTTTTTATCAGTTTATAGTCCCCTCTCTTCCCGAAAAGGATTTTCAGAGAGGAGACTTTTACGTGTTTTCATCTGACAGTAAAACTGTAAAATAAATGTGGCAAAAACTTTATTTAAGTCCCTTTCTTTTCATCATAAATTTACAAGCATAAAAATTAGTTTTCTGATTTAAATTTTAATAACTTTCTCCCTATCTTCTCTAAGACGTTAGACATAGTATTTTTTTTTTAAATTAAAAAAGCAATACAATACCCAATTTCTCCCCTTCCGATTGTTATTGTCTGACCGAGTCGCAATGGGAGAGCCTCAAGGTAGAGAAAAGAAAGACGTAAGAGTTATCTCGCTTTATGTCGTCATCTATTTAGTTCAGTACTTTTTTTCAGTACCTATTTGCATTTTTTGTGTGTGGAAGATTCGACTGACAAATTTGGAAGTTTCGACGAACCCGTTGGACATGCAATTCATCGAAAATTCCAGTTGGAGCTAACTGTGCCTCATGTACTAACTCTTTCACCGCCACGGCGATAATGACAGTACGCACTAAATAACTAAATCGTTATTATTCTTCTGCCTAGTGAGAAACACTATTGCTTGCCTACTTCATCATCTTCATCATCATCATCATCATCATCATCATCATCATCATCATCATCATCATCATCATCATCATCATCATCATCATAATACTGATAATAATACTGATTTATCAGTACAACTTATGTTAATCTGATGAATAAAATTTGATACAACAACATCATAATACAGGATGCTATCACGCGCGCTTTTTCTTCAATCGAACTCAAAGCGCGGTGATCTGAAGAGATCGCTATCACCAGTTCAAGAGCTGCTGAAGGCGCTGACTCAAAGCAGCCCAAGGTGCCAACTTGCAGCTGGATGCATTGCTTGTTGGAGTTGTACGCCATACAAGTGGACCGTGGACTCGATGTACTGTTAGGCCTGCTCTATTATAATAATACCCAAAGCTGTTTTGAGGTGTGGTGAAATGATGCACTGTTGCAACATTGTAATCATGAGTTCAATAGAAAGAGATCAGGTTATAATTTAAATATAACATGGTATGTTAAGGATGTGTGTTTGTTTGTTTTAATAACATTTTTAGTGTCTTGATATTAATATTACTTTTGAAATGACCTCATGTGGCTTCTGTATTGTTGTACAGGTGCCATTCATTCTTCTTTATTTATTTATTTATGTATCTATTTATTTATTTATTTATTTTATTTATTAATTTTATTTACTTATTTATTTATTCATATTTTATGTACTCTGCTACTCATTGTTATCAAAACTTCAAAAAGGTTATCTGTATTTTTATATGAAATGAAATATAGCATATGTTTGCACTTGCAGTGCGTCGAGTTGAATTTCTGTGAACGACTGAAGAACGAATGACTGAAGGATTGAATGAATGTTTGTCGTTCTCTGTCTGATTGTTGTGTCTGTCATCCTGTCCAAATGTGGTGGTTTTCATTGGTTAGATTTAATCACGAGGGGAATCTCAGTGGGTGGTCAATTTTAGAATGATGGTGGCCTACTATTTTTATGGGGTAGCGCACAACAAAACAAGACAGAACACATCAGAGATCCTGACGCTCATGTCCTGGACAGGTGGGTGCCAGCTACATAAATCTACTCAGGAAGTACTAGGTACCTTCTTTCCTATCCTCGGTCGCTCAGTTGTTGGAGACGCCAGACGATGCCCCGTAGGCAGCAAGTGGGCGCCTCAGGCGGTTTGTTAGATCCTGTATCGGTCAGCGCCTTGAGCAGCTCTTGTACGGGACAAGCTCTATATAAGAACGATTAATGAATCATCTTATTACTGCCACTGTAATTATCTCAATACGTTTTGTTTCTTGCAAATGCAGTCCTATTTACACAAAAGTGGTCAGCAAGATCATGATGACAGCCGCAATGAAGACCGATATAGATGCTATCAGTCTCAACGGTACCCTGTTTCTGGGGCTGAACGGACGGTGTGTGTCAATACTAGGTTGAACGATGTACGCTAAGCTTACATCCCAGGAGATCGATACAGCTGCACTGATGGTGATGCTGATCGGCTGAAAGGTTATTGATCATGATGGAGATGCGGTTTAGCAGGCTTAGTTGCTAGGTGTCCGGCAGTAGCAAACAACAGGCAAGTGCATCGCTCATCACTATCCTGATTCACGCATCGATAGGCCTATAAGCTAATATGCACTTCCTTGTTCCGAGTAAATCTAACTTCCAGCTTGTCTAACTTCCGAGTGTGTTACTCATATCTTGTCTATTATTCAACTAAGTGAACTGGGCATGTAAAATAAGAAAATTAACATAATTAATAATAAACACATTTAAATAACTAAGTATTAAAAAAGAAATAATAACTGGAAAAATATAAATTTAATTTACTCTCTTTTTTTCTTTCTCTCTCGCTCTCCCATATCTCTATGATTACGCACACGGGCTCTTCTTTAAACAATAGTAATTGGGATTTTTATTTTAAATAAGTCTGTCAACAGATTAATAAATTTAAAAAATTTGCAAGCCTTAAGCAAATTTTAAAAGTTACGTTATTTAATATTTTAAAGTTTTTTATTACTTCTGGTAATAAAGAGTCAAAATCGTTGCATTTAAACTTGAGTCTTGACTTGACTTGAGTATAGATTAGAGTCCCCAACACATGAGCATATATGAGGCTATGTTTTTAAGATATCGGTAGTAATAAGAAGTCAATTATGCGGATTGAAGACAAATGAAGAGGAGTGCGAAGCGCAGCTGCGACGTCCAGATAGGAAACTACGTTGAGTCAGGTACAAGCGTGCATTTAAAGTTTAGTTAGTTTAGTTGTGTAGATTAACGTCCCCGGACACAAAGCGTATAGGGGATTAATATGCAATTAAACAGATTATAAAACAGTGAAAAAGCACAAGTACATGAGCAAAAAATATTTTAACAAAATTTAGTACCTAATGAATTTAAGAAAATTCTATACGTTAATATTACAACAGGTCTTGACAATCAACATGTAATTAGGATGACTAATTATATATTTTCTTTAAAATGCTTTTTCTATTATGTTGATAGCTTATTTAGTAGATATAACACGAACTGAATTTTAAGTTCCGATTTATGTTTATGGAAGGGAGATAATTTGAACGCTCGCTGAAAATTCTGTGTTTATGTGTTCAGTCAATAATTATTTCCCTTAGTTTTCATTACTTCTCCTTTGCATCTGTTTAAAATGAATTTCAATAAACTTGGTGCAATTTTCAGATCACATCAAGTTGTTGATTGTGGGTGTCACTGTTAGCATTTGTCAAAATCCAACACACAGCAAGTAGAGATCCAGGTATGAAGATATGTGTCGTCCAACCGCCCTTGCTCAGTGGTAGAGCTTTCGTCTGGCACCCCGATGAAGCCATGTTCGAATCCCGTGATGAGCAAGAAAAAAAGAAGTCCATTTTCACTGTCCATCTTAGCAGTGGGATTGCTCTGAGGGTTCAGTGTTGATGTAGGTCCCTGAAATGGTTATCGCCAATGGTGGGTGTTTGATTGATTGATTGATTGATTGTTGCTTTAGGTCCAGCGGACTCTTCCGAGCCAAATTAGGACCGGACAACCCCCGATCCGCATAAAAGATCTGCTGAAACAACCCTAGTGGGAAAATTGAACGCCCTCCACCGGCCAGTCACTTTACAATAAAGACATCCCACGCAGGGGACGGCTGAGGCTTTACCCCAACTACTCGAACCCCCGGTTACAAAAACAAAATAGAATACAAACATCATTATAAATTATTAACAAAACATATACATATAAAATGCCTATACTGCTAAATAATACAATCATAGGAAGCCCTAGTGACCACCCGGCAGAAAGCGTCCAACACTCCCAAGCTGATCCAACAGACCCCATACACAAACAAGGAGTCTTGTCCAGGAAGAGTTTTCAAGAAAAAAGGTAGGTCACTGATCTAGCGAAGAAGAAGATAGTATAGCAGAGTGATAGGACAGAGCAGGAATGGGAAAGAGTAAATGAGGAAGACAGCGACAGTGGGAATTTAAAGCACTAAATTTCCATAAAGTGGGGATACTATTTATACTGAAAACCCCCGGCACTCCAACGGGGGTACTGTTGCCGCAGTGAATCTGTCTTGCCTACAAAGGAAAGACAGGTTTTCAACTGGGGCTTTCACTTTTCCCTTTATAGGTTTGAACAATCTACAGTGGCAAGATTGCTCATGACCCCAAGGGGTAATGGTGGGTGTAGACGTTAAACTTGTAAGACATGTACCAAGATAGGCCTATATAAGAAAAAAAAATTACAAAGTAATTAAGCTCGGTAATTTAATTTAATTTATTGTGTAAGTGTTCTCATATAGCGCTTTTCTGCGCAAGAGCTGCTCAAGGCCGATACAGGATCTAACTCAAGCCGCCCGAGGCGCCCACTTCGGCCTTTAGGCGCACAGTCTGACGCCCCTGAGAACTGAGCACAACTGTGGGTAACCGGGGATGGGAGAAAGAAAGAACTTAGTGATTGCTGAGTAAGCCTATATATAAGAACGCTAGCACTCGGCCGCCTAGAACACGAGCGTCAGGATCTTTAAAGTAAACGCGATAAAATGCGGGCATGAACAGTCTAGACCTCGGTTTACACTCTCATCCGAAGTAGTAAAGTATCCATAATGTATTGCTTGTTTCCATAGATATATGATGCATGGAGAGGTAACTGCAACATTGACCAAGACAATACCTTGGCTTTGCCCCAAGTTAGGTCCCAGACTTCTTCTTGTTCTCATCATAGTCGCGATCTTTACTTTTTGTGACCACGCCCTGCAGGGTCAATAACTTTCATTCAATCATTGACAGGTGTCAATCAACCATGGACTGATTTATTGAATAAGGTTAAAGGTGAAGGTTTCCCCGTAACCTTTACTCATAGAGAGGTAAGAGACATTGTTACCTCCTTTTATTGAACTTTTTTCAATATTTCACTCAAAGTATCGCGTACTTTTACGGATAACTGTAGATTATAGTCACACGACACCGAAGCGTATAGGCGACTACTGGTCACATTATTCTGACACCAGCGAACCAGTTGATGGTAAGGGGAAAATAATATGGTCACACATTGGCCAATCCTCGATTCGAACCAGGTACCTTTCGGTTACTAGTAAGACGCTCTACCAACTGAGCTACCCGGCCCCTTTTTACGGATGTTAAAAATACATCAATAAATACAGTTTTATTACTTACGCATTATTGCCTTATTGCCTAAAGCCATGCTGACATTAATCTAACAAGGATAATGACAGCTAGTGAATCAATGACGGTGAATGACTACATATAAGCTTATTAAATTTCCACTTTATGAAAATTGCACAAGAAAAGCAGGTTGACGACATGAACAGTGGCGGCGGCACTACATAGAAGCGGTCACTCGGTACGAGTTGTCTTGACTGTTTCCAAATTACGCTTCACCTTCCAATATTTACTTTCAAATAATCGGGAGAAATCAGAACGAATCAAATGTTGGTCTGTCTGTCAGTCGGTCCGTTGGAAGCCATGCCATTTCTCAAGAACCACTGAACGGATTTTGATTACACTTCCTAAGAGCATTACCTAGGTTAGTGACCAGCCTCCAGTGCCATCAAATGTGCTCTACTGCAAATGTTAAGGTCACTGATGTTCCTCAAAAATTGGCTTAACTGATTTTGATAACTTTTTGTGTGTGCTTGCAGATAGTTCAGTCAGTGGGCCCATAATTCAAAAGCTTTCGTTTTGCTTCTTTAGGACAAAGACGAATCAGAACATCTTTTGGGAATGCTGATTTTCAGCTATGTGGATGTGAGCGTCTGGAAATACATTTGAATGGCTTGCCAACTTGTTTTTCTTCAATGTCAGATCCTGTTCTACGAAGTAATCATGCGTTTGTTTTGTCTATTATTGCAATAGTAGATCTACTTGTGGCGCAACTCTTTTTCTGTTTGTCAAGAGCTGGAAATACGCGGATTTTACTCATATGAGCAGACGAACACTGAAATCCTTTCAATTAGTATGCAATAATATTGGTATAGCGACTGTGGTGGCTGTCTTGGCGGCACGGCGTTGTGTGTTGTACAAAGCGGACATTATTATATTGGAGTGGATTAGTATTTATAATGGAACTAATATGCACATCTGACGATATTTGCAGCACACAGCCTTAGCGAAGGCACGTGCAATAGGTTCGAAGCAAATACTCGTTGATTCACATCGCTGGTGCAGGCATGTTGCTACTTCCCTTCCTATAGATCTTTTGCCGCTCTCGATCGGGCTGTTATTCAGATTATATAGACCAGTCGGCCCCACCGTGATGCTGACCCCCATCTGAGTGTCAGAGGCCTCTAGAGGGCGCACGCCAACACACAGCCTATGCTTGAGAGTCCTCGGAAACTCAGCCAGCGTCAAGGTCACCTAGACTGTTTATTGGAAAACGGTCCATTTTAAATAGACGTTTAAATAAATAAATAAATAAATAAATAAATAAATAAATAAATAAATATCCTATCCTATCCTATCCTATAACTCGAGGGTCGTTGGGTCACCACAGATGATCGTTTAACCAGCACACTCCATCTTTCTCTGTCCTCACCAACCCTCATGGCTCCGTTCAGTGTCAAGCCAGTCCACTCTCGAATGTTGTCCTCCCACATCTTTTTTGTCTCCCTATTCTTCTGCCTCCTTGCACCGTGCCTTGCAGGATGGTCTTTGCAAGGCCTGATGCTCTGGTGACGTGGCCACACCAGTGGAGTTTCACTTTCTTCCCCACTATGAGCATTTCCTCGTGTTGTCCAATGGCTTGTGTGATGGTCTGTCGGACTTCGTTGTTGGTGATGTGCTGAGTATAAAATGTGCCCAGAAGTCTTCTGTAGCACCTCATCTCCATGCTGATCTGCCGTGAGGGCCCATGTTTCGCAAGCATATAGAAAGATGGAGATGGCAAGGGAGCGCAGCAGCCTTACCTTGGAGTGTAGACTGATGGTCCTGTCTTTCCAAATGGGTTTCAACTTTGTCAGGGCAGCAGTTGTTTGGGCGATCCTGGAGAGAACGTCCTGTCGGGACACATTGAATGATACAATGGCTCCTAAATATTTGAAGCTATGCACTGTATTGAGGGATTGGCCTTGGACTTTGATGTCCATGATGATGCCATGGGTGTTATAGGTAATAATTTTGGTCTTCTCTGCACTTATTTCCATTCCATAGGCTCTGGAGGTGTTATCAAGCCTCTGTGCCAGCTGTTCAAGTTCTTGTTCCTCTCCAGCCAATCCATCAATGTCATCCGCAAAACGGATGTCGGAGAGCGATCTAGCCCCTATGCTGGCTGTGCCATTGTGATCTTCAAGGGCATCTGACATGATGCGCTCTAGGAAGAATGTTGAAAAATGTTGAGAGAGTAGGCATCCTTGACGCACACCGATTGTTGTTCTGAACCAGTTCCCGATAGCGCTGTTGTGGAGAACTGCATTGGTAGCCTTATCATACAGGTTTTTGATGACTTTAATAATTTTAGGGCTGATGTTTTACACTCTCATGGTTGCCCATAGAGCTGCATGCCAGACTCGGTCAGAGATTTTCCTGAAGTCTACAAACACATGATATAGATGTTGCTGGTGCTGTAGGTATTTCTCTCAGATTATTCTGAGGTTGAAAATCTGTTCAGTGGTACTTCACCCTGCCCTGAATCCTGCTTGTTTCTCAGCTATGATTTGTTCAGCTTGGGGTTTAAACCTGTTGAGTATTAGTTTCAGGAGGACCTTGCTGGGATGGCTGATGAGACTGATGGTGCGGTAATTTTCACACTCCTAAAGGTTACCCTTTTGGGAAAGAGTGATGACAAGCGACTGGGTCCATGGTGTAGGCCACTCCCCACTCTGCCAGA
The DNA here is from genome assembly GCA_036898135.1 of Oncomelania hupensis. Taxonomy (NCBI): domain Eukaryota; kingdom Metazoa; phylum Mollusca; class Gastropoda; order Littorinimorpha; family Pomatiopsidae; genus Oncomelania; species Oncomelania hupensis. The sequence continues at coordinate 41,337,317 of CM072516.1, forward strand.
TATTGTTACAGATAATGGTGGTGGCTTTAATCATCGCTTTTCCTGCTTGCATCAATTCCGCGGGTATGTTGTCCACTCCCGGATCCCGCTGATTTCCCCTTCTTCAGTGATTGCACTGCTGCCTCAACTTCTTCTCGGAGAATTGGGACGATTTCTTCTTCTTCTCTGTACTAAGGACATGCTAGAACTAACGGGTCTCCGTTTGGTGTATGGTTGTAAAAGTCAAAGCAGTACTCTGTCGATCTATCAAAGACTTCTTGTTCTTCTGTGAGGCTTGCCAGACTTGCTTTGGATCGTGGAGACGTTGGGCTATTTAACACTTGTCTGCAGCTTCACAGTTTGGTAGGCCTTCTTGCTGTTGTTCTTGTTCAGACTGTTCTCTATTTCCTGTCATTGCTCTTCTATCCAGCTCTCCTTTTACTGTGCGCATGCCTTTTCGGATGCCATTATTGATGTTTCGGTAGGCATCAGCTCCCTGTGATGTATCCTTTTTTCTTTTTCTTCTCTCTTAAATAATTAATTCATATAAAAATAAATAAATATATAAATAATCCTATCTTATTCTATCCCGTAACTCGAAGGTCGTAGGGGCACCACAGATGATCGTTTAGCCAGCGTACTCCATCTTTCTCTGTCCTCAGCAACCCTCATGGCTTCGCTCAGTGTCAAGCCAGTCCATTCTCGAATGTTGTCTCCTCCCACCTCTTTTTCTGTCTCCCTCTTCTTCTGTCTCCTTGCACCGTGCCTTGCAGGATAGTCTTTGCAAGGCCTGATGCTCTGGCGACGAGACCATGCCATCGGAGTTTCACTTTCTTCACCACTGCGAGCCTGTCATCGTATTGTCCAATGGCCTGTGTGATGGTCTGTCGGACTTCGTTGTTGATAATGTGATGGGTATTCGAAATTCCCAGAAGTCTTCTGTAGCACCTCATCTCCATCTTTGTATTCTTCGTTGTAGATCTGCTGTGAGGGTCCATGTTTTGCAAGCGTATAGGAAGATGGAAATGACAAAGGAGCGCAGCAGCGTTACCTTGGAATGTAGACTTAGGGTCATATCTTTCCAAATGGGCTTCAACCTTGTCAGGGCAGCAGTTGTTTGAGCGATCCTGGAGAGGACTTCCTGTCGGGTCCCATTGTCTGATACAATGGCTCCTAAATATTTCGAGCTACGCACTGTTTTGAGGGATTGGCCTTGGACTTTGATGCCCATGTTGATGCCATTGGTGTTGTTGGCCATCATTTTGGTCTTCTCTGGACTTATTCCATATAAATAAGTAAATAAATAAAGCGTGTGCTGGGTGAATCATGTTGCATGTTGGTTGTGAGTTGTTTAATGGTCGGGGCCTGACAACTGTTCTCGTTCAAACAAACCCGCGATGAGTTCGTGGGTTCTGGTGCGCCTCCATCCCGGCATGCTTTTCCTCACTTTGAACATAATCTCCACCCAATAAACCCTCGCAACCACAGTCCCTCGGCACATCAATTCTTCATAAATGCATCGGTTCCTTTGATCTTGTATCTGGGTACAACAGACGCGACATCTACAGATCTTGAACATGGATCCTATAAACACTGTTTTCCTTAAAGGAAAAGTTGCAAATGATTTTATTTTATTTCGTTCTTGTTGAATTATCTTTAAGGGGCCGCCCATTTGTTCATTCAGTCATATGTAAAGGCCTAGGGTATCCAGATTGTATGCTTTTCTTTTCTTTTCTTTTTATATTGAGTTTACTTGGAAAATTGCCTTTGTTGTCACATTAACAGATCATATGGTGTATTATCAGAGTCAGATGTAGATTTTTAAAAAAAAAAGCTGTATTATCTCACAAGAAAAATCCTAACATGCATTTTTGCTTTCGACAGAAAGAACTAACTACTACTACTACTACTACTACTACTACTACTACTACTACTACTACTACTACTACTACTACTACTACTACTACTAATAATAATAATAATAATAATAATAATAATAATAATAATAATAATAATAATAATAATAATAATAATAATAAACCTTTTATGAAGAAACATCGTGCATAAGCTCAGATAACCGTTGCTCATAGCGGCTGCTAAACTTTGAATTTAGGCGTCTCTTCTTTGTCGGTTAAACAAACAACATTGGCTACAAACAACACTGTCTACTATACACACTTTCGCAGCGGTGCAATTTTTAGAATCAACTTTGATGCTTTTAGTAAACAACAAACGAACGAATCATTTACTTTAAAACTGCACTTTTGAAAAAACATTTTTTTTTTTTTAACGGTCAGGGCAACGCTTACTGTGAATTTGAAAAGGATATCTGACCCTGAAATCTGTGATATTTGGGTCTTAGAATATTTCTGTTTTGCAAGCAAGCGTATTCTTACTATAAGTTTAGTTGGTCGTAGTTCAGGAGGAAGACCTCACTCCGCTCATCCACGACAACCCCACGATTTAAGAGCGTGACTAAACGTGGCAGCAAAGTAGGAAAAAAAATGAAAACCAGCCTTCTGCGTGAACGCTACTATGATGCTACTGCGTTTTGCCCACGCTATTGATACGTCCCAAATACGATCTCTTGCATCATAACCATGCTGTTATCCCGTGCGATGGCGAGTACACTATGATCTTGATACGTTCTTCCCCGACAACATCACGATGCATGACGACATCGCTACTTTGCACGGCGATTTTTGCGTTGGTGTTACGTTTGTACTACGGTTTATTGCGAGAGTTTTGACTGGTTGACCAAGCCACACCCGTTTACGCGGGCCCCACGATTTTACTACGATGACGCCGTTGTCATCCCGCTCCTACCACGCGTCCACAACGCTGTCACTACGATCTCAAAGCACCGCGACCCTACTACGTAAGTGTTGCACGTGTTCAAAACTTACGTGGCGAGATCGTGAAGCATCCCGATTGTCCACGTTTTCTCACGATCTCTCACGATGTTACTGCGCCGGAATCCCGATGGAATCACGACACCAACACGCTCAACCATGTTTTGGCTGATTTTCATGATCGTAGCGCAGTCTTGGTCCTGTGTGATGGAGGTATAATTCACGCCATTTTACGTTGTACAAGAATCGGCTATCTTTTTCCCCCTGCAAGGTTTTCTTCGTAGTTTGTTTTAGTTTTCTAGTTAGCTAATCTACTTCACTCTAATCGACGCTTAGCTTGGCGGCGTCTGTGTGTGTGTTGGTGGAGGGAGAGGGGAGGAGGAGGGAGGGGTGTCTGTGTCTGTGTGCGTATGTCTGTGCCTGTCTGTGTGTTTCTGCGTGTGTCTGTCTATCTGTCTGTGCGTATGTGTGTGTTGTTGTTGCTGTTGCGCGAGCGTATATATATGTGCTGTTTCTACACATTATTGAAGTGTTTTAAATAAGACGGTAACAATACACAATTCCGAACCCTTAATATCATACAAAATAATGTTGAACATACCACGAGTATTAGGCATAGTTATTTAGGCCCAGCACAAGGGAACAAACTCGGTCTCGTAAACTGTTGCTAAGACGTGAAGTGTACTCGAGTTATTCCCCTGTATACATTCCATTGTCTACGTATGAAAGCAATATTGTGTGATGATGATGATGATTATGATGATGAGGAGGAGGAGGAGGAGAAGGAAAAGGGAGGAAGAGGTGGGAGAAGTATGAGGTCTATTTGGAATGCGCAATTTTCTATCTCGTGTTTCAAAATTCAATAAATTGTCTCTCCTTATCGCCCAACTCCCCCTATCCCCCCTTCCTTTCATCCCTAAATCACAAGACAAACAAGTAAATGTGTGCAATCAAACAAAACCAAGGACAATAAAACCAAAACGTGAAGAAAATGTCTTGCTAAACATTGTTGTTACGATCAACACAACTATCAATTCAATATTTCATTCAATTTAATATTCTATTTTTATGTCTCACCTAATTTTAGGCCACTTTATTCTCACGCATAGACATAACATACAATCACATCTAACAACTTAATTAAAGTTGAGCTGCGACCATAAAAAATAACAATTTCTACAAACGTTTACCATGTAAATGAAATGGTCAATATCTATTTTTTTGCAATTAAAAATTGTGCCATTACATAGCAATAGCACATCAAACTGATTGTTTTAAAAACATGTAGCAATGTAGAAATCATTTGGACGCACCACGCTTCACATTGTTGAATGCTTTGGAGAAGAGAAAACATCATCATACATCAATATTATCTATTAGAATGATGATCTTCAGATCTTCATTACTTAAGATTGTCTTTGGGGTGAGTGAGTGGTCATCAAGCGTATTCTTACTTTAAGTTGGTCGTAGTGCAGTTTTGACCATCACAAAAGCCATTGGACAACACGATGACATGCTCACAGTGGTGAAGAAACGGAAACTCCAATGGTATGGCCACGTCACCAGAGCATCAGGTCTTGCAAAGACCATTCTGTAAGGCACGTTGCAAGAAGGCAGAAGAAGAGGGAGACATAAAAAGAGGTGGGAGGATAACATTCGAGAATGGACTGGCTTGACGCTGAGCGAAGCCACGAGGCTTGCTGAAGACAGAGAAAGATGGAGTACGCTGGTTAAACGATCCTCTGTGGTGCCCCTACGACTTTCCAGTTACGGGATAGGATAGGTAAGGATAGTCTTTGGGGTGATGTGTTCATTCTGGTTTCTAGGTATCTTATTGGTCTCGTTTGAGTTCCTCACGGACGTGCGTCATCTTGTTCGTCTTGTTTGAGTTCCTCGCGGACTTGCGTCAGGATCTTACCTAGAAGGTTCTTGCCGCGCCACTGAGTCGGATCCTTTGCTTTAGGATTGGACGCTCCTAAGCCGATCCCCCACAGTCGATCCCTGGGTGACGCCTCCACAAGAGTGCGGGGATGGGTGGCCAGCAACTTCTGCAGGAGGTCCTCGTTCTGCAAGAACTGGAATGAAAGCAAAGGAAAAGATAATCTTTTAATTCTGTGTATCCATTAAAAGAGAGAGAGAGAGAGAGAGAGAGAGAGAGAGAGAGAGAGAGAGACACAGACAGACACAGACAGATACAGACAGATGATGCTGCTGCTACTGATGATGATGATGATGATGATGATGATGATGATGATGATGATGATGATGATGATGATGATGATGATGATGATGATGATGATGAGAGAGATACAGAGAAAGAAAGATAGACACAGAAAGACACAGACAGACACAGACAGATACAGACAGATGATGATGATGATGATGATGATGATGATGATGATGATGATGATGATGATGATGATGATGATGATGATGATGATGATGATTGGATGCAGACCTTGGCGTAATTGGCTTCTCTCACGACCTCCAGTGAGCGCTTGGCCCATCGGTCCTTGTCAAAGTTTTGAACCTTTCGCCCGAAACGCTTCTGCTCCACCGGGTTTGAACTCTCCATGATGTTCCTGGCCATGGCGCCGTCTTTGAACAACACTTCACCAGGCACAGAAACACGGGTAGTTTTGACATCAACACAAACAATATGTTCCTATTGTCATAGTAATACATTGACGCATTATGTCCAATCACACACACACACATACACACACACACAACCACACACACACACACACACACAGAAGCATATATGTAAGGTTTCACTCTTTAATATGCTCTCTCTCTCTTTCTTACACACCCACACGCGCGCGCCTAATGATACCCTCTACATCCCTTCAGACACACACAAATACACCAAACTCCCACTTCCACACGGGGTCACCCGACCTAACATCCACAGAACAGATGCTCACCTGCTTTTTGGTGCATCATGTATTGCTCAGCGCAGTTATAGCGAAGTCCTCCGAGCTCAAACCTGACTTGGTAATGCTGACTGAAGGGTGACGTTTTGCCGTAGAAAAACTCGAATTCCTTCATACCCTCACTCCTCTTGCCTGGTTCAGAGCAAGAGGAGGAGGAAGAAGGAGAGGATTGAACTGCAGAGGTGGCCAATTTGGCTGGTGAGGAGGAGGAGGAGGAAGAAGACGAGGATTTAATTGCAGACGTGACAACTTTGGCTGGTGAGGAGAAAGAGGATTTCCTCTTCCCTGACCCTGAGAGAGAGGAGGAGGAAGGAGAGGATTTCCCTTGACTTTTGGAGCCGGCTTTGGATGGTGGTTTGAGTTTTTGAGAGGGAGGGGAGAAAGAGGATTTGCCGGTACAGTCTGTAGGTTGTGTGTCGAGTGCTTTGGTTGATGGTGCGCTGCCCCCTGATGACATATTGGAGTGATCTGTAGATTGTAGATAATAATAATAATAATAATAATAATAATAATAATAATAATAATAATAATAATAATAATAATAATAATAATAATAATAATAATAATAATAATAATAATAATATATTTCATTTTATTTTGGAACTTCAACATGATCAACAAGTAGATTTAAACAGATTACATATTTTTCCATTAACATGTCAGGTTTTTATTTGATGGTAAACGTTAACAGATATCGAAAGGTATCAGAATGTGTCATGCACGTCAAGATACAACTTTAACCAAGATCTCGCAAACACACATACACAAAAGGTGTGTGTGGGGGGGGGATGGGGAGAGGTAGAGAAATCCTTAGTAGCGGGTACATCCTAGTCACCTCCTGCATAGGTGCACTGCAATCTTATACATGGCTTGATAGTTGAGCTGGCATTTCATTAATAATAAGTATAAGAATAATAAATCGTAGATCCAAAAAATGAGCCACAAGCCTTATACATGCAACAATACAGTACAAATTAAAGGAGCATAGTCCATGCTGCTGTGCTAATGAGTGCACTTGCAATTATACAAGAAAAAAAAATATAACACTTCACATTATTAAATATTTAATTCTGAGTGGCAATTATCGGAAACATATGCACAAGCTGTTGAACTGGGTCAGTTGACACACATAACCAGAGTTTATAATGGAGACATTCCTTGTTAAATCTATTAATATTCATTGTCAAAAAGAGGCGTACTTCTCAATATCATAACGTATTTAAAATATATATATATATATATATATATATATATATATATATATATATATATATATATATATATATATATATATATATATATATATATATATCGAAAGTAAGGAATACAGGAACTGTGCCGGTTACTTTACATTTATAAATAACAAATTGTGCAAGTAATATTATCATGGCCAAATAGTACAATACATTCATTTAAAGTGAAATTAACAAAAGTATTATCACGATTGATGAGTTGAAATTGATCCCAAAACCTTTGGACCTTTTCACACTGCCAAAACGGATGTTGAATATTTTCTCGCTCGATTCCACAGAAGGAGCACAGAGTATCCGCGGCGACATCCATACTTGAGAGAGCAATATTATTTGCTATTATACTATGTACTATCCGTAATTCAAACCACCTTAACTTTATATCTCGAATCTTTTGAATTTTCTTAAATATAATGTTCTATTTGATGTTTTTTTTTGGTTTCTTTTTTGTTTACCACTTTTCTCTTTCCATTTACTACAACAATTTGGTTGTGTTATGTCTGACGTAAATATATCGTAATACACCCGTGCTCCCCTGCAGACCGAACCGAGAATTTTCCAGGCCTAGTTAATAATAATAATAATAATAATAATAATAATAATAATAATAATAATAATAATAATAATAATAATAATAATAATAATAATAATAATATTAATAATCATCATCATCATCATCATCATTATCATCATCATCATCATTATCATCATCATCATCATCATCATCATCGAGGGATGCATACTATAATTATACGCGATATTTTCCAATTACCCAGGCTCAAAGCGCGGCGATTTGTACCAATATATTATATATATTTAAATATTTTATCACCTTTATATAGCGCTTTTCCAGCTCAAGAGCTGCTCAAGGCGCTGCATGGTCGATAAAGGATCTAACTCAAACCGTCCGAGGCGTCCATCTGTTATTAACCAACCCGTTCAACAAAATACATTTGAACGATGCTATATTTCATCCTTTATTAATTAATTTATTTAAAACAACATTATTTGTTAATGATCAATAGCCGACTCACTGGATCAGCCAGATGCCGGCTTGAAAGCAAACAGGCTTGCACAGATTAAAAACGAAATGAATGAACATTGAGGTTTAACGTTTACCCCCACCTGTGGTGATATGGCAGGTGGCTTTTAAAGTAAGCGTCTTATCAGCACGCGCCTGTGTGAATAAGGAGCTATTTATAGATACCGGAGTTTCCATTTCGGTTTAGGTGCGGTCTGACGTGAAGTGAAACAGACGCAAAGCGGTAAACAAAGCCATAGACCATTTATGGTCTATGACAAAGCAAAGCATCTGCTGCTAGCAGCAAGTGCGTTTATAATGCTTTGCTTTGTGAAGCGGTCACACGATGAGAAGTTTTGCATACAGTCTGCGTGGAAGCAATGAGCAATAAGTTGTAAATCAGTTACCTCCCTTTCCGTCAGCTTGACCCTCACAGAAGAAGTCCATGAGGCCTTTTTCGGGGTTTGGTTTCTGTAATTTTGACTTCTAACATTCCATAATGCCTCGTGGCTTTGAATTAGATCGAGGAGAATAAACGTATCGTCTTGTTTCAGATTTGCTAATGGCCCAGTAGCCCCAAGTAGGCTTACTACGCGTACAGTAACACGTACTGAAGACCTACCTACTATCAGTATCGAAGTCTGTGAATGCAACGCCTCGCACAAAAGCACACGAATACTTCCAGACTTGTTATTGGCTCAGGCATCAACCCTGGGCTTGTCTTCAAATAGGTATTTTTAGAAGTCTGTACCTGTAGACCAGTAGCCTGAGTAGGCCATGCCTCCTGCCACCACCAAACACACGTGTATAAAGGCCTACGCGAATAATGCCTGGTCGATATTTCCGGCTAACCTGTAGGAAGGTTGCAGTATGTGGTGAAATCTATAGGCCAGTGCATATCTTAGCGTTGTACCACATATAAAGCAAGTCTTTTTGTCTTCTGTATGTCTGCTAGTTATGAAATCCACTCTCAGCACTGTAACAACTCTAGATTTAAACAAAAGCCAGTAGGCGACGAATCAAGTCTGCACAACGTTAAACACAGGTTTGATTGATACAAGATGGCGGACTCGGGGGCAGACGACAGTCTTAAAAATGTAGTTTTAGATGCAACTTGTTTGGAAGAAGCCAAACAGAAGTATGAATTCTTTTGGAAGTCAGCTTCGCCTTACAGCCAGTGGTACAAGTGCTCCTTTGAAGTAGGCGGACAAAAGTACAACTGCACCGAGCAGTACATGATGCACCAAAAAGCAGGCGAGTACGCACTTAGTTCACTTAAAGTTGAATTGCAAGTTTTTGCCATAGACCTTTGCTTGTTAAGTTGTTAGCGTTCAATCATGTGGATTTCTTTCATTTTTAGTTTTTGTTACCGTAAGTAAAGTTTCGTGATGAGTTAAGATCATCTGTCTCTTTTCCCTAGCAACTATGCTGCCTGTCAGATGGAGTGTGCAACTGATTAAATGCTTGGACAATGACAAAAAAGATCTAGTTACTAAGAAAGGCTGAGTGAATTAGTGGGTGACCCAATGACTGATTATAGATATAAGTGGGGAAAATGGATTAAACTGAATAACTGATGAAAACATGGATGGGTGGTTGTTGCTGTCGTTGTTGTTGGTGGTGGTGGTGATTGTGATAATTGGGAATGACGATGGCGATGATGATGATGATGATGATGTTGATGATGATGATGTTGATGATGATGATGATGATGATGATGGTGATGATGATGATGATGATGATGATGATGATGATGATGATGATGATGATGATGATGATGATGATGATCTGATCGACGAACTGACTGATTGATTTATTGCTTTATTATTTGGTTCAGTGTTGTTTGGCGACCATCAGGCGGCTGCTGCGATCCTTGCCAGCGGTGATCCAAAGTTGATGAAGAAGATGGGACGAAAGGTGCAGAACTTTGACGACGATACGTGGACCAGGGAATGTCTCAACATAGTCAAGAAAGGCAACATGGCAAAGGTCAGTCCCACGGAAAATAATCCTCGTTGCAAAGCGCGCCTCCCAATTCTAAGAAGTGTTGAAGCTCTGGCCCAACTCGAGATCTAACTCAAGTCGCCCCAGGCTCCAACTTGGGGAGGGCTGTACGCCACGGACAGCTGAGCCACTGACCGAACTAGCTGTATTTGATCCTGTAATTGATCTTTTGACAGAGTGACCGGTTGTAAGGGAGAGTAGAAGTGATGATGATGCTATAGCAGACCGCCAGCCTTTTGAACGGCCGAACACGAAGTTTAGATTTAAATTTCGCAAATATGAGTGTTACGTTGAAACGCGAATGGTAGTATGTCTGAAACGCGCACGATAGATCTAATCGTTTCGTTTTGCAAAGTATTCAATAATGGAGTTTATTTACCTTTGATTTGAGTTTGTGTTGTTGTTAGAAGAAGCTTTGTATAACGTTGATAATTTTTGTTGGTCGATATTATTGGAGAATTCTCTAGATCCGCTTGTTTACTATCGATCGAAGTTTCGGGATATTTGAGAACATTCTGGGACGGAAAATAATGTGGTATGACGTAAGTCAGTGATGACGATCTTTAGTTTGATTGGTGGTAGTGCGTCATCTACCGTGTTCTAAATTGTTCGGGAAAAGAGAGAGGCTATATAATTATGTGCCGCACTGTTTTGAGAGTGCTGTTGATAGTGAGTTGGAAAGTAAAAGGTTGAGAGTGCTGTTGATAGTGAGTTGGAAAGTAAAAAGTTGAGAGTGGAAAAGCGATTGTATGCAGTTGTTGATGTGTGCTGAATAAAAGTGGAAAACTTCATACGAAGACTTTGCCTTGTTGCTGCTGAGTGAGCAGGCTGCGTGGATAAACGAATCAGTTACACCTATCAGGATTTCAAGCATCGGGGCTGAATCAGATACTGATAGAAAAACACCACCATCAAACGGAGTGTAACAATGAGATACAAAAGATGTATGCATACGTAAGTAAATACCAATCACATAGTGTAAATTGGCCATTTAAATTTTTTTGTCCAATGGCTATCTCGACCAAAGAACGACTTCAAGTGATTGTTATTGTATTTGTGTATTTAGTTCAGCCAGAACGAGAAGCTGAAGGGCGTCATTCTGTCCACGTACCCGAGAAAGCTGGTGGAGGCCAGTCCAGTGGACACGATCTGGGGCATCGGGTATGCGGAGGACAACCTCAAGGCCTGGAACGAGTCCACTTGGAGAGGGAAAAACCTGCTGGGATTGGCTTTGACCCAAGTGAGAGACGAACTCATGAAACGAGAAGAACGGTTGTAGATTATCAGCAACACCAGCAGTGGGTCCGTCCCAACACCCTAATCCAAGAGAACCACCAGCCAGGTCCACCCAACATCGCTGACTTCCTAACTTCGTTCTGCCGCAGACTCGATAGACTACACGCCATCTTCCCTCGCAGTGTCTGAAACTGGAGCCGTCAATGAATAGAACAGCCTTCCGACTGACGCGATACGGAATCCGAAGATTCTGGAGGACTTCAACCCCCAAATAGAACCTACCCTCATCCATTACCCCTGGCCTCAAAACCCTTCCCACACAATGATACCCCACTACACCCATCTTCGCTTCTTTCTACACCCTCTCTTAATCACCCTTCTCTCTCTCTCTCTCTCTCTCTCTCTCTCTCTCTCTCTCTCTCTCTCTCTCTCTCTCTCTCTCTCTCTCTCTCCTCTTTGCTACAAAATGAGTTTCACTGCAACATGCACAGACCTTGCAAACAAAGCGAAGAGAGCACTTTTGTCTATCATGCATAAACTTCGTGTTTATGACAATTTTTATGTAGATATCTTTTTTAGGCTTTTTGATGCTCAAGTGCAGTCTATTATGCAATATGGGTCAGAAATCTGGGGTCTAGAAGAAGCTGCACAACAATGTGAAAAAGTTCATTTGTATGGTCTTAAGAAAGTTTTGTCTATTAATATGCGCACACCTAATGATTTTGTTTATAATGAGTTGAATAGATATCCGATTGTTATACATTCTGCTGTAAACTGTATTAGTTACTGGATGAAAATTCAGCAAATGGATGATGGCAGGTTGCCTAAGAAAGCTTATTCTATGCTGTATAATTTGGATTCTAGGGGAAAGAAGAATTGGGTTACGAACGTTCGAATGTGTTATGCAGGAATGGATTTGGTCATGTTTGGATGAATCAAGGAGTTGGTAGTGTGAAAGTGTTTTTAAGAGAATTTAAACAAAGATTGATTGATTGTAGATGGCAAGTATGGAGTGAGCATGTAAATAACAGTGAACGTTTTCAAATGTATAATATGTTTTGTAACTCTGAACACAACAGTCTGCCTAAATATTTGCAATTAAATATTGATAAGCATTTAAAGTTTGTGATGACAAAATTTAGGTTTGGTGTTTCAGAATTATATGTTCACTTTTATAGATACAGAGTGCATGCTGTTAATGATACTATTTGTCCTATGTGTAAAACGGCTGAAGAAAACGAATTACATTTTGTATTGTGTTGTCCATTTCTAAGTAATTTAAGAAAACCGTTTATAGCCCCAAAATATTATAGAATGCCTTGTGCAACACGTCTCATTCTACTGTTGGCCTCTGACAACGAAGAGACTGTTAGAAAACTATGTATTTATTTATATGAAGCCATGAGACTTAGGGAACTAGCAGTATCGTAACCTGTTTTGTATTATATGTAAGTTATGATATATATTGAATGTTTGTTGTTTTATTCTTGTACACACCCTTCCAAAGGGGCGATGCCCTTAACTTTTGGAATAAAAGATTCGTATTCGTATTCCTCTTTCCTACCCAATTTATCTTCATCCGGGGAACACTGACACAGCTGGAAAAATGTTTCTACGCAAATTATCTATGTCAGCTTGCTTTGACTTGGGTGGGTCAAACGTTTTTGCTGTTGTAATAACAGTGATTCCAACGTTATTAACAAACGGCCCATCTTCATTGGGGCTAGTTTATTAACTACCACTAAATATCACCGTTTATTAACTGCACTAAATTTGCATAATGTGGATGGCAACATTAGAACCATGGAGCTGTTGTTATTAAATGTGAATTATGTTGTCTGTGGTTAGGATAATGTTGTCTGTGGTTAGGATAATGTTGTCTGTGGTTAGGATAATGTTGTCAGTTGCTATGATAATGTTGTCTGTGATTAGGATAATGTTATATGTTATCTGCCGTGTTTTGTTTAGAACTCTTGCATCCAGATGATAACAAGTGCATTGGATCTCTTTGTCCCTTGGCAACAAAGTGCATTGTATTCTTGTGTCACTTGGCAATAAAGTGCATTGTATCTCTGTGTCACTTGACAATAAAGTGCATTGTATATCTGTGACTTGGTAATAAACTTATAAAGTGCTTTGTAGCTCTGTGTCACTTGACAATAAAATGCATTGTATCTCTGTGACACTTTGCAATTAAAACAGTCATTCAACAAAGTTCTGTTTACAGTTGATCTCTTGTACAACAATTAGTCAAATACACAAGTTACCGAACGTGATAATTGTTTTGCTTGCATAGAGTTCAAATATTGGCCTATTACTTAATGTTCTTTTTTTTCGTTTCGTTAGGATAAAACTGAATCACAACATCACCAAGAAAATCAACACTTTTGAAAATGCTGATTTTTCCTGTGTGAGTGTCTGGAAATACATCTGAATGGCTTGCCATCTTTTTCTTTCTTTCTTTCTTTTTTCTTTCTTTCTTTCTTTTTTCTTTCTTTCTTTCTTTCCGTTTTTTGGTCTTTCCTTTTTGTTGTCCCTCATTCCTGTCTTTCTTTATCCTGTCTTTTCTTGTTCTTTCTTCATTCATTCTTTGAACTTCCATTGCTTGACAGGACATGTGTACGCTGTCCGTTGAATTGCGATACCTGTCGACCAAGTTGATACCTTTCACGTTTATAATGTATTCTCTTTATATGAGACTATGCACAAAATCAATCAATTCAAGATGGCAAATCATTCAACTGTATTTTTAAAAGTGCTGATTTTCGTGGGCCTGTTTTCTGCCTCGAGTTTTTATTTTAGTTTTAATAGAAGCAAATTAAAAACGTGGAACGAATGGCCGCTCCATGAACTATCTGCAAATGTTTTTAAGAAGTTCGGTCACAATCTGTCCAGTGGCTTTTGAGATATGACGAGAAACGGCACACCAACCAGCCGACCGACGGACCTAAATTTCACTTGCTCTGTATTTCGAAGTATTTTGTGATCTTCTCTGTAAATACAATACTTTTCCTTATTTGTTTTGTCACAACAACCACACTACCTCCTTCAAAACCGAGGACCTATGGTTTAGCTTAGTGTGCATTATAATTATCTTGATAATTATCTTGATAATTAGTTGCTATTATACTACCAAATTCAAATATGTTACTACACAAAGAGCATCATTATAATAAAGATTTTATCTACTTTACGGGGAACGACCTCGTTAGTCTGAGTAGTGTTAAAGTCGTGGTGTTCTCATCCATCTTTTGAAACTAGCTGTACTGAAGAAAAAGGATTCCAAGTTTTATCTTTTATTTTTTGTAGTCTACCGGCTGGTGAAGTGCCTTAGGTGTTACCATTATGGCTGTATAACCTTTGAGGGAAAATTGTACAGGGGAATGAGATAGTGGTAAGGGATGATTAAAAATTGCTTAGCCTGGCTTGGATACAATAGTGAGTCAGATGTAGAAATGTTAGTATAACATTGGCACGTGCGATACACATTCGCCTGGTCAGCAATTACTGGCCGGGAAAGTTTATAGTTTGCATGGTCAGACAATGACGCATACACATGTGCAGGCATCCTTTGTGTGCAAGAGCGTGATCAGTACATGACCACGTGATAGGTATTTGGGTGCGGTCAGTCACGTGGCAATGACGTAGGAATAAAGGCATCTCCTTATGTAGAGAGGTATGTCTTAACAAAGTTGTACTATAAAACCCAGGAGGGACAAAGGAATCTTTCTCTTATCTTCCTCCTTCTGCCAGACTTCAGACAGCACTCTGTTTCTGCAGGGGTTCCAGACCTCTCTTCTGTATAGAATGCTAGAGCTTAGGGCGGTCAGTATATAACATGTAGTGAATTTAATAGTGTAAAGAGACTGCGGGCTCTCTTCTCTTGTGCATAATGTGTCAGGATGTGTGTAGGATGTTTACTACAAAGCTTGGTGGCTTGCATTTAGTAGTTGTTTAATTGGTGATTTTGTTATTTAGAGACAAAAGTGAGATTGAAAGTTAGTCAGTAAATGAGCTGATAAATAAGTTAGGGTTGGTCGGTTCTAAGGGTGTGTGCATAGCTTAGACTGCTGTTTTAGTCTATTACTGTTAGTATAGGGTGAAAGTTCGTGTTTTCAATGGAGGGAAGAAGGGCGAAAGAAACTGAAAAGATGCAGTAAGAAACAATGAATTTACTTGACTATTATTTGCATTGTTAGTTAGAATATATGTGCATGCGAGTTTTATGTTTCTTGGTAGACATGTATTAGTTAGATTATTAAAATTGTATAAAATGGAGACAAGTTGTAGTTTATTGTGATTTATTTGAGCGCGTGGCAAACCCTTTTTGAACGGCAGTGAGACTGATTCTATTTTGTATGTCTTGTATATTATAATTTGGTTTGTCATGCCCGATCCCCGTACAAGTAGAAAATTAAGTTAGTTAGATTCAACTCTCACATAGATAACGCAAATATAGGGACGCGTTACAGCTGTTTCAGAAGATCTTTTATACGGATCAAGGGTGAGCCCTCTTTCAACCAAGTTGTGGTCCTCATTCGGCTCTTTGCAGTCCGCTGGACCCTGTAAACAATAACTAACTAACTAATATCAGAAATGGTTCTCATGAATTAAAAAATGCATTGAAAAAGCGTTTCTCTAAATATGTCCATTTTAAAATTTTAAAAATGCTTGTTTCAGTCTTTAAAAGGCACGTGTCGTCCTGTGTTAAATAATGCTTTCGGTGTGATACTTAATACATTTTGCTGATCATTTCAACTATACTGCCTACAAAAAATATCCCAGAAACCTTTTAATTATATATATATATATATATTTTTTTTAAAGGACTTAAATTAGAAGAGCCACCATTGTCTTTTATTTTGCTGGCATCGTAAGACTTCGCCATAAAATGATTCATGTTTTGTTTTGTTTTAAATTCGTGTGTATGTCTAAAATTACATTTGAATGGCTTGCCATCTTGTTTGCCGTTCGACCATCACACAAACTATTGGACAACATGATGACATGCTCACAGTGGTGAATAAACGGAAACTCCGATGGTGTGGCCACATCACCAGAGCATCAGGCGTTGCAAAGACCATCCAGCAAGGCACGGTACAAGGAGGCAGAAGAAGAGGGAGACGAAAAAAGAGGTGGGTGAACAACATTCGAGAATGGACTGGCTTGACACTGGGCGAAGCAATGAGATGGAGTACGCTGATTAAACGATCATCCGTGGTGCCCCAACGACTTTCGAATTACTGGACAGGATAAGCCAGACGTTGAAATTGACATCTAGCGGTTCAAAGAGCCATAATCTGTGCACACAGGCCTATGTTTCAAAAGACCTATATATCTATCTACAGGCGCATTAACCAAAAAGAATGGAGCTTGGGAAAAAAAATTAGTGGATCCCTGTTACCGGAGAGGTAGAGGATCCCCGAGAGCGTAAGGGTAGCTCTATATAATTATGATACATACTACCAAAGAGCTTATGCTGCACTACACCTCCGCTATTGGGGATCCACTCCGCAATTCTTTTTAGTTAATGCGCCTTTCGTCTATCATTTGTCACATTCAATAGCATTTATAAATAACAGTACATCATTTACTCTTCCAACGTATCAGTGTGGTTTGCATTTGGTCAACTGTAAGGTACTAAAATACAACCACCGAAATACAACCGATCCACGAAAACGATCAGTTTACTAGTGTACAGTTTGTTGTGGTTGCTGTTTGGCGCGTGTGAGTAGGCCCTAAAACGGTACACAGCACGAAACTAATCCAGGTTAATAATGATTTGCACATGTGTGATGTGAGACGTTTGGACATGCATTTGAATGGTTTACCACCTTATTTGTCCATAATAATAATAATAATAATAATAATAATAATAATAATAATAATACAGGATGCTATATACGCGCTTTTCCCCAAATCAATCAAGCTCAAAGAGCGGCGATCTATACCAACATATACACGCTCACCTGTCTCATCCACCCTCATACACACCAAATCACACCCCAAATCCCACACACATCCATCACTCAAACAGGTGGTGTAAAGGCAGAGAGATCGCTATTAGAAGACGGACAGAAAATCGAATTTTTATTTTTGACATTTTTATATTGACTGCGTCAAACCGGAGTGCCCGGAGAAAACCCTCGGTGACCTCAATAGTCTCGTACCTAAGTCACATACGTTCGCCCCTTGCGGGAATCGAACCCGCGACCTTCGGCATAGAAAACCGGCGACTTATCCACTGCGCCAAGAGGCCACCCCATTATTGTCTTTATTGACAAGTGAAAGCATGAAAAGATAGCGGATGAGGTAAAACTATACAGGCCATGAAGTGAACCAGGCAAGCTGTCGCCATATATAAATATATAAATAAATCACGTAGTCTAACTTTCCGAACCTTTCAGCTCTAAGTCTTTAGTCTAGCTGTGCACAAAGATGGTCATGATAGACTGGGCGTCCATCTTGTGCTCCACTGCCGGCTACCAAATGACGACCGTGACGTTCATTCCGCGCTTGCTGCACACTTTCCTCGCGCTGATTGTCACGTGTCCTCAGCGCGACTTCCGGTTATCCGACACGTGCTACCAAGGCCAGCCTTACAGAGAGGGATTTTTTCTCTACATGCCTACTCCCCTTGGTGTGGAAGTCAGAGGCGTCAACCTCAGCCATCTGTTCCCAGACAAGGTATGTCTACACGGCGTGTTTGAGAGTGTTGATGATGTGGTGAGTGCTCGTTGGTCAGAGGCTTTGAAAGAATGATTTGCGATTTTGTAAGAGTGCACACACAGGCGCATTAAACAAGAAGAATGGGGCTTGGGAGAGAATTACTGGATCCCTATCAGTCGCGGATCCCAGATAGCGCAGGGGTAACGCAGTAGTTGATACAATCATACTAATGCGTTACCCCTTCCGCTATCGGGGATCCACATTCTCTTCCAAGCCTTATTCTTCTTGGTTAATGCGCTTGTGGTGCATATGATGTACAAAACGAAGGCCAGGAATGACGTTGACAACGACATTGGCCAGTGCACCCGCAACCAATGACAGTGACACACACACGTTTTGAATATTATTATGATCGGATCATCGCTTCCTTGATTAATTTATTGATTAGTATAACCAACCACCACAGGTTATAGACCAACTCAGGCGTGACGTGCACAAATACCGTATCCTGATTTTCAAGGACCAGGGCACCATCAGCGGTGAGAGACACGTGGCGATATCTCGTTTGTTTGGGGAACTGGACTCCCCATTCAAAGTGCATGATGCCTCACCTCATCCTCAGGTAGGGTATCAATAAAGAGATGGATGGAACGTTAGTGTATGCCAAACATGAGAGTATAAACCGAGATCTAGTCTATGCACGCACGCATGCCATAGCACGGATTTAAATGAAAGACCCTGACGCTCATGTCCTAGACGGGTGACTACCAGCTACATATAATTACACCCGCAAGCAATACGTCCTTTCTCCCCATCTCCAGGTCGTCCAGGATTGCGCTCAGTGGTATAAGCGTCAGACGATGCACATAAGGCAACAAGGGGGCGCCTCGGGCGGCTGGACTGGCATCTTTTATCGTCCAGCGCCTTGAGCAGCTCTTGAGCTGGACAAGCGCATTTTAACAACGTAAGATATTAATAAATAAATTTGACCTGATTACCCTAAAGCCGGGAAGGGTTGAAGGGATCCAAACTTGGAATTTATAAGCTTATTGCGTTTTGTTTTCTTTTTGTTTTTTGTGCAAATGCTCCTTTGAACCCAGTTTGTTTGCCATGTCCGGCTCAACAGGCCTATTTCATTTTGTCACAGATACCCCACCTTATATTACAAACATCAAACCTATATCATAGTAACTGAAAGCTGCCTAGATCTTTTAGCTTCTGCAAGATATAGATCTTCATAAAATGTAGACCGATCTCAAAAGTGAACATGTGTAGTTATGGATGATTCTGATCAATGGAGTCACAAAATGTTTTGGCTACTTTGGCTTTTGCCTCCCGAAGAAGCTTTTAGCGAAATACAGGCACAGAGGACCTTTTCATCTGGTGGGGTTAATCCTTTGGCAGTCAAACTTGTACTGTCTCGTCTTCTTAAAAAGCCTCAATTCGAAGGCTTTGTTACTTTTGAAGAAAACCATGATAGGGTGGGCTTTCGTTGTTCGAACCAACCGCTACAGGTTGAATTTTCCTTTTCGGTTCTGAGAGGGAGTAATTTCCCCTGTTTTCACGATGCAGTCATGTGACCTTTGAACCTATAATTTCTGAGTGAACCACGCGGTTTGAAGTGTGCGTCTTTGGGGTCTGGGGTAGGGTAGGATCTATTTTATCAACTTAAAACTAAAAACTAAAAACCTTACAAGCAATTGTATTTAAGGGTTCTGTCTCTTATCGGCTTCGATAGATGCTATTTTTAGCTTCAAAATGTTGGCTAGCCATCGCTATATATAGGCACGAAAACTTCGGAATTTATTCATTTAAAAAATAATTAAACTTTCGAAAGAATTGTTGTTGTTGTTTTTTTGTGGTAAGTTTTTTTTAATGGGCAACATTCACTGAGAATGTCCAAATGATGGTCGAGGGAGCGTGGTCAAGATGGGTGCCGGTAACTACTGATCAAAATAATAAAAATATTTAGGCCCTTTTCCTCACAAAGCTTAACCACGGAGGGTGTCTGGAGATGACAATCGTGCGGCTCCCTCCCTCCCTACCTCTCCCCCTCCCCCCTCATCAACTTCTCCTTTAAGAACAAGACCTTTCGGGTACTTTCGTGGAATGCCGGAGTTTGGCGAAAGTAGCGATAGGCGTAATGCGTGTGGTGAGTGGTGTGTGGGCAGGTGTTCCGCGTGTCTAACGACCAGAGGCATGGGTCCACTGGAGTGGGCATCGCGGGCTGGCACATAGACGGCAGCTTCCGGGAAAAACCTTACAGCCATGCTCTCTACCATATTGTCTCCGTGCCTAAGATTGGACCTACAGGTAGGCAGGCAGTCATGTACATAAGATTGGACCTCCAGATAGACAGAGGTAGTCATGTACATAAGATTATACCTACAGGTAGGTGAGCAGGTGCCTACGATTGGACTGCTGGCAGGTGTTGACAGGAGGGCAGTCATGTACCTAATATTGGACCTACAGGTAGACAGGCAATCATGTACATAGGATTGGACCTAAAGGTAGGCTGGCAGGTGTCGACAGCAGGGTAGTCATGTGCCTAAGTTTGGACCTACAGGTAAGCAGGCAGGTGTTCACAGGTAAGCAGTTATGTGCCTAAGTTTGGACTTACAGGTAGGCAGGCAGGTTTTGACGCGTAAATAGGCAGGTGTTGACAGGTATGTATTCTTGTGGGATAAGATTGCACCTACAAGTAGCTAGGCAGGTGTGAACAAGAGAGCAGTCACGTGCATAAGATTATACCTAAGGTAGGCAGGCAGGTGTTTACTGGAAGACAGGCAGGCAACCTACAGGTAGGCTAGCAGGTGAAAATTAAATGACGTTCTTAAATAGCGCACTTAAAAGCTCAAAGAACAGCTCAAGACACTAAAGTTAGCACACGTCGCGAACATCGATCCTGATGGCTGCAAGCACCTTGAACAGCTCTTTAAACTTTAGTAAGTGCGCTATGAAAAGGCTATGACTTTAGTTTTAAATGAGGTCAGCACAGACACTGCTGTGTGAGGCAAGATGACAGCAAAGATGTGTTGTATCGTGTGGCACCCGTGCCCAAGACTGGAAACACTTCCAGTATGCTGGAGCCTTAGCTCCAAGCTGTATGCGACCTTGACTTATTGGTTGGTTGATTTTTTTCATTCGCTCGTTCATTCTTGCGATTTTTTGGTTTGTTTGTTTTGCTTTTTGTTATGAGGTATCACTGCGTGTTGCAGAGTTCGTAGGCCTAAAAGAACTGATAGACAGCCTGTCAACAAGGAAACGGTCGCTGTGGGAACGCCTGTGGAAGAATGACAACAGGGCGCCTTTACGACATCCACTGGTGTACGCTCACCCTGTGACGTCATACAAGGTGCTGTTACGTCAATATGAATGACGAAGGTGATTATAATGATGAGGATGAGGAGACGCCGGAGGAGGACGGCGACGACAGCGACGTGGACGATGATGATGAAAATGATGGCGATGATGTGTACGCCTAACCTGTGATGTCATACAAGATATTGTTACGTCATCGTGGATGATGATGATGATGATGATGATGATGATGATGATGATGATGATGATGATGATGATGATGATGATGATGATGATGATGATGATGATGATGATATGACAGGCCCTGTGTTTTCACAACGGCGCAACGAAGGGATTCACGTGGGACATGAACACTGCATCAGAGAGAGTGACGTCAGATAAGGAAACACAGGAGATCATTCAAGACATTGAAGAGGAGATCGTCAAAGACAACAAGCGCCTTGTATATTCTCATCACGTAAGTCATGTAATAATACAGACAGCCTTGCGTATTCCCATCACGTAAGTCATGTAATAATACAACCTTGCATATTCCCAACACGTAAGTCATGTAATAATACAACCTTGCATATTCCCATCACGTAAGTCATTTACTACTACAGACAACCTTGTATATTCTCATCATGTAAGTCATGTAATAACACAGACAACCTTGTGTACTCCCATATCGTAATTTATGTACTACTACAGACAACCTTGTGCATTCCCATCACGTAAGTCATGTAATAATACAGACAACCTCCTGTATTTCCATCGCGTAAGTCATACACTACTACAGACAACAATGTGTATTCCTATCACGTTAGTCATGTAATAATACAGACAACCTTGTGTATTCCTATCACGTAAGTCATGTAATAATACAGTACAGACAACCTTGTGTATTCCCATCGCGTAAGTCATGTAATAATACAGACAACCTTGTGTATTCCCATCACGTAAGTCATGTAATAATACAGACAACCTTGTGTATTCCCATCACGTAAGTCATACACTACTACAGACAACCTTGTGTATTCCTATCACGTTAGTCATGTAATAATAGACAACCTTGCGTATTCCTATCACGTAAGTCATTTACTACTTATTGCAAACAGCTTTGCGCTTTGTTGCCTAGCACGGAATAACTTTATCTGCAGTAATTTAATCACAGTTTTACACACTTTAAATTATCCTTCGCTACACGTCTCTATTTTACATCTTATTTACCCGTGGTGTGAAGAAAACTACCCACATCATACAAAGAAGAGAATATTCACATTAGTACGTGGTGTGAAGAAAACTACCCACATCGCACAAAGAAGGGAATATTCACATTAGTACGTGGTGTGAAGAAAAGTACCCACATCACACAAAGAAGAGAATATTCACATTAGTACGTGGTGTGAAGAAAACTACTTACATCATAGGCCTACAAAGAAGAGAATATTCACATCAGTACGTGGTGTGAAGAAAACTACCCACATCATAGGCCTACAAAGAAGAGAATATTCACATTAGTACGTGGTGTAAAGAAAACTACCCACATCATACAAAGAAGAGAATATTCACATTTGGTGTGAGGAAAACTACCCACATCACACAAAGAAGAGAATATTCCCATTAGTACATGGTGTGAAGAAAACTACCCACATCATACAAAGAAGAGAATATTCACATTAGTACGTGGTGTGAAGAAAACTACCCACATCATACAAAGAAGAGAATATTCACATTAATACGTGGTGTGAAGAAAACTACCCATAGTGAAAACGTAAACGAGGATTCCAAAAGATTGTGCAGTGGTGTCATCTGTGTGTGTGTGTGTGTGTGTGTGTGTGTGTGTGTGTGGTTTTTTTGTGTGTGTATTAGTTAGTGGGTGCGCGTGCGTGCGTGTTGTGTGTATGTGTGTGTTTTAGAGAGAGAGGAAGAAAGAAAGAGAGAGAGCTGGGGGGGGGGGGGGGGTAGTAGGCTGGTAGACTAATTCCATGTATGCTGTAGGCTCGCAATTCACACTCTGTGTCATTTTTATTAACGTCCTAATATTTGTAAAGGACATCTGTTGCACAATTTAGGAGGACTCATGTTGCTGCTCACCTTACTATGACTCTGGTAGACTAACATTGAAAAAGAGAAATGATTATTTATTTTATTTATTTAATTTATTATTTCAAATTTTTTTTTTTTTTTGGTGGGGGGGGGGGGGGGGTAGGGGGGAGGGATTTTTATAAAAAATCAATACCCTCATCCCCATCCTATCTAACGCAGTTACCCACTTCCCAAGTATGTGTGCAAGCTGCCTCAGTTGCATGCAAAAGCATAATCGGACCTAAACTTTTACTTTTCGAGATGCGCGAAATGTACACAGATGTTTCTCGTAAATCTCTTGAACCTGTTTACACACATGTGACCAGATCGGGGGAAAAAAAGATGACACAAGAGTTTCTCAAAAAACATATATATGTATAAATAACGGCGTTTCTACACACACCCACACACACACCCCCACACACACCCAAACCCACACACACACACACACGCGCGCGCGCGAATGCTTACAGTCCTTTGCAAACGCTCAAACGCTGCCTTGATGTCTTCCATCTTGGTCATAATTCCGAATTGCGGGATTATTTACATCAAAATATAAATGCGAAGCTTTCTACCCACAACATTCTAATGGAAATATTCTCTTCCTTGCGTGATATGGGTAGTTTTCTATGGAACGCGGAAAGCGTCAAATGCGTGCTCAATTGCACGCTAAAATGCACACGTAATTGTACGCCTATCTAGTAGCTGATTGGTCGAAAACTGTCACCCCAAACCGGCGAAAGCCCAAAAGCACACGTAGTTGCACATGCAATGGCACGCGCAATTGCACACGCATTTACCTTCGAGTAACCATAAAACTAGGAATAGGAAATGTCCGGAAATACGTTCTATGTACCAAAATAATGTAATGTAAATTGACAACTAATTTACAATGTAACCCTCACCAACCACGACCTCCCCTTCCTCGTACCATCCCCTCTACCCTTCCCCCACCTCCTCAATTAAATGATATAATAACTTACTTTGGTTTGCCTGTAAATACTATGAGAATTATCTTACATCGTACGTGCGCACAGCGGTCTTCAACATGGCCACAGTGCAAAGGTTACCATAGATTGCTACATGCGTTTTCCGATGCTTTTACCGTTCCATGTTTTGTATTTCTTCTTCATTAACATCCGGCATGCCGTTTGGTGTGCAATTGCGCTTGCGCAGTTTGGCGTTGACCAATCAGCTACTAAATGCACGTGCAATTGCGTGTGCATTTGCGCTTACGCAGTTTGACCCGTAAGTTTTCGACCAATCCGTTTCTAGATGGGCGTGCAATTGCGTGTGCATTTTTGCGTTCAATTGCACGTGCATTTGACGCTTTGCGCTTTCCATATATTTTTGCCCAATACGTGTAAATAAGTGTACAAAAATCTACACCTTAATAACTTTTTATTAAAGTAAATTTTTGTTTATTTAAAATGCACAGGTGTGTTCCTTGTGTCATCCATTGGGCATTGATGTAACTTTAAGCGAAATATTCCATCAATCAAGGAATGTACTGGTAAAAATGTGACGTACTGTGATGTTTTCTACCCACAACATGCAGCGAAGGTTAATAACTATTATTAATTTTATCAATAATTTATAAGCAAGGGAGACACCTTCGTGTATTAAATTCCCATCAGGTAAGATCATGTACCTACAACTTTTTGTCTCCCTTGAGTAAAACAGTAATGTCTACTGTACAAAGAAGTAAACGTGCAGAATTGTATGTCCAGTGGGCGGCTGGTGACTTCATCATCACGGACAACCTTGCCGTCGGTCACCAAGCCACTGAGCATTCACAATACAGCGTGGACAAAGTCGGACTTCGCGTCTTGCACCGGACAACCGTCGCTGGAACTTGGATACCCCAAAAAAACTTTGACGATTATGCCAAGCAGATAGTTCAGTAATAATAATAATAATAATAATAATAATAATAATAATAATAATAATAATAATAATAATAATAATAATAATAATAATACTGGATACGCGCTATTTATCAAATCACCAATCAGGCTCAAGCGCGGCGATCTGTATCAACATATAGGCTACATGTTCCACACACTCTCTTACACACACAACATGCATCTATTACTCAAACATGTGGTGTAAAGGCAGGGAGATTGCTATTAGAAGAGGTAAAGAACTCGATTTTTTTTAAACATTTTAAATTTACTGCATCCAATACCATTATTGAAGGGAGGGAGGAAACCGGAGTACCCGGAGAAAACCCTCGGTGACTTCAATAGTCTCGTACCTAAGTTACATAAGTTCGCCACTTGTTAGAAACGGAACTGCGACCTTCGGCATAAGAAACCGGCGACTAACCGACTGCAGTCAGTCATTCGGTTAGACCCACAGGCGCATGAATAAACTTGTTCATATTATAGCAAACCATTTTATTTTATACACTGTTAGATTATATGTATATTTATGTTAAAAGTATGTGTGTTTGTTTAGTGGAAGATTGCAGCTGTATAATTATTTGTTTGTGAGTGTGTAGTGTAAATTTGTGAGAGTTGCTGATCGATTGCCTGGAAGCATGCTTATGAATGCTATCTCTGTCTCTCTCTCTCTCTCTCTCTCTCTCTCTCTCTCTCTCTCTCGCTCTCTCTCTCTCACACACACACACACACACGCACACACACAACCACACACAAACAAACTATAACTCATTACTAACTAACTAACATTAGTTTCAAACAAAAGCGCGCAAAATGAAAAACTAAATGAAATGGAATGTATTACGTCACCACGATGAAGTCACTCGATATACATAAGTTTTAACTAAGGCTAAAAGGCATCTGTACAGTACTCTCATTACATACAAAATGTAAAGAAAATTTTTGTTTTTTTTTTATATTTAAAGATGACGTCATCTTGATTACTTTGCTCGATTTGCATAATTTTGGTTTTACGTAGGTAAAGTCTAAGTATATACCAAACTTGAACCAAATCCCTCCAGTAGATTGAGAGAAAATAGGATTACAAAACACAACAATATATGACGCCACCATGATGACGTCACACGATGACGTCACTCAATATATTAGAGGGTTTTTTTTAAGGCTCAAGGCATCTGGACACTTAATGTATATACGAAGATATAAAAAAAAAATAATAATAAAATTACGTCTCGATTATTACGTCACTCGATTTGTAGAAGTTTACCAGGTAAAGTCTAAGTACATACCCAAGTTGAACCAAATCCCTTCAGTAGTTTTTGAGAAAATTTGAGTAGAAAAAGAAGAAAAAAAATTATGACATCCCCATGATGACGTCACCCAATATGCATATTTTTAAAAAAAATTGTAATCTGGTAAGGGTTCACTATTTTCTAGTTAAATACCAAATTTCAAAGAAATCCGTTCATTAGTTTCAAAGAAGAGAGCGCAAATGCGCAAATGTCACCGCCGGACGCCCAAAACAGAAGTTTCCAAGCTTGACAGCTCGGGAACTAAAAATGTATGAATAAAATTATAAGCAAACGGTCATTCTATATAGATTGAATATCAATGATAAGGTTTTGCAGGTGCAAGGGTAGGAGGTAGGTCGGGGTGAGAGATGAGTGGGGGGAGGTTACACAATTTTAGTGTATGTAGCATTGCGCAATTTAGATGCCTGTACAGGTTTAGGCTTATACCTAAAATTATGATACACTACTTTATGATAATGTACTGATAAAGGCGAACAAATCATATTATGCACCGGTTGTATCCTGTTATAGGCGAAGGTTAAGTCGTTATATATATAATTGGGATTTCCAGTGAAGCTGTCCAACGTCTTGAGCTGTTCTTTAAGCTAAAAAGCGCACTATATTACAATACATTTTTAAAACAAATAAATAGACCTTCAGCGTCGACTATCACGCAACCCATGCATGCAGTAGGCTATAAGGTATAGGATATAATAGTTAAAATGCACAATCTATCAAGCCTGTGCCTGTGCCAACAAATTCGATCTGTCGCCTTCCCCCTTGCTTGTCCGGACCTGCAACCGATCGATGACATCGATCCCCGATCAGTGATCAATCGGTGATCGACCCAGATCAATCGCCAGAGAATGGTGATCAGTAAGGTTGTCGGGACCTGTTCAGAGTTGTCGGTCCCGACCCGAAGCCAGGGCCGTGCCCATTGCGCGATAGTCCAGGGGTGCATGTACATGCTACCACCCCTTAACAAGTAACTAAAGGCGCCTTTGGCTGTAGTTATTGGAAGAGTCTAGTATCGAGCGGAGGCAAGGAAGGTAAAAGTTCGCTCTCTTAACGACGGGACAGTCCATTGAATATTGTAGCAACCGGGGGTTGGACGATATTCAATGTCAGTGGCGTCATTGCGCACGTGATCCCTTCGTCTATTTTAAGACATTAATTCACCCTAGCGATTTTTTTTTCTTTAAGGGGGGAGGAAGAGGTGGGAGGGGCGCGGTGATGGGTGAAAGGGGTTATATATTATTAATGAGGCTTGTGATTTTACTAGATTTTGTGTAAGGCAAACGTAAGTTTCGGAGAGTTTCTCTTCTCTTAGCACCCTTGTGTGGTGCCTCTGATTTGCAGAATCGATTGCACGATCCGCAATGGAAATGCTTCGATTACCTCAGCTAAAAAGCGCCCCTGTGCCATGCAGGTGGTGCAATAATTATTGAGTCCATAAGTAACTTAAATAATAGTCGATGTATAAATAGCATTTGACTTCAATTTTTTTTTACATGAGACGAAACATGCATCGTGATGCTTACAATATCACCACCAACACTTTTAAATGAATAATTTCTTAAGTCAGGCGCCTTTCATTGGTAACGTACATTACCTCCCTTTGAAATAAAGCGCATGCGCATAGAGACGGAAGTGTTATGAATACAGAAAGTAGCTGATAGATTCTGTAGTTTCCCAGTCAAACTGTCGCATCAGCAGCTGCCATGGTAGGTCACCTTAGGCAGAGCCCAGGAAGATCGCTATCTATTAGAAGCTCCGTGGAATGAACAGATGCCTTGCTCTGCTTTCAACGGGTAAAGGAAGATCATCTCTCCCGCGTTTGTCGCACCTCTTTCTAGCGTTTAGTGTGCAACTACAACCGATGGGAGACGCATCAAGAACGACACAATGCCCAGATCTGCAGTACGACCCAGCTCCCATAGGTGTGGAGGTGCGGGGCATAGATCTGAAGCAACCAGTACCCGATGAAATTATCGCCCGGATCAAAGAGGACGTCCACAAGTATCGCATGCTTATATTCAAAGATCAAGGTGTGATCAGCGGACAGAGACACGTAGAGATCTCTCAGTGGTTCGGGGAGCTCGAATCCACTTTCTACAAGCACCCCAAATCGCCCCATCCAGATGTATTCAGGGTGTCTAATGATGAGATGGAAGGTTGTACAAACGTGGGCCGCACAGGGTGGCATATTGACGGCAGCTTCATGGAGAAGCCTTTTGCTTTTGCCCTCTACCACATGGTGTCCGTGCCCAAGACTGGAAACACTGGTGGGTACTAATGCGTTCTTTTCCGAGAGGAATAGAGATGGATATGGGAACAGTTCATATACCTGAAGGTATGTGTTTGTGTAAGTAAGAAGGGACCCTTATAAACTGTATATATTCTTACAAAATTTATTCATTTTATTTAATCGTTCTCATATATAAATTATGATAAACGGACAATTGATTGATTG
>CM072516.1:41366820-41371820 GCA_036898135.1 Oncomelania hupensis
AAGCAAACACACACAAATAAATGCATTCATACTTTTTTTTTAAACCAACATGATAATCGGTTTACTACAAGAAGAGAGACCTAATAAATAAATAAATAAATAAATCGGTTTATTACAAGAAAATATAAGTAATAAATTTCCTTAAATATAAAAAATACAAAAATATATTAACAAAATAAATTAATTAACTAATAAACAAATACTCTAATACATAAATAAATACACCAATAAAAAAATACACAAATAAATAAATACGCAACAAATAACCTGTTATTTGGTTATTTTAACTACATGAAAAGGTCAATGCTCACTACGCTCGTGTCAAATTTGTTTAACATTGTAAGAAATTCAATGTAAGTGTGCTTTCACATCGCGAACCACACACTGCGTAGCAGAAACGGCCCGAGGCTAGCGTCGCCTTTCCACCTTGGTAGTTACTTACACAGGCGCTCGCGTGTCCAGATACAAGCGCCTGTGCTTAGTTATTCATCTTGAGGACCACAAAATCAGGACCACAACTTCGTTGAAAGAGGACTCACCCTTGCTCCGTATAAAAGATCTGCTGAAACAACCCAAGTGGTGGATCCCCTATACGCTCAATGTGTCCGGGGACACAAATTTAATACAACAACAACAACCCAAGTGGTCATTTTACAATAAAGGAATACCACGCAGGGGACGCTGAGGCTATACTCTAATTTATCAAACCTCCATTTACAAAAAACGAAATAGAATATAAACATTATAAAATATAAACAAAATCAATACATATAAAATGCATACACTGCTAAATAATAATATTATAGAAAGCCCTAGTGACCATTTGGCAGAAAGCGTCCAATACTCCAAAGGTAACCCAACAGACCTCATACACAAATGAGGAGTTTTGGAAGTTTTGAAGGAAAAAGATAGGTGACTGATCTATTATTATTTATTATTATTATTATTTAATCGTTCTTGTATAGCGCTTTTCCAGCTCAAGAGCTGCTCAAGGCGCTGGCCGATACAGGATCTAACTCAAGCCGCCCGAGACGCCCACCCGCAGCCTTTGGGCGCATGGTCTGACGCCCGGACAACTGAGCACAATCCTGGCAGCCAGGGATGGGGGAGAAGGACCTAGGTGCATGCAGGGGGTTTTCTTGTCACCGGCACTCACCCGTCTAGGACATGAGCGTCAGGATCTTTAAAGTCCCTTATGATGGAATGTATGCGACACAGACTAGACCTCGGTTTATACTCTCATCCGAAGGAGTAGGAAAACAGGAGTAAAGTGTCTTTCCCAGGGACACAACACAATGGCCCGGCCAGGGCTCGAACCCGTGACCTTCCGATCCGCAAGCCGAAGCACTCTAGCGAAGAAGATAGTATAGTAGTAGATTGATAGAACATATTAGGAATGAGAAAGAACAAAGGAGAAAGACAGCGACAGTGGGAATTTAAAGCACTACATTTCCAAAAAGTGGTGATACTATTTATACAGAAATCTCCGGCACCGCCAAGGGGGGGGGGGGGGGGGGGGGGAGGGGGGTCCACCTTGGTAAGCTTCGGCCGTCTCTGCAAGACAGTGTGATTGCGAACCAGCCTCGAGTTGCCAAGCCATAGCGCTACGTAGCGGTACGGAACTATTTTGGCGGAAAGTCTGCGGAACCCGAAGTTCGCAAAGAGCGCTCTATAGGGGTCTTGAAAGGTTGTTTGCGAAGCGAAAAAAGATGGCGGCCAGAGTGGTGGGTTTCGATTTGAGAGAATGGCACAGGACCGAGGACTCTAGACTCTAGAGGGCTTTTGTTGGCCGCCCATACCCGGGTAAGGGTGACAGACATTACGTTAAGTAAAAGGATGTGTGTACTTGTTATCTGATGTGCAGTTGGTATGAATTAGTATTTATATTTGATAGTATTGTTGTGTAGTCAGTGCGATTGACAGTAATTTTCACTTTCAGCTGACTTCATTTTGATTGGCTGTTGTGAAGTCAACATTTGCTGTGCCATTTTAAAAGCGTTCGCGTATGGCAAAAGGTTGCCCAGGAGCAAAAATAGTTATTGCGGAGCAATCGCAAACGTTTTGTGGCGCTTTTTTTCTAGGCAACTCGGGGCAGGAATGCATGCCCTGCTCCACAGACGAGCCTTGGTCAACTCCACTGCACATTGTATCTGGACAGGCGAGCGCCTATAGAACACGTCTCTCTTCTTGTGATATCAAGGAAGATACAGGACTGGCGCCTGTAGTCCATCGACTCTGTCTAAAACCAACACTGCGCAGCTGAAACTCGCCGAAGCATACGACTGCCTCTCGTACTAGGTACCCGGCGAACTCCCTCTACGCTGTGCGCCGGCTACCCTATCATTAGTTGCCGTAAGGCAAGCGGGGGTAATTGGCTGTTAGTCCTGTTCTCCCCTCCGTCCCCCGTTCCATCCTGTAACTACTTTCTTAAGGCCTGTCTTAATAGGAAAGTTCGTGGAGGTTCATGAAAGTCTTTTTTTTCTCGAGGTTTTCAGATCCCGAACTATGATTCCTGAAGCTTTGTTCAATAACCTGGGTTGGGGTTTGAACAAAAAAGATTCAGTAACCTATGTTCGGGTTTCGAGGTTCTGAGATCTCAAACCTACATTTCTTAACCTTTTGGACAAACTAATAATAATAATAATAATAATAATAATAATAATAATAATAATAATAATAATAATAATAAATGGTTCTGTTAAAGAACCTAGGTTCTTGAGCTGAGACCCTCGAAAAAAAAGGTTCGAAAATCTCCAACAACAACAAGAAGAAAAAACAGGCACAAAAAGTAGGATGAAAAAAAGGAAGAGAAGAAGAAGAAGAAGAAGAAGAAGAAGAAGAAGAAGAAGAAGAAGAAGAAGAAGAAAAAGAAGAAGAAGAAGAAGAAGATGATGATGATAATGATGATGATGATGATGATGATGATGATGATGATGATGATGATGATGATGATGATGATGATGATGATGATGATGATGATGAAGACCTTTGGTCAACGAATATCATTAGTATAAGATAATCTTTTAATGTAACAATGCCATTTCTGAAGCAGACACACAACAACAATAAGATAATAAAATAAATACACAAACATCCTTCAAACCCTGGTATTTAAAAAATACAACCGCGCTATCTCCATCTCCCTAGCACAATTTGGGGTGGGAACTCGTGGTGACCTTGACCTTTAATCCTTGACCACATCTATCTCGTATTTTGGGGCGTTAACCTACCGCGACCTGGGCTCTTAATTCGTTGCTACCTAAATCCGAAGTCATCAAAGGACGTGCCACATTTATTTTGCACTCGGGATGTTAGTTAACCC
Organism: Oncomelania hupensis; assembly: GCA_036898135.1. NCBI lineage: Eukaryota > Metazoa > Mollusca > Gastropoda > Littorinimorpha > Pomatiopsidae > Oncomelania > Oncomelania hupensis. The sequence goes on from CM072516.1 coordinate 41,370,143, forward strand.
ACAGTGACCTGGGCTTTCAAATGATCGCAGTCTGAAGTCAGCATCAAAAGATAGATAATCAATGCTTATAGGGTCGCCTCGTCGATCTCCCTTCGCACAGGCTCGCTCGCTCCTCCTCTCCCTCTCCCCTCCCCTCCCCCTTCCTCTCTCTTTCTCTCGCCTCTTTTTGTACTGGTATTCGAGAGCGACGCTATAATTACAGCATTCGGCAGCTCTCACATTTATTTATTTATTTTTATTTTATTTTATCGTTCTTATATATCTTTTAAGAGCCTCTCAAGACGCTGGCCGATACAGGATCCAACTCAAGCTGGCCGAGGCGCCCGATTGCAGCCTTGGGCACGCAGTCTCACGCCCAGACAACTGAGCACAATCCTGGGAGACCGCGTAGGGAGTAGAAGGGGCCTAGTGCTTGTTGGGTGTATCTGTGTAGCCGGCACTCAACCGTCTAGGACATGAGCGTCAGGATTTTTAAATGTCCGTGCGATGGAATGCGTGCGTGCGTACACAGACTGCACTAGACCTCGGTTTACACTCTCATCCGAAGGATGCACAGTGAGATACCGGCGCCTTCGCTCACTACTGTGTTAGAAGATGTACTTTTTTTTTCAATGACTTCATACAGCTCCATAGGTGTATAATCATAGGCGTATGAGAGAGTGAGAGACAGAGTGAGAGACAGAGAGACAGAGAGAGACAGAGAGAGAGACAGAGACGGACAGAGAGACAGACAGAGAGAGTTATTTTAATTTACCCAGTTATTCTAGTTAATGAGTTGTTAATGGGCTATATGCACAAGTCGGCGGCATGGTAACTGGGCGCGGGAATAACAAAGCGGCCATGGCTTCTTTTAGCTCGCTCGCGTGTACTCAAATGCTGCTTAAAAATTTTAAATTTAACCACATTTTGGGATATTGTGATGTTTTGAACATAGCACATTCGTGCAATAATGATTACAGACAAAGTATTATCAGGGGACATGCTTTTTTTAAAGAGCGATTTGTCACTGACATTCAGTTTAGAGTTCATCAATATTTCATCTTTCAGTGGAAATCGATGAAAGGAAATGTTATTTTCTTTGCATAAAGGCTTACGTCGGAGTTAGAGCATCCAAACGCAGCACAGTACTTCCACCATTTTCAAACTCGAGCACGTATTCACACTTTTCTGCTATCCTATGCACCAACGGGAATCCCCTCATGTGAAACATACTTCCGGTTTCTTTCTCCTCGTATTGTTTATCCGAGTGTTTTAGTGAGTTATTTCCAAATATTCAAGAATATGTCGAATCACATGAGAAAGCGTTGGTGGGAGCATAAAGAGAAAGTTTTGCAGAGAATGCCTGATGGATTTGGAGTCCCAGTTGTGAAAGAGTCAAGTTTACAGTGTTGTTGTTGTTGCATCATTTTTTATTCATCAGATTAACATAAGTTGTACAATGGGAAGTTTTACAGTTTGTTTGTTTTGGCTGCAGTTTATTATCCCTTCTATCGCCAGTGGCGCGCCTAAACCCTACCTACCTAACATTATTTGTGAATATTTGAAATTTTTGCTGGGGGAGCAAACCGGAGTACCCGGAGAAAACCCCCGAGACGTTGCCCGAGTCGAAAGTAAATAATATTCGGAGAAACATAACGCCCAGATGCTGGCTCGAACTCACACCTGTCAGGCGCCATTG
>CM072516.1:41376820-41561820 GCA_036898135.1 Oncomelania hupensis
CTATCTCTCTGACCGCCTTCTGTCTCTCTGACCCTCTCTGACCGCCTTCTATCTCTCTGACCCTCTCTGACCGCCTTCTGTCTCTCTGATCCTCTCTGACCGCCTTCTATCTCTCTGACCCTCTCTGACCGCCTTCTATCTCTCTGACCGCCTTCTGTCTCTCTGACCCTCTCTGACCGCCTTCTATCTCTCTGACCCTCTCTGACCGTCTTCTGTCTCTCTGATCCTCTCTGACCGCCTTCTGTCTCTCTGACCGCCTTCTATCTCTCTGACCGTCTTCTGTCTCTCTGACCCTCTCTGACCGCCTTCTGTCTCTCTGACCCTCTCTGACCGCCTTCTGTCTCTCTGACCCTCTCTGACCGCCTTCTGTCTCTCTGACCCTCTCTGACCGCCTTCTGTCTCTCTGACCGCCTTCTGTCTCTCTGACCCTCTCTGACCGCCTTCTGTCTCTCTGACCGCCTTCTGTCTCTCTGACCGCCTTCTGTCTCTCTGACCCTCTCTGACCGCCTTCTGTCTCTCTGACCCTCTCTGACCGCCTTCTGTCTCTCTGACCGCCTTCTGTCTCTCTGACCGCCTTCTGTCTCTCTGACCGCCTTCTGTCTCTCTGACCCTCTCTGACCGCCTTCTGTCTCTCTGACCCTCTCTGACCGCCTTCTATCTCTCTGACCGCCTTCTGTCTCTCTGACCCTCTCTGACCGCCTTCTATCTCTCTGACCGTCTTCTGTCTCTCTGATCCTCTCTGACCGCCTTCTATCTCTCTGACCGCCTTCTGTCTCTCTGACCCTCTCTGACCGTCTTCTGTCTCTCTGATCCTCTCTGACCGCCTTCTGTCTCTTTGACCGTCTTCTGTCTGACCGTCTTCTGTTTCTCTGACCGCCTTCTGTCTGTCTGCGACTCTTTCTCTGTCTCTCTTTGTCTCTGCCTTTCTGTCTGCCTCTCTCTCTCTCTCTCTCTCTCTCTCTCTCTCTCTCTCTCTCTCTCTCTCTCTCTCTCTGTTCGCATTGCTTCCCTCTTTCCGTTCACTTACTGTGCTGGCTGACGAGCGGAAGACACGTGAGATAGGACAAGGAGTTGACATGGGAAACTCATTTACCACAGTAGATACCTGACATTGAAAACTTGCCAAGCTGGCTTTAAACAGGCCCTGCTGTTTTACCGCTTGGCTGTGCTTACTCACATCCCCACCCACGACACTCGCACCCACTGACAGCTGTAGGGGCGACGGAAGGGAAGGGGGAGAGTACCGGGAAGGGAAGAGGAGGTGGGCAACGCGAGAGAGAGAGAGAGAGAGAGAGAGAGAGAGAGAGAGAGAGAGAGAGACTGTTTCCTTTTTAAGTATTACTGAATTTAGACTATAGCCTAATCATCCAAACTGTCCCTTGACGAATTAACATAATGAGGAAAAAAAAGCTTAACATTCAATTGGAAACTAAAACTCATAATGCTATTAAAACCAGCCTAAATATACGCTAGCATCTATTATGTTACAAATAGAGTAATTTACACAAACCACCACTATTTTCGTCATCATCTTCAAACAGTTCAGATAATCCCTTTCGAAAATGGGAATGAGGGAGGGAGGGAGAGAAAGAGAGACAGGGGGAGAGAGAGAGAGAGAGAGAGAGAGAGAGAGAGAGAGAGAGAGAGAGAGAGAGAGAGGGAGGGAGGGAGAGAGAGACGTAGAGAGAGAGAGAGAGAGAGAGGGAGAGAGAGACGTAGAGAGAGAGAGAGAGAGAGAGAGAGAGAGAGAGAGAGAGAGAGAGAGAGAGAGAGAGAGAGAGAGAGAGAGAGAGAGGAGGTTAGGTAGAAGGGAGATAATCTGTGAGACAACATAGGCAATCTGATCGTGATGTTTGCTTGTACTGCGCAGACATCCATACATAATGAATACTTAGGGCTCACAAGGATGGCGTAAAGAGTTACACAGACGATAGGAAGGAAAATGATGGAAAGGTGGAGTGGCTAAGGAAGGGTGAGGAGGGCATGAGGAAGACAGTGAGAGAGAGAGCAGTGCTTGGTAACACTAACAGTCCACTGAATGCGAGTCACTCTGCATTGAACAAACGGGTTTTCAGACTGTTTCTAAACATCCCAAACTCTTCATTGAACAAGTGGGAGTTCAAATGTTGTTTTTGTTGTTGTTGTTGTTGTTTTTAAATTCCCAACAGTCTCCGAATTTTGTAGTGTGTCTGGCAAGGAAGTCCAGAGCAATGGCGCTGCCTTCTTGAAGGTTTAGGAACTCGAGAAACGTTTCTGGTTTGTTTACTTTATGATCGGAGAGACCAAGCTCCTGAAAATTGCGTGGAAAACAGAGTAAGGTGGGCACACCGCGTAGCTGACATACCAGCCAAAAGATTACGTTCCCTTCTCCAATAGCGGAGGGTCTTAATCATCGGCTCTTCTCAGCCACGCAGTACGGAAGCGAGAGCTGTGGATTAAACACACACACACACACACACACACACACACACACACACACACACACACACACACATACACACCGAGACCTGACAGACGCTAATGCATCGGTAAGTCACAGCGAGGGTGAAAGAACCTACCAACGCGAACAAGATCGCAACAGATCGGCGTGAGAACCGCGAACAACAACAACACTAACACTAATAACAGCAAGTAGCAGGTGGGCTGTTCTATCAGTGTCAGGCTTAACGCAATCTGACGCTAAGTCCAGAAACATTGACGCAAAACCAGACTTAAACCCAAGACAGCTTCAGCAGTGCATTCCTCTCAGTCAGAACCACAGACTAGTGGTCAGAACTTTAGTACACGGGACTCAATGTTACATCATTCGTACTCTAACGCCAGGTCGGTTTAAAAGCAAGACATAATAAAATGAATTCCTCACACAGTCATACAGTGGTTTTAGGACGGAGAAAGGGAGCCCACCGCCGTAGCTCAGTGGTAAAGTGTTCGTCTGGCACTCTGATGACTCAGGTTCGAATCCCGTGGTGAGCAAGATAAAAGTGGACATTTTTCTCTGTCCATCTTAGCAGTATGATTGATCTGGTGGTTCAGTTATGATTGTTCCCTAACTCCTCTTTCCTGGGGTGGTTATCCCCCGTCTGCCATATGGCCCCTTTTCTAGCTATACAGCCCCCAGGACTATGAGCCTCTTGTCATTTTGTATATCTAAATCATGTGAAATAAAAGGACAAAGTTCCAATGGTAGGTGTAAGCGTTGAACTTTATTATTCATTCATTCGGAGACGGAGGAGAAAAAGATGGGGAGGGGAAAAAATAGGATGAAGGGGGAAGGGCAGGTGACTCAACAGTGTAAACGGGGCAAAACAACTGAGGTGATAACATTGCAGGCAGTTAGTTTCAATCTGGTTGAAGGTCTAGAGCGCCGAAACAATAACGTGACCCTGATGCACAGGCTTACTCCTTCGGATGAGAGTATAAAGGAGGTTTAGTCTGGGCATGCATGCATTTCATCGCTTTAAAGATTTTTAAAAGACTTTCCCTTCTCCCCCAATCCCCGGTCGTCCAGGATTGTGCCCAGCTGTCAAGGAGGGGGTGGGGGTGGGAGTAAGGGTAAGGGGGGTGGAAGGTCAGACGAATCAGAGGTCGATCCGACATCGGCCAGCGCCTTTAGCAGCTCTTGAGCTGGAAAGGCGCTACTTAAGAACGATTACATGGAAAAGTCTCCAGCAGACTCATTATCACTAGTCTGTCAATTCAACAGCTCCTTTCAACATCACCATTATCCAGGCCTATGCCCCAACATCAGACTATGACGACAGCGAAGTCGATGATTTCTATGAACATCTGCAGGTTGTCCTTGACCAAGTGCCGAAGAAGGACATAGTCATATTGGAAGGCGACTGGAATGCCAAGTTTGGCCAAGATGCGCACCACAACTGGGGAGACACATGATTGTGGACCCCACTGCAACAACGAAACAAATGAAAGAGGTCGGATACTCTTGGAGTTTGCAAGATACAACAATCTGATACTGGCGAACACGCTTGGTCCGCACAAAAAATCCAGACGATGGACATAGCACAGTCCCGGCGGGGGACATCACAACCAGATCGACTATATCATGGTCAAGAAACGCTTCAGATCAAGCGACAACATTCGTAGGACATGCACTTTTCCAGAAGCAAATATCGGAAGTGACCACGATCTCGTGATGATGTCTTTCCGGTTCCACTTGAAGAGAGTACACACAGCAAAGTGCACCAGACTGAGGTTCGACCTGGACAAACTACAAGACCCGGAGATGGCATAAATATTCCAAGCCACAACTGGAGGGAAATCTGCACCACTGATCATTTTGGGAGTGGGTGAAGTAGATGTCAACACAATGACCACCGCCTTCAAGTCAGCTGAGACAGATGCCGCCACTGAGATTTTTGATAAGCACCGCCCAAAGAAGAAACCGTGGATCACACCTGAACTTTTGTACCTGTTTGACAAAAGAAGAGAGATGAAAAAGAACAAGAACACTTCACAGGGAGCTCATGCCTACCGAAAAATCAACAATGGCATCCAAAAAGGCAAACGCACAACAAAGAAGAACTGGAGAGAAGATCAATGCCAGGAAATAGAGAACAACCTGAACAAGAACAACAGCAAGAAAGTCTACCAGACTGGGAAGCGACTGACAAGTGTTAAACCGCACACAGTCTCCACGATCCAAAGAAAGTCTGGCATATGCCTCACAGAAAAACAAGAAGTCTTGGATAAATGGACAGAGTACTGCTCTGACCTTTACAACCAAACGGAGACCCATCAGTTCTAGCTTGTCCCCAGAACAGAAAAAAAGAAGAAATCCTCCCAAATCTACTAGAAGAAGATTAGGCTGAAGTGCAATCGCTGAAGAAGGGAAAGTCAGCGGGAATGGACAACATACCCGCAGAATTGCTTCAACAAGAGGAGAAGCGATTATTGACGCCCTCACCATTATCGGTAACGAGATCTGGCAGAATGGGAAGTGACCAACACCATGGACCCAGACGCTTGTCATAACTCTTCCCAAAAAAGGTAACCTTCAGGAGAGTGAAAATTATCGCATCATCATACTCATCAGTCGTTTCAATCAAGTCCTCCTGAAAATAATATTCAACAGGTTGAAACCCCAAGCTGAACGAATTATAGCTGAAGAACAACAGGATTCAGGGCACGGTGAAGTACCACTGAATATATTTTCAAATCAGAATAATCTGCGAGAAATACCTACAGCACCAGCAACATCTATATCATGTGTTTTTAGACTTCAAGAAAGCGTTTGACCGAATCTGGCATGCAGCTATGTGGGCAACCATGAGAGTGTACAACATCAGCTCTAACATTTTTAAAGTCATCAAAAGCCTGTATGACAAGGCTACCAGAGCAGACTTCCAGAACAACGCCATCTGGAACTGGTTTAGAATAACAATCGGCGTGCGTCAAGGATGCCTCATCTTCAACACTCTTCAACATCTTCCCAGAGTGTATCATGTTAGATGTCCTTGCAGATCACGAAGGTACAGTCAGCTTAGGGGGTAGAGCAATCGCCAATCTCCGTTTTGCGGATGACATTGAGGGATTGGCTGGAGAGAAACAAGAACTTGAACAACTGGTACAGAGGCTCGACACCACCTTTGGAATGGAAATAAAAGCAGAAAAAAAAGAAAAAAAAAGATTACCAACAATTTGAGGGGCCGGGTAGCTCAGTTGGTAAGAGCGTCTTGCTAGTAACCGAAAGGTCACTGGTTCGAATCCCGGATTGGTCAACGTGTGATCATATTATTTTCCCCTTTACCAACAACTGGCCCGCTGGTGTCAGTATAAATCGGTCCAGTAGTCACCTATATGCGAAAGTGTCGTGTGACTATAATCTACAAACAAACATGACCAACAAAACCAATGGAATTAACACGGACATCAAAGTCCAAGGCCAGTCCCTCACTACAGTGCATAGTTTCAAATATTTAGGAGCCATTGTATCAAGCAATGAGTCCCGACAGAAAGTCCTCTACAGGATCGCACAAACAACTGCTGCCCTGACAAGGCTGGAAAAACAGGACCATCAGTCTACACTCCAAGGTAAGGCTGCAGCACTCCCTAGTCATCTCCATCTTCATATATGCTTGCGAAACATGGACTCTCACAGCAGACGTACAACAAAGAATACAAAGCATGGAGATCAGGTGCTACAGAAGACTTCTGGCATTTCCTATACCCAGCACATCACCAACGACGAAGTCCGACAGACCAGCACATAAGCCACTGGACAACACGATGACATGCTCACAATGGTGAAGAAACGGAAACTCAGATGGTATGGCCACGTCAGCAGAGCATCAGGCATTGCAAAGACCACCCTGAAAGGCACGGTGCAAGGAGGCAGAAGAAAAGGAAGACAGAAAAAGAGATGCGAGGACAACATTCGAGAATGGACTGGCTTGACACTTAGCGAAGCCATGAGGGTTGCTGAGGATAGAGAAAGATGGAGTACGCTGGTTAAACGATGATCTGTTGTACCCCAACGACCTTCGAGTTATGAGATAGGATAGGACAGGACAGGATAGGATAGGACACGGAAAACAATAAATATAACTATACAAGTTTATTCTGCAGGACACTGTCTTTGAACTTGGCTTCGTCGTCAATTCATCAAATAAAGGCATTGGTATTGCTCGTTAAACGCTTGGCGTGTGTTGTTTACGTTACGCAGATCGTTGCGAAGGGGTGAGGTTGGTGGTGGAGGGTGGCAGCGGAGTTGGAGGTAGTGGGGAGGGAGAGGGTAAGCTTATTAATGGGGCCATTACTGCAGACATTAACGCAAGGATAAGTGTAAGCTTGACTGGCAACTTTTCACTCAGCTCAGCAAAACTACAAACAACAATGTTTTATTATGTAGTTTGACAACATAACAATCAACTGGACTGTGTACAACAAGATCTTCTTCTTCCACTCCTCCTTCTTCATACTCTTCATCATCTCCTCTTCTTCCATTCCATCCTCCTCCTCCTCCATCATCATCATCATCATCATCATCATCATCATCATCATCATCATCATCATCATCATCATCATCATCATCACACATAATCAATCAATCATCATCATCATCATCATCATCATCATCATCATCATCATCATCATCATCATCATCATCTTCTTCTTCTTCTTCTTCTTCTTCTTCTTCTTCTTCTTCTTCTTCTTCTTCTTCTCCTCATCCTTCTTCTTCCAAGCTATTGTTAATATGCACGGCCAACAAAAAGACAAATCTCCACAGCTTGCTTGGGTACGCGTTGTTATTTTGAAACTGTGCTAATAAGCCAACCATGCTGCTACTTGAAATTTATGGCTTTATATTTTCCAATATGAATTCTATAATTATAGACTAAAAATACCGTAGTACAACATCAGCCCTAACATTATTGAAGTCATCAAAAGCCTGTATGACAAGGCTACCAGTGCAGTCCTCCACAACAGCGCCATAAGGAACTGGTTTAGAAAAACAATCGGCGTGCGTTAAGGATGCCTACTTTCTCCACCGCTTTTTAACATCTTTATGGAGCGCATCATGTCAGATGCCCTTGCAGATCACGACGGTACAGTCAGTATAGGAAGGGGTAGAGCAATCTCCAAACTCCGTTTTGCGGATGACATTGATGGATTGGCTGGAGAGGGACAAGAACTTGAATAGCTGGTACAAAGGGTTGACACCATGTCCAGAGTTTTTGGAATGGAAATTAGTGCAGAAAAGACCAAAATGATGACCAACAACACCAATGGCATCAACATGGCCGTCAAAGTCCAAGGCCAATCCATCAACACGGTGCAAAGCTTCAAATATTTAGGAGCCATTGCATCAGACAATGGGTCACCAAAGGAAGTCTTCTCTAGGGTCACACAAACAACTAAAGCTCAGACAGGATTGAAGAACATTTAGAAAGACAGGACCGTCAGTCTACACTCCAAGGTAAGGTTGCTGCGCTCCATCGTCATCTTCATCTTCCTATACGCTTGCGAAACATGGACCCTCACAGCAGATCTACAACGAATAATACAAATCATGGAGACGAGTATCTACAGAAGACTTCTGGGCATTTCCTATACCTAGCACATCACTAACGACGAAGTCCAACAGACCATCACGCAAGCTATTGGACAACATGATGACCTGCTCAAAGTGGTGAGGAAACGGCCACATCACCAGAGGTTCAGGTCCTGCAAATACCATCCTGCAAGGCGCGGTGCAAGGAGACAGAAGAAGGAGATAGAAAAGGAGGTGGGAGGACAACATTCGAGAATGGACTGGCTTGACACTGAGCGAAGCCATGATGGTTGCTGAGGACAGAGAAATATGGAGTACGCTGGTTAAACGATCATCTGTGGTGCCCCAACGACATTCGAGTTACGGGATAGGATAGGATAGAACAACTGGGTTTAGCCTTCGGATGGAAGTATAAACCAAGGTCACGCATTCCATAGTTTGGACTTTAAAGATTTTGGCGCTCGTGTCATAGACGGGTGAGCGCCGGCTACACAAATATAATCAGCATGCACTAAGTCTTTTCTCCCCATCCCCGGTCGCCCAAGATTTTGTTCAGTCGTCTTGGCGTCAGACTATGCGCCCAAAGGTTGCAGGTGTGCGCCTCGGGTTGGTTGTGTTAGATCCTGTAGACCAGCGCCTTGATCAATTGAGCAGATCTTGAGCTGGAAAAGCCCTATATAAGATTGATTCAATAAAATAAAATAAATAAGTAAATAAATAAATAAATCCATGTATACGAAAACAAAACAACATAGCACAGTTATGGCGGCCTACTAGCGCCAAAACATAATAATTACAATTATCATGTGATAATTAAAGAAACATCATGGGATAATTACAATTATCAAGAGATAATTACAATTATCATTGAAAATTTACAAATATGTTGCGTTATCATGGTTAATTTTCAGTTTTGGCTCAATTAATCCGCCTGGAAATACGCCAAAACTGAAAATTGTAATTATCACATAATAATTAAAAATTTCCCCGGATAATTATAATTTTCACGTGATCATGCTTAATTCTGGTAAGGCGGCTTACTAGCGTCAAAACCTGCAAAACTTACATGTATCAGTGATAATTGTAATTAACACGTGTTCTGTGTAATTCACAGAGATACCGGTAATTTACAGTGTTAATTACTAATTTTCAGTTTTGGCCACGCTTTACTAGTGCCAAAACCCCAGGCGTGCTGGGAACAGTGCCGCTGCAGCGCATGCGCATCGCGCACTGAGCCGCGCATGCTCATCAGGTTTGTGACGGTGGGTCTATTGTTGCTGGGCTCTGCACAATGGAATGCTATTACCCACTCGTCTTTAGTCTATGGGGATCGCTAGTAATCTCCCTGTGACTTAACTTAATACATTTATATGTTTAGCTCGGTCTGTGTTTAGGCTGGGGTACAGAGATAGAAAGAAAAATGGTAAAAGATCACTGTCACACTAGCTCTCACACGGCTATGAAACATTAGTCCAGCCACTTGATAACAGTAAATATCACACATTTATTTCCTCTACTCTATACACGATCTTTGAAGTATGATACTAACTTAAAAGTTCAAATGTCAATGCGAATGGTTCGCTCTTGATAGTTCTATGCAGCTATTTTATCATCATCGGGCACTGGATACTTTCTGCCCTAATGGTCAGAGTTCTGGAAGAGTGGACTACTGTGGTCCTTTGATACCAGTTTTAGTGCACTGTTTCGGTAGGCACTTAACTGTGTTCGAAGCGCTGCATTGTGGTTGCTTCCTTGATAAGCTGTGTTGTTGTGGAATCTTCTTGTGGCTAGACTGGTGGGCTCTCTTCTCGCATTGCTTTAGATGCCTCGGCAGGCCAACGTTCAGCGACGACTTGTTCTGGTCTTTCGCCTGGTTGGGCTTACGATACTATGCCTGCTCGTCTTTTTGAAAATGTCAGGCCGTGGCTAACTTGATTGAATCGAATTGTCAACAAGTCCTGCTTCCCTTGTCTATCAGTGGAGAGATTTCTGTTGGAGCGTAGCTGTGTACTCCTCCCAGTTTTCCACACGAATGACTCTTCTACCTCTCTCATGAACCAGGTAGAACTGGTCTACCTAATCACGCTGTGTTCGGATTGGCTGTAAAATCAGCTCTATCCTTAAGCTGCGATGATGTCACTACACTGCGCGGGCGTCACTATACAACTGTGTTACACTGACTAAACAAGGCAAAAGCTTAAACTGTGCTGTGTAAAACTGCCTCTTTTTACAAGGATTAAATTGATATTTAAATTAAAACTTTCAGTGATAATTGTAATTATCAGGTTTTGGCACTAGGAAAGCGTGGCAAATACTGATAATTATTAATTAACACTGCGGAATACCGATATCTCTGTAAATTACACAGAACTCAGTAATTTCAATTATCTCGTGATAATGGCAATCTTCGTTTTGCGGATGACATTGATGGATTGGCTGGAGAGGAACAAGAACTTGAACAGCTGGTACAGAGGCTTGACACCACCTCCAGAGCTTATGGAATGGAAATAAGTGCAGAGAAGACCAAAATGATGACCATTGCAAGTGGTGATCCACGTAAAGTGTTTTTAGTGATCAACGATCTCCTGGGGAAACAACCTAGGTCCCCAGTGTTGCCGGAACTGTCCAGAGAAGATGCTGCAAATAGACTGTCTGCCTACTTCACTGATAAAATTGAGACAATTAGGACAAGCTTTGGAGACAGTCGTAGTCTTCCAGAAGTACCATCATCATTTAAGGGCTCTCCGCTGACTACGTTTGAACCAATATCTGAGGACCAGCTGAGAAAAATTATCTCGTCGTCGAGACCCACATCCTGTGAAGTGGACCCTGCTCCAACCAGACTTGTGTTGGACTGCTTGGATGTTTTGCTGCCAGTGCTGCTCAAGATCATAAATTGTAGCCTTCAGTCCTCCACAGTGCCCAAGTCGTTCAAGGCAGCAGCTATCAAACCATTGCTGAAAAAGAAGGGACTCGATGAACATGATTCTAAGAATTTTAGGCCAGTGTCAAATCTACCGTATGTATCGAAACTGCTCGAGAGAGCAGTTTGTCAGAAACTGATGCAGCACCTGTTAAACATGATCTGCTGGACGTCTACCAGTCTGCCTATAAGCCAGGTCACAGTTGTGAAACCGCACTGACTCGCTTTTTAAATGATATTCTGTGCAGTGCGGACTATGGTGATCTTGTTCTTGTGGTTCTGTTGGATTTGAGTGCAGCGTTTGACTGCATTGATCACAACCTGCTTCTCCTGAAACTCTCTGCTGAAATAGGAATTACATCATCTGCTCATCAGTGGATTCACTCCTACCTGTTAGACAGGACACAACGTGTTATCGTCGATAGGGCATCATCGCCTGACGTACCTCTCACTTGTGGTGTACCACAAGGGTCTGTTCTAGGGCCAATATTATTCTCCATGTACACTACCCAGCTTGGTAAAATCATTGAAAGCTTTGCCTCCACGTCAGAGGCAATCCAGAGTCTCGAAAGCTGTTGTCGGGAGATCAAGTCTTGGAGGTTAAAATTAAATGATGAGAAAACAGAGGTGTTACTGTGTGGCTCAGATGCCTGTCGTCGAAAGGTATCTGTGGACTCCCTCCAAGTTGGCTCTTCGACTATTCCGGTGTCCAGCACAGTACGAGACCTTGGTCTTCTTGTGGACAGCGGCCTCACCATGGTGCCTCAGGTCAGCGCCACAGTCAGATCATGCTACCTTGGTCTGCGAACACTGGGTCCACTTAGGCCAGATCTGGACAGAAAAACGGCCAACACACTTGCTGTTTCGCTCATCCAGTCTCGCTTGGACTTCTGCAACAGCTGTGTTTGGGGCTTGCCCAAGTGCCAGCTGCAGAGGCTACAAAAAATTCAGAACACAGCAGCTTGGATTGTGACAAAAGCTAAGACTCATGAGCATATTACACCAGTTCTTCAGGAACTTCATTGGCTTTCCGTTGAAAAGCGGATTGAACATAAAATACTTTCCCTTGTGTTTGGATGCAAGGAAGGATCAGCACCCAAGTACCTGCAAGAACTCCTCCCTTGGCATGCTCCTGAGCGAAACCTTCGGTCTAGCTCACAGTGCAAGATCTCTGTGCCAAGTGTCGATCGACATAAGAGAAAGAACTTTGGAGCAAAGTCTTTTGAATGTGCAGCTCCTCTCCTGTGGAACAGACTTCATCTCTCGCTACGTCAGTGTAGCTCCAAAGCAGCCTTCAAGCGTCAGCTGAAGACCCATCTTTTTAATCAGTGACCAAAACAGATTTTTTATTTTTTTCCCCAGCGCACCGAGCATGCTTACTTGGCCTGGATGGAATCGCGCTATACAAGTGTTCATCATCATCATCATCAACAACACCAATGGCATCAACACGGACATCAAAGTCCAAGGCCAATCCCTCAACACAGTGCATAGCTTCGAATATTTAGGAGCCATTGTATCAGACAATGGGTCCCGACGGGAAGTCCTCTCCAGGATCGCACAAACAACTGCTGCCCTGACAAGGTTGAAGCCCATTTGGCAAGACAGGACCATCAGTCTACATTCCAAAGTAAGACTGCTGCGCTCCCTTGTCATCTCCATCTTCCTATATGCTTGCGAAGCATGGACCCTCACAGCAGATCTCCAACGAAGAATACAAAGCATGGAGATGAGGTGCTACAGAAGACTTCTGGGCATTTCCTATACCCAACACATCACCAACGACGAAGTCCGACAGACCATCACACAAGCCATTGGACAACACGATGACCTGCTCACAGTGGTGAAGAAACGGAAACTCCGATGGTATGGCCACGTCACCAGATCATCAGGCCTTGCAAAGACTATTCTGCAAGGCACAGTGCAAGGAGGTAGAAGAAGATGGAGACCGAAAAAGAGGTGGGAGGACAACATTCGAGAATGGACTGGTTTGACACTGAGCGAAGCCATCAGGGCTGCTGAGGACAGAGAAAGATGGAGTATGCTGGTTAAACGATCATCTGTGGTGCCCCTACTTCTACGACCTCAGGGTTACGCGACAGGATAGGTAGGATAGGATAGGAATGGTAACTCTCGGTTTTGGCGCTAGTAGGCCGTCATACATTGTAATAAACTTGCATCATCATCATCATTATCATCATCATCATCATCATCATCATCATCATCATCATCAATCATCAATCATCATCATCATCATCATCATCATCATCATCAATCATCATCATCATCATAACGCAAGCTCGAACAGTAGATCAAAACGGCTGAGCCGGTATTGCGCGGCCAACGGGCGCACGGAGTGTGCATTCTATTTTAGCCATGCATGCATGGGAGAATACAAGACGAACGCCTGGTTCATTATTTACTTCGTTTAACATTTGGAATAGACATGTAAAAAAGAGCAGCTCCATAAACGTGCCCAGGATAATACTACAGCTACCCAACACACACAACTGCAGTTTGAACAGGCATACCATGGGTAATTAAACCCGTAAGCCTACATGGGATAGAAAATGCCGTTTTAAAATGGCATCAGGTGCCAAACACATAGAAATACAACGGGCGTTGGCATCCTCAGTTTCTGAAATAAGATGGCAAGCCATTCAAAGGTATATCCAGACACTCCAACACATAGCCGAAAAATAGGCATTTCCATGGTGTTTATCTTTGTGGCGGTGTTTGACTGGGCTTTAGCCTAACCAAACACCAGGAAAAACATGGAATAATTGGCCACCATCTGACCTATGTGCAAACAACCAAACAAACAATCAAAATCGGCTGAGCCAATGTTTAGATACAGCATAACAGGAGTAATCTCTGGCCACTGACCAAATGGGTCAGACGCGGCCGGTTATGATAGAATACATACAACGTAGAAGAAAAGGTTAGAGTTTCTGAACACTGGATGATCATGTAGAACACAAACATATAACTCAAACGTTCCCAATGAAAATGTTCCAGCGTACCTGAGACCAGGCGGGACATAAAGGGACAGAGTCTCGTGTGCGCTCAACCACGCTGTATGGACAGAGCACTGCCATTGCGCTGGGTGTATTCGGACTGGACAGGGAAGTTTTACGCCTACACCCACCATTGGCGATAGGGCAGACGGGTATAATCACCCCAGGGACGAGGGCGTGTAGAGATCTAAATCAACACTGAACCACAGACAACCCCACTGCTAAAAGAGACAGTGAAAATGGCCACTTGAATCTTGCCCACTACGGGTCTCAAAACTGGTTCATCGATGGGCCCAAGCGAACGCTCCACTACCACTGTGCTACGACCTTTATATTCCCAAAGAACAGGTATCAGTAGCACTTTGACGACACTGATATGGTAAGACAGGACACACCCTTGCCTAAGCCGTGCACCACCCTTGTGCAAACTGTACACATACCAATACAGCACAAAAAGTCTTGTTATACAAGATTCAAATATCGGGGCTGAATCGACCACTGCCGCGCAACACGAAAAGAAAGAAAGAAAGAAAGAAAGAAAGAAAGAAAGAAGAAGAAGAAGAAGAAGAAGAAGAAGAAGAAGAAGAAGAAGAAGAAGAAGAAGAAGAAGAAGAAGAAGAAGAAGAAGAAGAAGAAGTTGTATCAAATTTTATTCATCAGATTAACATAAGTTGTACTGATAAAGAACTGATGGAAGAAGAAGAAGAAGAAGAAGAAGAAGAAGAAGAAGAAGAAGAAGAAGAAGAAGAAGAAGAAGAAGAAGAAGAAGAAGAAGAAGAACAACAACAACAACAACAACAACAACAAGAATGAGGGGGAGGGGAGGGGGAGGGAGTGGTAAAAAGTGCTGCGGGGCGTTTGGTGATGTGCAAGTATGACTGATAATGGTAGAATGTCTTGCCTCCACCGTCAACAACTTTCTACAGTGAGTGTAACAATAAACTCTCATAAGACGACATGCACTGTAGGTAAAGATGAAGGTATTCCCGTAATATTGCGGTCGTTGAAGAGGAAGCGAGGAGAGAGGAAGAGAGACGTTTGGTACCTCCCTTTTCTCTAGACCAGCTTAATGAGGGCGGTGTCAATCTCCTCTCTTTCGCTGCTTTATCTTCTCTGGTTCCAAACAGAGCCCGGTCCCATTCACCGCTGTATGGACTGGGGAGTGTCGTGAGCTTAATCCTTTCCATCGTCATCATCATCATCATCATCATCATCATCATCATCATCATCATCATCATCATCATCATCATCATCATCATCATCATCATCATCATCATCTTCACCATCGTCGTCGTCGCCTACTCTCAGCAACTCAGAAGGCATACATATAATAACAGATTGAATCAAAAGCCAACAGTGAGGGAAAAGAGTACAAGAGAGCAGAAGAAAGACTGTGCCTCAACCACCTTTACTATTAATGTATCTAATTATATCATTAATAAACGTGTATCTAATTGTATCATTATTAATAACCTATCTAATTATTAATTATACATCTAATTATGTGTCACGGGCTTTGATGACTGGCCCTGTACGTCTTCACTACTGGCCCTCTTTCATGGAGACGCTTATCGAGACGTGCAGGTGCATTTGTCTGTTTAATGAACCCAAACCCCTTCCTTAAAGAAGATGCATTCAAAACTATCTATAATGTCACAAAGTCGGTACCAATTAGTGCAGGCTGTCTGCTGATGAAGACAATCTGATTGTAAAGGGCTGGTCGTAATATTATGAAACGTGAAAGTATACGATATTTATTTTATTATTCTTACAATAGTGCTCTTTCAGCTCAAGTTGATTGATTGATTGATTGATTGTTGCTTTAGGTCCAGCGGACTTTTCCGAGCCAAATCAGGACCGAACAACCCCCGATCCGCATAAAAGATCTGCTGAAACAACCCTAGTGGGAAAATTGAATGCCCTCCAGCGGCCAGTCACTTTACAATAAAGACATCCCACGCAGGGGACGGCTGAGGCTTTACCCCAACTACTCGAACCCCCGGTTACAAAAACAAAATAGAATACAAACATCATTATAAATTATCAACAAAACATATACATACAAAATGCCTATATTGCTAAATAATAACATCATAGGAAGCCCTAGTGACCACCCGGCAGAAAGCGTCCAACTCTCCCAAGCTAATCCAACAGACCTCATACACAAACAAGGAGTCTTGTCCAGGAGGAGTTTTGAAGAAAAAAGGTAGGCCATTGATCTAGCGAAGAAGAAGATAGTATAGCAGAGTGATAGGACAGATCAGGAATGGGAAAGAGCAAATGAGGAAGACAGCGACAGTGGGAATTTAAAGCACTAAATTTCCAGAAAGTGGGGATACTATTTATACTGAAACCCCCGGCACCCCAACGGGGGATTTCAGCTCAAGGCGCTGATCGACACAGGATCTAACTCAAGCCGCTGGAGGTGTCTGTCCACTTGCTGCCTTGGGGGCATCGTCGGACGCCCAAGACAACTGAGCACAATCCTGGGCCACCGGGGATTGGGAAAGAAGGGGCCTAATGCTTGCTGGGTGCATTCGTGCAGCTGGCACTCACCCGTATAGGACACGAGCGTCAGGATCTTTAAAGTCCATGCTTGCGTGAACAGACCAGACTTCGGTTTACTCTATCATCCAATATCAAAAGGATACGGGTCCGGCCATGGTTCTTCTTCTTCTTCTTCTTCTTCCGTATATGCCCACAATCAATTTTGATTATTATGGCACTTTTTACCAAGGTGCATGCTGGGTGTGTTCTTGTTACCGGCACTCACGGTTTCACCCGTCTAGGACATGAGCGTCAGGATCTTTAAAGTCCGTTATGATGGAATGTATGCGACACAGACTAGACCTCGGTTTATACTCTCATTACAATAACTATACTCATGGTTTACACGGAACGCGACTGAAGTGCAAGAAGTGCTAAAGGAAACAGGTATAAAACTTTTAACAAGAAGAATCCAGTGCCAGACTTACAGGACGGTGGTTTCAACCGGTACTGATGGGATGGTCTCCAGCTGCAGGAACATACACCGCACATTGGTACGGAAACACAGACACCTTGGCGGGCACTGCGCCACGCTCTGCTGCACCACAGCACACAGCACCACCACCATACACAACACACCGCTATCCGTCAGTCCCATGTTTTTTTCTTTATACACAATAACAAATATAACGGCGCCAGCGACGACGACAGCAATAACACCAACGAACCTGCGATGACGACAAAACTGGTACTCCAAGTCAATAACAACTTCAGACTTTGAATGAGAATGTAGGTCTACTCCTCGCGAAATAATGTACACCTCCGTCAGCAGTGAAAGTACCTTTGAATAATAGTCCTTCACTTTGTCAATACCTTTAGCACAATAAATCCAGAGCAGGGTGTTTCCAATTTTTCTGACTGTCACTCTCTCACTGTCAGTACATTTGGGGACAGTAAAGACACTCGCACCAAACCAAGCCTAATTCATTTCCTCTGACAGCTGCGCATCCTTCCCTCTGGCTTCTTTCTTTCTTTAGTTAGCTACAGATTCCCGTTCTTTTCGTACCAGCCAAACTTGCTGTAGGAAATAGGTTCCTGTGTTCAGGGGAAAAGGAAAAAAAACTTGCTTTGGTTGGTGAATGAAGTGTAAAAGTTCAACCGTTGTAATAACGAAACACTTTTCACAAATGAACACAACAAATCCTGCTGACTGGGCTGTGGATTGAAATCTCCTTCTCCTTCTTCACACTGTCGCCTTCTGACACTCAGGTGCAATCATCCTGCTTCCTGCTCTATGCACAGAGGTTGTAACTCTCCACACACTTAACACAGCGTAGCATTCCAAGCCGACTTTCTCATCGGCACGTAGGTAGGCCTACGATATCAAGCCTTTTAGCGCTCTGCGGCTATCAGGCGGAGATTTGAACCCCCAGCCCCTCCAGCAAAGCCGGTCGGGTTACCGCAGTGGGCTGAGGGGACAAGAGCAGGTAGATAAGTGGGGTCTGCTCCGAGGAAGACGTAGCAGCTATCCTTCGTTGTCTCCGTCGCTACCCTTTGTCTCTGTTCGGTCTAGTCTGTCCTACCCTTCGGCCCCTGTGCGGTATTAACCCAGGCCAGCCAACCAGGTTTCCACTGTGGTTCACAACTAAACGCGGGTGTGAAAGACTCCAACATGTCTCTCTCTACTCCCCAGTCAATTCAGAGGGAGAGAGGAAGAGAGAAAACCGAGCGAATCTAAACACAGGTCCCTGTGGGGGAGTACCGAAACTTCAGAGATAGAGAGAGGGAGAGAGTTATAGAGAGAGGGAGAGAGTGAGAGAGAGAGAGAGAGAGAGAGAGTGAGAGAGAGAGCGAGAGAGAGAGAGAGAGAGAGAGAGAGAGAGAGAGAGAGGACCCCTATCAACAGGCACACGACGTGAACAAGAAGTTTTGTAAATTCGTCAGCGATGGTGAACAAAACGTTTTGTAAAATCCGTCAGCTGTTAATTCAAAGTAATATGTTCTAATTTTTACACGCCCACCACACCACAGTTACACACCCCTGTAACACAAAACACGCACTCATGTACGGACACACAAACACACACACATTTTAACAACAATGTATTTCCCAAATACCGACAATTGTTTTCACACAACCCATACCCATACTTGTCTTCTGAAGAATGAGAAGAAACAAAAAGTGAAAACACATTTGGCCAGAAATTACGACAAAGCTTTATAATACAATCCATCGTCTACTGATAATCAGGAAATGTAAACATTGAAACCAACAGGCGCACAAAAGATGGACGAATGGAGCTCGCAATCAAACATTCTCGCACAAACAAATTCCACTCCCCACAACCACATATTCATCACTCTTCCACATCCACAAAGAGAGAGGGTGAGAGAGAGGAGGGAGAGGGGAGAGAGAGAGGAAGAAGAAGAAGAAGAAGAAGAAGAAGAAGAAGAAGAAGAAGAAGAAGAAGAAGAAGAAGAAGAAAGGACAGAGACTGAGGAGGGGAGAGAGAGAGAGAGAGAGAGAGAGAGAGAGAGAGAGAGAGAGAGAGAGAGAGAGAGAGAGACTCAGAGAGAGAGAGAGAGAGAGAGAGAGAGAGAGAGAGAGAGAGAGAGAGAGAGAGAGAGAGAGAGAGAGAGAGAGGATAAAATGAAAGAGGAAATTCCAGTCTCGCTCCGTTACTCATTCCGCATTGTTCTTCTTCTTCTTCTTCTTCTTCTTCTCCTTCTTCTTCCTCCTCTCTCTCACCCTCTCTCTTTGTGGATGTGGAAGAGGGATGAATATGTGGTTGTGGGGAGTGGAATGTGTTTGTGCGAGAATGTTTGATTGCGAGCTCCATTCGTCCATCTTTTGTGCGCCTTTTGGTTTCAATGTTTACATTTCCTGATTATCAGTAGACGATGGATAGTATTATCATGCTTTGTCGTAATTTCTGGCCCAATGTGTTTTCACTTTTTGTTTCTTCTCATTCTTCAGAAGACAAGTATGGGTATGGGTTGTGTGAAAACAATTGTCGGTGTTTGGGAAATACATTGTTGTTTAAATGTGTGTGTGTTTGTGTGTCCGTACATGAGTGCGTGTTTTGTGTTACAGGGGTGTGTAACTGTGGTGTGGTGCGCGTGTAAAAATTAGAACATATTACTTTGAATTAATAGCTGACGGATTTTACAAAACGTTTTGTTCACCATCGCTGACGAATTTACACAACTTCTTGTTCACGTCGTGTGCCTGTTGATAGGGGTCCCCCCCCCTCTCTCTCTCTCTCTCTCTCTCTCTGAAGTTTCGGTACTCCCACAGGGACCTGTGTTTTAGACTGAGGAGGGGAGAGAGAGAGAGAGAGAGAGAGAGAGAGAGAGAGGATAAAATGAAAAAGGAAATTCCAGTCTCGCTCCGTTACTCATTCATTCCGCATTGTTGAAGCAAGGGCCCGAGTTTAACTTTAGCTTCCATTTGGCGAACGTTGCGACGGTGATGGAGATGGGGGTGCCGTGTCGGTTAGTTTGTTGGTTGATCAAACACCGGTTGATCTAGTCTATTTATTTGTTTATTTGTTCATTTATTTATATTACGCAGTATTTTTACTTATCCTTCTCCTTGAGGGCAAGGTCAAGTTACAAGCTGGGGGAAAAAAAATCAGTAGTATAGATTGTGTACTGCATAGTCGAAGACAACACACCGGAGATGATAGCAATAGTAATACGATGGACAAAAGATGGACCTTGCACGTAACAAACGCTAGGTCAGAGGTCAACATTGAGCTGGATTTGACTCCTGAATAATATTTGACTGGCTTTCATACTTCTTTTTCCTTAATCTGTGAGTCCAAGACAAAATGAAGAAGAGCACCCTATCGATGAAGCGGAAGACAGATTTACTAGGTGCGTTCAGAATTGCCCGTTTTCGTGTCTAATGAAAGTGGAACATTATCAGTGTCAGACAGGGTTGTTATGACAGAATCATGACCCACCTGCTCAAATGTCAGATGTAATGTGTTGCAGGGCGTGTCTGTCTGTTATCACTTTGACATGCTCGTCCAGTTCTGACACACACGGCTAAATTGTTCAGCCTCAAAACACTGGATTTGTGTGTTTCACTGGATCAGAGGCTGCCAAGCTATAGAAATAGGCCACAAGTAGGCCTACTCTCTTCATTCACAATGCTGATAACAAGCAGGCTGTGCATTTTCCAAGCGTTACGACATACACTACCATACAGTACAACTATATTACACTGCACTACACTACAACACCATACAATAATATTTATTGTCTTAGCAACGAAATCTGGTATGCCTGCGCACACTCACGCATAATGTAGTTCCGAAGGAAGTAACGCAATTAGGGTTAAATACACGAGGTGCACTTAAGGGCCAGGGTATCCAGGATGTCCTTTCTGTCACAATAGGCTAGTTAGACTCTGCACTAAGGCTTCTCGCCTGAAATAGTTCAACCTGCTGTAGCCTTTGTAAATTAAAGTCGCTGCCTAGCAGACGACAGAAGTCAGGACTGTGCTAAGCATGTGTAAGCTAACTCTCGCTAGGGTAGGCAGTGACCTCATCCCGCTGACGTATAGCCGCGACCCCCGCTAGGAGGCGCTCAGGTATCACGAGATTCGCGGGCTCTTGGCTGACCACAGGATTAGGTAGTCATTCTCTGTCTAAATCTCAACCGAGAAGGACGCACGCAGAAAGGTCTCTCGCAACAGACTAAGCAGGTAACGGGTGAAATTCAATTCATCGCAGTATAGCCACAGCCTGACATTGTCAAGAAGGTAAATGATCAATCTTTTGTTTCATCGCGATTTATTGATAATATTGTTGGATTATGTTTGTGAAGTCTTGCTATGTTTTATCATTGTGAATGTTAGTCAAACTTTGCTTGACCACATGGCTGACCCGCGACCGGTTTTCGAAACCACGAGGTAGCCTCAACTGTCCAACTGTTGTTTCTCCTATGTGTATTATTGCAGACCAGTGGTTGTACCGGAGAATGTGTATATTGTTAATTACTTCTCCATGTGTTTCGTTTAGCCACGATGTATGTATATGTATAAGAAGTATGTTGGAGATGTTATTACTGGGATTTATTCTAACGAAGCCTAAGGAAAGCATGGAATGAGAGGCAACGATCTGGACTATCTGCAAGCAAAAAAATTATCCATATCGGATAAGCCAGAGTTTAGAAACAGGGCAAAACGTGTTTAGAAAATGGTGAAACACAATGGCCTTGACCTTTGAGAAAATACAAATATGATTGATCCAAAACGTTTAGCAGTAGATAAAGTATCCGCAAAGTAAAAATGATGATGAATTTCTGTTAAGTTATTATCGAGATAAGGGAACAAGAGGGTTATGAACAAAATGGAGTTAAACTGGGAGCGACGGAGCGACCAACTGGCCAAAATTTGGACTGATATTGAAGGATGGCCCATGATTTGAAGTACCTGTATACCTGTCGCGAGATGACTAGTTTTACCCTGCTTACTTTACGTTGTAGCCTTGTTTAGTCAATGTAATCATAGAATGTTAATGTTAGGCTGCAGCAGACGATGGAAGTAATCAAGCGTAGCAATGATATACTGCCGTTTACACACAGTGGTAGCTGACGGTAAGAGCCAGGCAATGACATCATCGTAGCTACGTTAGGCGAGTCGATTACCAGCCAATGAGAACACAGTTTATAATGGACTCAGCCAGGTCTGGCTGATTCAATTAGAGAGAGAGAGAGAACGGGAGTCGAGTTTGAACCGAGGAGCAGTAATCAGCTACACAGTTAGCAGTAAGATCTCTTCTGAACAGACCAGGAAGCAGGACTTGAGAATCTTAGAATTCAATCAAGTAGCCCCGGGCCTGACTTTGTCAAACAGGTAAATGAACATACTTCTGTTTCATCGTGATATATTTATATTATTGTTGAAAGTATGTTTGTGGAATTTGCTATGCATAGAATTGAATTGTTCGTCCAACGTTGCGTGACCACGTGGCGAAACACGACCTGTTGCGCCGCCATGTTGTATACCTGACGGAACCACTGTTGTTGAACCTATATGTATGTTTGCAGACCAGTGGCTGTACCAGTGAATGTTTATAATATTATTAATTCTTTATATGTATAGTTAGCCACGATTTATATTTATGTATGTATAGGAAATTAGAGTTGAGATTCCAGTGGGCCACGGACGTAGCAGAATGTTCGTCGCTTATGTATAGAGATGTGGAGCTATCACTGAGGGCTACTTTGGCTTTCAATGAGACGCTCTGCACAGACCTATTACTCAGGGTTGTGCAGAATTTCGTCTCTTATATTACAGACGAGCAGGCGAGATATCCCGTGTGCCCAACTCCACAGAAAAGACGAGTTGGCCGTTTAGCCTCTACAGCACAGGACTGAGAGAGCAACCCTGGAAAACACTCTCCAAGACAACACAGCTTGTCAAGGAACCAAACTACACGACGACTCAGCGTGTACCAGAAGCTACCTCAACGAAGGGCTTCAAACCCGCTACACCACAGTTAAGTGCATAGGAAAAAGTGCACTTAAACTGGTAGCAAAAGGACCACAGTAGTCCACTCTTCAGAAAATAGTAAAACGGACCACAGTAGTCCAATCTACATGAACTCTAGTAGCCAGTGCCCTATGAAGACATAACAGCTGCCTAGACTATCAGCGATCGAACCATTTGCATTGACTCATGACTTTTTAAGGTAGATTAGTACATCGAAGATCTTGTATAGAGTAGAAGAAATAAATGTGTGATTTTAACTGTTATCAAGTGGCTGGACTACATATGATTCATAGCCGTGTGAAAGCTAGTGTGACAGTGATCATTTACCATTTTTCTATCTATCTCTGTATCCCAGCCTTAACACAGACCGAGCTAAATAAATAAATGTATTAAAGTAATCCACAGGGTGACTCACTAGCGGTTCCCATAGGATAAAGCGTGAGGGTTACAGCAATCCATTGTGCAGAGCCCAGTAACAACCAATAAACCCCACGTGACAATACCAACACTCAACTCAATGCCTTCAGACGTTGTCCAGATAGTGAACAAAACGTGTTTAGCAACAAAACGACTTCATTGACCTTGACCTTTGCGGTAGAGCAAATATGATGGCTCCGGAGGCAGGCACTAACCTATGTAATGTTTCTATGATGTTTGGTCAAATTACGTTCAGTGGTTTTTGAGATATGGCTTCCAAAGGACCCACCGACAGACTGACCGACCGATAGACCGACAATTAACTCGTTCTGAGACACCCCGGCTTTTCAAAGTATTTCCAGATAAGTTTGGAAGTTCAGATAAGTCTGGAAATACAAAAACAGCGGTAACAGCATCAGCTGTCCTGTGGTTTCTGGCGCTGAATAGAATAGACCCAACTCTTGGAGTTTGCCAGATACAATAATCTGATACTGGCAAACACGCTTGGTCCCCACAAAACATCCAGACGATGGACCTGACACGCTTGCAATTTTGGAGCCTTGTGGTCGCTGATAACGGGCGGCGCGTTCTGCTCGTGTTGGATGCCCGCCATTTTTAACTCGAACCGACGCTCAGTTTCTTTTCCCCCTCTTTCTTCTTGGCGACGCTGCGCTTCTAGTTCTCTTTCTTCTCTGCGACGTTGCTCTTCGAGTGGCTGATTCATCCCCGATGCTTGAATTTTTATATGTAATTTAATCACTTTTTATATAGCGCTTTACCAACTCAAGAGCCGCTCAAAGCGCTGGCCGATACAGGATCTAACTCAAACCGCCCGAGACGCCCACTGATTCGACCAGCTGTTACACGTAAGAATTGGAAAATTCGATCGATAATAAACAAGTCTATTCAACATCTTCCTAGAGCGCATCATGTCAGATGCCCTTGCAGATAACGAAGACACAGTCAGCATAGAGGGAAGAGCAATCTCCAACCTTCGTTTTCGGATGACATTGATGGATTGGCTAGAGAGGAATAAGAACTTGAACAGCTGGTACAGAGGTTTGACACCACACCTCCAGAGCCTATGGAATGGAAATAAGTTCAGAGAAGACCAAAATGATGACCAACAACACCAATAGCATCAACACGGACATCAAAGTCCATGGGCAATCCATTAAAACAGTGCATAGCTTCAAATATTTAGGAGCCATTGTATCAGACAATGATTCCCGACAAGAAGTCCTCTCCAGGATCGCACAAACAACTGCTGCCCTGGCGAGCTTAAGTCAATTTGGAAAGACAGGACCATCAGCCTACATTCCAAGGTAAGACTGCTGCGCTCCCTTGTCATCTCCATCTTCCCATACGCTTGCGAACCCTCACAGCAGATCTACAACGCAAAATACAAAGCATGGAGATGAGGTGCTACAGAAAACTTCTGGGCATTTCCTATACCAGCACATCACCAACGACGAAGTCCGACAGACCATCACACATTACATTACATGATTATTGCTTTAGGTCCAGCGGACTCTTCCGAGCCAAATCAGGACCGGACAACCCACAATCCGCATAAAAGATCTGCTGAAACAACCCTAGTGGTAAAACTGAAAACTCTCCACCAGCCAGTCACTTTACAATAAAGACATCCCACGCGGGGGACGCTGAGGCTGTACTCTAATTTATCGAACCCCCGTTTACAAAAACAAAATAGAATACAAACATCATTATAAAATATCAACAAAACACATACATATAAAATGCCTACATTGCTAAATAATAACATCATAGGAAGCCATAGTGACCACCTGGCAGAAAGCGTCCAATATTCACAAGCTGATCCAACAGACCTCATACACAAATAAGGAATCTTGTCCCGGAAGAGTTTTCAAGAAAAAAGGTAGGTGACTGGTCTAGCGAAGAAGAAGATAGTATAGCAGATTGATAGAACAGAGCAGGAATGAGAAAGAGCAAATGAGAAAGACAGCGACAGTGGGAATTTAAAGCACTAAATTTCCAGAAAGTGGGGATACTATTTATACTGAAACCCACGGCACCCCAACGGGGACGACCATCACACAAGCCATTGGACAACACCATGACCTGCTCACAGTGGTGAAAAAAGGGAAACTCCGATGGTATGGCCACAACACCAGATCATCAGGTCTTGCAAAGATCATCCTACAAGGCACATTGCAAGGAGGTAGAAGAAGAGGGAGACCGAAAAAGAGGTGGGAGGACAACATTCGAGAATGGACTGGTTTGACACTGAGCGAAACCATCAGGGTTGCCGAGGACAGGGAAAGATGGAGTACGCTGGTTAAACGATCATCTGTGGTGCCCCTACGACCTCCGAGTTACGGGATAGGATAGGATATGAATAGGAATAAACAAGTAATTCCATAAAATTCCCAACAATGTCGTCCAACGAAAATGATCAACATTATACAAAGCTTCTTCTAGCAACAGCGCAAAATCAAATCAAAGGTAAATACACGCTATCATTGCATACTTTGCAAAATAAAATGATCGGATCTATCGTGCGCCTCTCAATCGTAACGCAGGGTATTCACCCTCTACACCTCCTTATTCATCTCCAGTCGTTGTCACGAATTGGCTAGTTTAAACTCTGCCTATCGACTATTTAGCATTGTGTAGCCTTTGTAACAGTAGAGAGTTAGTACAGTACACAGTAGCAATTAAATTACAGCACACTGCGAGCCTGAGCCACACACACAGCGCAGTGACGTCAGCACTTGAGTTTTGAATATGAACATTTTACCCAATGAGAGCTTACGCAAAGCGGTTCGAGCCAGTTTGACTGGGTCCGAGCCTAACACATTTTTGGTCAGTTGGGAGTAATACACCGAAGTGTTAACAGCTAGAAAGCTGGCAGAGAAATCTCTCTACACTTAGACCAGGAAGCAGGACTTAGGAATCGTAGAATTCTATCAAGTCACACGGGCCTGAACTTGTCAAACAGGTAAATGAACACCCTTCTGTTTCATCGTGATATATGTGTAGTATTGTTGAAATTATGTTTGAAGAATTTGCTATGCATAAATGTGAATTGTTAATCCGAATTTGCGTGACCATGTGGAAGAGCCTACCACGAGGCGAAACACGACCGGTTACGCCGCCATGTTGCATACCATACGGAACCACTGTTGTTTAACTTATATGTATGTTTGCAGACCAGTGGCTGTACCACTGAATGTTTATAATATTATTAATTCTGTATGTGTATAGTTAGCCACGTTTGATATTTATGTATGTATAGGAATTTAGAGTGAGATTCCAGTGGAACCCGGAAGTAGCAGAATGTTCGTCGCTTATGTATAGAGATGTGGAGCTATCACTGAGGGCTACTTGGCTTTCAGTGAGACGCTCTGCACAAACCGATTATTCAGGGTTGTGCAGAATTTCGTCTCTTATATTACAGACGGGCAGGCGAGCTATCCCGAGCTATCCCGAGCTATCCTGTGAACCCCACTCCACAGAAACAAGTTGGTTGAGGAACCTCTACCGCACAAGTCGGAACGAGCGACCCGGTAAAACTCCCTGTCAGACCCCACAGCGTGGCCAGGGAACCCAACTACACAACGACACAGGTGGACCAGAAGCTACCTCACAGAAGGACTTCGACCGCACCACCCGCCAGTTAAGTGTGTTATCCCAAGTGCACTTAAACTGATCAGAACAGGACCACAGTAGTCCAACTATTCAGAAACTCTAAAACGGACCACAGTAGTCCAAATCTACATGAGATATACTAGCGAGTGCCCGATGAAGATAGAACAGCTGCATAGACTATCAGCGATCGAACTATTAGCATTGAAAGAGACTTTTTAAGTTAGATTAGTACTTAGAGAACCTTGTATAGAGTAGAAGAAATAAATGTGTGATTTTAACTGTTATCAAAAGGCTGGACTACATATGATTCATAGCCGTGTGAAAGCTAGTGTGACAGTATTCTTTTACCTTTTTTCTATCTATTTCTGTACCCCAACCTTAACACAGAACGAGCTAAACAAATAAATTTATTAAAGTAATTCGTAGGGTGACTTACTAGCAGTTCCCACCGAATAAACGTGAGGGTCCATAATTCCATTGTGCAGAGCCCATAAACCCCACGTGACACTTTAATTGGCGAGCCTAGCTAGGATCTGTGGATAATAGGAATTGGGTATAACCGGATCTAAGTACAATAAAATTAGATAACAGTAGTAGTAGTAGAATAACTTAGAATAGTGGTAACATTAACTCAGTTTGGGTGCACTATTCTTTAGTTAAAAACTTTTTTGCTTCAATTATTTTTGTGTCTGTATGTTGCATTGTTCTTTTGCAGGTTTTGCTTAAGTAACTGTTGTATGCCATTTGACTCTTGTTTTATTCTATTATTGATTACGAATTTGATTGTCTTTGCATTGTTTTTATTGACTTGCAATATTGCTAGTGTTTTGGTATTCCACGTGATTCAGAGGGTGTTCATAGACACGTTTGGCAATGTCGGACCCAGTGGCCTTGAGATTGCGTTTCAAGGAATTGGGAGAAGCTTTACACTTAGCAGGGGCGGACCTAATTGCGTATATAAATTCAGAGGTAGAGAAACAGGAGGCTAAGGCAGAGAGAGCAGCAGAAAGGGAGGCGAAGAAACTAGCCTTAGAAGCAGAGCAGAAGAAACTAGCATTAGAAGCAGAACAGAAGAAACTCGAAGCAGATCAGAGAAAAGCAGAATTAGAAGCAGAGCAAAAGAAATTAGAAGCAGAGCAGAAGAAACTAGAATTAGAAGGAGAACAGAAGAAGGCAGCATTAGCAGCAGAGAGAGAAGCAGAAGTTAGGAGATGGGAGTATGAGAGGGCAGAAAAAGAAAAAGAGAGGGCAGAGAAAGAAAAAGAGAGGGAAGAAAAGGAAAAAGAAAGACAGCATGAGTTAGAGCTAAGAAGATTGGGATCAGGAGCTTCAAGTTCTTCCTCAACCCCTTCCCACTCAGATCAGCTAGAGGTAGCATCCAACCCTGTACAAGGAATGTCATTTCCACTGGGAACATTCAATGAGAGAGAAGAAGGTCTAGATCTCTATCTGACTAGGTTTGAGCGCCTAGCAACAGAGTATAAACTAGATCCCACTCATTGGTCTTTCAAGCTTAGTCAAGGACTTAGAGGAAAGGCTTATGACATCTACAGTAAGCTACCGACTGACAGAGTGACGGACTATCACAAAGTAAAAGAGGCACTCCTAACGGGATTCGAACTGACAGGAGAATGCTACCGGCAAAAGTTCCGCACCAATCGGAGAGTGAAAGGAGAGAGCTATGCGCAGTTCGCGGATCGGTTGTCCACAACGCTGGATAAGTGGATTAGCCAGTCAGCCACGGCTAAGACGTATGATGGACTGACAGAACTGTTAGTATGGGAACAGCTACGGGAAACCATGACCCCCGAGCTGAGAACCTTCTCAGTAGAGCAGGGCGCGGAAAGACTAGAAGATCTGGTCAAGGTCGCAGATAGGTACGTGGCCGCACACGGAGAAGCCAAGAGCTTCAGGCGAGACCTAAAGCCTAACGGGAAAGAGGCACAGAAACGAAGCCCTAACCGAGAAGAGCGCACCGCGAATAAGCCGAATAACCCCAGACCTGGGCAAAATAAAGGACCCAACACGGAATTCGGGAAAAGAGGTCCCGCAGAACAGAGACGGTATTGTTCGTTCTGCAACAGAAACAATCACTCCACCGCAGAATGTTTCAAGTTGGCCGCACAACGTAGGGAAGAGCGCGAAAGCCGGCCAGCGCACAGAGTTCTAACTCAAAGTAGCGGTAATAAGCCACACACGATCGGAGATCACCCATCGGTGACAGACACGGTCAAGGTCAACGGAAAAGAAGCGAACT
Source organism: Oncomelania hupensis (assembly GCA_036898135.1). Classification (NCBI taxonomy): domain Eukaryota; kingdom Metazoa; phylum Mollusca; class Gastropoda; order Littorinimorpha; family Pomatiopsidae; genus Oncomelania; species Oncomelania hupensis. The sequence continues at coordinate 41,406,071 of CM072516.1, forward strand.
GTCTGTATGACACAGGTCTATCATACGACGCGATAGTTAGCGAAGCTCTTGTATCGCGCGCGGACTTGACGGACAAGACAGTCGACTTACAAGGAGCAGACTTGACGAAACCGACGACTACTTGCCCAATAGCTTGGATAGAAGTAGAGAGTAGGTACGTCACAGGACGAATCCAAGCAGCTGTTTTACAGAAACCCCTGTATGATCTAGTGCTAGGTTGTAGGTATGTGTTCTTAGGCACGCCCCCCAAAACTGTAGAGATAGCTGCAGTGCAAACCAGGGCCCAAGCTAAAACCCAACCACCCCAGCCCGAGTTCGCTCCGAATCCAGGACTCGAAGAGATCAAAACAGCACAGAAAGAAGACACCTCGATAGCGAAGTGCTTCCAGAAGCTACCCAAGGCGCACACACCCCCGCACAAGGGAGACTTCTACATGGAACAGGGAGTTCTACATCGACAAGGAGATGGAGATCACACCCAACTAGTACTACCAGCCACCCTTCGAGCCCAAGTACTAGAATTAGGCCACAGCATGCCACTCAGCGGACACATGGGAATTGGAGCCACAGTGCAGAGAATCAGCGCACACTACTATTGGCCAGGAATCACGGAGGATGTCAAGCGCTACGTGAAATCTTGCCACCAATGTCAACGATATTCCCCGCGACATCACACCGTACCAGTTACCTTAGGACCATCAGTAGTAGTCGGCGTGCCATTCCAGCAAGTCTCAGTAGACATAGTAGGACCACTGCCCATGACCAAGAAGCGGAACAGATTTCTACTCACACTCGTCGACGCATGTACGATGTGGTGCGAAGCAGTCCCGTTGCCAGCGATCGACACCAAGAAGATTGCAGATGCACTCATCGCCATCTTTACCAGAGTCGGATTCCCGGACAGCATTAGAACGGACAACGGATCTCAGTTCACCGGCCGCCTGATGCAAGACGTGTTCGAGTTGATACAAGTCCATCACATTCGCACACCACCATACCACCCCGCCAGCAACGGACAAGTAGAAAGACTGAATGGAACCCTTCTCACCATACTCAGGAAAGTCGCCGACGACAATCCAGAAGCGTGGGACACCTACGTGAATGCGGCACTGTTCGCATACCGAGAAACGCCCCATGCAGCCACAGGCTACACCCCGTCAACATTGCTATTCGGCAGACCTCTAGCAGGACCGCTAGAAGCCCTACGCAGAAGTTGGACGGAAGCCAAGATAGACGACACACCCAGAGGTGCCACCAAGTACGTCGCAGACCTGCAGGAAACCCTCAAAGCAACGTGGAAGAAAGCTGGTGAAGCACTGAAGAAGGCAAGAGCCCGTCAGGCGAAGTACTACAACCGCCACGCGAAGGACAGAGAACTGCAAGTCGGCGATCAAGTGCTACTCTTACTTCCAAGTGGAACCAACAAGCTGGACATCGCTTGGAGAGGACCGTACCGGGTGACTGCCAAGAAATCCAAGACAGTCTACCAAGTAGAGGTAAACGGGAGAGCCCGATACCACCACATCGATCGCCTCAAGAAATACACGGACCGACCAGCAACCCCCAGCACACACACATGGATGGCCATCGCCATCGCGGAAGAAGCTCATCCACAACTACAACAGCATCGCCGTACCTCTGACAAATGGAACCCGGAAAATCGCCCCGGACAAAGTCGTATGGACAGCGGAATGCGAGACAGCATTCCAAACACTCAAGGACAGAATGACATCGGCGCCAGTACTCCACCTACCCGATTTGACTCAGCCATTCGTTCTTCGCACCGACGCAAGCGACTTAGGACTCGGAGCAGTACTGCTACAGCGCGACCCCAAGAATGCAGAGACGCTATTCCCTGTCGCCTACGCCAGCAGAAAATTGAGACCCGCCGAGACCCACTACGCCACGTCGGAGAAAGAATGCCTTGGACTAGTCTGGGCCATACAGAAGTTTCAACTCTACCTGTATGGGACCCATTTCACAGTTCAGGTGGACCACCAACCACTATCGTTCCTGGCAGCCTCCAAGTCTTTGAACTCTCGCCTGATGCGATGGGCACTCACCCTTCAGGCGTACTCATTCCAAATCGAGTACATCCCCGGCAAAGAAAACCACGGAGCCGACTACCTCAGTCGCCATCTCGTGGAGGACACAGCAGCTGTCGCCCACCCAACACAACTAAGGGCCACAGCACCAGAATTCGTCCCCGCCCAGTAATACCCTGTCACTAGTGTCCATAGCTACCTGGCACAGCATTGCAGCTCAGGTAGAGCAACTTACTTAGTTTGTAAATAGGACCCTAGGATAGTGCAGTGTTAAACTAGGCTCTGTAGTAGAAAAAGGTCGAATCCAGTAGTCATCGCCTTTTTTCAGTTGAGGGAGCCTGTCACGAATTGGCTAGTTTAAACTCTGCCTATCGACTATTTAGCATTGTGTAGCCTTTGTAACAGTAGAGAGTTAGTACAGTACACAGTAGCAATTAAATTACAGCACACTGCGAGCCTGAGCCACACACACAGCGCAGTGACGTCAGCACTTGAGTTTTGAATATGAACATTTTACCCAATGAGAGCTTACGCAAAGCGGTTCGAGCCAGTTTGACTGGGTCCGAGCCTAACACATTTTTGGTCAGTTGGGAGTAATACACCGAAGTGTTAACAGCTAGAAAGCTGGCAGAGAAATCTCTCTACACTTAGACCAGGAAGCAGGACTTAGGAATCGTAGAATTCTATCAAGTCACACGGGCCTGAACTTGTCAAACAGGTAAATGAACACCCTTCTGTTTCATCGTGATATATGTGTAGTATTGTTGAAATTATGTTTGAAGAATTTGCTATGCATAAATGTGAATTGTTAATCCGAATTTGCGTGACCATGTGGAAGAGCCTACCACGAGGCGAAACACGACCGGTTACGCCGCCATGTTGCATACCATACGGAACCACTGTTGTTTAACTTATATGTATGTTTGCAGACCAGTGGCTGTACCACTGAATGTTTATAATATTATTAATTCTGTATGTGTATAGTTAGCCACGTTTGATATTTATGTATGTATAGGAATTTAGAGTGAGATTCCAGTGGAACCCGGAAGTAGCAGAATGTTCGTCGCTTATGTATAGAGATGTGGAGCTATCACTGAGGGCTACTTGGCTTTCAGTGAGACGCTCTGCACAAACCGATTATTCAGGGTTGTGCAGAATTTCGTCTCTTATATTACAGACGGGCAGGCGAGCTATCCCGAGCTATCCCGAGCTATCCTGTGAACCCCACTCCACAGAAACAAGTTGGTTGAGGAACCTCTACCGCACAAGTCGGAACGAGCGACCCGGTAAAACTCCCTGTCAGACCCCACAGCGTGGCCAGGGAACCCAACTACACAACGACACAGGTGGACCAGAAGCTACCTCACAGAAGGACTTCGACCGCACCACCCGCCAGTTAAGTGTGTTATCCCAAGTGCACTTAAACTGATCAGAACAGGACCACAGTAGTCCAACTATTCAGAAACTCTAAAACGGACCACAGTAGTCCAAATCTACATGAGATATACTAGCGAGTGCCCGATGAAGATAGAACAGCTGCATAGACTATCAGCGATCGAACTATTAGCATTGAAAGAGACTTTTTAAGTTAGATTAGTACTTAGAGAACCTTGTATAGAGTAGAAGAAATAAATGTGTGATTTTAACTGTTATCAAAAGGCTGGACTACATATGATTCATAGCCGTGTGAAAGCTAGTGTGACAGTATTCTTTTACCTTTTTTCTATCTATTTCTGTACCCCAACCTTAACACAGAACGAGCTAAACAAATAAATTTATTAAAGTAATTCGTAGGGTGACTTACTAGCAGTTCCCACCGAATAAACGTGAGGGTCCATAATTCCATTGTGCAGAGCCCATAAACCCCACGTGACAGTCGTGCTGAAAGACATTTTGCCAAAGTCCCCTGCGGTAGTCTTCCCTGACTTTGATAAACTCTTTACTGTGAGATCTGATGCTTCTTCCACGGGTACAATAATATTGTAGCAGAGCTCTTGCAGCCAGACGACTGACAAGATCTTCATCCTGTATAGTACGCATCAATAAAATTGCTTGAACGTGATACACGATACTCTACAGTTGAGCGTGAATGCTTGCGCTTAACAATTGTCTGGGCAGTTGATAAATTTAACAGGTACTTGTTTGGACACCACTTCATTGTGGAGACAGATCATCGCCCTCCCACTTTTCTCCAAACGTCAGGACCTACTAACGGCCGTCTCCTGAGATGGGCATTATCCCTGCAGGATTTCTCATTTACAATGGTACTTATTCTTGGGTCGGTGAACCACGAGGTTGATGTCCTGTCCCGCTTGACACTGTGATCTGTTGTTTTCTACAGAGACATTGTACAGTTACTGGTGATTTTGTGAATTCTACAGAACATTAAAGAATTCTACAATTTAATGTGTAATATACAATTTAATTTTGTTATATATATATAGTTCATGGTATAGTATATACTGTTGTTTTTTTAATTTTATTTCTTCAGCTGTTTTGATTTTTTTTAATAGATATATGCTATGTTTAATTTCGAATTTTGTGTTATTTTGTTTTACTATTGACTTTTTTTTTTTAAACATCCCATAAATGCTTCGGTGTTTGTGGACATAAATCTAATCAAAGAAACGAAACAGAAGGTTGTTCTCGTGTGTATCTGAGAGTATCTGTGATTAAATGGAATAGGACTAGGATGGGGTGTATTAGTGGAATGAAAGACAGACTGTGAAAAATGAAGGGTGAATGCTTATTTCGTGCGACTTGGAAATATTGTGTTACTATGTAGTTAGTTATTCATTTTCTACCATGGTCCAGCGGACGGCAAAGAACCGAATTAGGACCACAAAATCAGGACTACAACTTGGTTAAAAGAGGACATTCCTGATCCGTATAAAAGATCTGCTGAAACAGCCCTAGTGGTAACACTTAATCCACTCCACCAGCCGATCACTTTACAATAAAGGCATTTCACGCAAGGGACGCTGAGGCTACATTTTAATTTATCGAACCCCCGTTTACAAAAACAAAATAGAATATAAACATCATTATAAAATATTAACAAAACACATACATATAAAATGCCTACATTGCAAAATAATAATATCATAGGGAGCCCTCGTGACCATTTGGCAGAAAGCGTCCAATATCCCTAAGTTGACTCAACAGGCCTCATACACAAATGAGGAGTTTCGGAAGAGTTCAAGAAAAAAAGGTAGGTGACTTGTAGAGCGAAGAAGATGGTATAGTATATTGATAGAACAGAGTAGGAATGAGAAAAAAAAAACAAAGAAGAAAGACAGTGGCAGTGGGAATTGAATGCACTAAATTTGCAGAAAGTGGGGATACCATTTATACAGAAACCCCCGGCAGCTCCACGTGAAGGGTGCAGGGGGGGGGGGGGGTGGTGGGGCAAGTGGGGATTTACCCCCGTTGGGGTGCCGGGGGTTTCAGTATAAATAGTATCCCCACTTTCTGGAAATTTAGTGCTTTAAATTCCCACTGTCGCTGTCTTTCTCATTTGCTCTTTCTCATTCCTGCTCTGTTCTATCAATCTGCTATACTATCGTCTTTTTCGCTAGACCAGTCTCCTACCTTTTTTCTTGAAAACTCTTCCGGGACAAGACTCCTTGTTTGTGTATGGGGTCTGTTGGATCAACTTGGGAATATTGGACGCTTTCTGCCAGGTGGTCACTAGGGCTTCCAATGATGTTATTATTTAGCAATGTAGGCATTTTATATGTATGTGTTTTGTTGATAATTTATAATGATGTTTGTATTCTATTTTGTTTTTGTAAACGGGGGTTCGATAAGTTGGGGTGAAGCCTCAGCCGTCCCCTGCGTGGGATATCTTTATTGTAAAGTGACTGGCTGGTGGAGAGCTTTCGGTTTTACCACTAGGGTTGTTTAAGCAGATCTTTTATGCGGATCGGGGGTTGTCCGGTCCTGATTTGGCTCGGAAGAGTCCGCTGGACCTAAAGCAATAATAATGTAATGTAAAGTGGGGATTACTGTGTAGGCTACTTCTATTTTTCACTGTGGTGATTATGAATTCTGTTCATGACAGACACGGTAATTTGAATATTTATATTTTATGATTTACTTGTTCGACATATAATACTGATAACTAATTTCGTATATGTCTAATAGTTTACATAAATCGATAAATGTAATTTTCTGTCAAACCGAGAACGGGATTGCTTCAGAGAAAAGTAAAATTATATTATAGTTTAACTATTTATTATTTTATTACTTTAGGACGCTTAGTTTTCTTGGATTCCCTTTTAATTATTATTCTACTACTTTGAGCGTTAGAAAGAAGAGAATCATAAAATTAGCAAAACATATTTTGGTGTTGTTTTTCAACTGTTTTATATTTTATGTCTCGAGTGTTTCAAATTTATCTCTCTGTCTCAACTTGTGTAATTGTATAAGAAAGACCTTTTGATGAATGCGTTTATGCGTGAAATTGGACAGTTAAAACCGTTTACAAACTAATATTACGTTTGTAAGAATCTTCTGAGAATAAAGCTTATCATTTCATAAAACGCAAATGAGGTTTACGACAGAAAGGATTAAGATAGAACAGTTTTTGTAAAACAAAGTACATTTGTAGTTGCTGGTCAAGCCACTCACATTTACAGTTTTATACACAATGATATAATGTTACTAAATTTTGACTTTTAATCATGCGACTGACTAACATCACGTGGCCTGTTACCACCAATAAAACGCAATATCTTTCCCCTGCTGTTGTACATGTCACGAATTTCTGGATTTCGCTCTCGGCTTTAAAGTATCGTTTTCTTTTTCAACATTATCGTCATCAATATCATCATCGTCGTCGTCATCATCATCATCTGATCAAAATCTGATCAATTACACCCCTCCCACATTCTCTCCACTGGCTTCCTTTATCTCAGAGGATCTACAAAATCTGTACTTTCTGATACAAGTGCGTCCATGGATTATCCCCTTCCTACCTCACCCAGAACATTCACTTCTACAAGCCATCTAGAAATCTTCGTTCTTCCTCTGACAACCTCATGCTATAAATACCTCGCTACAAACTCTCCTCTGCAGGCTGTCAATCCTTCTCCGTGCTTGGTCCTTCAACTTGGAACTCTCTGCCTCTCTCTCTCTCTCTCTCTCTCTCTCTCTCTCTCTCTCTCTCTCTCTCTCTCTCTCTCTCTCTCTCTCTCTCTCTCTCTCTCTCCGCAACTCTGAACGTAGCCACTTTCAAGTCCAACTTAAAAACCCATCTCTTCCTTAAAAATGTCTGACCTCGCCTCCCATCACCATTCCTTCTTTTCTGATTCAGATCACCGCCATCACACTGCACGCCTCCAGCCCCCTACCCCTCTCCTTATCTTTTCTTCCTCCCCCCCCCTCTGCCTTCCCTCCTCCCCCGCCTCCCTTATTTATTTTATTTTACTTGTAAATATTCTTTTTCATGTTTGTATTATGTCATTGCATAATTTATTAGTGTCCTGTTTTGTTTCACATTCTTTTCGTATGTGTTTCGATGTTAACGTTTAATATAAATGTGTGAGAACTGCGCTTTGAACTGATGTCATTAGAAAAAAGCGTTATATAAATCTCTTTAGTATTTATTATTATTATTATCATCATCATCATCATTACCACAGAAGTAGCATGATCCCAATTTTCTTCATCTTTTGATATTCTCCTTCCTTCTTCTTCTTTCTGACTTCGAACTTCTGAATATGTACGAACCATCTCGCATCGCAGCCTCCGATCAGCTTCCAAGTCTCTATTCGTTGTTCCTGGGCATAAGCAGTGTAAGACTAAGAGCTATGGCCAGAGGTCTTTCAGATACACTGCACCGGTCTGGTGGAATGCTCTTCCAGAAGGCATAAAGAGAGAAGACTCTGTCGATGCATTTCGCAGAAACTTCTTCTCTTCTTGCTAAGCTGGATGTATAACTATCTGACCTCATCCCAATTTCATAAGTCACTGCGTGAAAGTATTGTATAAATGTTAATTGTCTGGTCTGCCTTGTCTTATCATCTTTGGTGAACAAGACATTAATAAACCAACCAACCAACCATCTGGTCTGCCTGCTAGAATGTGTGGAGCGATAGTAAAGAAGTTAAAATGTTAAGTTATGATCTATGCACCCTTCCCGTCACCGTGTGTGTGCGTGTGTGTGTTTATCCACCTCCCTCCCACCAGCGCTGCGATCATGCCCGTCGGCGTGGAGATATTTACGCGCTTTATAAATTATTCATTCATTCATTCACTTCTTCTCCTCATATCTTCTTCTTCTCCCTTTTCTTTTCCTCCTGTAGGACCTCCTCCTTGTCCATCATCTTCTTCTTCTTCTGCTAGTTTAGTTACTGATGTCTGTATCAGTTCAGTCCTATCTCATCATCAGCATTTGGAAAGCGTACAAGGTTGTTCGTTTGTTTTGTTCTTTAATAAACTCTACGATACAGTTGCACAAAAGGCTGGTCAATAATACCAACACTGCCCGTGGCTGGGTGCAGACCACAAACCTCTGGGGTTTGTCTATGCTGACATTGTTTGTCTGTTCTGAAGATTCTGTGTGTAACGCATGTTCTGTTGGTGCAGATTGCGTTTGTTCAGAATCTGTTTGTTGGTCCCGAATATTCTATTTGTGCCGCAGGTTCTGTTTGCGTATATTCTGTGTATCTGCAGCTTCTGTAGCTGCTGAAGATTCTGTTTGTCGGTGCAGATTCTGTTTGTGCAGTTTGTGTTGAAGATTCTATGTGTCTGTGCTGATTCTGTTAGTGCTGAAGCCATTGTGTTTGCATGTGCCGAGTCAGTTTGTCGGTGCAGTGCTGAGAATGAAGATTCTCTTAGTGCTGATTCTGTGTGTGCAGATTCCGTGTGTGCTGATCCTGTGTTTCTGTGCTGATTCTGTTAGTGCTGAAGATTGTGTTTGCATCAATTCTGTTGTGCTGTAGATTCTGTGTATCTGTGCTGTTTGTCTGGGCTGCAGATTATGTGCGTCTGTGCTGTAGATTCTGTTTGTGCCGAGTGGCTGTGCAGATTCTGTTTGCCTGGGATAAAGTCCCTGGTTGTTTGTGCTGCACAATGGTATCAGCATTCCATTGTTGCAAGTGATACTGCGACAACTGTTGTTAATACCGCCTGTTATTATCGGTGTGATGGGTCCCGGGTTTGGGGGCGCTGGAAAGCCTGTTTGCGTTGGAAAATCCTCAGTGTTAATGTTGCTTTTTTTTCTTTTTTTTAAAGCATGGTTCAGATTTATTTGTGTATTTCCTTACTTTCATTGGAAGCTCGCGGCTACTCCCGAGATGGCGACTGTTATACATGCGTGCATGTGTGTTTGACTGTGGATGTGTATGTGTGTGGGGGGGGGGAGAAGAAAGAGAAAATGAAATTAGACTTTTATTTTTGTATACCCTTTAAAAAAAATTAATGTCAGAGCAATTGCTATCTGTGATAGGATGCAGAATATTTAGTTGCGATTGTGCCACCTAATGTGATCCAATGTTAGTGTTTTAATTCGACTCTTAACAAATATATAAGTTAGTGTTCCTTTTGGGTGTTCTGAAATGCCTTTTTTCGTACATGTTAAATGTATAAATACTTATGTGCTGCCACCATTGTAATAGCTCCGTGTGAGACAAATAATGTCGTATTGTATTGTATTGTATTGTATTGTAGTGTCTACATTCTTGCACTCGTGTCTTGACTTCTTAAAATTTACTATGTAGCCTTGGATCTTTAAAAAAAAATGGGGACAATATCCTAGGGATGAGAGTATAAACAGAAGTCTCGTTTGGTTTCTATTCCATCGCAGAACGGACTTTAAAGATCCTGACGCTCATGTCATAGAAGGGCGGGTGCCTGTAACATAAACACACCCAGCATGCACTATGTCCCTTCTTTCCCATTCTCGGTCAACCAGTACTGTGCTCAGTTGTCTGGGCCTCAGATGGTGCGCCTAAACCATCAATTGAGCTCCTCGGGCTGCGTGTTAAATGATGTGCCGGCCAGCGCCTTAAAGAACAATAAAATAAATACATTGCCTAGCTACAAGAAAACAATAAATGTATACGTTCGGTCCAACTTTATTAGTTGTTTGTTTTTTCTGCCCTAGTCTAGGGTTTATACACAATTTTGCACAATATTTGCATGCGCCTGTCCGCTGGATCCTATATAAAAAAAAGACTAACAAACTAACTAAATGCAGCCTAGAATTAGGGCTAGATTTCTCCATTTACCCATTGTTTGAAGAGCCTGTGACATAGCCATTGTTTTCTAATTGCGTACTCTGGACTGTTTCTTGTTTATCAAGTACCCATGTCATACTTGTAAGTGTATCGGAGGTCGGGATCAAAATTATGCAAAAATGTTGTGTGTCAAAATTACCAAAAATGTTGTGTGTGTGTGTGTGTGTGCGTTCGTGAGTGAATGTGGGCGTGCATGTATATGTGCGTGCGTGTGCGTGCGCAGGCGCGTGTGGGTGTGTATGGGTATGTGCGTGGGTGTTTTTATTTTTATTTCTTTTTTTACATTTTCAAACATGTCTGATTTACGTTAATAGTTGACTATTTACTAATATATTCATACATTATTTTGTATGTGTCTCTACTCTTTGGCAAAACTGAATATAAAGATCGTGTCGGACCATTTTAAGGTAGCATGCAATAGGCACTTGGAGACTTATCTCTCTTCAGGCCGCGCTTAGTTCGATTAGTTTGCAGTAGTAGTAGTTGTATTACTAGCAGTAGTAGTAGCAGTAGCAGTAGTATAATAGTAGTATTAGTTGTTGCTGTAATAAATATAGTTGATGGTGTTTTTGATGCTGTTGTACCTAGTCAGTGAATTGAATTTACTCTCTTCTTTTTGCAACATTCGCTTTCTTCAAGAAGGGGGAACAGCAGCAGCAGCAGCCGAAGAAAAAAAAAGAAGAAGAAAAAAGAAGAAGAAGAAGAAGAAGAAGAAGAAGAAGAAGAAGAAGAAGAAGAAGAAGAAGAAGAAGATGATGATGATGATGATGATGATGATGATGATGATGATGATGATGATGATGATGATGATGATGATTTTAATTTCATATTTAATCTTTCTTAAATAGCGCTTTTCCAGTTCAACAGCGTCTGAAGGCGCTAGCCTATACAGGATATAATTGGAGCCGCCCGAGGCGCTCACACCTTGCCTTAATTAGGCGGATCGACTGACGTCCCAGACAACTGATCACACTCCTGGACGACCGGGAATTGGGGAGAAGGGTCCTAGTGCATGCTGGGTGTAGTTATGTAGCTGGCCCGCACCCGTCTAGGACATGAGCAAAGAAGTATAGGTGACCCGACAAGCCTCATTCGTCAGCAAATTATTTCGTGACCTGCGAGAATAGAACCCACGTTAGTTCGTTGGCACTTGTGCCTTCGGCATTACAGACCTGCGTGCTCCCACGATACTAAGGCGTCACCTGTAAATGTTGTCAGTCGGCTGATGTCACGGTGGACACGGTGAAATTTTTTTACGAGTAAAGCGCAGGTCTAGTCTGATTTCAGTGTTGCCGTGGAGTTATGCTTTTCTGACACCACCACCACCATCAACAACAACAACAACAACAACAACAACAACAACAATAATAATAATAATAATAATAATAATAATAATAATAATAATAATAATAATAATAATACCAACAATAATAAAAATAATAATAATAACAATAATAATTTATTATAATAATAATAATAATGATAATAATAATAATAATAATTGTTATTAATATTAATGTTATTATTATTGTTATTATTATTATTGTTATTATTACTGTTATTATTATTGTTATTACTATTATTATTATTATTAATATTATTATTATTGTTATTACTATTATTAGTATTAGTGTTATTGTTATTATTATTGTTATTATTATTTCCGTTTCTTCACCACTGTTAGCATGTCATCATGTTGTCCAATGGCTTTTGTGATGGTCTGTCGGACTTCGTTGTTGGTGATGTGTTCAGTATAGGAAATGCCCAGAAGTCATCTGTAGCACCTCATCTCCATGCTTTGTATTCTTCGTTGAGGGTCCATGTTTCGCAAGCGTTCATGAAGATGGAGATGGTGGAGCCTTACCTTCGAATATAGACTGATGGTCCAGTCTTTCCAAATGGACTTCAACTTTGTCAGGGCAGCAGTTGTTTGTGCGATCCTGGAGAAGACTTCCTGTCGGGACCCATTATCTGATACAATGACTCCTAGATATTTGAAGCTATGCACTGTGTTGAGGGATTGGCCTTGGACTTTGATGTCCATGTTGATGCCATTGGTGTTGTTGGTCATCATTTTGGTCTTCTTTGCACTTATTTCCATCCCATAGGCTTTGGAGGTGATGTCGAGCCTCTGTACAAGCTGTTCAAACGCTTTCTTGAAGTCTACAAACACTTGATATAGATGTTATTGGTGCTGTAATAATAATGATGATGATAATAATAATAATAATAATAATAATAATAATAATAATAATAATAATAATAATAATAATAATAATAATAATAATAATAATAATAATAATATTGAACTTTAATGATTTTGGGAAACATGATAGGGGCACACCTACTAAGCAAATTTGTTCAACCTCACTCCTAGGTCAAGGTCACTGGAACTTTTCAAAGTCGGTTAGTATAGATACTTTGAAATGACCTTGACCCTAAACTATACAGTATAAAATTGCAAGCCTGTGCTTCAAAGCTTGTCTGGGAAATTGTATCTTTCCCGATTTGCCCACTTTTATACACCATCAAGATTTCTCCATTCATCTGCTGACAGTCGCCAAGTTATGAAAACAACAACTTTTGGTGAACGCTCATTGTGCTTTTCAGTCCCTACAGTTTGGAATTATCTTCCTTAAACTCTGCGCTCTGTCGAATCATCTCTGTCCTTATCTCTGTCCTTATGCTCTGGACTGAAAACACATGTTTTCAAAAGTGTCTATCCTTAAATCTCAAACCTGAACTTTTCTGCTTCAAATACTTAAAACACAATAATAGTCGGTGTGCGTGTGCGTGTGTGTGTATGCTGTGGTATGTTTGTGTATTGTGTATATGTGTGCATATCTTACATTGGTGGTGCATATGACCTCCTGACAATTTACCCCACAATGACAGGTAGCCGGGTATGTGTGTGTTTCCTGATTTGGTATTTCATGTTTTGCTTTCGCTTTATTTATTCATGTTGTTTTTTTCCTGTAAAGCGCTAGGAGCTCTAATGAGGAATCGCACTGTACAAATGTTTATAATTTTATTGCTACTACTACTACTTCTACTATACTACTAATACTAAGTGATGGATCCCAACGGGTGCTAAGTTCCCTCGCGTGCGCTTAGTGGTCTGAGGTCATTTAGAAGTTTATCTATTTCGTTAGAGTTTCGAATCCCATAATATTCCTATCATCCTATCCTATCCTATCTCGTAACTCAATGGTCGTTGGGGCACCACAGATGATCGTTTAATCAGCGTACTCCATCTTTCTCTTTTCTCAGCAACCCTCAAGGTTTTGCTCAGTGTCATGCCAGTCCATTCTCGAATGTTGTCATCCCACCTCTTTTTCTGTCTCCCTCTTCTTCTGTCTCCTTGCACCGTGCCTTGAGGGATGGTTTTTGCAAGGCCTGATGCTGTGGTGACGTGGAAATACCATCGTAGTTACAGTTTCTTCAATACTGTGAGCTTGTCCAATGGCTTGTGTGATGGTCTGTCGGACTTAGTTGTTGTGTATAGGAAATGCCCAGAAGTCTTCTGTAGCACCTAATATCCATGCTTTGTATTCTTCGTTGTAGATCAGCTGTAAGGGTCCATGTTTTGCAAGCGTATAGGAAGATGGAGATGACAGGGGAGCGCAGAAGCCTTATCTTGGAATGTAGACTGATTGTCCTATTTTTTTCCATAATAAGCATAGTATTTATTTATTACGTTGTTGAACCTAACCCTGTTGTTTTTTGGGTGTGTTTGTTTGTTTGGTAAACTACTAACTTAAAAAAAAAAGTAATTACCTCGTCAAACGATATTACGTAAATTTTGTTTTAGGTTCAAGGCAATTTGTTCACTCTTCACACAAAGTTATTAAAAATTTAAATATTAAAAAAATCAGTAAAAGATTAATCAGGCTCAGAGCGCGGTAATCAGCACCAATATGTTACACTGTCACTTTAGCCTACACAGCATGTTACACCGTCACTTTAACCTACACAGCATGTTACACTGTCACTTTAACCTACACAGCATGTTACACTGTCACTTTAACCCACACAGCATGTTACACTGTCACTTTAACCTACACAGCATGTTACACTGTCACTTTAACCTACACAGCATGTTACACTGTCACTTTAACCTACACAGCATGTTACACTGTCACTTTAACCTACACAGCATGTTACACTGTCACTGTAACCTACACAGCATGTTTCACTGTCACTTTAACCTACACAGCATGTTACACTGTCATTTGAACCTACACAGCATGTTACACTGTCACTTTAACCTACACAGCATGTTACACTGTCACTTTAACCTACACAGCATGTTACACTGTCATTTTAACCTACACAGCATGTTACACTGTCACTTTAACCTACACAGCATGTTACACTGTCACTTTAACCTACACAACATGTTACACCGTCACTTTAACCTACACAGAATGTTACACCATCACTTTAACCTACACAGCATGTTACACTGTCACTTTAACCTACACAGCATGTTACACTGTCACTTTAACCTATACAGCATGTTACACTGTCACTTTAACCTACACAGCATGTCACAATGTCACTTTAACCTACACAGCATGTTACACTGTCACTTTAACCTACACAGCATGTTACACTGTCACTTTAACCTACACAGCATGTTACACTGTCACTTTAACCTGGCCTACACAGCATGTTACACTGTCACTTTAACCTACACAGCATGTTACACTGTCACTTTAACCTACACAGCATGTTACACTGTCACTTTAACCTGGCCTACACAGCATGTTACACTGTCACTTTAACCTACACAGCATGTTACACTGTCACTTTAACCTACACAGCATATCTTTATTTATGTATCCGTCCTTACATAGCGCTCTTCCAGCTCAAGAGCTGCTCAAGGCGCTGACTGATACAGGACCTAACTCAAGCCGCCCGGGTCTCCCACTTGCAACCTTTAGGCACATCGTCTGACGCCCAGACAACTGAGTAAAAGTTTGAGCGACGGGGAATAGAAAAGAAGCGCTGTCACGGACCGGTTTTATAGCATTTTGGTCCGATGACTGTATATTGTTGTTAGTCTGTTTTGTGTGAGAAGATATTTGTGTTGTCTTTTTTTTTTCTAATGAGAGCTAAATTCTGATTAGTTGAGTAGGTCACATGACAGTTCGCCAATGTACATTCAAAAATATATTCAGTCTTTTCTTGACTATACTAAGGATTGGGTGTTCTGGACTTCCCGCAGCTGTGTCTGCAGGTATATATTGTTTATCATTTGAAATGTTGTTTTGTAAATGTAATAGTATTTTTTAAATGGTTACATTGTATTTGTTATGAAATAACATTAATAATAAATAATGTGGATATTAGTGTGAATGATGGAGTAGGGAGGAGATGAACATGGTGGTTCATTGTAATATTTGAATAACAAATTGAATTTGGAGAATTATTTGATTTGAAGTTGAAACTTCCATTGCAGTGTATAGCATTACATTTATTTGTATGAATAAAATTAATTGGTGTCATTGGCGTAATAATTAGTTGTAGAATTTGCTTATGTTGTGAACTGTATTCGACATGGGTGAAATTTGAATTGTATTGCTGCACTGGTTCCGTCACAGAGAGAGGTATAGGCCTAATTAGTGGTCCGAAGAAAAGTTTATGTATCATCGGCTGCTAAACTCCTTTGTCTGCAGAAGTCGCTTGTTAGGGGCCTCGAGCAAGAATAAGAATAAAGAAGAAAGAATAAGAAGAAGAAAGAAGAAGGAGACGGAGAAAGCGGAAGGAAATTAAGAGGAAGCAGTAGCCGCAGCAACAGTAGAAAGAAGAAGCTGAAGAAGAAAATAAGAAGAATAAGAAGACGAGGCAGCAGCAGCAGCAGCCGCAGCAGATGAAGCAGAAGCCGAAGAAGAATAAAGAAGAAAAATAAGAAGACGAGGTAGCGGCAGCAGCCGCAGAAGAAGAAGAAGAAGAAGAAGAAGAAGAAGAAGCAGTAGCCACAGCAGCAGCAGAAGAAAACGCTGAGGGAGAAAGAAGGAAACGAAGAAGAAACAATAAAAAGGAGAAAGTAGGAGACGGAGAAGGCGGAAGGGAACTAAGCAGAAAGAATAAGAAGAAGAAAGAAGAAGGAGACGGACAAGGTGGAAGAAAAGAAGAAGACGAAGGAAGGGGAATGAGGAGAAGGTGTAGGCAGAGGACATACATAGACAATCGAACACAACTCCAGTGAGACTATTTGCAACTTTCGTTTCTTTTTCTTACTGGCGACGGTGACTGGAATTTATGTATTCTTTGTGAAGTGGTGTGTCTATTTATTCGTTCTACGAAAGTACGTGAGTAGAAACAAAATTGAATTTACCCTCTTTTGATTCGTGTTGATTTTCTGTACTTGTGCTGTTCTTGTTGGTTCATGTTTATGGTAATAGGGGGTGTGACAACATAGTTTATTGTTACGAGTTAGCGAAGGTTGTGAGAGGGGAGAACACGCAGATTTTTCACGCATGCATACGCGCAATTCTCGAAATACCCCTTTTCGTTACAAGCGCCTTAGTGCTTGCTTGTTGTATCTGTGTTGCCGCCACTCACCCGTCTAGGACATGAGCGCCAGGATCTTTAAAGTCCGTACGATGAAAGAATGCGTGTGTGCACAGATTAGAGTCACTAGAATATCTTGGAGTGTGAGCACAGCATTACATTACATGATTATTGCTTTTGGTCCAGCGGACTCTTCCGAGCCAAATCAGGACCGGACAACCCCTGATCCGCATAAAAGATCTGCTGAAACAACCCTAGTGGTAAAACTGAAAGCTCTCCACCAGCCAGTCACTTTACAATAAAGACATCCCACGCAGGGGACGCTGAGTCTGTACTCTAATTTATCGAACCCCCGTTTACAAAAACAAAATAGAATACAAACATTAAAACATATCAACAAAACACATACATATAAAATGCATACATAGTTAAATAATAACATCATAGGAAGCCCTAGTGACCACCTGGCAGAAAGCGTCCAATATTCCCAAGCTGATCCAACAGACCTCATACACAAATAAGGAGTCTTGTCCCGGAGGAGTTTTCAAGAAAAAAGGTAGGTGAGTGGTCTAGCGAAGAAGAAGATAGTATAGCAGATTGATAGAACAGAGCAGGAATGAGAAAGAGCAAATGAGAAAGACAGCGACAGTGGGAATTTAAAGCACTAAATTTCCAGAAAGTGGGGATACTATTTATACTGAAACCCCCGGTACCCCAACGGGGGTGTGTGAGCACAACAAACATATGTATAAACTCAAAACCCCGTCTAGTGAGGGTAGGAACATCACTAGATCGGAAATTCAATGTTATCTTCAGTATTTATTTGACAAAAGGTATTCACCTGTTAGAGAAACATGGTTCCCCAGTCTTCCTGCTGTACGGACGGTCGGTTGTGTATGGAGGACAACACGCTTTCCTATTATAAAAGCTGTAGAAACCGGTGCAGGTATTTTCTTCGCAGCAATCCATGGGCAATTTACAAAATTCTTTCTTGTCGACACACTGCAACACACATCATTCAAGTTAGGGCCCACATAATGCCCCCATGCACGTGGCTCGGCAGATTCAGTTCCTTTGTTTTGATTATCATCAGGATTTTGATCAGATCCTCGGTGGTCTTAAACAGCGTTAGTTAACTGTCAGGATACCACTGTCACAGGATTATGAGCCCGGGTGGTCTGCTCTTATACAGGATTATGAGCCTGGGTGGTAGAAATAAGGTTAATCCTTTGTTAATGCTATTTTACCGCTCGTAGGGAAGGACTTTTCCAGCTCAAGAGCTGCAGAAGGCACTGGGTCATACCCAAGGCGCCCAAAACGCTAACTTGCTGTCTTAGGCGTATCGCCTGACAACCAAGACCACTGAGCACAATGCTGGACGACCTGGCATGGAGGAGAAAGGACCTAGCGCTTGCTGTGTGTTGATGAAGCTGGCGCTCACCCCCCCCCCCTCTAGGACATGAGCGTCAGGATATTTAATGCCAAATGATAAATAAATCCCCTGCATGAGGCAGTCGCTGCCTGTGTCTCCCGGCGCAGCGAGGGGCGCTTCCTCTCTATGAAGTGTCGCACGACGCGCTTCAAGAATTCATACCTTCCAACAGCCATCCGAAGGCAAACGACACGCTCCAGCGATAAGATTGTAATAAAGGAGGCAATTTGCTTTTGTGCGTTATATCTGCTGCAAACAATTATGTGAGAATGTGGTTATTTTCTACTCAACTTTGACCAGAGATTTTATCAATTACTTAATTTGGTGGTATTGTCGTTCTTGTTGTTATCATTATTCTCACTAATTTTGTTCCCTTAGATCATCATGAAGCTTGGTTTTGTATCCTTCCTGTTGTTATTATTATTAGTTGTAGTAGCATACCTGTCAAGGGGTTTTCGTATTGTGGTGTAGCAATTTAACAGAAAAACCATAGCAAATGGAGGTTTGGTGTAGCACTAATGTGAATCACGCGATTCGCAACAAAACTGGAAACTTCTGCATCCAATATAAACACACGCATCCAATGTGTTTACAAATGTATTGTAAAATCTTGTTAATGCACAACACTTTAGCTATTACCATTATCATTATCATTAGATCTATAAACATTTTCATGTACGTTTTTCAAAATAAAAGTGAAAATGCAAAAAAAAAAATTAAAAAAATAAAACATATAGACAGAAAATAAGCTAGGCAAACATTAAAAAAAAAAAAAAAAAAAAAAAAAAAAAAAAACAAGGGAGACAATCACTGACACAGAAAAAGCAGATGAACTTTTTTTCCCCCAAACAAATTTGCTTATTCACAAAACATGGTTTACAATGCCAAGAAAAGAACAATTAGCATTGCACAAAGCTTATACCAATTAATTTAATAAAAATATAACTAAATGGCTCCGTCTGTCTCTCCCTCAAAAAGACTGATCGTAGACAAAAGTTCTGAACGAACACGTGTTGCGGAAGTGCGGTGCTTTTACTAAATGTCTTTAAACCGGACTCGACCGGAACAGACTACTTTCGCGCGAAAACCCCCTTGGTTAAAAAATATTATCGTCACTTTTGGAAAATTGCGTAGCAGCTTTGTGATACGCCGTAGCAATGGGAAAATGTTTAAAATGCGTAGCGCTACGCAAAAATCCGTAGCACTTGACAGGTATGTAGTAGTATTGTTATTATTATTATCATTGTTACCATATATTATTTGTCTGTTGGTGCTGCTGTTGTATTATTTTTAGTAGTTATATTGTTATTATTATTACTCTTATGATTACGATTATTATTATGACGATTATTTTGTATTATTACTCTTATTTATATTATTATTATTATTATTATTATTATTATTATTATTATTATTATTATTATTATTATTATTATTATTATTATTATTATTATTATCTAGGATGGATCTAAGGCATGGAAGAGTGGGTGAATGTTAGTAGTTTTGTGTATACATGTATTGTGGAATAATTATCTGTGTGTCAAATGTGTACGCATGGGTTTGTGACTGGATATCTGTTTATGCATGTGTGCTAGTGTTCATAGATTTGTATTTCGGTACGGAAGTTGTTTTTGATAGTATATCAAATGTATTAATATTGTATGTCTATGTTTTTGATAGTTTTGATGTTGTTATCTCCTTCCTTTTTGCACTGCTAAACAAATATCCATGCCATGTGTTTGGACAATAAATAATCTCGAATCTTGAATCTAATAATAATAATAATAATAATAATAATAATAATAATAATAATAATAATAATAATAATAATAATAATAATAATAATAAAAATAATAATAATAATAATAATAATAATAATAATAATAATAATAATAATAATAATAATAAAAAAATAATAATAATAATAATTGTATTTTGCCAAATCTAGACAAAAATAATCTACTTTAGGCGCATACCAACACTTATGCAACACACACACACACACACACACACACGCGCGCGCACACCTTTACGTGTAAGAACATCAAATACCAAGGTAGATAAGCAAATCAAAATAAACAGGTAGTCGGAGTGGGTGGTCAAGCTGGATGGATCACTGAGGCGGAAAGAGATGAGTTTTAAAAGCAGATTTGAAGGCAAAGAGGGTAGGTTTGCTGCGAAGAGAGAGGGGCGATTTGTTCCAGGTTCTTGGACCAAAAAACAGAGCAGGAGCGTGAACCTGCAAATCTTTGACACTGACGTGCACTTCAAGAGCCTAAGGTAATTAAACATAACCCATCTTGTCGAGATAAGTTGTAAGTAATATGTCTTTATATGTAACTAGTGGTTTTGTACCTGGCAAGCCAGGGTACAGAGGTTGCTGTTTAAAATGTAGACAGAGAGACAACTGTTGTCTGCGAGTTTCATTTGGACGATGATACCTCCCCATATCCCCCTTGATACCTCACCATACCTCCCCCCCTCCCCTGATATCTCCCCGTCTCCCCCCCCCCCCATGATGCCTCACCATACCCCCTTGATATCTCCCCGAACCGACTTGATACCTCCCCATACCCCCTTGATACCTTCCGTACTCCCTTTGTAACCTACCTGTACCCTCCTTGATACTTCCCCGTTGATCGTTTCGCAGGTATGGGTGAAAGGAATCGACCATCACCATACCCCCTTATATATACCCGTATCCCCGTTATGCCTTAACGTACCCATGCCCCTTTAAACCTACCCGTAGCCCCCTTTTACCTACACGTACCACCCCATCCCGATCCTTGGTAATAATAATAATAATAATAATAATAATAATAATAATAATAATAATAATAATAATAATAATATTGAATATAGAATAATACAAATAGAAATCATAAAAAACACCAAGGTTTTAAAATAAAATTTGATATAAGATATTATAATAATAATAATTATTATTATTATAATTATTATTATTATTATTATTCTTAGTTTATAAATAATAATAATAATAATAATAATAATAATAATAATAATAATAATAATAATAATAATAATAATAATAATAAATAAGTTAAAAGTAAAAAGCCTAAATTAAAAAGAAAAATATCCATATTGTAGTGTAAAAAAAATAAAATTTAAAAAATGGCCCGCGGGTGATTTGAACTTGGGTCGCCTGCACGGTAGTCGAATGTCTTACTAATTGCGCTACCAAGACTTCGTATAAAGACCATCAATTTTTTGGTCTATATGGGAAAACATGCTGAAACCTCGATTCGATTTTTAATTAATCAAATTTAATTAGTTAAACACAAAATTTTGTAAGATTGGTGACATGAGTGCAAAAGTGTTTTGAAAGGAAATAAAACAAAATTTGCGGTATTACGGAACGGCACGTTCTTGACACCGGTTGAATCGGAGCGCGCGGAATGATTCTATTGCAGTTTGTGGACATTTTGTTTATTTATTTATCTCAGAAACGGTTAAACGTTCAGTAAGGAAATGTCGGCTATAACGATTTCGCGGGTTTTGAGCGCACAGCAGGCCGATCCGCAGTGCCCAGCACTTGCCCAGATCAGCGTCCATACCGGACAAACTTTACAGTAGAGGCGAAGAAGGACTTCCGGCTAAGCAATTTATATATATAGATAGTATTGTAATTAGCGGGGAGTAAGTATGTGTGATGCTGAAATTTTTCTGTCTTAATGCCAAACGTTTTTTGTTCAGTGCGATGCTTTGACTGTGATAATATATTTTGTTCGTCTGTGATACTATATATTTGTTCTTATATTCCTTCTTTATGTGTACTGCGAGGCAGGTAGTGCGCCTCTATTCCTTCGCATGAAAGTATAAACTGAGGTCTAGTCTGTGTACGCACGCATTCCAATGTACGGACTACGAAGATCCCGCCGCTTATGTCCTAGCCGGGCGAGAACCGGTGTCACGTCGTCAAAGTTCCGGGTGCCTTACTTTAGCCAGGCGCCTTGGCGCATGCGCCAGGTCAAGTCGGGCCGGCTTTTTCACGATGTTCTTAGACGTCGTAACCCTAACCCCTAACCCTAACTCTACCCTTACTAAGACTACGATAGCACTGTGCGCATGCGTCGAATTTTATAATGCGTCGACCAATCAGAATGCTCCCAGCCCAAATAAGATACTAGGAACTTTGACGATGTCACACCGGGACACAAATCAACCCAACAAGCACTAGATCCCTTCCCCGCAACACACGTCGCCCAGGAATGTGCTCAGTGATCTGGGCGTCAGACGATGCGCCCAAAGGCTGCAAGTCCATAATCCCAGTGCACTGTGAGACCTTGTGACCAAATGACGTGTACATTAAGTGTCTGGTTTGATCAACTGCTGTGTAATGCGGCGTGTGTGTTTGTGTGTGTGTGCGTGTGTGTGTGTGGGCGTGTGTGTGTGTGTTTGAGAGAGAGAACGAGCGAACACATTATTGCGTATAAGCATTTTGCCCTCGTGTGCGTGTTTATGTGCTGGTGTATGTGTTTATGTGAGGAAAAGAGAGAGAGAGAGAGAGAGAGAGAGAGAGAGAGAGAGAGAGAGAGAGAGAGAGAGAGAGAGAGAGAGAGAGAGAGAGACAGGCAGACAGACAGACAGACAGACAGAGACTTACGCTTGTTTTGTGTGTGGTTTGGAGACCTGCGCTTGTTTGTGTGTGTGCGGTTTGAGTTAATATACAATACAAGATTAGTGCTTTAGGTCCAGCGGACTCCTCCGAGCCAAATCAGGACCAGAGAGACGTTATCTTAAAATATTATAAAATGATTCAAATCTTAAAAAACAAGCCTGTTACTCTTAAATACACAAACAAACTTTCACATGACACCTCTTTAAGAGTCTTCTTTAAAACTGATGTATTAAAAATATATTCTTTCTTCAATCAAATCACTAAATTCAGTCTTATCAATAAAATCCAAACTAAACAAAACATGTCGATACGATTTATATGCGATAAAACAAACCAACATCATGTAAAAATTGAAACAGACGTTGACCATTACATACTTTAAAAATCTCTTTGAAAGGTATGGAACCAAAATATGTTTCTCTTTCCTCTATCAGATCAGCACACTCAGACATAAAATGGCGAACGGAAAAGGATTGATCACATGCAAAGCACCAAGGTGGTTCTTCTCCTTTTAAAAGGAAACTGTGGGTGACATAAGTATGCCCAATATGAAGGCGAGATAACACTGTTTCTTCTTTGCGAGTGGATGCAAAGTTAGGCAAAGAAGCGGACAAATCGGGAAGAATTTGAAATAATTTGTTGTTGACATGGTTAGACCAGTCAGTCTGCCACAATCGTTTACAATAAGATCCAGTCATACAACGTAGGTCAGAGTAAGGCACAAACTGGAAAATCTCTGGAGGGAAATCGAGATGCAGAGCATCTTTAGCCGCCCTGTCTACTGCAATATTGCCGCGGATGCCCATGTGACCAGGGACCCACATAAAAACTATCTTTTTACCCTCAGAAACAAGTTGTGTATGGAGGTCATGGATCTCTGCCAGAAAAGGGTGTGATATCTTTCTCGTGGAAAGAGCCTGAAGTGCTGACAATGAATCAGACATGATTAAAAATGAGGTTCTTTTGGATTGATAAACTTGTTTCAGAGCTAAATGAATTGCCTTGAGCTCAGCTGTATAAACAGAACAAAAATCAGGTAAACGCTGTTGCAAAGGCTGGTCTAAGTGTCTCCCAGAGACCGACGCAGCAGCAACTGAATCTCCTTTCTTTGATCCATCTGTAAAAAGTTGTTCATATCCTGGGTATAAAGCACACTGTTCTAAATAAAGTTGGTTATATACGGTTTCGGATGTATTGTTTTTAAGGAAAGCGGACAACTGCCAATTAATGTTTGGGATACATAATTTCCATGGGGGAGCTTCAGTCCGAAGTTCATCGTCGTTGATGGAAGCAACATCAATGCCTGCTTTTTCCAGATGAGCTTGCATTCTGATGCCAAACGGAGGAATTGTGTTAGGTTTGGCTGCAAATTTCTGAACAAAATCTGGGTTGAAAACACAGTCATAAGCAGGGTTCATAGGATCAGTTTTTAATTTTAAATAGTAATTCATTGACAATTTTGTACGTCTCAGCTCCAGCGGGGGTTCGTTAGCTTCCACGTAAAGGCTTTCACAAGGGGAAGTGCGAAACGCACCCAAAGCAATGCGTAGTGCCTGATGGGCAACTGGATCTAGCATCTTAAGATAAGATTTTCTAGCAGAACCATAAACAATGCAACCATAGTCTAACTTGGATCTAATTAAAGAACGATATAACAGCAATAAAGTTTTCTTGTCAGCACCCCAGTCTGTACCACTGACAACCTTGAGCAAATTGCAGGCCTGTTGACATTTAGTTTTCAAAATTTTCAGATGAGGAATGAAAGATAGCTTTTGATCAAAAATAACACCCAAAAATTTGACTTGTTGGACCGCCTTTATTGGAGTTTTATTGAGGAAAATAGTAGGGTCTTGAATAATTCCCCGGTGCTTGGAAAAGTGAATACATTCAGTTTTTGCTTCAGAAAATTTAAAACCATTTTGTAAAACCCAGTCTTCAACGGCCTTGACACATAACTGTAGCTGACGTTCTGCAGATGCCAAAGTTTTACCTTTGGCTACTAACGCAAAATCGTCAACAAACAAAGAATTGTCAATTCCCCGTTTAAAGGAACGAACAATATTATTTATTTTAATATTAAACAGCAAGGGAGACAAGATGCTACCCTGAGGCACTCCCATCTCCTGTTCCCTCATATCTGACAAAGATCCCCCAACCTTAACCTGAAAGAGTCTGTCTGTTAGAAAATTGGATATAAACAGAGGTAAATGTCCCTTCAAACCCATTTCTTGTAAATCTGAAAGAATGCCATATTTCCATGTGGTATCATAAGCTTTTTCCAAATCAAACATGATGGCAACGACATGTTCACCCTGGACGAACGCGTTACGGATAAAAGTTTCCAGTCGCACCAGGTGGTCAACAGTACTTCGACCACTGCGAAAGCCACACTGAGTGTTGGATAAAATATTATTTGTTTCTAGATACCACAGTAAACGAGAATAAACCATTCTTTCTAGCGTCTTGCATAAGCAAGACGTTAAGGCTATTGGTCTATAGTTTGTCGGGTTAGTATGGTCTTTGCCAGGTTTAGGGATGGGTACAATAATGGCCTTTCTCCAGGAGGGAGGAAAGGTGCCAGTGATCCAGAGCTGATTGAAGATGTCCAGCAGTTGAGACCGTGAGTACCTTGTTAACTGTCTGAGAAATTGATAATGTACATCATCCGGTCCAACTGCTGAATCTGCACTTTTGTTAATTGCATCATCAAGCTCGACTAATGAAAACGGAATGTTGTAATCTTCAGAATTATCGGAGGTAAAATTTAACTGTTGTTTTTCTTTACGGGTTTTAAACTGTTTGAAAAGGGACAGAATAATTTTCAGAGGAGGAATTTGCAGCAAAAGAAGAAGCCAAAAGATCAGCTACTAATTTTTTATCTCCGATTACGTCACCCTGCACAGTAAGGCATGGGCTCACCTGTTTGTTACTTCTATTTTTGAGTTTGCGGACTACTTTCCACACCTTCGACAGTTTCGCTTTCGAATTAAGCGTGGAGCAGAAACCTCTCCACGATTCCCTTCTCTTTCGTTTGAAGAGCTGTCGGCATTGCGCTCGCAAACGTTGGTGGTTTTGTTTATTTTCAGTGCTTGGGTGTAAAAACATAGTTCTTAAAGCTTTTTTACGAGCTTGCTGAAGTTTTCTACATTCATCGTCAAACCAGGGTTTTTTAAGTGTGTGAGGGTTTGACGAAGTTTGCGGAATGGACTCCTTGGCACTGTTAATAACTATGTCAGTATAAAGCTGTATTGGATCTAAGGCATTTGAAAATTCCTGTTTCTTAGTTACTGCGAGTAAGGTATGTTTACAAGGTGCATTATTTTGATGTGAATGCATGAAAGTGGATAAAATTAATTTGTATTCTTAACATAGTTGGTTTTCAATTGTGATTCTGCGCCTGTGGCAATTCCTTTGAAGGTAGTGGTGTGTTGTATTGTGCTGCGTTGCGTTGCGTCACACCTAATCATATTGTCATCATCAGGCTCAAAAAGCAAAACGTAAGCTGTTCTTACCGAAAAGATGAAGGTAACCAGACCCAGCACCAACACCAGGATTATGGACCGACCCATCTTGTTGTTTTCGGCTTACTCCTACAAATATTACAATAATACTAATAATAATACTAATACTACTACTACTACTACTACTACTACTACTACTACTACTACTACTACTAATAATAATAATAATAATAATAAAATTATTATTATTATTATTATTATTATTATTATTATTATTATTATTATTATTATTATTATTATTTTAATACATTATTACTCTCAATCTAAATCCCAAATGTAATGCCTGAGAAGGATTATTAATAGTAGAAGCTTCCTTCTACAAGATAATCTAACCTTACAGTAATCACTCTCATGTCAAAAATTTCAAAAAAATTCACAAATAATGTTAGGTAGGTAGGGTTTGGGCGCGCCACTGGTTGCGACTACGCCTTCCCCGGGGGAGGCGGCCAAGAGTTTCCCGATAGAAAGGGATAATAAACTGTAGAAAAAATGTTCACAGAATTCGCGATACATTCATCAATAAATCAAACCAATCAACATGTCCGTTAATCAACCAGCATGTTGTTGTGTGTACAGCAAAAACGCTGTGCTTGTTGGTTGTTGTTATAAATGTAATGCTTATTTTTTTTTGGTTGTTTTTTTTGTCTGCAAACCACACTGCAATTTCTTAAAAGAGATAATAAAGTTGTCTTGTATTATCTTAATTAAACAGCCAGTCAAATTCATCCCAAACAATCATTTACCAATCAATTATTCACTAATGTTCGTTCGTTATAATAATGTTCGTTATTTGTAAGGCGCCTTAGGGCGCGTCCACATGACGAGCTGCGCTTTGAGCTAGCGGTGGCGTAGCGTTGGACGAGCTTTGAGCTTTGAGCGGTGGGTGGCCACACCAAAAGCGTCAAAGAGATAGCGGCAAGCTAGCTGTACAGCTGGCTGTACGCTCGGTGACAGCTTGATGCTAGCTGTCGTTCAGAAGTTTATTATCTGTGGTTTTGCAAGGCATCGCAGACCCGCAACTAAAATTTATTTCTGTTGAAGTTGGAGCCTACGGGAAAGAGAGTGATGGCATATTATCCAGGTTTCAGATGAAACTCTGCCTTGAAGGGAATACAGTAAATATGTCCCACTACCAAATTCCAACATTCACCTTTCCTATTTTTTTGGTAGGTAACCCAGCCTATCGCCCAAGCCATACCTAATAACACGCATCAACACAGTCGATATCATCTTCAATTATCGCCATTCTATGGCAAGCCGTTGTGTAGAATGCGGGTTTGTAGTGCTTGCTGGAAAATGGTAAGTGCTGAAAACAGCAATCTGCACAACGTGACCACTGCTGACAACATTGTGCTAGCACTGTTGCCTTGCACAATGCAGTCATCCATCATGAAAGCGCTGATATAAAAAAAGGACACGGAGATCTGGGATGATACTCAAGTCCGTGGCGAACATGACAGACGGATGGGGTGTTACTCAGGTCGTCCTGGACAATACTTAGCATGGGTGAGAGAACAGCTGGTTGAGTATTTTGTCAGGGTTGGTGCAGTGAACTGGCAGGAAAGCTACAGTTAATATAACTTTGCTGAACTAACTGACGGCAGTGATAATGAAGGATGAGACTCTCGTGACTTTAGTTTCCCATGTTCATATACGTCACAAAGCTTGTGATTTTAAATCTAAAGTTGGTCACTTTTAAGATCAACATGGAATGTACTATTTTTAAAAAATAAAACAGATTTAAAAAAGATGGACCTGCAATCATGCACTCCACCCAAATGTTGGTCATTTACTGTTCAGCCTTCCCCTTTTCTCTCTCTTGTTTTCCCCCCACCCCTCACCCCTACAAAGCTACAAAGAAATAAACCCAAGTTAAAACGTTAACAATATATTTTTGTAAACCTTTATTGGCTGGCATCAAACACACAATACCTACATCATAAGTGTTCATTGATAATTTACCATCATAGCCCTTTTATTTATTTTTTATGTATAAAATCCAGATCTAAATCTAGGTTGAATTTGGGACTATAAGCACGGTTCTAAATCTGAGTGAAAACATCAAATGTGAATTCGCTTAATACATCTAGATCTGTATTTTATTTGCAACAAATTGTGTTAAAACATAATAAAAGAAAAAAAAGCACTTACTGGGTACTATTATTTTTCAATGGCGACTGCACAAATGATAAAGCTGCAATTTTGTCAATTAGGCCTATACTATACGAAAAGAGCAATTGGTCATTTTATTATAAAATTTATAACCATCTTCACTCAATCACTAACTTGAGTGCCTTGCCATTTTAGGCACCTCCTGAAACAGCTTTGCTCAAACCTCCCTGTTCGAAAATCTTTTTGTTTTTTCTGCCACAATCTCTTATTTTGTAGTTCTCTGATTCCGTAAGCGAAGGGTGGTAAGAAGACTGATTCAAGGCCAAGGACACAAAACCAATCAAGGTCAAGGACCCAAAACCACCGCTTGAGCTTCGAGCGTCGATAAATGCCGAGAAGATTACCGCTGCTCGAAGCTAGCAATAGCCGCGCGGCTACCGCTCGTGGTGTGGACGCTTCTACAGTAATTCTAGTTAGACTTTTCGCAGCGCAGCTGAAGCGCAGCTCAAAGCTTCGCTCGAAGCTTGTCATGTGGACGCGCCCTAAGCCTAAGGGCGCGTCCACATGACGAGCTGCGCTTTGAGCTAGCGGTGGCGTAGCGTTGGACGAGCTTTGAGCTTTGAGCGGTGGGTGGCCACACCAAAAGCGTCAAAAAGCTAGCGGCAAGCTAGCTGCACTGCTGGCTGTACGCTCGGTGACAGCTTGTGTGGCCACATGACAAGCTGTTACAGCTAGCTGCCTGCTAGCGTGATGCTAGCTGTTGTTCAGAAGTTTATTATCTGTGGTTTTGCAAGGCATCGCAGACCCGCAACGAAAATTTTTTTCTGTTGAAGTTGGAGCCTACAGGAAAGAGAAGGATGGCATATTATCCAGGTTTCAGATGAAACTCTGCCTTGAAGGGAATACAGTAAATATGTCCCACTACCAAATTCCAACATTCACCTTTCCTATTTTTTTGGTAGGTAACCCAGCCTATCGCCCAAGCCATACCTAATAACACGCATCAACACAGTCGATATCATCTTCAATTATCGCCATGGCAAGCCGTTGTGTAGAATGCGGGTTTGTAGTGCTTGCTGGAAAATGGTAAGTGCTGAAAACAGCAATCTGCACAACGTGACCACTGCTGACAACATTGTGCTAGCACTGTTGCCTTGCACAATGCAGTCATCCATCATGAAAGCGCTGATATAAAAAGGACACGGAGATCTGGGATGATACTCAAGTCCGTGGCGAACAGGACAGACGGATGGGGTGTTACTCAGGTCGTCCTGGACAATACTTAGCATGGGTGAGAGAACAGCTGGTTGAGTATTTTGTCAGGGTTGGTGCAGTGAACTGGCAGGAAAGCTACAGTTAATATAACTTTGCTGAACTAACTGACGGCAGTGATAATGAAGGATGAGACTCTCGTGACATTAGTTTTCCCATGTTCATATACGTCACAAAGCTTGTGATTTTAAATCTAAAGTTGGTCACTTTTAAGATCAACATGGAATGTACTATTTTAAAAAAATAAAACAAAGAGTGCAGATTTAAAAAAGATGGACCTGCAATCATGCACTCCACCCAAATGTTGGTCATTTACTGTTCAGCCTTCCCCTTTTCTCTCTTGTTTTCCCCCCACCCACCCCCCCACCCCTACAAAGCTACAAAGAAATAAACCCAAGTTAAAACGTTAACTATATATTTTTGTAAACTTTTATTGGCTGGCATCAAACACACAATACATACATCATAAGTGTTCATAGATAATTTACCATCATAGGCCTTTTATTTTTTATGTATAAAATCCAGATCTAAATCTAGGTTGAATTTGGGACTATAAGCACGGTTCTAAATCTGAGTGAAAACATCAAATGTGAATTCGCTTAATACATCTAGATCTGTATTTTATTTGCAACAAATTGTGTTAAAACATAATAAAAGAAAAAAAAGCACTTACTGGGTACTATTATTTTTTAATGGCGACTGCACAAATGATAAAGCTGCAATTTTGTCAATTAGGCCTATACTATACGAAAAGAGCAATTGGTCATTTTATTATCAAATGTATAACCATCTTCACTCAATCACTAACTTGAGTGCCTTGCCATTTTAGGCACCTCCTGAAACAGCTTTGCTCAAACCTCCCTGTTCGAAAAAATTTTTTTTTCTGCCACAATCTCTTATTTTGTAGTTCTCTGATTCCGTAAGCGAAGGGTGGTAAGAAGACTGATTCAAGGCCAAGGACACAAAACCAATCAAGGTCAAGGACCCAAAACCACCGCTTGAGCTTCGAGCGTCGATAAATGCCGAGAATATTACCGCCGCTCGAAGCTAGCAATAGCCGCGCGGCTACCGCTCGTGGTGTGGACGCTTCTACAGTAATTCTAGTTAGACTTTTCGCAGCGCAGCTGAAGCGCAGCTCAAAGCTTCGCTCGAAGCTTGTCATGTGGACGCGCCCTTAGGCTTTTGGTGTGGCCACCCACCGCTCAAAGCTCAAAGCTCGTCCAACGCTACGCCACCGCTAGCTCAAAGCGCAGCTCGTCATGTGGACGCGCCCTTAGGGCGCGTCCCCATGACAAGCTTCGAGCGAAGCTTTGAGCTGCGCTTCAGCTGCGCTGCGAAAAGTCTAACTAGAATTACTGTAGAAGCGTCCACACCACGAGCGGTAGCCGCGCGGCTATTGCTAGCTTCGAGCAGCGGTAATCTTCTCGGCATTTATCGACGCTCGAAGCTCAAGCGGTGGTTTTGGGTCCTTGACCTTGATTGGTTTTGTGTCCTTGGCCTTGAATCAGTCTTCTT
The DNA here is from genome assembly GCA_036898135.1 of Oncomelania hupensis. Taxonomy (NCBI): domain Eukaryota; kingdom Metazoa; phylum Mollusca; class Gastropoda; order Littorinimorpha; family Pomatiopsidae; genus Oncomelania; species Oncomelania hupensis. The sequence continues at coordinate 41,437,369 of CM072516.1, forward strand.
ACCACCCTTCGCTTACGGAATCAGAGAACTACAAAATAAGAGATTGTGGCAGAAAAAAAAAAAAGATTTTCGAACTGTGAGGTTTGAGCAAAGCTGTTTCAGGAGGTGCCTAAAATGGCAAGGCACTCAAGTTAGTGATTGAGTGAAGATGCTTATAAATTTTATAATAAAATGACCTATTGCTCTTTTCGTATAGTATAGGCCTAATTGACAAAATTGCAGCTTTATCATTTGTGCAGTCGCCATTGAAAAATAATAGTACCCAGTAAGTGCTTTTTTTTTCTTTTATTATGTTTTAACACAATTTGTTGCAAATAAAATACAGATCTAGATCTATTAAGCGAATTCACATTTGATGTTTTCACTCAGATTTAGAACCGTGCTTATAGTCCCAAATTCAACCTAGATTTAGATCTGGATTTTATACATACAAAATAAATAAAAGGGCTATGATGGTAAATTATCAATGAACACTTATGATGTAGGTATTGTGTGTTTGATGCCAGCCAATAAAAGTTTACAAAAATATATAGTTAAAGTTTTAACTTGGGTTTATTTTTTTGTAGCTTTGTAGGGGTGGGGTGTGGGGAAAACAAGAGAGAGAAAAGGGGAAGGCTGAACAGTAAATGACCAACATTTGGGTGGAGTGCATGATTGCAGGTCCATCTTTTTTAAATCTGCACTCTTTGTTTTATTTTTTTTAAATAGTACATTCCATGTTGATCTTAAAATTGACCAACTTTAGATTTAAAATCACAAGCTTTGTGACGTATATGAACAAGGGAAAACTAAAGTCACGAGAGTCTCATCCTTCATTATCACTGCCGTCAGTTAGTTCAGCAACGTTATATTAACTGTAGCTTTCCTGCCAGTTCACTGCACCAACCCTGACAAAATACTCAACCAGCTGTTCTCTCACCCGCTAAGTATTGTCCAGGACGACCTGAGTAACACCCCATCCGTCTGTCCTGTTCGCCACGGACTTGAGTATCATCCCAGATCTCCGTGTCTTTTTTTATATCAGCGCTTTCATGATGGATGACTGCATTGTGCAAGGCAACAGTGCTAGCACAATGTTGTCAGCAGTGGTCACGTTGTGCAGATTGCTGTTTTCAGCACTTACCATTTTTTAGCAAGCACTACAAACCCGCATTCTACACAACGGCTTGCCATGGCGATAATTGAAGATGATATCGACTGTGTTGATGCGTGTTATTAGGTATGGCTTGGGCGATAGGCTGGGTTACCTACCAAAAAGATAGGAAAGGTGAATGTTGGAATTTGGTAGTGGGACATATTTACTGTATTCCCTTCAAGGCAGAGTTTCATCTGAAACCTGGATAATATGCCATCACTCTCTTTCCCGTAGGCTCCAACTTCAACAGAAATAAATTTTAGTTGCGGGTCTGCGATGCCTTGCAAAACCACAGATAATAAACTTCTGAACGACAGCTAGCATCACGCTAGCAGGCAGCTAGCTGTAACAGCTTGTCATGTGGCCACCCAAGCTGTCACCGAGCGTACAGCCAGCAGTGCAGCTACCTTGCCGCTAGCTTTTTGATGCTTTTGGTGTGGCCACCCACCGCTCAAAGCTCAAAGCTCGTCCAACGCTACGCCACCGCTAGCTCAAAGCGCAGCTCGTCATGTGGACGCGCCCTAAGGATCAAGGCGCTGGCCGATACAGGATCTAACTCATACCGCCCGAGACGCCCACCAGCAGCCTTTGGGCGCATGGTCTGACGCTTGGACAACTGAGCACAATCCTGGGCAGCCAGGGAGGGGGGAGAAGGACCTAGTGCATGCTGGGTGTGTTCTTGTTACCGGCACTCACCCGTCTAGGACATGAATGTTACAGTCCGTTATGATGGAATGTATGCGACATACAGACTAGACCTCGGTTTATACTCTCATCCGAAGGAATAGGAAAACAGGAGTAAAGTGTCTTTCCCAGGGACACAACACAATGGCCCGGCCAGGGCTCGAACCCGGGACCTTCAGATCCGCAAGCCGAAGCACTACCATTAGACCACAGTGCCTCACTAATCATTTTTCTTTCCCAAAATGGGGACAGAGGAAGCGCAGTTATGGATTATGAAAGTATTAAATCTGTTTCCTCTGGTATAATACATAAAAATAACGATACTAAAAACTCAACCTTGAGGCAACCCACAAAGCAAGGGCATTTCGACAGACAATGCCTGATTAACCACGATCTGCTGAATCCTGTCGTTGAGATAGGACCGGAACCATCCCAAGACGCACTACAAACACCAACCTCCTTCTGAAGACGATTTAGCAAAGAGCTGTGATCGAACTCATCAAACTCAGCAGGTAAAGAAGCACGATTAGCGTAACATTCCCAGCACCTCCATTGCACGCATTGCACCGAAGATCGTTCAAGAGACGCAGGAGAGCAGTTTCACAACTGTAACTTATCCAAAAGTCCGGAGTGCACCAGCTGAGAGGAAAGTTGTTAAGCGTGCCACCAGTTTTGACAGATACGGTAGGTTGTTGTTGTTGTTGTATCAAATTTTATTCATCAGATTAACATAAGTTGTACTGATGTAACATAAACAAGTTACGAAATCTACCATGCGCACATCATAGATATTTTCCACATTATCAAACCATAAACATTATCATACTAGTATACTACTGACATACACATACATTTTTAACAACATACATTCCCTTAAACCATATAGTTCACATTACATTTTTAAAAAATAAATAAATAAACCGTGGGAACTTTCAACTTCACCTGTGAAGAACGAAGTATTTATAAATGTCATTTTGCGTCTTACAGAAAGTGGAAGTTTGGCCTCCACAACCCATTAAAAAGAAATTAATTAATTAAATAATAATAATAATAATAATAATAATAATAATAATAATAATAATAATAATAATAATAATAATAATAATAATAATTTATGTAAAAGAACTTAAAAAAAACAAAATAAAACCTCAAAATTAAAACAAAGTAATAAATAATTCCCTTCCCTTCCATACCCTCCCATACCAAAATAAATAATTAATAAATATTTATTGAAACTAATAATGCTTAATTAAATAAAATAGGTACAACAAATTTAATTTTAAAAAAAATTGCTAGACTAATTGTAAAAAATTTAAACAAACAAACAAAACATTAGAAGAAATTGAATAATTCATGACTTAGTTACAACTATCAGCAAACAAACAAAACATTAGAAGAAATTGAATAATTCATGACTTCTAATTAAATCTATGAGCATTAAGCTCAATGACCAATCAGAATGTTCTTCTGGATATACAATACTTGAGATTGAGATAGGTAGTTTTAATTTATGTAACAAGATCTGGCAGAGTGGGGAATGGCCTACACCATGGACCCAGTCGCTTGTCATCACTCTTCCCAAAAAAGGTAACCTTCAGGAGTGTGAAAATTACCGCACCATCAGCCTCATCAGCCATCCCAGCAAGGTCCTCCTGAAAATAATACTCAACAGGTTGAAACCACAAGCTGAACAAATCATAACTGAAGAACAAGCAGGATTCATGGCAGGGCGAAGTACCACTGAACAGATTTTCAACCTCAGAATAATCTGTGAGAAATACCTACAGCACCAACAACATCTATATCATGTGTTCATAGACTTCAAGAAGGCATTTGACCGAGTCTGGCATGCAGCTCTATGGGCAACCATGAAAGTGTACAACATCAGCCCTAAAATTATAGAAGTCATCAAAAGCCTGTATGACAGGGCTACCAGTGCAGTCCTCCATAACAGCGTCATCGGGAACTGGTTCAGAACAACAATCGGTGTGCGTCAAGGATGCCTACTCTCCCCAACACTCTTCAACATCTTCCTAGAGCGCATCATGTCAGATGCTCTTGCAGATCACGAAGGCACAGTCAGCATAGGGGGCAGAGCAATCTCCAATCTTCGTTTTGCGGATGATATTGATGGATTGGCTGGAGAGGAACAAGAACTTGAACAGCTTGTACAGAGGCTTGACACCACCTCCAGAGCTTATGGAATGGAAATAAGTGCAGAGAAGACCAAAATGATGACCAACAACACCAATGGCATCAACACGGACATCAAAGTACAAGGCCAATCCCTCAACACAGTGCACAGCTTCAAATATTTAGGAGCCATTGTGTCAGACAATGGGTCTCGACAGGAAGTCCTCTCCAGGATCGCACAAACAACTGCTGCCCTGACAAGGTTGAAGCCCATTTGGAAAGACAGAACCATCAGTCTACATTCCAAAGTAAGACTGCTGCGCTCTCTGGTCATCTCCATCTTCCTATATGCTTGCGAAGCATGGACCCTCACAGCAGATCTCCAACGAAGAATACAAAGCATGGAGATGAGGTGCTACAGAAGACTTCTGTGCATTTCCTATACCCAACACATCACCAACGTTGAAGTCCGACAGACCATCACACAAGCCATTGGACAACACGATGACCTGCTCACAGTGGTGAAGAAACGGAAACTCCGATGGTATGGCCACGTCACGAGATCATCAGGTCTTGCAAAGACCATTCTGCAAGGCACAGTGCAAGGAGGTAGAAGAAGGGGGAGACCGAAAAAGAGGTGGGAGGACAACATTCGAGAATGGACTGGTTTGACACTGAGCGAAGCCATGAGGGCTGCTGAGGACAGAGAAAGATGGAGTATGCTGGTTAAGCGATCATCTGTGGTGCCCCTACGACCTTCGGGTTATGGGACAGGATAGGATAGGAATGAGTAAAGGCTGAAAATGGTTATAATTTTGTTGACATTCAAATATAAAGTGATTTACATTCAATATGCTGCCACAATTACAAAGTACTGGAGGATTTATGAAACGAGCACGCCAAGCATTTAGCCTTATTCTGTGAAATAAACTGTTAATATGAGAAGATTTTGAAATAGATATAACATTTTGTGATACTGGTGAATTATCCAAGTAATGTTTTTCAATGACCTCTTGCTTGTATTTCTCATTCCACTGATTCCAAGCACATCGTTTTATTTGATTGTTAATTTCATTTGTTGTCAAGTTGAAAAATAATTTAATGGATTCATCTGAAGATGCAGCACTCTTTGCTAAGTGGTCAACAATTTCAGAAAAAGGGAGAAAGACAGAGCGACAGACAGACCGACCTGTTGCTAACCGTGCACTTGGAAATCAGATACCACTCTTTTCAAAACCGCAACTAGATAAGAAAACCTCTTTAGCCACAGTTAGTTGTTTTAATGATTATCAAGACGGCAAGCCATTCGCATGTATTTAAAGAAACTCACACATCAAAAATAAGCATCATTTTTACTTCGTGGACACTTTTTTTGTTTTATCTTGCATCTTTATGCGATTGTTCTTTTGAGTGCATATCTATTTTTTTTTTTAAATTTTATTTCTTTTTTTTTCTTTTTCTAAGAGGTGTCACAAATGTTTGAACATTTTTGTTGCTTTTTCATTTAGTGCATATGTTATTGTTTGTAGTTAAAGGCTGCTGTGTCTTGTAATATAGTTCTTCAGCTATGATTTGTTCAGCTTGGGGTTTCAACCTGTTGAGTTTTATTTTCAGGAGGACCTTGCTGGGATGACTGATTAGGCTGATGGTACGGTAATTTTCACTCTCCTGAAGGTTACCTTTTTTGGCTATGAGTTATGACAAGCGGCTGGGTCCATGGTGTAGGCCATTCCCCATCCTGCCAGATCTTGTTACTAATAATATTGAGGGCGTCAATCATCGATTCTCCTCCTGCTTGAAGCAATTCGGCGGGTATGTTGTCCACTCCAGCTGACTTCCCCTTCTTCGGTGATTGCACTGCTGCCACAACTTCTTCTCGGAGAATTGGGAGGATTTCTTCCTCTTCTCTGTCCCCGCTGGGACATGCTAGGAATGATGGGTCTCCGTTTGGTGTGTGGTTGTAACGGTCAGACCAGTACTCTGTCCATCTATCCAAGACTTCTTGTTCTTCTGTAAGGCATATGCCAGACTTGTTTAGGATCGTGAAGACCTTGGGCTGTTTAACACTTGTCAGCAGCTTCACAGTCTGGTAGGCCTTCTTGCTGTTGTTCTTGTTCAGACTGTTCTCTATTTCCTGGCATTGCTCTCCTTTGCTGTGCGCATGCCTTTTCGAATGTCATTGTTGATTTTACAGTAGGCATCCGCTCGCTATGTGTTGTTCTTTTTTCTTTTTCAAATCTCTTCGTTTATCACACAGGTCCAAAAGTTCAGGAGTGATCCACGGTTTCTTCTTTGGGCGGTGCTTGCCAAGGATCTCAGTGGCGGCATCTGTCGTAGTGATCATGGTGTTGCCATCACCTTCACCAGCTCCAAAAATGAGCAGTGGTGAAAATGTCCCTCCAATTGTGGCCTGAAATATTTCTGCCACCTCCGGGTCTTGCAGTTTGTCCAGGTCGAACTTCAGTCTGTTGCACTTTTCTGTGTTTACACTCTTGAAGTGGAGCCGGGATGACATCATCACGAGATCGTGGTCACTTCCGATGTCTTCTCCTGGGAAGGTGTGTGTCCTGCCAATATTGATGCTTGGTCTGAAGCGTGTCTTGACCATGATGTAGCCAATCTGGTTGTGATGCTCCCCGCTGGGACTGTGCGTGTCCATCGTCTGGAATTTTGTGGAGACCAAGCGTGTTTGCCAGTGTCAGATTGTTGCATCTGTTAAACTCCAAGAGTCTCAGACCCCTGTCATTTGTCTCTTTTGTTGCAGTGGGGTCACATGTGTCTCACCAGTTGTGCGCATCTTGGCCAACCTTGGCATTCTAGTCGCCTTGCACTATGACTATGTCCTTTTCGGCACTTGGTCAAGAACAGCCTGTAAATGTTCATAGAAATCGTCGACATCGATGTCGTCATAGTCTGATGTTGGGGCATATGCCTGGATGAGGGTGATATTGAAAGGGGCTGCTTTCATATAGATGGTAATGAGTCTACTGGAGACTGGGCGACAACCCATGACAGTGGCTAGAATGTTCTTGTGGACCTGGAATCCCACGCCGTGTTCGTGCCTGTCATCTCTCCCGCTGAAATAAAGCTTGTGGCCTTTGTCGGTCGTTGTTTCACCTAGGCCTTTCCAGCGCAGTTCGCTGATATAAAAAATGTTCCATCGATAGTGGTTCAGCTCGAGAGCCAGTTCTTTTAATTTTCCCTGCACAGTTAAGGTCCTGACATTCCAGGTTCATATGACGATGTTGTCTCTCGTGCGGATCCTTTTAAGTTGTCCATCAGCAGCACACTTATCACCTCCGGCTCGGTGGCCAACGTAAGGTGCGGTCCTTGGTGACCCGGGCGACGACCGATCCTTTATGGAGTGAGTGGTTATTTTCATCATACGGTGTGACTTGGGCAAGAAAGACCTGGCAGGACCCAATCCTTTCCAGGCTGTTGGCCACAGCCGAAATCCACGAGTACAGTGTGGCTCACCTTGGCCCCGAGCACGTGGTCGTTGGATCTGTAGTAACGTAAGGCTCCTCCGTCATGGCCGGTGACTTCTGTGTAGAAGACTTTCGCCCAGTGATGCCGTGCTGACATCACTCTGTTAGTCACCTCTTACGACACGCCGGGAAACGTTGGGTCGATTCTATCCAGTGCCCGAACCCACAGGGCACAGGGTGAGGTAGGAAGGGGCTAATCCAAGGACACACTTGTAACAGAAAGTACATATTTTGTAGATAATCCTCTGAGATACATGAAACCAGTGGGGAAAATGCGAAAGGGGTGCGCTATGATCAGATTTTTTTTTTTTTGAGAACAAGACGAGCAGCTCGGCTCTGAACACGTTTCATCAGATGATTACATGATGAAGCTTATTAATGGACTTACTCCGAAATTTGTTTAATTACACTGCGCAGTCTCCAGTTAATTCAACAATTTTATTTCGGTCCATAAGAAATTAAAAATCTTCTTCTTTTTGTTCTAGTTACGTGTTGTTGTTAGAGGTATACGTGTCAGTGGATTTTGCATATACATTTCTTTGCAAATTCTCTTTGAAGAGCCTACAGTGAACCCTCGTTTATCGCGGTAGATAGGTTCCGAAACCGCCCGCGATAGCTGAAAATCCGCGAAGTAGGGACACCATATTTACAGTATTTATTTAACGTGTATTCGAACTTTTATACCCCCCTCCTCCCCCACCCCCCACCCCACCCTTTACGTACTGTTAACAAACCACCCTTTACAGTAATGTACATATATCCACAGTATGTACGGTAGAAATGACAGGCACGAACACGGAGTTGGATTCTTGGTCCACAAGAACATTCTAGCCACTGTCATGGGTTGCCGCCCAGTCTCCAGTAGACTTATTACCATCCGTCTGAGAGCAGCCCATTTCAACATCACCATCATCCAGGCCTATGCCCCAACATCAGACTATGACGACAGCGAAGTGGAGGATTTCTATGAAAATCTACAGGCTGTCCTTTACCAAGTGCCGAAAAAGTACATGGTCATAGTGAAAAGCGACTGGAATGCCAAGGTTGGCCAAGATGCGCACCACAACTGGGGAGACACATGTAGACCCCACTGCAACAAGGAGACAAATGACAGAGTCTGAGACTCTTGGAGTTTGCCAGATACAACAATCTGATACTGGCAAACACGCTTGGTCTCCACAAAAAAATCCAGACGATGGACATGGCACAGTCTCGGCGGGGAGCATCACAACCTGATCGACTACATCATGGGCAAGAAACGCTTTAGATCAAGCATCAACATTGGCAGAACACACACTTTTCCAGGACCAGACATCGGAAGTGACCACGATCTCGTGATGAAGTCTTTCCGGCTTCACTTGAAGAGAGTAAACACAGCAAAGTGCACTAGACAGAAGTTCGACCTGGACAAACTGCAAGACTCGGAGGTGGCAGAAATATTTCAGGCCACGATTGGAGGGAAATTTGCACCACTGCTCATTTTGGGAGCTGTGACAGATGCCGCCATGGAGATCCTTGGAAAGAACGGCCAAAGAGGAAGCTGTGGATCACACCTGAGCTTTTGGACCTGTGTGATAAACGAAGAGAGATGAAAAAAGAACACCTCACCGGGAGCTGATGCCTACCGAAAAATCAACAATGACATCCGAAAAGGCATGCGCACAGCAAAGGAGAACTGGATAGAAGAGCAATGCCAGGAAATAGAGAACAGTCTGAACAAGAACAACAGCAAGAAGGCCTACCAGACTGTGAAGCGGCTGACAAGTGTTAAACAGCCCAAGGGCTCCACGATCCAAAGCAAGTCTGGCATATGCCTTACAGAAGAACAAGAAGTCTTGGATGGATGGACAGAGTACTGCTCTGACCGTTACAACCACACACCAAACGGAGACCCACCAGTTCTAGCATGTCAAGAGAACAGAGAAGAAGAAGAAATCCTTCCAATTCTCCGAGAAGAAGTTGAGGCAGCAGTCATCACTCTTCCCAAAAAAGGTAACCTTCAGGAATGTGAAAATTACCGCACCATCAGCCTCATCAGCCATCTCAGCAAGGTCCTCCTGAAAAAAATACTCAACAGGTTGAAACCCCAAGCTGAACAAATCATAGCTGAAGAACAAGCAGGATTCAGGGCAGGGCGAAGTACCACTGGACCGATTTTCAACCTCAGAATAATCTGCGAGAAATACCTACAGCACCATCAACATCTATATCATGTGTTCGTAGACTTCAAAAAGGCGTTTGACCGAGTGTGGCATGCAGCTCTGTGGGCAACAATGAAAGTGTACAACATCAGCCTTAAAATTATTGAAGTCATCTAAAGCCTGTATGACAAGGCTACCAGTGCAGTCCTCCACAACAGCGCCATCGGAAACTGGTTCAGAAAAACAATCGATGTGCGTCAGGGATGCCTACTCTCTGCAACACTCTTCAACATCTTCCTAGAGCGCAATCAGATGCCCTTGCAGATCACGAAGGCACAGTCAGCATAGGGGGAAGAGCAATCTCCAACCTTTGTTGTGCGGATGACATTGATGGATTGGCTGGAGAGGAACAAGAACTTGAACAGCTGGTACAGAGGCTTGACACCTCCTCCAGAGCCTATGGAATGGAATGGAAATAAGTGCAGAGAAAACCAAAATGATGACCAACAACACCAATGGCATCAACACGGACATCAAAGTCCAAGGCCAATCCCTCAACACAGTGCATAGCTTCAAATATTTAGGAGCTATTGTATCAGACAATGGGTCCCGACAGGAAGTCCTTTCCAAGATCGCACAAACAACTGCTGCTCTGGCGAGGTTCAATCCAATTTGAAAAGACGAGGTTCAATCCAATTTGAAAAGACAGAACCGTCAGCCTACATTCCAAGATAAGACTGCTGCGCTCCCTTGTCATTTCCATCTTCCTATACGCTTGCGAAACATGGACCCTCATAGCAAATCTACAACGAATAATACAAAGCATGGAGATGTGGTGCTACAGAAGACTTCTGGGCATTTCCTATACCCAGTACATCACCAACGGCGAAGTCCGACAGACCATCACACAAGCCATTGGACAACACGATGACATGCTCACAGTGGTGAAAAAACGGAAACTCCGATGGTATGGCCACGTCACCAGATCATCATGTCTTGCAAAGACCATCCTGCAAGGCACAGTGCAAGGCGGTAGAAGAAGAGGGAGACCGAAAAAGAGGTGGGAGGACAACATTCGAGAATGGACTGGTTTGACACTGAGCGAAACAATCAGGGTTGCTGAGGACAGGGAAAGATGGAGTACGCTGGTTAAACGATCATCTGTGGTGCCCCTACGATCTTTGAGTTACGGGGAAGGATATGATAGGATGTACATACAGTACACAGGCACAAATATTAAGCTATAAAACATCATATATCGCGACTATTTTCGAAAATTCCGGAAAATCCGCGATATATTTTCTCATATAATATAATGAAAAAAAAAATCCGCGAAGTCGTCAATCCGCGAATGTCGAACCGCGAAGTAGCGAGGGTTCACTGTATATTGAAATAGATCTGCGAGAAACATCTTTTTACATGTTTGTAGTATAGAGATCCCTATAAAAATAATTGAATCTCTGTATTGCATTTACTACAACTGGCTATAACGTCACTTTCATAATTATATTTGTGACTCGCATGCATGCAATGTTTTATTGATATTTCTTTCATTTATTTTTTCACTATTAAGTTACCAGCGTCAGAGTACGCACGCGCGCACGCACGCACGCTCACACGTACACACAGGTACGAACACACAAACACGCACACACACACACACGCACGCACACGCAAATACACACTAACACACGAATCTAAACCATTTGTTAGCCGTCATTCCCTATATAATAAAATGATGCGAATGTAATTTGAACCTTGGCGGCTAACTTGCACCACAGGTTCAATATACCAGAAAAAACGGGACTCGATTTAACCCTACACTTGTAAATCTGCAGCAAATGCAAGGTGCTCGAAGAGCACTAACAATTTATTTATGAACAGAATTACTGCAGAATGACCGGGTATTGTTCACAATATCATCCACATAAATTCCATTCTTTAAAAATCAAATGCTCACCAAAGACTGTCAAACAATATTTTAGAAAACCATGGAAGAAAACAAGCTGAGCTCACCGTCTGTGTTTCTTTTTTTGTAAACGCCATGACGAGTGTACAAGTGAGTTAATTCATATAAACGCCTCTAAGAAAAAAAAATCAGGACCTATCTCCCTTTAGTTTCAGAGATAATGCAGTGGTCCAATATACCGCGAGGTCCAAGTTACCCACCTTTCCCTTACATTGTTTACGAAAATAAATCATGATTTAGGAAAATAAGGCATTGTTGCTAAATAAGGGAATTATTTATCAATATAATGCATTGTGCAATGTATTATGTGAAATAATGTACTTTTTAGACATGTTTGTAAATAATGATTTGTGTACCTACATATTGCCTTAATTAGCAGAATTTGCTAATCTATCTGGAATAAACTCCCTCATTTACTCCGTCACTCCACTTCTATGCTGTCATTCAAAACCTCTTTAAAAACTCATCTCTTCCATCTTCCTCACTAAACTTTCCTCTTCATATTTCAAAACTGCTGTGTTTGGTCAGATTGCATGGTATGTCTGAATGTGTTAATGTTTGCCATTGTAAACGCCTAGGGCTTGTAAAAGGTTAGGCGTATAAATTTACATTTCATTCATTCATTCATTATTTAGAAGATGTTGCTAAACAATGCATTATTTATTTAGGGACTGCAATTTTTATAATTTAGGGAATTTTAGGATTCTCTTAAAAACTTGGTTTTTATAATTTGCTTTCTATAATCAAATGCAATGCCTTTCCAAAGATTGTGTATCACAAATTTGTTTAAACAAGTAATTTTAGAAAATTCTCAAGAATATCCACCGACGAAAATTATCAACGTTACTTAAACTTCTTCTATCAACAACCCATAATCAAGTCAAAGGTATTATGCTCTATTATTGCACGCTTTGCAAATCCAAATGATCGGATCTATCGTGCGCGTCTCAAACGTAACACAGTGGTGAAAAAACGGAAACTCCGATGGTATGGCCACATCACCAGAGCATCAGGCTTTGCAAAGACCATCCTGCAAGGCACGGTGCAAGGAGGCAGAAGGAGAGGAAGACAGGAAAAGAGGCGGGAAGACACCATTCGAGAATGGACTGGCTTGTCACTGAGCGAAGCCATGAGAACTGCTGAGGACAGAGAAAGATGGAGTATGATGGTTAACGATCATCTGTGGTGCCCCTACGACTTTCGAGTTACAGGATACGATAGGATAGGATAGGATAGGATAGGATAGGATAGGACAAAATAAAATAATAGTAAAAACAATAAAATATTACCCTTGACCTTTAATTTAAACGAGGTTTTTTACTCAGATGCAAGAGGCGGCTGACAGGACAGTGACCTGAGAAGGTGTTGTCTCGATCGCACACGTTGAAACCCCGGTAATGTTATGTTTATGTTAACATACAGGTGGGGCAGGATAGAAGAAGATGATGAGAAAGAAGAACAGGAGGAGAAAGAAGAAGAGGAGAAAAAAGAAGAAGGAAAAAGAAGAAGCTGAAAGAAGAAAAGGAGAAGAAGAGGAGAAAGAGGATGAGAAAGAGGAAGAGGAGACAGAGCAGAAGAAGAAGAAGAAGAAGAAGAAGAAGAAGAAGAAGAAGAAGAAGAACAACAACAACAACAACAACAACAACAACAACAACAACAACAAAACAACAACAAAAATATAAGATAATGACAAGACGAACTTGATTGATTGATTGATTGATTGTTGCTTTAGGTCCAGCGGACTCTTCCGAGCCAAATCAGGACCGGACAACCCCCGATCCGCATAAAAGATCTGCTGAAACAACCCTAGTGGGAAAACTGAATGTCCTCCACCGGCCAGTCACTTTACAATAAAGACATCCCACGCAGGGGACGGCTGAGGCTTTACCCTAACTAATCGAACCCCCGGTTACAAAAACAAAATAGAATACAAACATCATTATAAATTATCAACAAAACACATACATATAAAATGCCTATATTGCTAAATAATAACATCATAGGAAGCCCTAGTGACCACCCGCAGAAAGCGTCCAATACTCCCAAGCTGATCCAACAGACCTCATACACAAACAAGGAGTCTTGTCCAGGAAGAGTTTTCAAGAAAAAAGGTAGGTCATTGATCTAGCGAAGAAGAAGATAGTATAGCAGAGTGATAGGACAGAGCAGGAATGGGAAAGAGCAAATGAGGAAGACAGCGACAGTGGGAATTTAAAGCACTAAATTTCCAGAAAGTGTGGATACTATTTATACTGAAACCCCCGGCACTCCAACGGGGGTACTGTTGCCGCAGTGAATCGGTCATGCCTATAAAGGAAAGACAGGTTTTCAACTGGGGCTTTCACTTTTCCCTTTATAGGTTAGAACAATCTACAGTAGCAAGATTGCTCATGACCCCAAGGGGTAACAAGACGAAATAAGCCCAGTAATAACTGATGAGTAAAGAAAAAATAAGTCGACCATAGTCTCGCGTGTAAAAAAATAAAAATAATAATAATAATAGTAAGCATTAAATCTTTAATAATGTTAACAGTATAGTAATGGCTTGTCGGACAATTAGATATGACACGAACAATCCGAAGACGTAAATGATTCGCTTTGCAAACCTTAATTTGACCTGTTAGCATCTTGACCCCCCCCCCCCCCCCCACTAAAGGTTTCCTCCGAAGGCCAGGTGTGTATCTAGTCTTTTGAACCCTTTTTGCCTTCATCACAACCTTTGTAAAGTATCAGTTCTGTTCCTTGGGTGACACTACTACACGACGGAAATGTTGATCACGAGTAAGGTGCCATACCTTACGCGTGTCAATATTTTCGTCGCGTGGTAGTTTCACCTCTTTCTCTCCCCCTCGCCCCCCTCTCCGCCACCGCCCTTCTTCCCTTTCCGTTAGCCTCCATGTCAGTGGAAATAATAATTATTGTCAGACTGAAGATTTCACTGACTTGGGGTAACAAAAAGTCACAACTGCCGAGTGAGAGGGAGAGAGAGTGTTAAGGATATTGGGGGGGGGGAGGGGGAGTGATAGAAGAGAGATGTAGTCCTTGAATTACTTACTGATAAAATGTCTACTTACGATCACTATTTTGTACACACGCACAGGCACACAAAAGTCCAAAAGGAAAAAGAATACCTCACAGGGAGCTGATGCCTACCGAAAAATCAACAATAATATCCGAAAGGCATACGCACATCCAGGTAGAACTGGATAGAAGATCAATGCCATGAAATAGAGAACATTCTGAACAAGAACACAGCAAGAAGGTCTTCCAGACTGTGAAGCGGCTGACAAGTGTTAAACAGCCCAAGGTCTCCACGATCCAAAGCAAGTCTGGCATATGCCTAACAGAAGAACAAGAAGTCTTAGATAAATGGACAGAGTACTACTCTGAACTTTACCACCACTCACTAAACGGAGAGCCATCAGTTCTAGAATGTCTCAAGAGTAGAGAGGAAGAAGAAATCCTCCCAATTCTCCGAGAAGTTGAGGCAGCAGTGCAATGGCTGAGGAAGGGGAAGTCAGCGGAAGTGGACAACATACTGCATAATTGTTTCAAGCAGGATGAGAATCGATGATTGACACCCTCACCGTTATCTGTAACACGATCTGGCAGAGTGGGGAGTGGCCTACACCATGAACCCAGTCGCTTGTCACCACTCTTCCCCAAAAAGGTAATCTTCAGGAGTGTGAAAACTACCGCGCCATCAACCTCATCAGCCATCCCAGCAAAGTCCTCCTGAAAATAATACTCAACAGGTTGAAACCCCAAGCTGAAGAAATCATAGCTAAAGAATAAGCAGAATTCGTGGTAAGTACCACTGAACAGATTTTAACCTCAGAATAATCTGCGAGAAATACCAACAGCACCAACAACATCTATATAATATGTTTGTAGACTTCAAAAAAGCGTTTGACTGAGTCTGGCATACAGCTCTGTGGGCAATCATGAAAGTGTACAACATAAGTCCTAACATTATTGAAGTCATCAAAAGCCTGTATCACAAGGCTAACAGCGCAGTCATCCACTCCAGGGCCATCGGGTATTGTTTCAGAACAGTAAACGGCGTGCGTCAAGGATGTATACTCTCTCCAACACTCTTCAACATCTTTCTGGAGCGCATCATGTCAGGTGCCTTTGCAGATCCTGAAGGCAGTCAGCATAGAGGTAGAGCAATCTCCAACCTCCGTTTTACCGATGACATTGATTAGCTGGAGAGGAACAAGAACTTGAACATCTTGTGCAGAGGCTTGACACCACCTCCAGAGCCTTTGGAATGGAAAGAAGTGCAGAAAAGACCAAAGTGATAACCAACACCACCAACGGCATCAACACGGACATCAAAGTCCAAGGCCAGTCCCTCAACTCGGTGCACAGCTTCAAATATTTAAAAGCAATTGTATCAGACTATGGGTCCCGACAGGAAGTCATCTCCAGGATAGCACAAAAAACTGCAGCCATGAAAAAGTTGAAGCCAGTTTGGAAAAACAGGACCATCAATCTACACTCCAAGGTACGGTTGCTGCGCTACCTTGCCATCGCCATCTTCCTATACGCTTGCGAAACATGGAAACTCACAGCAGACCTACAACTAAGAATACAAAGCGTGGGGATAAGGTGCATAAGACTTATGGGTATTTCCTATACCCAGCAGATCACCAACGACGAAGTCCGACAGACCATCAGTGGTGAAGAAACGTAAACTCCGATGGTATGGCCACGTCACCAGAGCATCTGGCCTTGCAAAGACCATCCTATAAGGCACTGTGCAAGGAGGCAGAAGAAGAGGGAGACAGAAAAAGAGGTGGGAGGACAACATTCGAGAATGGACTGGCTTGACACTGAGCGAGGCCATGAGGGTTGCTGAGGACAGGGAAAGATGGAGTACGCTGGTTAAACGATCCTCTGTGGTGCCCCAACGACCTCCGTGTTACGGGTTAAGATAGGATAGGACACACACGCACACACATTCAACCAGTAAGAAACACACCTGTTTTTATACATGTGCTTTTATGCAGCACACGCAATTGTTCCATCATACACACAGACGCGCGCGCGCGCTCTCTCTCACACACACACACACACACTCTCTCTCTCTCTCTCTCTCACACACACACACACACACATACACACACACATGCTGTTAAAACTGTTTTTGTTCTTCAAAATCCTTCTGCTGAATTTCAAAGGAAACTTGCCATAAATTTCAAAGGAAACTTGCCATGTACACTTTCTACAGCTTAAAACAGAGAGAATCTGCACTGACGTGAACGGATTTTTTTAAATTTAAATTTAAATTTGGGTGTGTTTGTGCTATCTTTGAGTGCTACCAAAGGGATAAGACGTTATATGATTGCTAAATATGCCTGTAGCATTCGTGTGTGTGTTCATAAAATATGTTATAAAAGAAATACGAGCTAAACAGTGAAAGAAGGGAAATGTTAAAGATGAGAACAAAAGAAAAATGGTGGGGAAAATGAGAAGAAATGAAATGGAAAGAAAGTATAAGAAAGGGAAAATAAAAAGAAACAAGAGGCAAGAAATTACAAAATATTTATAAAAGTTACATACAAAGTAAAAAGAAAAGTTATGGAAATAAAAAAAAATAAGAAAAAGATGGAAATTAAGTAAACGTAAATTGAGAAAGTCCTTATGAATTTTACTTATTCTGCAATTGAATTGATATTAAATGTGTATGCGTGTGTGTGTGTGTGCGTGTGTGTGTGTGTGTGTGTGAGTGTGTGTTGATTTATGTTTATTTATTCCCATGGTAAACTCCCTCCCCAAACTGTATGGGCCGGAGGCCTAATAAAAACAGTGTCAAAAGTCTCTTTCTCTCTCTCTCTCTCTCTCTCTCTCTCTCTCACACACACACACACACACACACACACACACGGGCGGGCATACATTAGAAGTATACTGCAGTGCTTTCGCAAAGAAGGCAACCCACATTTCGCCCTTCTCAGTGACAATTACAAACATTATCCCCAATCCCAAAATCTACTTTGCCTATCAGTTTAAACATTAAAGTTAAAACTATTAAAGAAAGGGCGCTACATTAAAAAATATATCTTTACTTACGCTCTGGGCATAAAGCTGGGTTTGATCTCCAATGTTAGACAAATTATTAACAGTTAAAAGTGAATCTGAGGTCATATTTTCGAACTTTTACATTACATAGCATGCATGATCATAGAAGAGTTTATAAAACCCCAGTTTTGAGCTGAAATCTCTAAAAGTAAACGTGTACCCAGCATTAAAGACGTTGCGTCATTAGTATGTCGTCACCTAGCTCGCGATGTTCCTAATATAATGTTACTACGCGTCAAACGCGACGAGAACAAAGTCGCCTAGAAACAGCCGAAGTAAGGCCGCTGATGGTGCAGTTGCGGGGCAGTCACGCACATAAAACTCAACACTTTTCGCACCTGTGTAAAGGCACGATGAACAAACACGCGAGTGATCGAACGGTGAATGGTTTTCCAGACCAGCTTAACCAGTTTTGTGTGTAGACGACATCATCACCCCACATCCGGGTCTTCAGTGCGGGAAGGATTTCTTCCTCCTCCTCCTTTTTTTCTCTTCCTCCTTCTTTTGCTTCCTCCTCCTTCTTCATCATCATTCCTCCGCACCATTCCCCTTCCCCTTCTTCTTATTTTTCTTTATTAGAACCAATAGTTTGGCTGTGTGAGAGAGGGTCTCCCGTTGCACAATTAGCATGAGACATTTCTCCCCTCAGTCCCTACAATACAATATCGTCTTTTTTTTAATACCCAAGCAAACATTGTTACTAAAATTCTGGAAACGCTTTACCCGTTTACTTTAGACCTTCAGTCATGGCGACCAACACAGATTGTGAACGTAGAATAACAACTAAATAGGTGTGAAGCAGATTTAAGCTCGTTTTTACAGAGAATCGCTCTTTTAATAATATTATACAGAGGAGTAGTAGTAGTAATAGTAGTAGTAGTAGTAGCAGCAGCAGCAGCAGCAGTAGTAGTAGTAGTAGTAGTAGTAGTAGTAGTAGTAGTAGTAGTAGTAGTAGTAGTAGTAGTAGTAGTAGTAGTTTGCTCTCTATGTCTTTTGGGTTCACCTATAACTAAACTAGCTTACTCAGTAGCGCAGTGGTGTTGGGCAGGCGCTAGAAATGTTTTGTTATGCAACGTCGAGCGCTGTTAGTACTTGGACGAGTTACCCTACTTGGAAGGCAACCACCGAACGACACAAAGAATGAAACAAGCGCGAAAACACGCCCTAGTCTACCAAGCTGTGAACGGGGAACCTGGCTTTCTTATAGAACCGGGGAATGTAAGGCCGCGAGAGAGAGAGAGAGAGAGAGAGAGAGAGAGAGAGAGAGAGAGAGAGAGAGAGAGAGAGAGAGAGAGAAAGAGAGAGAGAGAGAGGGAGAGAGAGAGAGAGAGAGGGAGAGAGAGAGAGAGAGAGAGAGAGAGAGAGAGAGGAGATTGTCACTGCTGGCCCAGATTTTAAAAAAAAAGGTCCCCAACGACCGAAAGGTTACAGGACTAGCTTTACCCTTTATCTTCATACTAGTGTTCCTTGTGGGGAGGCAAAGGGCGTGCGCTATACAAACAACCCCAGCTGGCACCTGACTTCCACAATACCATTCCATCAGCCACGCAACAAGGAAAGTCATGTCTGGTGCTCCTGCAGTGTGCAACACTGGGCTGAGTGACGGAAGGCGGGGAGAGACGGGGAGTGGGGGGTAAGGGGGAGGGTAGAGTGCTCAGAGAGCGAGAGAGACAGAGAGAGACAGAGACTGACAAACAGAGAGAGACACACACAGAGCTGCCTGTTTATAGCGTTTTTTGTTTGCAAATAAATAGGGAAGATAATTTTAGTCCGCCATTTTGTTTTTTGTGATTGATGCTGAAACAGTGACTTCTACAGCTGGTCTATGGATGTAAGGCAGATATAGATTCAGCACCCAACATTCATTTAGAAACAACACACAGTAAGCGCTTTTCCGATGAATTGTCGGACAAAGAATTTTAGGTTCCATTTTCGTAAAATAATATTAGACAGCACACACACAAATGTTTGAATATATTAGCAAAACAGTCTAATAACCTGTCTTAATTGGTTCGTGGAAGGTTCAGGGAGGTTCAAAAACGTTTGTTTTTTCGAGGATCTCAGATACCGAACCTAGGTTCCTGAACATTTTTTTTTTCAAAAGGTTCAGCAACCTAGGTTCGGGATCTGAGTATCTCGAGAAAAAAAATTGTGAACCTCCTCTAACCTTCCGATTAAGACAAGCCATTAGCGTGAAGTAGACATTTTGGTCAGTTTAGGCGTAATTTGGATTTCCACTTCAGACAAGCCATTAGCGTGAAGTAGACATTTTGGTCAGTTTAGGCGTAATTTGGATTTCCACTTCAGACAAGCCATTAGCGTGAAGTAGACATTTTGGTCAGTTTAGGCGTAATTTGGATTTCCACTTCAGACAAGCCATTAGCGTGAAGTAGACATTTTGGTCAGTTTAGGCGTAATTTGGATTTCCACTTCAGACAAGCCATTAGCGTGAAGTAGACATTTTGGTCAGTTTAGGCGTAATTTGGATTTCCACTTCAGACAAGCCATTAGCGTGAAGAAGACATTTTGGTCAGTTTAGGCGTAATTTGGATTTCCACTTCAGACAAGCCATTAGCGTGAAGAAGACATTTTGGTCAGTTTAGGCGTAATTTGGATTTCCACTTCAGACAAGCCATTAGCGTGAAGAAGACATTTTGGTCAGTTTAGGCGTAATTTGGATTTCCACTTCAGACAAGCCATTAGCGTGAAGAAGACATTTTGGTCAGTTTAGGCGTAATTTGGATTTCCACTTCAGACAAGCCATTAGCGTGAAGAAGACATTTTGGTCAGTTTAGGCGTAATTTGGATTTCCACTTCAGACAAGCCATTAGCGTGAAGTAGACATTTTGGTTAGTTTAGAAAAAATTTTGATTTCCACTTCAGACAAGCCATTAGCGTGAAGTAGACATTTTGCTCAGTTTAGGCGTAATTTGGATTTCCACTTCAGACGAACTTTAAACCCAGAAGGGTGTTTAGAACTCTGGATGACACAAAGAACCTTTGTGACGCCATTTGGCCCCGCTCACACACTAACCCAGCACAAGCAGTCCAACTGACATTTGCTCTTCCAAACAGTTTGGGTGTTTTACATTTGAAGAGAGAGGGAGATACAGAAGCGTTGGGAGTGAGAGTGAGAAAAAGAAACAGAGACAGAGAGAGTGAGTAAATGAAAGAAAAGTGGTGTAGAGTGAGGGGGAGAGAAAGAGAGAGACGACAGGATTATGGAAGGTGGGAGGGAGGGAGAAAGAAAGAGCGAGACAGAGAGAGAGAGAGCAAGAGAGAGAGACCCCCACCAGACAGACAGACAGACACTGACAGACAGAAGAAGAAGAAGGAGATGAAAGAACAAGAAGAAAGGCCGATGTAGAGATCTCTTATTTAGAGCTTTACAAATTCAAGAGCTGCTCAAGGCGCTGGCCAATACAGAATCTACCTCAAGCCGTCCCAGGCGCCAACTTGCGCATTGCAGCCTTTGGGCGCATAGTCTGACGCCCAGACGACTGAGCACAATCCTTGGCAACCGGGGATAGGAAGAATGGACTTAGTGCGTGCTGGGTATATTTGTGTAGCCGGCACTCACCGGTCTAGGACATGAGCGTTAGGATCTTTAAAGTTCATGCGTGTACAGAATAGTCCTCGGTTTATATTTTCATTCGAAGATTAAGAAATTTATCAGGTTGCACTATGCAAAAACATTTTATTTACATTACGCATGTACGCACGGACGAATAAACACACACATACAGGCAGAAAAGGTGAAAGAAGAAAACGACGATGACGACGACCACGAAGAAGAAGAAGAAGAAGAAGAAGAAGAAGAAGAAGAAGAAGAAGAAGAAGAAGAAGACCAACAACAACAACAAGAGAGATGATAATGATGATGATGATGATGATGATGATGATGATGATGATGATGATGATGATGATGATGATGATGATGATGATGATGATGATGATGATGATGCCCAATCAACAAAGCGAACCAATAAAACCACTACAAGTTTTGTTGTTGATGTTAATTATGAAGAAGATGGAAGTTGTGCAAAAGCATAAGGATGAAATGAAGCGAACAGTAATTTAGAAGAAGAAGAAAAAAAAAAGAAGAGGGCTCTCTCTCCAAACTTTCTAGCCAAATGTCACTTTTTAGGACAAGACCAGGGTAAAGTCCCTCATAATATGAGGGACAACCCTGCTTTTGTCAAAACAAGTCACAAATGTTCTATGATGATGATGATTGATTACAACGAATTGAACTATTATTATTATTATTTTGTACAACCAGACACCATGTCTGCCTGGCGTGTTCGGCATTAGTTGGTAAGCAGATGACATCGACAAAGGAGAAAAGGGAAAAAGGTAAAGGTGGTCTCATAGCCTTGTGGCCGTAGGGGAGCGTGATGTTGGAGATCACACTTATCTTTGGCCAGCGTAATGAGGGTGATGCCCATCTCTCTCCCTCGCTGTTTTACCTTCCCCACCCTTAAGAGAGTAGGTACTCAGTCACAGTTGAGTCAACTGGGGGCGTTGTTATTATTCGCTTCACAGTTTGCGGTCACCCATCCAAGTGCTAACCGTACTGGACGGTGCTTAACTTGCGACACAGTAGCGAGTGCTCCAACCACTGTACTATCCGACACCCCTAAAATAAGAACAGATATTTTATTTGAAATTAATAATAATAATAATAATAATAATAATAATAATAATAATAATAATAATAATAATAATAATAATAATAATAATAATGATAGTGTACACTTGATATAGCGCGTTTTCATACAAAAGCTCAAGGCGCTTTACAATTATATCCAGTTACACATACATACTACACACATAGGAAGCACGATACTTAAAACCAACATCAGCAAACAAGCAAAGCATACCCAAAGCAAGACATCAACAACATAGCCATACATACAAAGCGCGAAAGGACATACAAGCACGTAGTTAAACCACGGCAATATAAAAACACTAAACATACAAGCAAATCATAGTACAAGTGCATACAGGACGTCAGCAAACCAGCAAAGCAAACTCGAGGCTAGACATTAAAATCAAGACATCAGCAAACCAACAAAACGAACCCAAGCAAGACAATTACAGTCAACAAAATAGCCATACACACAGCATAATACAAACACAGCACATCAATACTCTATAATATATCCAAAGGTATTGAAGTTACCTTTTGCTGGATTCTTTCTCATTCCTGTATTTATTGGAGTGATGTAGTTGATAAACAAGGAGCAATTAAAGCCTACAATTCTATTACAAATTATAAAATAAAGCTTTCAGTATCTGAATTACTATCGTTATTTTTGTTTTAAAGTATATATATATATATATATATATATATATATATATATATATATATATATATATATATATATATATATATATATATATATATATATATATATACATATATATACTTTAAAACAAAAATAACGATAGTAATATATATATATATATTCTAAACTACCTTACATTAAGAAAGTTGTGAATTTTTCTTCTCCAAGACATTTTTGTAGGTTTATTAATAAACTAAGAGTACATTCATGGAACACCAAGTGTTTAACTTGTTTACATCCAATATCTGTTAAACGTATTTGATATAAATGTCTTATTGTATTCCACTATATAAAGAAAAGAACATCAATATTGAAGAATCCATTGAAATGGTATTGCATAGTCCCGCGCTAATAGACATTGCCCGCATACTTTACATGGCCGCAGTTGGCAAATTTTTGTAATAATATTACTTTTTATGGTTATGGTTCAACTTTAAGTTCTTAGATTTACTTTTATGTTTGTGTCCATGTATGAGAAAGAGTGTATGGTATAAAATCACATAATGTGTGTGAAAAGACGGTAAAATAAATTATTGAATTGAACATTGAATTGATTTCGTCCGTTGCGATATTGGAAACAGCGTCCTCGGCATAGGAAATCAGCGTCCCATCGGGAGACCACGAGCGGCAAGAGTCAAAGCGTAGATTGTAGACGGCGCGGTGCAAAGAGGCAGAAGAAAAAGTTGACAGAAAAAGAGGTGGGAGGACAACATTCGAGGATGGACTGGCTTGACACTGTACTGAGCGAAGCCATGATGGTTGATAGTACAGAGATAGTTGGAGTACGCTGGTTAAACGATTATCTGTGGTGCCCCAACGACTTCCGAGTTACGGAATAGGATAGGATAGGATAAAGGAAACGGGACGGCCCTGTCTTAAAAGGTTTCTATTTTTGTCTGGCCCTTATAGGTGGCTGACATCATGACGGGAGACAAAGAGGTCTTTGAGCTGATATTGAAACCACGTGACTTGCACGCAATATCAGAGGGAACTACTTGACTCCGGTCTTCACATGCAGCCTGTTTATCTTGGCCACTCTCTCTTCTCAGACGATTGGCGGGCGTGGGGAGAGGGTGTGGAAAGGGGTGGGAGTATGTCTGCGTGCGCGAGGGTGCCACATTTTCACACAGCGCGGAGAGACTTTTTATCGGGGTGGCTCGTTAGCGTCGAGGTAGAACGCTTAGCCTCCAGTGCCGAATGGAATGGTTGGTTGTAAGAGATCCCCGATAGCAAAGCGTATCTATCTGCCACCCACCATGCGTTAGGCTCCTCTGCGAGGGAAGGAGCGAGAGAAGGGGGTGGGTGGGTGGGAGAGAGTTAAGACGAAATGGGGGAGGGGGAGAGAGTGTGAGAGAGACGTAAGACGTAAGACATTTTTTTAATTGCGTAAACAAACAATGCTCATTGCAATGGGAGATGGGATTACAAAAGTGAGGGAGAAGGTTAGGGAGAGAGAGGAGAGAAAAAGAGAGAGGGGGTAGAGAGGAGAGAGAAGATGTGGGGACGGGGGGGGGGGTGGAGGAATAGAAGAGAGAAAGGTGATAGAAGAGAGAGGGGGATGAACAAATAAAGAGAAGGGGAGGAACGGAGAGAGAGGGGGAGGAATGGAGAGAGAGAGGACGGGAGAGAGAGAGAAGAGAGAGGGGAGAGAGACGGTGGGTGATAAAAACTATGGAAAGATATTAATCATTAATCATGCCTTGCCTTACAAACATCACTCAAACATCATAGTGCAGTAGTCAAAATGTCGGATGAAAATGTGAGACAGAAAAAAGGAGGTGGGAGGGAGGGGGACGGAAGGTGCGAGGGAGGGGAGGGGGGACAGGAGGGGTAGTTTGGTTGGGAGAGATCTATGAATTTCTTCTGCATTCAAAGGCCACGGTGTTAATAAGTGGGGATGAAAGGAGTTCTGGATTTTTGTTTTCTTCGTTTTTCTTTTTTTCAATCCGAAACAAAGGTCAGATGCCAGCGACCCCACTACTACACAGACGGAATATACATCAACCAGACCTATATTCTACAAGTTCACTAAAGTCACACACAAACACACAAAAATAACACTAGGTTCAGGAAGCAAACCATTGCAGTGAGGAACCTAGCCCGCCTATAGCGGAACGTGCCAAACACGAACCGAGAAAATTTACATCACATCCCTAACATACAGCATCCAGACCTTCAATAACCATCAGCATCCAGACACAATACAATACAATACAATACAATACAATACAATACAACTTCACTGTTAGAAAAGAACAAGAAATGTGCCAATTTAACATCCATATCATTCTTATCAACCGGCACCATCCAAAAAATCGTTAACAACCTTTAACCTATTCAGGTCTTTGGTGCTGTCCGTTCTGCATAATGTACGGTTTTGCGGGAGCTCGACCTTATCAGCAATGTCTGGAAGTCATATTCAGGCACTGGAAATGAAATGCTACCGCAGAATGTTGAAATTGTCTGGAATTAAAACAATGACCAACGAGCACGTAAACAACATGATCACATCACTTGCGGGTCCTCAAGAACCACCCCTTGTCATTGTGAAGATGAGACAACTGCCATTGTTTGGTCTCGTCACCCACCGCAAACCATTCCGCAAGAAACAGTGGCAGGACGCAGGCGCAGAAGCAGACTGAAACCGCTAGGCAGACGATGTTAAAACATCGACATTTGTCCTAAACTATTAAAATAAACGTTTAGGATTATAGTCCCCGAATCGGCGAACATGCACGAATACTCTACAGAAAATTGATAGCTGCAGTTATATTGTAAAGTAGCTCAAAAACTACGCTGAAAAAGGTAGGGCAATCTCACAAACGCTGTTAGAAAACATTTCATCATCAATCTATTATGACGTCTGGAATGGGGATACCTAGCCTTAAATGATTGAGAAGAGAGAGGATGGGTTCAGTTCTAACGGAAGTTCCCATGCTATCAGCAGTGTTGTGTTGGTGCCAAAAATGTTGGAAGGATGCTCTCATTACACACATACACACCACTTCCGGCCACGGGAATAATTACAGCCTGTATCCGCACCACAATAGAGGAGGGTATCTGGAGGCATGTTATACCGTGGATACTCCGAATGGGGCGAAGATCACCCTCACAAAGTTGGCTGCCATTTGCATTCGAGCGTATCTAAGACTGCCCTCTCTCAAGTGAGAAGGCCTTGATTAGTCTCAACAACGCGGTGTGCTACCCCGAGCCCCGTGGAAGCATTTCCCCAGACGAGTGTTGTTTGGGGGTAATTTATGGCCCAGGTCTGCAGGTCATTGCCTGCACAGCAAAGTGCAACGCATGCACGCGACATCTGCTTACCAACTAACGCCGAACACGCCAGGCAGACATGGTGTCTGGTTGTACAAAATAATAATAATAGTCCAATTCGTTACAAACGCACACTTGTCCCTCACAGGGAAGCGCTAAGCCGGTTGCATAAACAGATTGAGCACACTTTCAAAATCTCAATCTGAATCGTAGGTAGATCAGACGATTACGAGATACCTAAAGCAGTATATTAAATAAAGAGTGGCAATAAAACTCCAATAAATCGGCTTAAAATTAACAATCTATTCTTTGATTTAATATTCATCAAATGTTGAAGTTTAAAAACTTTCTGATGATTAAAGAAGTGTTTTGGGAGAAGAGAAGTTCTGTTCTGTACAAGCACATCATTTTTGCATGTAAATAAATAATAAAACTCACCACCAATTTCATCCAGATCGCATATTGTACAACCGTTCATCTCTTGGTATATTAATGTATCTTTGTGATTGACTGGGTAATTTGTGACAGCTAAACCTGAATTTCAATAAATTCCTTCTAAGAAAAGGTGACAAACAAAGAAAAAGAAGAAGGAGAAGTAGTAGTAGTAGTAGTAGTAGTAGTAGTAGTAGTAGTAGTAGTAGTAGTAGTAGTAGTAGTAGTAGTAGTAGTAGTAGTAGTAGCAGCAGCAGTTGTACAGTAGTAGTAGTACAGTAGTAGTAACAGTAGTACAGTAGTAGTAGTAGCAGCAGTAGTAGCAGTAGAAACAGAAGAGGAAGGTAACGATGATGATGATTATGTTGATGATGTTGATGATGCGATGATGATGATGATGATGATGATGATGATGATGATGATGATGATGATGATGATGATGATGATGATGATGATGATGATGCCCAATCACCAAAGCGAACCAATAAAACCACTACAAGTTGTTGTTGTTGATGTTAATTATAAAGAAGATGGAAGTTTTGCAAAAGCAGGAGGATGAAATGAAGCGAACAGTAATTTAGAAGAAGAAGAAAAAAAAGAAGAGGGCTCTCTCTCCAAACTTTCTAGCCAAATGTCATCTTTTAGGACAAGACCAGGGTAAAGTCCCTCATAATATAAGGGACAACCCTGCTTTCGTCAAAACAAGTCACAAATGTTCTAACATCACAGCTATCACCTTAAGCTTGACCACAGACACTTAACGAAGTAGAATGGATCATCAGTAGGAAAGAATTAGTTGACCCTTCATAGCATTGCGGTGGTGGGCGCTTCACACTGGGGCGACTACACGTGGTTCTACTATCCGACATTTTTCGTTTATTTCAAAGTTTATAGTGAGAACTAAGGATTGAACTTTGGCAGTGATGTGTATGAATGCTTTAAAATGAGAGCGACGTTGTTTGTGGACGTGCTAGTGGCTGTGGCGGTAGTGTTTTGTGTGCTCAAATGTGGTGTGCTTGCGGCGAGTCAAGATGGCGGCGGTCACGCCGGTGTTCGCTACACACGCGAGTCGATCTTACTTCTGCAATCGTCGACCAGCCCCCCTCCCCCTGATCTCTACACCTTCCCCATAGAAATCATCCCCGATCACGATGCTAACGACACCAACGGACACCCCAAAACAGCCCCAAAGCGTAAACGTGGACAGAGAGGAGGAATACGACGAAGGTTGCGGCGCTACAAAACCCTTTTGCCCCTTCCCTCCATTGTAATGGCCAACACCCGATCACTACGACCCAAGCCCCCTAACTTCAATTTTGACGAACTGTGCGCCTATTGTCAGTTTCTGCAAGAGTTCAGAGATTCATGCTTATTATGCTTCACTGAGACGTGGTTAGATGACAAGATAACGGATGACAGCCTCTACATCGATGGATTTGGCGTTCCCTTTCGGGGAGACAGGGACCTATCTAATAGTGGCAAGGATGGCGGCGGTGGCGTTTGTATCTACGTGAATGAACAATACTGTAACCGGGCAAACGTCACCGTCAGGAAACAGCAAAGTACGCGTGACATTGACCTTCTGTCTATATCACTAAGGCCTAAATATCTGCCTCGAGAATTTGGGCAAATTTTCGTAACTGTTGTTTACCCTCACCCGGCAGCCAACCGTGACAGTGCAATAAGTGCGATCGCTGAGGCTGTGCGCTCCCTACAGCTGATAGCGCCTGACGCACCCAATTTTGTGCTGGGAGACTTTAATCACTGCGATCTGCGTCGGGCCCTTCCATCATTCAAGCAGTACGTGAATGTTACCACACGTCTTGATGCCACGCTAGACCTATGTTATGGTAATATCAAAGACGCATACAAATCTTTCCATCTGCCAAAGATAGGAAAGTCAGACCATGACACTATCCACCTAGTCCCTTCTTATAAACCGAAAATAAAGACTGAAAGTGTGGTGAGCAAGACAGTGAAAGTGTGGACGGAAGATGCGAGTGAAAGGTTGAAAGGCTGCTTTGAGTGTACTGATTGGAACGTGTTCTTGGAGTCCACAGATGATGTAGATAAAGCCACAGACGTTATAACTGATTATATTACATTTTGCGAAAACATGATTATTCCTACTAGAACAATAAAAATGTATCCAAACAACAAACCCTGGATCTCAAAGTCACTGAAGAGTACAATTAGTGAGAAAAAGGTAGCATTTCAGATGGGGGACAGAGAAGAAAGGATAAGAGTACAGAAGAAACTTAGAGATGAAATTAGGCATGCTAAACTAGAGTATAAGGACAAAGTAGAGGAAAAGTTTAAGTCAGGCAACATGCGGGAGGCGTGGAATGGTTTAAAAGTATTGACTGGTCAAAATAAGCCTAAGAGTAATTGTCAGCTTAGTGAAGAAAAGAGGAGCGAGTTTGCAGAAGAACTAAATGACTTCTATTGCCGCTTTGAGCGTAGCGATGTAGCAGACGACCTGCTAAATGTGATATCCGATCTGCAAGGGAGGGTGGAGGAAGTAGCGGGAGATAATCTAGGCATCTTGGACTGTGAGATTCAGGCGGCCGAGGTTGAGTCCCTTTTTCGTAAGGTTAACCCCCGCAAAGCTTTTGGCCCGGACAACGTCGGTGGTAAATTGTTAAAATCTTGTGCTTCCCAGCTGTGTGAGGTTTTTAGCAAGTTGTTCACTTGGTCTTTAAAAACCTCTGTTGTTCCATCTGTGTGGAAAAATTCAACTATATGTCCCGTTCCCAAGTCCAGGAGCCCATCAGAACTAAATGATTATAGACCAGTAGCCCTCACTAGTATAGTGATGAAGTGTTTTGAACGCATTGTGTTGAAGTTTCTCCTCCTTAGTACACAAACGTCCCTAGACCCACTTCAGTTTGCATACAAGCCCAATAGATCAACCGATGACGCAACACTCACTCTCCTCAACAATGCCTACGTCCACCTTGAACAACCTGGTTCTTTTGTTAGGATTCTATTCATAGACTTCTCTTCCGCTTTTAACACCATACAACCCCACCTCATGGCTCGCAAACTTCTGGCTCTGAATGTCAGCCCGAGACTGGTTCTTTGGATTGTCAACTTTCTTGTCAACCGTTCACAGTCTGTCCGCTTTCAACACTGTCTTTCTTCCTCCCGTTCCACCTCCACTGGCTCTCCCCAAGGCACTGTTCTCTCCCCTGTTCTCTTCACACTCTATACAAACGACTGCTCTGGCTCCACTGACACCCCTTTCATCAAATACTCTGACGACACCGCTCTACAAAATCTCTCAAATTCTCACTCTGTCTATGTAGAAGAAGTCTCTAAGTTCACCGCGTGGTGCACTGATAACTATCTCAACCTGAATGTAAAGAAGACAAAAGAACTGATAATAGATTTCAGAAGAAACCCTGGTGTCATACCAGACTTGGAGATAGGGGGAGAAAGGGTGGAAAGAGTCAATGAGTACAAATACTTAGGCACCATTGTAGACAGTAAACTCAATTTTAATTCCAACACAACAAGCATACACAAGAAATGTCAATCCAGAATATATTGCCTTCAGAAGCTTCGCTCCCTCAATGTCAGTCGTCCTGTGTTAACCAACTTTTACAAATGTTTTGTTCAGTCTGTTGTGACCTTTGGCTTCCTGTGTTGGTATGGAGGGTTGAGTGAGAAACACAAAAATGTATTGAACAGGATTGTACACGTCTGTGCGAAAGTGACGGGTGAAAGGCAGGATGAATTGTGTGTGTTGTACGAACGTCAGGCTGAGCGAAAGGCATATCAGATTGCGAGTGACCCGAGCCATGTTCTGGCTACACACTATGAACTCATGCCGTCAGGGCGCAGACATCGAATGCCAAAACTGTCCACAGTGAGAGCAAGAAAGAGTTTTGTGCCCAATTCTATTCATGTTATGAATATGTCGCGAGCAAGATTGTAGGAATGAGTGTTCATGATCTATGTACAATTGTGTTTATTGTGAGATATGTTTTATTATTTTATTTTTTAAATGCAATGTTGAAGTGAAATTTGGATTATATCCTAGTTAATAATGTTTCTCCTAGTTACTGTGGGGGTGTGCGTGTGTGAATGAGTGGGTATGTGTGAAGGATGAGAAGATAGTTTGGAATTAACGTTGTAATAATATGCAGTGAGAAAGGCAATATCTAGTCTATGTATCTTAGAAAATAACATGTTTAATGTTGGAATAATGTTGCACTATTTAGTCTATGTATCTTAGAGAAATGACATGTTCAATGTTGGAATAAATGTGATAGTAAGTGTGTGCTGTGCAAGAACTTGAAAGTAATGTCCAGTCTATATGCCGTATAAGGAGTAAGGAAATGAATATGATGTGTGTTATATAATTATGTATGCATAATGTGCTAAAACGTTTCTTAGTTCTTTCCCATGTACTCTAAAATTGTTATGTCGGATTGTATTGTAGACCATGTATTGAATTTCTCAGTTTGAGATCAATAAAGTTATATTGTATTGTATTGCAGCAGTAGTTTGTGTTGTATCTACCACTGCGCTATCGCGGGTACGCCCAACTTCATGACCCTGTGACTTAGAACTCCAATTCCAAAGAAGCGCGCGTAATGACCCTGTGACTTTGATCACCAATTCCATAGAAGCGCGCGTAATGACCCTGTGACTTCATATACCAATTCCACAGGTGCGCGCGTAATAATGACCCTTTGACTTGATATTTCAATTCCAAAGAAGCGCTCTTTGAAGTGTTAATTTTATTGGCGCTATTGTGACTCCGCTTTATCTGAACGAAGCAAACGGGAAACCTGCAATGATAGGATACGAACTATCTGCAAGTCAAACATTCTCAAAATGGGACCAGACAATTTTTAGAAACAGCACAGAACGTGTTTAGAAAAAGGTGAAGCACAATGACATTGACTTTTGAGAAAGTATAAATACGAACGATCGAACGTGCTTAGCTCCACCCGTGGGGGTGCCGGGGGTTTCAGTATAAATAGTATCCCCACTTTCTGGAAATTTAGTGCTTTAAATTCCCACTGTCGCTGTCTTTCTCCTTTGTTCTTTCTCATTCCTACTCTGTTCTATCAATCTACTATGCAATCTTCTTCTTCGCTAGACCAACCACCAACCTTTTTTCTTGAAAACTCTTCCGGGACAAAACTCCTTATTTGTGTGTGAGGTCTGTTGGATCAGTTTGGGAGTATTTGATGCTTTCTGCCAAATGGTCACTGGGGCTTCCTATGATGTTATTATTTGGCAATGTAGGCATTTTATATGTATGTGTTTTGCTGATATTTTATAATGATGCTTGTATTCTTTTTTTTTGTAAATGGGGGTTCGATAAATTAGAGTATAGCCACAGCGTCCCCTGCGTGGGATGTTTCTATTGTAAAATGACCGGCTGGTGGAGTGCCTTCAGTGTTATCACTAGGGTTTACGTTTACGTTAAATAGATTAAAGTTCCCGGATACAATAGCATATAGGGGACTGTACCACTATGGTTGTTTCGGCAGATCGTTTATGCGGATCAAGCCGGGGTGAGCTCTCTTTCAGCGAAGTTGTGGTCTTGATTTTTTGGTCCTGATTCGGCTCTCTGCAGTCCGCTGGACCCTGTAAGCAATGAATAACTAACTAACTAACATGCTTAGCGGTAGGTAAAGTATTTTTATTGTATAAACAAGATGGCAAACCATTTAAATGTATTTCCAGTCATTCAAACACGCAGCCGAACAAATAAGCATGTTCAAAAGGGTTACGTCAAATCGTGAAGCGACAAATAACAACGCCCCCAATTGACTCAACTGTGACTGAGTACCTACTCTCTTAAGGGTAGGGAAGGTAAAGCAGCGAGGGAGAGAGATGGGCATCACCCTCATTACGCTGGCCCAAGATAAATGTGATCTCCAACATCACGCTCCCCTACGGCCACTAGGCTATGGGACCACCTTTACCTTTTTTAAAAGGGTTAATTTTTTTTAATTAGTGTTGTGAATCGGCTTTGTCCTAGCGAAAAATGCTTTAGCGGTAGTTGAAGTATGCACACACAAATATAAAAAAATATAATAAAAAGATGAAGTTCAGCTCAGTTATTCTGCCGTTTTTTGAGTTACGGAGCAAAATGTGTTTAGCAATAACACGACTCCAGTTACCTTGACCTTTGCGGTACAGCAAAATAATATTACGGAACGGGAGATGGGTCACTAACCCAGGTAATGTTCCAAAGAAGTTTGGTCAAAATCGGTACAGTGGTTATTGAGATATGGCTCCTAACGGACCGAAAGACCGACACTTGGCTCGTTTTGATTCCTCCCGACTATTTCAAAGTATTTCCAGACAAATCTAGATTGACACAAACAGGATCAAAGATAAACAAATGAGAATAGGAAAAAGAAGAAGGAGAACAAAAGAAGTAAGAGCTCATTTAGAAAGAGACAAGAATTTTATTGTTGGCAAATGTTGGTCTGGAATGTTGTGTTAGCGTGTCAGAAGTCAAAAGTAACCATCAAAATTCCAAACACACGCTCATCGTGTGCAGAACGCGTTCGCGTAACTTTGCTGGCGTCGCTAAATTATCGTGTACCACGGGGGAATTACTCCAATAGGGTGCCTGTTGTTGATTCTCGATAGCACAGTGGTAAATAGCAAACAAAGTCTTACGTATAAGATCACCAAATGCTACCAAGTATTTGTATTTGTATCCAATCCAATGCCCACTTGTATGGCGCACAATAGCTGGATTTGTAACAACAAAGGAGTTTTATTCTCAATGTCAGTTAATAGTGTTATTGTTATTGTGATGAGTATTTGTGTTGACTGTACACCACAATGCAATTTCTTGAAAGAGATAATACTATTGTCTTATCTTATCTCTTATCTTAATAAAAGAGTACTGTTTATTATTACATGTAAAACTTGCGTTGTACTGTAACTGAAAGAAGACGACAAAAATAGCAGCAGCAGCCAAACCCGCGCGCGCGCGTTTACACACACACATATATACCATCCCGTGCCAAGAACAAAGTACTGCAAAATGGTTTTGCAAGCAGCTACAAAAACAAACTCATTATAAACTGCTGGTTAAATTATCCATGGAAAATGATGTCTGCCAGACAGAAGATGTGTTCAATCTATAATCCATCTACCAGACGCAATGACTCCCACCTGTCCCTCTATCCCCCACTTCCCTCTTAAAGCACATAATCTCATAGAGATACACAGGCGCATGTAATAATTGGATGTAAGAGTATATAGTAGCCAATACTACTGCGACTGTCACAGCTAGCCATACTTTCTTAAATAATTACCTATTTACGAGCGCCTGTGGATGCTTGTCATACATCCATCTACAAGCGCTTGTGTTGTATTTGTACGAATATTTATAGTAAATTTGTAAAGCGCGTGTGACCGTGTGTGAGTGTGTGTGTGCGTGCTCGCGCGCACGTCCCGACTTGGATACCTACCCAGCCATATACCAGTCTTGTAAGGTGACTATACACACCTATACCCAGCACATCACCAACAACGACGTCCAACAGACCATCACACAAGCCATTGGACAACACGATGACATGCTCACAGTGGTGAAGAAACGGAGACTCCGATGGTATGACCATGTCACCAGAGCATCAGGCCTTGCAAAGACCACCCTGCAAGGCACGGTGCAAGGAGGCAGAAGAAGAGGGAGAAAAAGTGGGAGGACAACATTCGAGAATGGACTGGCTTGACTTTGAGCGAAGCCATGAGGGTTGGTGAGGACAAAGAAAGATGGAGTACTCTGGTTAAACGATCATTTGTGGTGCCTCAACGATCTTCGAGTTGCAACAGGATAGGATAGGATATGTACACACAATCGTGACTAAAACCAGGCCTTCTCTCTTTTTCAAGTGACAGCGCACAAACTTGGCATCAAAATATGTTTAACAATATTATCTGTATAACGCACAGAATTTTTAAGACCGTTTTATTGCTTTGAAAAATAATTGACATGTCTGTCTGATAAAATGCGACGAGTTCTGGTAAACTATAGGTAAAGCTGCCATAAGATACCAATGCAACAACTGCGTTATTGTAATGTTTGGAGAAAAGAGAGAATAAAGAACAGGAAAGAGAAGGCCTTATGCAGTAGACTCAGGCACGCTGTTTGATGGCTCTGTTGTCCACTACTCTTTGTCCCTTGTCTCTCACAGAGTAGCTGAGACTGGCTAAGACCCTAGCAAGTGCAGAGCGAGGAAGGATGAGAAAACCAGAGTTAGGAGGGGGGTGAGAAATGGAGGAAGCGAACGTAACGTGTTCTGATCTCTGTAGTTACCTCTTGCTCGTACTCTTAGTTCCATTAGTCTGCCAAGAACATTGATGTTTAACGTCTACACAACCATTGGCTATATGACAGACTGGGATAACAATCCCAAGGAACAAGGGGTACAATACAATACAATACAAGGTTATTGCTTTAGGTCCAGCGGACTCTTCCGAGCGAACAAGGGGTAGGGACCTAAATCAACACTGAACCATCAGAGCAATCATACTGCTAAAATGGACAGTGAAAATTGCCACTTTTATTTTTGCCCATCACAGGATTTAAATCTGGGTCATCGGTTCGAATTCTGTCATAAGCAAAATAAAAGTGGCCAAATCGTGATAGTTGGTTTATATAGTCACCTACTTTGCAAGGACAGTTGGAGTTATTGTCATCAGCACATCATGGTAATCTGTAAGGCGACCGTCCACAAGCAAACCCGCATTTATCTGCCAATGTCTTGGAGGTCGGATAGGTTGGAATGCAGAGTGGAATACCACGCTTTAAACTGTCTTCAAGATTCCACGCTATACACCGTCTTCAGGATACCACGCTATAATGCTGTGAACTGTCTTGAGGATAGCCCGCTATAAACTGTCTTCAGGCTACCCCAATATAAACTGTAATCCGGTTAGTCCGCTAAATACTGTCTACAAGATACCACTCTATAAACTGTGTCCAATATACCCAGTTTTATCAGTCTTCAGGATAGCCCCTATGCATTGTCTTCAGTATACGCCACTTTAAACAGTCTTCGTGATACCCTACTATAAACTGTCTTTAGTATACCCAGCGATAAACCGTCTTCAGGACAGTCAGCAGCCATACCCAGCTATATACTGTCAATATTGCTCGCTATACACTGTCTTCAGGATTAGCTCGCTATACACTGTCTTCAGGATAGCTCGCTACACTGTCTCCAAGATAGCTCGCTTGTCTCCAGGATAGCTGTCTGCTTCGAGATAGCTCGCTATGCGCTGTCTTCAGGACAGCTTGATATATAACTGTCTTCAGAATACCCCGCTATAAACTGTTTTCTGTTGGTTCTAGATCGCTTTCTGTCTTTGGACCAACTGTCTGGAATTCACCCTCACTTTTTCTCTACAGCATACCAAATATCAAAGTTGTAAGCGCCAGCCTTGAGTTAGATCCTGTATTGGCCAGCGCCTTGAGCACCTAATGAGCCGGAAAAGCGCTCTATAAGAACGAGTAAATAAACTAAAATAAATAAATATCAACGAATTCAAAGCAAACCTCATTGCTTCACTAAAGTCTACTCCTGACCAGACCTGCTTCTATCTTCAACCTGCATTTTCCATACTGCCTCAACGTGATACAATGAGGTCTTAGATCATAAGGAGCTGCTTTGATTTTGTATTGTCCCATCCCTCCCGACAAATATAGTTCTAATGTTTAATGAGTATATGACTGTGAGGGAGCCCTTTGAACTGTTTTCTGTTCAGATAGTTCATTGCCAAGAGACACACTCAAGAAATACATTTATATGTCTAGGAAAAGCGCCTTATAAATATCATTAGTATAATCAAAGACTATCTCTACCGAGAGTCTTTGGTATAATTTAATATTATGGAAAATACTACTATTTGGGGTGACCAGAACAACTGTGGCTTCCTGACGTGGTCTGGGGAATTGGTAAATATGACTCATGACGCTAATAGCACACAACAGTAAGATGGCTAGCACTAAAAGCTGTCGTGTGAGAGAGAGAGAGAGAGAGAGAGAGAGAGAGAGAGAGAGAGAGAGAGAGAGAGAGAGAGAGAGAGAGAGAGAGATAGAGAGAGAGACGAGAGAGAGAGACAGACACAGAGAGAAAGAGAGAGAATGGGGGAGTAAGAGAGAGAGGGGAGGGAGAGAGAGAAAGAGAGGATTTGTTAGTTATTTAGTTAGTCATCGTTTATGGGATCCAGCAGACTGCAAAGAGCCGAGAGAATGAAGTGAGAGGATGGAGAGAGAGGGAGATAGAGAGGATAGAGAGAGACATAGACAGAGAACAAATAGCTGTATTGGTAATGTTAATCATGACGCTGATAGCACAAAACAATAAACACTAAAGCTGGCCAATCAGAAAAAAAACAACAGAAAAACCAACATAATCTGTCATTCAAATCTTTATTTCACACTTCACTTCAATTTCTAGTACAAAATAGAATTATAAAAAAAAATCAAATTAACTAAAAGAAAAAAGAAAGATTCAAATAAAAAACAAATGATCCAACAGCACTTCTTGACTAACCTGTCTGTCTCTCTCTCCTCAACCACACTCACACGCACGCACGCGCGCCCTCATACACACAAAACACAATCTCTCTCCACCTCCTATCTATAAATTCAAGCGATGTGGACAGGAAAAACATCTCGAGCGACTATCGCAAGGGAGATAACTTCACTTCGACGTGTGCACAGACGTAATCATAAACAAATGCTATCTCCCTTGTACAAGAAGAGCGAAATGTCGGTATTTTGAGAATCTTCAGTAATAGGAGAATCCAAAGGTATTACATTTAAATAGGCTGACTCTATTATAACAAAGAAATTTTCACATTCATAAACCTCAGTTTCCCTCTGGTCATTCTATTGCTTTTGTGTTTGGTTTTTTTTACCTTAAGGATTAACCATTCTATTTTACAAATAATAAAATTATTCAAAATAAATTTAATTCATAATAAACTCAAACTAACTACTTTCTCCATCACAGAAGGCTCCAGAAATAACAGGTTAATCTCCACCACCACCAAAATAAATTCTTTCAAACTTTGGCAATTCTTCTTTCAAATTACGTCTTTATTATTGTTGTTATTTTATTTTATTTTTAAACCAAGCTTTGTCACATTTACCTTGACAACTTTTGGAACACTTTTCTTTTAAATTTCATGATGGCAATAACATTTTCAATTTCAGCTTGACATCCGTGTATGCAGGCATAGGATAATACTGCGTCCATGATAAAATACACACATTTGGAACACAATTATTAAAACTTAGTTCCACTGTTGCTAAAAAATAAAAATGTGCTTTAAAATACAAAATTATCCAGCTGAAGAAATTACACAGGGCATGACGAAAACCCAGATATGAGAGTATAAACTGAAGTCTAGTTTGTGCAAGCATGTATTCCATGACACAGAATTCTATCACCCTGACTTTAAAGATCCTGACTCTCGTGTCCTATCTCTCTTGCCTTGGAGGGTGCATCTCTGTGGTTGTCGTGCTTTCACTGAGAATGCAAACTTGAATTTCATGCACATATATGGGTGCCGAATATACTCCAACATAAAAAACAAATTAAATCTGAAAGTGAAACCAAATTGCCCCTCAATATCACCATTGGAAATAGCACATAACTGACAAGCCGTCACAGAATCAAGAGTCCAGTGTACAGTGCACAGCTCAAGTACGTACGGCACTTTTATATTCTCACTCTGCAGATACTGTAGGTCCTACCAGACCTGGTAGGAAAAAGTATCGTACTTCAAGTCCACAGACACAGTGACAAGACTGCAGAGAGCAAACAGAAAGGCGGTAGGTAAAGTATTTTTATTGTAAAAACAAGATAGCAAGCCATTTAAATGTATTTCCAGTCATTCAAACACGCAGCAGAACAAATAAGCATGTTCAAAACGGTTACGTCAAACCGTGAAGCGACAAATAACGCCCCCAATTGACTCAACTGTGACTGAGTACCTACTCTCTTAAGGGTGGGGAAGGTTAAGCAAGATAAGTGTGATCTCCAACATCACGCTCCCCTACCGCCACTAGGCTATGGGACCACCTTTACCTTTTTTTAAAGGGTTGGTTTTTTTTAATTAGTGTTGTGAATCGGCTTTGTCCTAGCGAAAAATGCTTTAGCGGTAGCTGAAGTATGCACAAAGTAAAAAACAAATATAAAAAATAAAAAGATGAAGTTCAGCTCAGTTATTCTGCCGTTTTTTGAGTTACGGAGCAAAATGTGTTTAACAATAACACGACTCCAGTTACCTTGACCTTTGCGGTACAGCAAATATTATGGAACGGGAGATGGGCCACTAACCTAGGTAATGTTCCAAAGAAGTTTGGTCAAAATCGGTACAGTGGTTATTGAGATATGGCTCATAACGGACCGAAAGACCGACACTAGGCTCGTTTTGATTCCTCCCGACTATTTCAAAGTATTTCCAGACAAATCTAGAATGACACAAACAGGATCAAAGTTAAACAAATGAGAATAGGAAAAAGAAGAAGGAGAACAAAAGAAGTAAGAGCTCATTTAGAAAGAGACAAGAATTTTATTGTTGGCAAATGTTGGTCTGGAATGTTGTGTTAGCGTGTCAGAAGTCAAAAGTAACCATCAAAATTCCAAACACACGCTCATCGTGTGCAGAACACGTTCGCGTAACTTTGCTGGCGTCGCTAAATTATCGTGTACCACGGGGGGAATTACTCCAATAGGGTGCCTGTTGCTGATTCTCGATAGCAAAGTGGTAAATAGCAAACAAAGTCTTAGGTATAAGATCACCAAATGCTACCAAGTATTTGTATTTGTATCCAATCCAATGCCCGCTTGTATGGCGCACAATAGCTGGATTTGTAACAACAAAGGAGTTTTATTCTCAATGTCAGTTAATACTGTTATTGTTATTGTGATGAGTATTTGTGTTGACTGTACACCACAATGCAATTTCTTGAAAGAGATAATACACACACACATACCATCCCGTGCCAAGAACAAAGAAAATGGTTTTGCAAGCAGCTACAAAAACAAACTCATTATAAACTGCTGGTTAAATTATCCATGGAAAATGATGTCTGCCAGACAGATGATGTGTTCAAATCTATAATCCAACTAGCAGACGCAATGACTCCCACCTGTCCCTCTCTATCCCTCTATCCCCCACTTCCCTCTTAAAGCACATAATCTCATAGAGATACACAGGCGCATGTAATAATTGGATGTAAGAGTATATATAGTAGCCAATACTACTGCGACTGTCACAGCTAGCCATACTTTCTTAAATAATTACCTATTTACGAGCGCCTGTGGATGCTTGTCATACATCCATCTACAAGCGCTTGTGTTGTATTTGTACGAATATTTATAGTAAATTTGTAAAGCGCGTGTGAGCGTGTGTGAGTGTGTGTGTGTGTGCGTGCTCGCGCGCACGTCCCGACTTGGATACCTACCCAGCCATATACCAGTCTTGTATGGTGACTATACCTATACCCAGCACATCCCGGTCCTGATTTGGCTCGGAAGAGTCCGCTGGACCTAAAGCAACAATCAATCAATCAATCAATCAAACCCAGCACATCACCAACAACGAAGTCCAACAGACCATCACACAAGCCATTGGACAACACGATGACATGCGGTGAAGAAACGGAGACTCCGATGGTATGGCCATGTCACCAGAGCATCAGGCCTTGCAAAGACCACCCTGCAAGGCACGGTGTAAGGAGGCAGAAGAAGAGGGAGAAAAAGTGGGAGGACAACATTCGAGAATGGACTGGATTGACTTTGAGCGACCCCCGTTGGGGTGCCGGGGGTTTCAGTATAAATAGTATCCCCACTTTCTGGAAATTTAGTGCTTTAAATTCCCACTGTTGCTGTCTTTCTCATTTGCTCTTTCTCATTCCTGCTCTGTTCTATCAATCTGCTATACTATCGTCTTCTTCACTAGACCAGTCTCCTACCTTTTTTTCTTGAAAACTCTTCCGGGACAAGACTTCTTGTTTGTGTATGAGGTCTGTTGGATCAGCTTGGGATATTGGACGCTTTCTGCCAGGTGGTCACTAGGGCTTCCTATGCTGTTATTATTTAGCAATGTAGGCATTTTATATGTATGTGTTTTGTTGATAATTTATAATGATGTTTGTATTCTATTTTGTTTTTGTAAACGGGGGTTCGATAAGTTGGGGTGAAGCCTCAGCCGTCCCCTGCGTGGGATGTCTTTATTGTAAAGTGACTGGCTGGTGGAGGGCATTCAGTTTTCCCACTAGGGTTGTTTCAGCAGATCTTTTATGCAGATTGGGGGTTGTCCGGTCCTGATTTGGCTCGGAAGAATCTTCTGGACCTAAAACAACAATTATGTTATGTTTTTGACTTTGAGCGAAGCCATGAGGGTTGGTGAGGACAAAGAAAGATGGAGTACTCTGGTTAAACGATCATTTGTGGTGCCTCAACGATCTTCGAGTTACAACGGGATAGGATAGGATAGGTAAGGTGACTA
This sequence comes from Oncomelania hupensis, assembly GCA_036898135.1. Lineage (NCBI taxonomy): Eukaryota > Metazoa > Mollusca > Gastropoda > Littorinimorpha > Pomatiopsidae > Oncomelania > Oncomelania hupensis. The sequence goes on from CM072516.1 coordinate 41,478,579, forward strand.
TGTACATACAAGTGTGACTAAGACCAGGCCTTCTTCTCTCTTTTTCAAGTGACAGCGCACAAACTTGGCATCAAAATATGTTTAACAATATTATCTGTATACCGCACAGAATTTTTAAGACTGTTTTATTGCTTTGAAAAATAATTGACATGTCTGTCTGATAAAATGCGACGAGTTCTGGTAAACTATAGGTAAAGCTGCCATAAGATACCAATGCAACAACTGCGTTATTGTAATGTTTGGAGAAAAGAGGGAATAAATTATGTCCACTGTGTACTCTAAATGAAATCAGCGATGAGTTTCATTATATCTTCTCCTCATGTAACTATTCTTTATTGACGGACAGCCGAAAGGTTTTGCTACCCAAACTTTGTATTCATCACCCAAATGTATATTATATAAATTTAATAATTTAATGAACCCATCTTCAGTTCGGGAAAGGAAACGATTATGTCAGTTTATTGACATTATTATGTCATTATTCAGTTAGTTCGTTTATCATAATTATTACTCGTTATTAGCAATTGAATTTAAAATTGTCTTTAAGATATATGCGCTTACGTAAATTAGTTTGTAACTTAATTATGTTGTTATATTATTACAATAGCGTGAACGCAACGTCTGTTTTTCTTATTTGGATACTTTTTTCTTTGATGTACACATTTTTCGTACTTCTTGTTTTATTTTGTAGTTGTTTGTTTTTTCTTGTTTTGGGCTGAAAGGCCCTATAGTGGCAAGAGCCTGAATACAATTGAATTGAAACTGATTGAGAACAGCAAAGAGAACAGGAAAGAGAAGGTCTTATGCAGTAGACTCAGGCACGCTGTGTGATGGCTCTGTTGTCCACTACTCCTTGTCCCTTGTCTCTCACAGAGTAGCTGAGACTGGCTAAGACCCTAGCAAGTGGAGAGCGAGGAAGGGTGAGAAAACCAGAGTTAGGAGGGGGGTGAGAAGTGGAGGAAGCGAACGTAACGTGTTCTTATCTCTGTAGGTATACCTCTTGCTCGTACTCTTAGTTCCATTAGTCTGCCAAGAACATTGAGGTTTAACGTCTACACAACCATTGGCTATATGACAGACGGGGATAACAATCCCAAGGAACAAGGGGTAGGAACCTAAATGAACACTGAACCATCAGAGCAATCATACTGCTAAAATGGACAGTGAAAATTGCCACTTTTAGTTTTGCCCATCACAGGATTCGAATCTGGGTCATCAGTTGGAATTCTGTCATAAGCAAAATAAAAGTGGCCAAATCGTAATACTTGGTTTAATATATAGTCACCTACTTTGCAAGGACAGTTGGAGTTATTGTCATCAGCACATCATGGTAATCTGTAAGGCGACCGCCCACAAGCAAACCCAAATTTACCTGCCAATGTCTTGGAGGTCGGATAGATTGGAATGCAGAGTGGAATACCACGCTTTAAACTGTCTTCAAGATTCCACGCTATACACCGTCTTCAGGATACCACGCTATAATGCTGTGAACTGTCTTGAGGATAGCCCGCTATAAACTGTCTTCAGGCTACCCCACTATAAACTGTAATCCGGTTAGCCCGCTAAACACTGTCTTCAAGATACCACTCTATAAACTGTGTCCAATATACCCAGTTTTATCCGTCTTCAGGATAGCCCCTATACATTGTCTTCAGTTACGCCACTTTAAACAGTCTTCGTGATACCCTAGTATAAACTGTCTTCAGTATACCCAGCGATAAACCGTCTTCAGGATAGTCAGCTATAAACTGTCTTCAATATACCCAGCAATAAACTGTCTTCAGGATACCCAGCAATAAACTGTCTTCAGGATACCCAGCTATAAACTGTCTTCAGGATACACAGCTATAAGCTGTCTTCAGGATAGCTCGCTATATACTGTCTTCAAGATAGCTCGCTATACACTGTCTTCAAGATAGCTCGCTATACACTGTCTTCAGAATAGCTCGCTATACACTGTCTTCAGGATAGCTCGCTATACACTGTCTTCAGGATAGCTCGCTATACACTGTCTTCAGGATAGCTCGCTATACACTGTCTTCAGGATAGCTCGCTATACACTGTCTTCAGGATAGCTCGCTATATATATACTGTCAAGATTTCTCGCTATACACTGTCTTCAGGATAGCTCGCTATATACTGTCAAGATTGCTCGCTATACACTGTCTTCAGGATAGCTCGCTATACACTGTCTTCAGGATAGCTCGCTATATATATACTGTCAAGATTTCTCGCTATACACTGTCTTCAGGATAGCTCGCTATATACTGTCAAGATTGCTCGCTATACACTGTCTTCAGGATAGCTCGCTATACACTGTCTTCAGGATAGCTCGCTATACACTGTCTTCAGGATAGCTCGCTATATACTGTCAAGATTGCTCGCTATACACTGTCTTCAGGATAGCTCGCTATACACTGTCTTCAGGATAGCTCGCTATATACTGTCAAGATTGCTCGCTATACACTGTCTTCAGGATAGCTCGCTATACATTGTCTTCACGATAGCTCGCTATACAGTACACCGTCTCCAGGATAGCTCGCTATACACTGTCTTCAGGATAGCTCGCTATACACTGTCTTCAGGATAGCTCGCTATACACTGTCTTCAGGATAGCTCGCTATACACTGTCTTCAGGATAGCTCGCTATATACTGTCAAGATTGCTCGCTATACACTGTCTTCAGGATAGCTCGCTATACATTGTCTTCACGATAGCTCGCTATCAGGGTGGAGAACAACTGAATCAAGAAATCTCTGAAATCCGGCCGGGGCCCAGGGGCCAAGCCCCGGTATTCGCCCCCTGGAAGAAAATGAATTTATGCTATTTTGAAAGTTATTTAGGGCCTCTCCTGAAAGCAAAAAGCACAAAGTAAACATCAATAGAAACAACAACCCCCAAAAAAGAATGTTTTATGCACATGTCTTTCAAAAAAGTTAAGAATCTTGATTTGTAGGCCTAACAAAGTTTGAGGTCCACTGTTACACACAAACTCCACATTTCAAATTTTACTGGGCACACGTTTGTCTATTTTTTAGCTGTAAACAGGCAAGAATTTTTATAATTTTTGAGATATTTAGGGGTACGTTAGTAAAAGCACTACATCTTAGGTATTAGTGACTAGTGTATAGATTTAAATGAACTAAAATGCAAAATGAACAGAAATAAATCTCTTTTGATTATCTACCTTTTTATACTTCTCTTGTCATGTCTTGTTTTTGATTACTCCATGTGTATACAATAAAAAAGTTTTAAAAAGTCCAAACAAGCCCCCTCCTCTTCTTCACTTTCATGCCAGTCTGAAAGATCGTATGCATGCACACTACTGACACTAATTGTCTAATGTCAGTACCGATCTCTTCCTCCGACTCCAAGTCCATTTCTCTCACTTTAATGTCTGATAAATGGAAGCCTGTAAACTCTTCTTCATCAGTCGAAGAATCCAAACCATCCATTTTAGACACACACACAAGAAAATGTGAGAAAAAAAAATCGAAAAAACGAACGCATCACAGAGAAAACTTGTGGAAATGCAGTCGAATGTTTTCACAACAGAATTTAACCGGAAGTCAATTGCCGGAAGTCTCGCAATCTTTCAAACAACGCGAGAATATAACCACATGGTTGATACGGACGCTTTTGGACGTTTTGCCTGTTTAGACCTTCGGCCGCTTTTGGCCGCTATGCCCAGTAAAGGGTAGCCCTCAGCTTCTCACACTCGGAACTCAATATTTTTTTCTCGGAAATGCAAATGCCTTCCGCGGAAATCCGCGGATTCGCGGATAATTCTCCACCCTGCGCTATACAGTACACCGTCTCCAGGATAGCTCGCTATACACTGTCTTCAGGATAGCTCGCTATACACTGTCTTCAGGATAGCTCGCTATACACTGTCTTCAGGATAGCTTGATATATAACTGTCTTCAGGATACCCCGCTATAAACTGTTTTCTGTTGGTTCTATATCGCTTTCTGTCTTTGGACCAACTGTCTAGAATTCACCACCACTTTTTCTCTAAAGCATACCAAATATCAAAGTTGTAAGCGCGCGCCTTGAGTTAGATCCTGTATTGGCCAGCGCCTTGAGCACCTCATGAGCCGGAAAAGCGCTGTATAAGAACGAGTAAATAAACTAAAATAAATAAATATCAACGAATTCATAGCAAACCTCAAAGCTCATTGCTTCATCAAAGTCTACTCTTGACCAGACCTGACCTGCTTCTATCTTCAACCTGCATCTCCCATACTACCTCATCGTGATGCATTGAGGTCTTAGATCATAAGGAGCTGCTTTGATTTTGTAATGTCCCATCCCTCCCGACAAATATAGTTCTAATGTTTAAATGAGATTACTTTATATAGCGCACTTACAAGCTCACAGAGCTTCTCAAAGCGCTGGCCACTACTATCCAGCAATCACATGTTTAAATGAGTATATGACTGTGAGGGAGCCCTTTGAACGGTTTCCTATTCAGATAGTTCATTGCCAAGAGACACACTCAAGAAATACATTTATATGTCTAGGAAAAGCGCCTTATAAATATCATTAGTATAATCAAAGACTACCTCTATCGAGAGTCTTTGGTATAATTTAATATTATGGAAAATACTACTATTTGGGGTGACCAGAACAATTGTGGCTTCCTGACGTGATCTGGGGAAATGGTAAATATGACTCATGACGCTAATAGCACACAACAGTAAGATAGCTAGCACTAAAAGCTGTCGTGAGAGAGAGACAGAGAGACAGACAGACAGACAGACAATTGACAATTGACAATTGACAAAATTTTAATGTGTTTAAGCCAGCGACCCATCACATTTTACATACTCTTTCGCACGCACTAAATTTGAAAATTAAATAAAATAAGTATAAAATAAATATTAAAAAAAACCTATTCAACACATATATAACAAGTTAGATTTGCATATACGCCGATTCCTTCCCCTACTGGAGTGACTCGTCTCTTTTTTTCAAGGTATAAAAAATGAACATTGCCATTTTCCTTGATACATCCCCTGGACAATCCAAAAGAGCATTTTTTATACATTCCTCAGAGCTTAAATTTATTGTCTGCACATGCGACAAGTACTTGCATCTCAATTCATGATACATTGGGCATACAAAAAGAAAGTGATATTCGTTTTCCAGCATGCCTGGACAGAAAGGGCAATTTTTGTTGAGTGTATCGTGGTATCTTTTGTTTATCCCTAGTTCATTTAAACCAAAGCGAAATCGTATCAGAGAATCCCTAAATTTTTTGATGGTTATGCAATCAATATACGGTTCAGCTTTGTGAAGTTCTTTAAATATGCGGTAAACTGAAAATCTTTCACTAGACATTAATTTCACTCTCCAGTCTTCCTGAAATTTTACAATCATTTGCTGTCGGAAAGAGTTCAGAAAAGCTGTTTTGTTAGTTACTTCCTCTGTCCAAACGTGCATAAAACCATACCTCTCAAGGAGGTCTCTGACATTACTCGCCCAGTTGTTTGGGCTTGGACCAGTTGAGGTTAAATCGTTTTCCTGCATGGTTAGAACTTGTCTGGGGAATCTGCTTGGTTCCATTTCTTTTACCTTCAGCCAGTATCTCAACGTGGAGACACTGGATTCAATAAACATGGGGTATCTTCCTGTATCACCATATGTCATATGGTTAGGTGTCTTGTTTGACACACCCAAAAAACGTTTGCATGAAAAAAGATGAGCGGACTCAATAGCTGGAACCTTGAAGGCTCCCCAGATCTCGGAAGCATACAACAACATGGGTTTAATCTGTGCATCAAAAATACGAAAAAACACTGTAGAGTCAAAACTTCCCAAAGCCCACATGGTTTTCATAAGGTCAACAGTTTTACCCTTTGCTTTGCTTGCATATTCTTCACATGCAATGTTATTCGACAATTTAGTTGTCAGCATGTATCCTAGATATTTATACTTGTTTACTATTTCTAGTTCCTGCCCTTCCAAATGCCATTTTTCCCTTTCTGCAACATGTCCCCCTTTGCGAAAAACCATCACTTTGGTCTTGTCAAAATTTACGGTGAGGCCACAGTCTTGGACGCTACATATAAATTATTTAACTGACTTTGAAGCCCAACAGGCGTTGTGGAAATTAACACAATATCATCGGCAAAAAGCAGCAAGAACAGTTCTTCTAAGCCTGGGAGCAGCTGAATGCCATGTCTTCCGTTTAAGCGTACAGAGTCGGCTACTTCCGAAATTAACAACGAGAAGATTAATGGGCTAAAAAGACAGCCTTGTTTAACTCCAGAAGGGCAAGTAAAAAAATCTGTTAATTTTGATCTCCATTTTACACAAGATTCAACAGAAGCATACATTGCTTTTATCATCTTAATCATTTTGGTCGATGCTTTTAGTTTTTCAAGTACTTGCCATAACTGTTCCCTATCCACAGTGTCAAACGCTTTTTTGTAGTCTACGAAGGCAACATATAATTTTCCACTTCTCCTACCAAAAACCTTTTTCTTTATTATGGAAATCAAAGTATAAATGTGGTCGATGGTTGAAAAGCCCCTACGAAATCCGGCTTGTTCCTTGCTGATTTTAGCTTCCTGTTCGGCCCAGAAATATAGCCTTTTGTTTAAGACAGCAGTGAACAATTTGCTCACTATACTCAACAGGGTAATGCCCCTGTAATTGTCGGGATTAGTTTTGTCACCTTTCTTTAACAACGGTAGAATCACCGACTTGCACCATTCAAGTGGAAAAACACTCAAATCATACAATTTGTTAAAAAGAAGTGTCAAAAATGGACAAACAAATTCTTCAGCATATTTTAAAAATTCTCCACAAACATTGTCCAGCCCCGACACTTTACCAAGCTTCAAGTTACGAATAGCTCTGCGAACCTCGTCCTCCGAGATGGGATCATCGAGCTGTAAATCCGTAATCGTGAGAGAGAGAGAGAGAGAGAGAGAGAGAGAGAGAGAGAGAGAGAGAGAGAGACAGAGAGAGACAGAGAGAGACAGAGAGAGATGGGAGAGAGAGAGAGAGACAGACAGACCAACAGACAGAGAGAAAGAGAGAGAATGGGGGGAGTAAGAGAGAGAGAGGGGAGGGAGAGAGAGAAAGAGAGGATTTGTTAGTTATTTAGTTAGTCATCGTATATGGGATCCAGCGGACTGCAAAGAGCCGAGAGATTGAAGCGAGAGGATGGAGAGAGAGGGAGATAGAGAGGATGGAGAGAGACATAGACAGAGAACAAATAGCTGTATTGGTAATGTTAATCATGACGCTGATAGCACAAAACAATGAACACTAAAGCTGGCCAATCAGAAGAAAAAAACCCAGAAAAACCAACATAATCTGTCATTCAAATCTTTATTTCACACTTCACTTCCAATTTCTAGTACTAAATAGAATTATTAAAAAATCAAATTAACTAAAAGAAAAAAGAAAGATTCAAATAAAAAACAAATGATCCAACAGCACTTCTTGACTAACCTCTACCTCCTATCTATAAATGCAAGCGCTGTGGACAGGAAAAACATCTCGAGTGACTATTGCAAGGGAGATAACTTCACTTCGACGTGTGCACAGACGTAATGATAAAAAAAACAAATGCTATCTCCCTTGTACAAGAAGAGCGAAATATCGGTATTTTGAGAATCTTCAGTAATAGGAAAATACAAAAGTATTAAATTTAAATAGGCTAACTCTATTATAACAAAGAAATTTTCACATTTCTAAACCTCAGTTTCCCTCTGGTCATTCTAGTGCTTTTGTGTTTGTTTTTTTACCTTAAGGATTAACCATTCTATTTTGCAAATAATAAAATTATTCAAAATAAATTTAATTCATAATAAACTCAAACTAACCACTTTCTCCATCATAGAAGGCTCCATAAATAACAGGTTAATCTCCACCACCACCAAAATAAATTCTTTCCAACTTTGGCCATTCTTCTTTCAAATTATGTCTTTATTATTGTTATTTTATTTTATTTTTAAACCAAGCTTTGTCACATTTACCTTGACAACTTTTGCAACACTTTTCTTTTAAATTTCATGGATGGCAATAACATTTTCAATTTCAGCTTGACATCCGTGTATGCAGGCATAGGATAATACTGCGTCCATGGTAAAATACACACATTTGGAACACAATTATTGAAACTTAGTTCCACTGTTGCTAAAAAAAGAAAAATGTGCTTTAAACTACAAAATTATCCAGCTGAAGAAATTACACAGGGCAAGACGAAAACCCAGATATGAGAGTATAAACTGAAGTCTAGTTTGTGCAAGCATGTATTCCATGACACAGAATTCTATCACCCTGACTGTAAAGATCCTGACTCTCGTGTCCTATCTCTCTTGCCTTGGAGTTGGAGGGTGCATCTCTGTGGTTGTCGTGCTTTCACTGAGAATGCAAACTTGAATTTCATGCACATGTATGGGTGTCGAATATACTCCCAACATTAAAAAAAAAAAAAATCTAAAGTGAAACCAAATTGCCCCTAAATATCTCCATTGGAAATAGCACATAACTGACAAGCCGTCACAGAATCAAGAGTCCAGTGTACAGCACAGCTCAAGTACGTACGGCACTTTTACATTCACACTCTGCAGATACTGTAGGTCCTACCAGACCTGGTAGGAAAAAGTATCTTCAAGTCCACAGACACAGTGACAAGACTGCAAACAGAAAGGCGGTCCCAGAATAAACGTACAACACAACTCCAACTCCAAGAAAGCTGTACTGTCCATGCACACTCCACATAAACCGTTGCAGGATTTCACAGTAAATTGTTTCCATAGTCAGCCTTTAACTTTGCGAATCACCCTCTGTAAACATAAACACACATCTTCATAAATTTGGTGTGGCCTAGTAAGCGCAATGGGTTGAGGCGCTGGTTTTTCATACCGAAGGTTGCACATTGGAACCCCACATAGGGCGAATTTATGTGACGTTGGTACGAGACTCCTCAGATCATAGAGGGCTTCCCCCCTGTGTACTCCCTCCCTTCAATAAATGGTATTTGATGAAGTCAGTCTAAAATAAAACCAAGAGTAAAATCCTATTAGCTTTCTTCCAGTATTACTAGAGACTCGCTTTTACACCACATGAATTAGTGTATGTTGTGTATGTAGGAGTGTGTTTAACTATGATTGTGACATTGCTTGCGGATTGCAGCGCCTCCAGTCCGATTTAGAAATAAAGCGCATATAGCATCCATTATAATGATGAAGATGAAGATGATGATGATGATGATGATGCTAACAGCATCCATTATAATGATGAAGATGATTAAGATTATTTTTATTACTATTATTATGCTTTAATGCAAATATCCACTTTTTAATTAATGTTACATATATGAAGAGTATTTACATGTAATACATAAAATATACTGTATAATCCACCCACAACTATTTACCATGTCCTCCACCTCCCTTCACCAAAATCTTCCCAAACCAGCATCTGATAACTGCCCTGTCAAAAGAGACACAAAGTTTGTGTAAGCACAGGTAGTAGCTGTCGTCTTGCCCAAAGAAATGGGACTAGAGTTAAACATCAGAATCTTGGATATAAAACCTTCCACACCCTCCCCCCCCCCCCCCCCCCCCCCAAATGTCTGTGTACAGTATCCGACCAATTGTAATTTTTTGACCCGCCCTACTTTTTTTTTTTTAAGCCAAAAAAATGGCACCCAAATAGAACTGTTTGCACTCAGCTATTAAAGAGAAGACAAAAAGGAAGTAAGCTCAAAGGAAGAAGGAGTAAAGGCTTGTCGCTCTTGTTAAATTTCCGTTTTGTGGCTAAAATGGAAGCTTGCAGCATGGGCAGCGTGAGACATGTGCTGACTGTCTAGGAAAAAAAAAAGAGCCAACTTACCGATTCTTTTTTTCCCCCTTATGTTACTGTAGACTTATTTTTTTGTAATGCCTTATTACGACATTTAATTAATAAAGACTATATCCAAAATGCTGTCAAGAAAGACAATCTTTTAGTCTAAGAGGAGGTAACTTCTCTGACCTTTCTGGCACACCGTACATGGTGAGCGGTGATGACTTTGGACTTTTCTGCCACGGCCTCCATCTGACACTCTGTTGCCAGTGTCTTCATGAACAATAGGAAGTTCAGCCACACCTGTAAATTTCATGTATATACTGTACCAAAAGAAGAAGAAAAAAAAAGAAGAAAAAGGATTTTTTTACAGAGCTAACCATTTTTTTAACATCTAAAATATCCATTATGCATGGGAGCTGCCCTTTGTAAGATCTAGCAAACAATACATTCTGTTCACTGAGAAAGACAGAAATATTTAAAAAGCTACACAGATTAGTGCTTTAGTTTGACTTCTAATGTGCCATTCTCAACAAGTTTTAAATGCCATTGGGGCAATGTGCATTCCAAAGTTGAACACTGTAGGAGTACGTAATTTATATGTTGGGGAAGGAAGTAGGCCCATACATTGTCGGCATACAGCTCTTTGGTGAATTTATCTCTATACATGTAGAGGAAAGTGATGACCTTTCATATGCACAGATCGTCTTGCCCTCTTGCCGTATATGCCCACAATCAATCGTGTTGATCATTATGGCACTTTTTACCAAGGTGCATGCTGGGTGTGTTCTTGTTACCGGCACTCACCCATCTAGGACATGAGCATCAGGATCTTTAAAGTCCGTTATGATGTTATGTATGCGACACAGACTAGACCTCGGTTTATACTCTCATCCGAAGGAGTAGGAAACGGGAGTAAAGTGTCTTTCCCAAGGACACAACACAATGCGCCGGCCTGGGCTCGAATCGTTACCCAGTCAGTAACTACAAAACTTTGCAGAATACATTCTTTTGACCATCTATTGAGTTCGTGAACAAGATTTAATCCTGGAAATAATTACATGATTTTCATACAAATTCTCTCTGTTGACTGGAGAGTTGTTATTTACTCATTGTGAAGGTCTCAGACTTTGTATCATGTATGATGATTATCGTATTAATTATTAATTTATTATTATAATAATAATATTCAAAGACATTTTATATCATCCAGACATTGTTAATATTATTTATGTTATTTTAAAATCACCAGCTGGTAGATTGTTATAATTTTATTTTATTTTAATTTGTCTAATATCATCTAGACTAGAGTGAACAGACATAAAATTAAAATACTGAACTGAAGTGATCATCATGCATCGTCTGACTCTGAGAATTGTTGCAAAATCTAGTTTTCTTCATTGGTACTATGAACAAACATAATTATTTAATGCCCAGTGCGGTCTAATTTACCATTGCGTCTCCTTTCGTCCTCTTTAACTTTGTCTTCCGCAGGGATCTCCTTAGTGCAGAGTACACTTTAGATTTTCTAAGCGGGGGAATCATTTTGGGAGCTCAGCAGAACTTTCGAACTCACTGCCGGAAGTTGAAGAAATTAAACCATGCGAACGGAACAATTTATAAACATTTCAAATCAAAGCAGTAATACTTTCCATAATAAAATGTCAACGACGTAAATGTTTAAAAAAATATATATTTATATTTCTGAATAAGATGCTTTCAATTTGTAAGAAAAGTAAGAAACCAGTTTTGAAGACGCTTTTTTGTGATTCGTTCCGCCCAGGTTCCATCGATTTTATTTGAGCATAGGCACTTGATAGCGTCAAAACAGTCTGTTAAGAAGGCCACCATCAACAACTTTTGACGATGACGTCGATGATGATGATGATGATGATGATGATGATGATGATGATGATGATGATGAAAATGATGATGATGATGATGATGATTGAATTAAATCATTTAGTGCTTTTTTCCCCCAATTCAATTCAATTCAATATTTTATTTTAACGTCTTATCACAATGTGATTTTAACAACCATAATAAACAAAGAAACAAACAAACAAACAAACACAATCTGTTAATTATAGTAACTTAAAATAAATCTGTTCCGACAATGGCACGTGCGATGTCCTATAACATCGAACTATATAAGATGATGTAATATCGTCTCATGTAGATAAAATAATTCAATTTTTTTTTTTTACCGGGCTGTTTAAACAGTAGCCTACAATAAAAAAAAAAATATATGTTATAAGAAAATAATTCTAGTACATATACAAGTAACATTTTTCAAGTATTTTGTACACCATGAATTCAAGTATAGCTTGTAATCTACCAATAGTTCTGGAACAACTAGCAAAATTTACTTTTGGTATTATATTAGTAAAAAGTTGTTCTAATAGCGAATAAAATTCATATTGAGCTAATTTTACATTACAATTATGTTTGCTTACTTTTCAATGATGTAGCCAAATACAGTGAAGTTGTTGTCTCATGGCTAAACGGTTGTGTACTTATGATTTTTAATAATAATAATAATAATAATAATAATAATAATAATAATAATAATAATAATAATAATAATAATAATAATAATAATAATAATAATAATAATAATAATACAGGATGCTATACGCGCCTTTCCACAAATTATTCAGGCTCAAAGCGCGGCGATCTATACCAACATACACGCTCACCTGTCTCATCCACCCTCACACACACCAAATACACATCCATCACTCAAACAGGTGGTGTAAAGGCAGGGAGATCGCTATTAGAAGCCGGAAAGAAAATCGATTTTTTTTTTGTTGAAATTTTTATATTGACTGCGTCCTGTACCTACCATTATTGAAGGGAGGGAGGAAACCGGAGTGCCCGGAGAAAACCCTCGGTGACGAAAACCGAGACTGAGAGACAGAGGGAGATGAAGAATTGACTTTTCTAAAAGTTTGTCTCTTTGTTGTTGGTTTTGTGGTTGTGGTTGTTTTACTAACAGCTTCATAACAAAACAAAACAGCAGACAGAAGGCGAGCAATCTTAGTTATTACCCACGCACTGTTTGAAACAATACATTCAGTCAAGATACTACATTTTCAGTGTGTAGGTTTTGGTTTGGTTGTGATAAATTTATCGAAATGTATGTATGTGTGTATATGTGTGTGGGGGGGGCATGTGGGTGTGGGTGTGTGAGTATGTGCGTGCGTGGGTGTGTGCGTGTGTGGGCGGGTGGGTGGGTGGGGTGGGTTTGGGGGTCAGCATATGCGCCGGGGTCCTCTAGGCTTTGAGTGCACTTGTAAATGTTTTCACTTTATTTTTGGTGCATGTGTTGACGGTTTCAAGTGTTTATATTTATTGAGATTTGAGATAATACAGTATTATTATCTTATCTAGGCAGTCCTACAAGTCTCTAAAATGCCCACGGCTCGCAGACGTAAATGTGTATTGCCCATCCAGTCCTATAGGCAAATTTCTTCCGCCGAGCACTTTCTTTGAGAGCAACGGAAACCTTCATTGACAGGTTATATACGCCGTTCTGTATGCGCATGTGTGCTTGTTGACACAACACAGTATGAAATGTAACTGTTCAATGTACTGTTTCAAACAGTACGTGGGTAATAATAACAATAACCACATAACGTCTTGCCTAACTCTCTTACCTTACCTTACCTTCCGGGTGGGCGTCCCCCCTACCTTACACTGAAAGTCAATAATGCTCCTACGAAACTACAGTAGGCGTATGAGTAAGGGGTGGATGCCTATTATGATGTTGAACACACTGTACGTTGGTTGGTTAAGTAGATTAACGTCTCCGGACACTTGACGCGTATAGGAGACTTAAACACTGTAAGTTGTTGTTTGTAGATTATAGTCACACGACACTTTCGCATATAGGTGACTACTGGACCGATTTATACTGACACCAGCGGGCCAGTTGTTGGTAAAGGGGAAAATAATATGATCACACGTTGACCAATCCGGGATTCGAACCAGCGACCTTTCGGTTACTAGCAAGACGCTCTTACCAACTGAGCTACCCGGCCCCACCACTGTAAGTCTATTTCATCTGTTCATTTATAGGCCTACTAACCTTCGTTAGGCTATCTCAGTCAGACCATCCCAGTACGGATTACCTTGCTAACAAAGAATTCAGGTAGCATGACTGCGGGCAGTGCTTTAACAACAGAAACGTGACCATTGATAAGCGACAAGTGATTCACGCTTAGCAATATGCACAACCATGTTGAAGATTTTCCTATGAGGAAATGTCGGCTTTCCTTCCATTTTCGGTTGATTGCATTTGATGATTGTTTAACATTTGATTGTCTTGACCACAGTGATATTAGACATTCCGTCTCCATACCTCCACCCTCCCTCGCTCCACCTCACAACATTGCATCTGACTTTTTGTTGAAAGTCGTCTCTGAACGTGAAGTAGACATAGTGTATTTGGGGGTGGGGGGTGGGGGTGGAGGGGAAGTTTTGATCTCGACCTCAGCCGCACTCTTTAAGAGTTCTAATTCATTCGCCACGAACGTAAGCTGTAGTAGCTGTTAGGAACATCTGCGGTAGTCACTTAAAAAAAAAAAATTAAATCCTCTATTGCCTTAGTCACACACATTTTAATATTATTATAAACATTATCCATTCATTGTTTCTTCACATTCGCTTCAACGCTGATCTGCGTACGGATCTTCTTTGCAATAAAAAAACAAAACAACAACTGTGATAGGACAAGGTAGCATTTGACGACAATGATGGAAGTGTGAAGGTTCGTACACAGTCAAAGCTACGTAGTTTATTAAGATCAGCTTTCATCGCTTCCTATCTGTATGCTTGTCTACGTTACAAAGTAAACTACACTTACAATTGATAACTAGACAATTGAATCAGATTAGTTAACGATGAGTCGAACTTACAGAATATTCAGCTGAGCAAAGATTAACTTTAGATATTCCGAGCAGATGAAAAGTTAACTTCCTATTGAGAATTGCTTAAAACTTTTGTAACTACATTACTGCAGTTGCCAGAACAAAATGTATCGTGATTCTATGTATAGTGGTAGAATTTAACCGATTTCTGATTTCATTTCTTACAGAAAAGAGCAGTCCCTATTGGCCCCGTGACCTGACATTGCGTGAGCGCGCTCTCCGGGAATGAGATATCAACAGTGACATCCGAAAAGGCGTGCGGACGTAGGAGAACTGGATAGAAGATCACTGCCAGGAAATAGAGAACAGTCTGAACAAGAACAAAAGCAAGAATGCCTACCAGACTGTGAAGCGGCTGACAAGTGTTAAACAGCCCAAAGTCTCCACGATCCAAAGCAAGTCTGGCATGTGCCTTACAGAAGAACAAGAAGTCCTGGATAGATGGACAGAGTACTGCTTTGACCTTTACAGCCACACACCAAACGGAGACCAATCAGTTCTAGCATGTCCCCAAAACTGAGAAGAAGAGGAAATCCTACCAATTCCCCGAGAAGAAGTTGAGGCAGCAGTGCAATCCCTGAAGAAGGGGAAGTCAGCGGGAGTGAATAGCATACCCGCAGAATTGCTTCAAGCTGGAGGAGAATTGATGATTGGCGTCCTCACCATTATCTGTAACAAGATCTGACAGAGTGGGGAGGGGTCAACACCATGGGCCCAGTCGCTTGTCACCACTCTTCCCAAAAAAGGTAACCATCAGGAGTGTGAAAACAACCGCACCATCAGCCTCATCAGGCATCCCAGCAAAGCCCTATTGAAAATAATACTCCACAGGTTGAAAACCCAAGCTGAACAAATCATAGCCGAAGAACAAGCAGGATTGAGGGCAGGACAAATTACACTGAGCAGATTTTCAACCTCAGAATAATCTGCGATAAATACCTATAGCACCAACAACATCTACATCATGTGTTTGTAGACTTCAAGAAAGCGTTTGACCGAGTCTGGCATGAAGCTCTGTGGGAAACCATGAGAGTGTACAACATCAGCCCTAACATTATTGAAGTCATCAAAAGCCTGTATGACAAGGCTACCAGTACAGTCTTCCTTATACTCTTATCCGATGACTTGGCGAAAACAAAAGCAAAAAACCCTACTGACTTAATATTATAATTATATCGATTTGGAATGTTAGTGGTGACCCGATCTCCGTCAGCCCTGATCAGTGGAATGTTCTGCCCTTCAATATCAAACACGCATACAGCATAAATATATTTTATGACCTTACAAAATGTAATTTGTTGATTGGTACGAGCTTGAACGCATCAAACGCGGTTATCGCATGTGCTGATAACACTGGATCAGGATGTCGCAACGGCAGCAGTTTGTACGCACTTTTAACAGGGCTGTATCAGTCAGTAAACTATTCAATACACAAATCAACTATTCAATGAGTCGATCGCTTCATCATCATCATCATCATCATCATCATCATCATCATCATCATCAACATCATCATCATCATCATCATCATCATCATCATCATCATCATCATCATCATCATCATCTTCTTCTTCTTCTTCTTCTTCTTCTTCTTCTTCTTCTTCTTCTTCTCGCGATGATGTTGAAGAACTACTACTACTACTGCAACAGCAGAAGGAACAACAACAACGACAACAACAACAACGACAACAACAACAACGACAACAACAACTACAACTACTATTACTACTACTACTACTGCTACTACTACTACTGCTACTACTACTATAGTCATTTTAGGATCGTCGTTACGTTTTACGATTCGACATCAACCTATTTTACTGAACTGCTGTATCATTCTATACCGGTTTTTGTTGTGTGGACTTTATTTTTTAGTATAGCGTCCAGTATTATTATAATGATATAGTTGTAAGCTTACTTGTCTTGTATATAGGCTGAGCAAAGATTACAGAATGCCAAAGCATTTTTTTGCTGTTTGTTGGGACAATAAAGATTCTGATTGGGATGTTGTTGTTGTTGTTGCATCAATTTTTATTCATCAGATAACATAAGTTGTACTGATTGGGATTCTGAATCAACGGCAGCATGTAGCCTATAACCCGTGACAAAGTGGTTGTATTGCAGTCTATAGCTTGGGGAGAAGCTCGCTAAACAAATATACCACAGCAACAGTAAATAAAAAATAAAAAAAGATTCGTCATGTTCCTTGATACTATTTCTGCCCATACTTATTTTTATTGGGACCAAGTAGGCCTACAAAAAGTATTATTAGTCTCAGCTATTATTAAAAGCTTGGTCATATGTAGGCCTACTAAGCTTGTGTCCCACGCCCCCTTTTCCTGTAGGTGTTACTGCAGTAGTAGGCACTACTATGCTTCCACAGCGCTGTGACCAGTCCATGATAGAAATTCCGTGATTACAACGGATCAACACACACACGTACGCGGACACACACACAAGTACGCACACACATGCAAACACAGAGTGTCGGACGCGCGCACGAAGAATATATACACGCAGGCAGATGCACCCAAGCGTGCGCGCACTTGAACTTGTACATATTTAAACACGAGAGACAGACAGACAGACACACACTCACACAGACAGATGCACAGAGAGACAGAAAGACAGAGACAGATAAAGAGAGAGATACATAGAGACAGACACAAAGAGAGAGACAAAGAGATATACAAACAGAGAGATATACAGACAGAGAGAGAGGGCGGGGAGAAATATATATATAGAGAGAGAGACTTACAGAGAGGTTCATTTTATGACATCACCTTTATTTGTAATGAGTATATTTTTATATCAGCTCGCGTGTATGTAAACATACCGGTATAAATTCTCCACCAAATCAGCATACCATGTTTGGCAAGTTTAGCAAATGGTCCCGTTACGTTACGGGCAAGTTATGAAAGGATTTTCTTGGAACTGAAAATCATTTCAGCCTTGGTGTTTTCATTTCTATTTGTGGGTCTTATTCATGCACCACAGCCACCGTCAACCTCACCCACACCCACCTCCCTTGCCTTAACTGAACTCAAACAATAGAGCTCAGTTAACTATGGCATACATGACTGTGCAAATATATGTTTGTATCTAGCTACTCCTTCAGATGAGAGTATAAACCGAGGTCTTTTCTGTGCACGCTGACGTCCTAGACGGGTGAGTGCCGGCTACACAAATACAGCCAGCAAGCACTAGGTCCCTTCTCCCCCACACTCGGTCGCCCTGGCTTGTGCTCAGTGGTCTGGGCGTCAGACTATGCGCCCAATTCAAAGGCTGCAAGTTGGCGCCTCGGGCTGTTTGATTGGGATCCTGTGTCGGCTAGCGCCTTGAGCAGCCCCTGAGCTGGAAAAGCGCTATATAAGAACGAGAGAGAATTATTAAATTGCTAGCTACTGTTTTCCTTAGTCAGACAACCAACATAATTTTGCTACTACTACTACTACTACTACTACTACTACTACTACTACTACTACTACTACTACTACTATTATTATTATTATTATTATTATTATTATTATTATTATTATTATTATTATTATTATTATTATTATTATTATTACTACTACTACTATTACTACTACTATTACTACTACTATTACTTCTACTACACGCGGGAGGGTGCACTTTTTTTTTTTGGGTGGGGGTGGGGGTGGGGTTTGTATCTTACCTCAGATTCATAGCAAAGAACAGTTATTCTTTCAAAACAACAGTTTATGGCCAAAACGCCCTGACATACACATGTGTTACGCTTTCTTTTGTTGTTGAGTTGCTACCTAATTGTACTTAGATCAAGCTGTTGCTATAACTGCTGTAAATATACATTTTAAGAAAATGACACAAAGCTTTTACCTGAAAAGGACTTCTTCTTCTTCTTCTTCTTCTTCTTCTTCTTCTTCTTCTTCTTCTTCTTCTTCTTGTTATTATTATTATTATTATTATTATTATTATTATTATTATTATTATTATTATTATTATTATTATTATCATTATGCTGCTGCTGATGATGATGATGATTAGCATGATGACGATGATGATGATTAGCATGACGATTATTAGCACGATGATTATTATGAATATTATGGATATTATGAATATTCTTCTTCCTCTTCTTTTTCTTTTTCCTCTTCTTTTTTCTTCTTCTTCTTTTTCTTCTTTTTTTTTTTGTTTGTTTGTTTTTTGTCGTCCGTGGGGGGGGGGGGGGGGGGGGGCACGTGCACCCGTTGCACCCCCCCCCCAAGATCCGCCCTTGCTACTACTACTACTACTACTACTACTACTACTGGATGCTATACGCGCTTTATTCCTATACCAGTCTGCTACAAACACTTACATAAGCCTACACAACAAACACCCAATTTTAGTTAGACCGCATCCAATTCCATTAATGAACAAATGATAGGCTACACTTCTATCACCTTCTCTGTTTTACCCTCTTCTAGTGCATTGTCGTTTGAGTGTCATCCGCTGTCTCAAATGACAATACCCTATACTATAACTAGTAGGACTATTCCGTTTACTTTCTGGCTCTTCCCATCCATTGTTCTCACATTGAGACAATAATGTTGTAGTCAGACAGCTGAAGGAGATAACATTTTATCACACGAGAGGTTCAAAGAGAGAGAGAGAGATAGAGAGAGAGAGAGAGAGAGAGAGAGAGACAGAGAGAGAGACAGAGACAGAGACAGAGAGAGTTAAATGAATGGTGCTGGGGATAAAATTTTTAAAGAGAGAGATAGGATGAGGAGGTAAAGAGCGAGAGAGAGAGAGAGAGAGAGAGAGAGAGAGAGAGAGAGAGAGAGAGAGAGAGAGAGAGAGAGAGAGAGAGAGAGAGAGAGAGAGAGAGGTGTCAAGAGGTCACTTCCTATGTCGTACTAATGATCGTCGTCATTGAGAAAACGGAGCACCAAGACCTATATCGAATTCCAATGTTGCTTAAAGGGACTGTAAAGGAAATGGAAAAGCTTAAGAAAAGCAGCAGCAGCAATAACAACAATTACGACAGAAACAACTTTTTATCGCTCTTCCCACAATTCCACACATTCATATTACGCACAGACACACACACATTATACACACAAACACATTCACAAACACGCATGCACACACACTAACGCATACTCAAACACACATACACACATAGTCTATATATTTTATAAATACAGACAGATATATACGCGTGTATGTGTGTGATTGTCTTCAATATCTATTTTTATTGTATAATTAAATAATTGTTTTAAAATTCTCTTTTAGTTTGTAGATGGTGTAATATACACCAACCTCATCATTCTCCTCGTCATGCTATATGATGGATCGAGTAGCTCAGTTGGTAGAGCAACTTATTACTAACCGAAAGGTCCCTCGTTCGAATCCCGGTTTGGCCGACATGTGACCATATTATTTTCCCTTTAGCGTCAACTGGCCCGCTGGTGTCAGAATAATGTGACCAGTAGTCGCCTGTACGCTCCGGTGTCGTGTGACTTAAATCTAAAATTTAGATTTTTTCAAATTAGATCTCACCAATCCCTCAGCCTGCCGAAACAAAGAGTTTTCGCCACTATACTCTGTCTGTTGCTGTTGTAAGGAGGCTTGACGTGTCCAGCGCCGTCCATGTTTTGACATCAGCTCTCGAGTTTTTCTTTGCCTTCTTCCTCTGCATCTGCCTCCCTCCACCGTTTCTTTCACAAAATGGTTTTGCCTGGGTGTCGTGCCGCGTGACGTGACCAAAACACACCATATTTCTCCTCTTCACAATTGCAAGGAGTGGTTCTTAAGAGCCCGTTTACGTTTCGTTTCGTTTCGTTGGGTAGATTACCGTCCCCGGACACAAATGCGTATAGGCGTTTACCATTTGATGTCTCTTTAAAACCAACGACACTGCTAATCAGTTTCAGCTGCTCTCAGTGATCATTCATCAATTACATGATGCCCTCGACTCACGCGCGTGTTGCGACCGGACTACAGGCAGCGAATAGATTCAAAACATATAAACGTATTTTTTTAATAAATAAAAACAATTACAATTGCTTATTGAATTCAAAACTTTCAATGTTAGGAGCTAGGGTTTTGAATTACAAACTCAACTTCCACAGTGTGTAAATTCAGCCACTGTTCAAGCTTAGACTCAGTTCAGTGCACAATAAGTGTCTGATTCAACTGGTGGTGGTCTAAGCCTGTGAGAATTGTACATACTATTGATAATAGTGACCGATGCCCATGTAAGGAGACGGTCGTACGTATTTGGGCACCGCAGCTTCGGTTTGGCCTTATAAGGCAAAGCGGCGTGGAGACTTACCTGGAAAAAGAGGCGTCCATCTTACACGCTGACTGGGATAAAAAGCCCAGACCAAAGCAGATTCGTCGCTATTGATTCTCACACCCCTTCCAGTACATACAGAAAGTCTCTGTACCTAGCTTCTAGCTAAAACTTTGATTTGTTCGATAAACGTAAGCCTAACAGAACTCACTCAAAATGTGCGACGAGGATGTTGCTGCCTTGGTTGTGGACAACGGGTCCGGCATGTGCAAAGCAGGCTTCGCTGGTGATGATGCGCCGCGGGCCGTCTTCCCTTCCATCGTAGGTCGACCTAGGCATCAGGTAAGAAAATGAAGATATTTTTCTGTAACTACGTTTTGATCATTATTTTGACTTTGTTTTTCTTCTTCTCTGTTTGTGTTCGTTTTTCTTTTCTTCACTTGTGACGGCATATAGGTATTAAGATTATTATTCCGACTATATATTTATATATTTCTTTTCTATAACACACAAGGGAAACTAAACCGTAAAACTTGGGCTGAATTCTTATTATGAGGGGGCGTAACCGGTAAAAAGATAGTTTAATTTGGTTGTTGTTTCTTATGGTTTTGGTGTATTTCTTCTGTCCATAGGTTTGTGTTGAACAATGAATACAATAAATAAATGTAATTAAATTAAATTAAATTAATAAATAAACGCATTTTTGTTAGGCTGGTGCAAACGGGTGAGAGCTGGTTGCAAAGTTTATAAGATGCTGATTTGTTGCATTTCTACATTTTCCTCGTTTGACATCTTGCTAATTGTACAATATTTGATAATAAAAC
Source organism: Oncomelania hupensis (assembly GCA_036898135.1). NCBI lineage: Eukaryota > Metazoa > Mollusca > Gastropoda > Littorinimorpha > Pomatiopsidae > Oncomelania > Oncomelania hupensis. The sequence goes on from CM072516.1 coordinate 41,500,409, forward strand.
ATTGCCTCTGGAAAACCAATATGAATTGTAAAGTTTGGTGTTTTGGACTTTTAAATTTGAAAGGCACGAGTGCTAAGTATCGTTTATGTTATTTTGTATGGCATTGGAATGCAAGGAGAAAACAAATAACTATCGATTTTACAAACTGTTCTGGCTTTATGCTTGGTAAAGAGGTTTTAGGGTGCGGGAATGTGGGCGTTTCGGAAGGTGGAGGGGTGGGGGTGGGGAGGGGACATGAATGAAAACAAGGTCTGGTAGAACTACAATTTGATTTTGACTGACATGATGCTGACCACTTTTTTTTTCACACATCCGCTTTGCTAAGTTGATGGTGTAGTTGGCGGAGTTGTAGGCTAAAACCTAAAATAGCGCTATCTTTGTTGAACATTGCAACAGCTAGTGAAAGTTTCTTGTAGCCTACATTGCCACAGCTAGTGACGGTTTGTTGTTGACTGTGTGTGCAGGGTGTGATGGTGGGTATGGGTCAGAAGGACAGCTACGTGGGAGACGAGGCCCAGAGCAAGCGTGGCATCCTCACCCTCAAATACCCCATCGAGCACGGCATCGTCACCAACTGGGACGACATGGAGAAGATCTGGCATCACACCTTCTACAACGAGCTGCGTGTCGCCCCCGAGGAGCATCCCGTCCTGCTGACTGAGGCCCCTCTCAACCCCAAGGCCAACCGCGAAAAGATGACCCAGATCATGTTCGAGACCTTCAACTCCCCCGCCGTCGCCATCCAGGCCGTGCTGTCCCTGTACGCCTCTGGTCGCACCACCGGTATCGTGCTGGACTCCGGTGATGGTGTGTCTCACACTGTCCCCATCTACGAAGGTTACGCCCTCCCCCACGCCATCATGAGGCTGGATCTGGCCGGCCGTGATCTAACCGACTACCTGATGAAGATCCTGACCGAGCGTGGCTACAGCTTCACCACCACCGCTGAGCGTGAGATCGTGCGTGACATCAAGGAAAAGCTGTGCTATGTCGCCCTGGATTTTGAACAGGAGATGCAGACTGCTTCCTCCTCCTCGTCCCTGGAGAAGAGCTATGAGCTGCCCGATGGCCAGGTCATCACCATCGGAAACGAGCGTTTCCGCTGCCCCGAAGCCCTGTTCCAGCCTTCCTTCCTGGGTATGGAGTCGTCCGGCATCCACGAGACCACCTACAACTCCATCATGAAGTGCGACGTGGACATCCGTAAGGACCTCTACGCCAACACCGTGCTGTCGGGAGGCACCACCATGTACCCCGGCATCGCGGACAGGATGCAGAAGGAGATCACCTCCCTCGCCCCCCAGACCATGAAGATAAAAGTCATCGCTCCCCCTGAGCGCAAGTACTCTGTCTGGATCGGTGGCTCCATCCTGGCTTCTCTGTCCACCTTCCAGCAGATGTGGATCTCCAAGCAGGAGTACGACGAGTCCGGTCCCTCCATCGTGCACAGGAAGTGTTTCTAAATTGGACCTTGGCATTCGTGACCTATAAACTGTTTGAACAGGCTGTTGACTATTGAAATCCTGACCTCCTCCTTCAGGCATCCTGTACTAACTTACCATGTGACTGCTGTAGGATCAACTGCTGCAAAAACAATACTCAAAAAAATATCTGTATTCTTTAGATTGTTTTATATATAGTTGTCAGCCTGTTAGGCCTAATACATTTTTTGAAAATTAATGTAGTTTATATATGTATTTTGCACTGGTAGATGCAAGTCCAAACTCGGCCCCTTAAAACCTGTGATATGAACGAGACCTGCTCCTTCCCACGGCAACATGTTGATACGATCAAAACGAGAGTCTGTGGTTTGAGCGGTTTACGTGCGTGAAAACGAATGTGTGAGGTGTGTGTTGTTCAGAGTAACTGTATAATGCTTGAATTTTCACGACTTGTGATGTGAAACGTGAAGACTGAATGCTGGAGAATACATAGATTATGTATGGCGAAGAAATGTGTACTTTTTTTTTTATACTTATGACGGAAGCGAATGACATGTTTGTTATGATAAGAGCACAGTGGTGAGGTGACCAAAGACTTTAAAAATTATCTTTGAGGTGACGATGAATGTGGAGGTGTTTTTGTACCAAATCGACCATAATAATAATAAAACAGAAAATATTTCAACAGCAGGGTTTTAAGATTTATTTAGATCTTATAACTCTATCTCTCTATATTTCTTCTTCAATCCTCTCGTATTTTCTCTCTCTTTTTTTCTTTGCTGTTTAACCTCCTGCTCTTCCTTCTTCTTTTCTTGCTCCTCCTCCTCCTCCGTGTTCTCCACTCAAATGTTGTGTTCCTAGTCGTGTGGTTTGCTTTATGGTATTTTCAAATGACTCATCTTTCTTCCCAACCACCCCCACCCTAACCCCACCCAACCCCACACAAACACTTCAATAACAAATAAATAATCCTGTCCTATCCTATCCCGTAACTCGAAGGTCGTTGGAGCACCACAGATGATCGTTTAACCAGCGTACTCCATCTTTCTCTGTCCTCAGCAACCAACCCTCAAGGCTTCGCCAGTCCATTCTCGAATGAATAAATAAAAAACTTTTTTTTTAAATAGGCATAAATAAATAAATACATGTTATGAAGCTACATTCCGACCCCAGATCGATATGCTTCGATATAATTGTGCTTCAACACATGCACCTGGACGACTATAAAAGTTCAATCTACTAATTAATGATATTCATCACGTTCGTGCTAATTACTAAAGCAGTTGGGATCAGTCCTCGCGACAGTCCTCGCGACATGGGGCGAAATTTCAAAGGTTCAATTTTGAAGATGATTGTAGTTTATTAATGACTAGCGTCAAAGGGACTTAAGTGTTAAGAAACGCGATCACATCACACCTCTACTACATTCCCTTCACTGGCTTCCTGTGCAAGCACGCATAGAGTACAAACTCTCTGTTCTCTGTCACAACTTCTTCACTGATTCTTGTCCCTCCTACCTTGCTGACCTGCTGTCTGTCTACTCCCCTTCACGCACTTTAAGATCTTCTGCTGAAACTCGCACACTCAAGGTTCCCGTCACCCGCACTAAGACATACGGCCAACGTGCATTCGCCTACGCCGCACCTAAGCAGTGGAATTCCCTTCCCTCCCATATCCGCAACATACAATCAACACAAGCATTCAAAAAGGCCCTCAAAACCCATCTCTTCAAACTGCATTATTCAGACTGATTTGTGTCCCGCTGACATTCTCTCCTCTTTTGTCTCTGTCTGATCCGTAAGTGTATACACGGCTGTACATACTTATACTGTTTTTCCTCTTGGGCCTAACCGGGCATATAAATATAGCTGTGAATAGGTTTTTTGCTATTCTATTTCTGTCTTTTCTGTCATTTGTGTACATAGTTGTAAATAGTCTATTTCTGTCTTTTTTTTAAATAATTTGTGTACATAGTTGTAAATAGTTGTACCCTTACTGTTCTGTCTTTTGGTGTATTGTAGCAAAAGCAATGTTTTATCGAGTGCATGTATTTATATGTAATGATTATGTAAAGCGTGGTGAGTCTGGTCATAGGCTGGAGTACCCGCTATATAAAAATCCGTTATTATTATTATTAAGTATAAAGTATTTGTAGGTCCGTCATAATGACGTAGCCTGTGCCCACTACACATACGCCTATACATACGTCTACACATCATGTGCACTCTCTATAATATGAGTCTTATGACTCAGGCATGGATCCATATGTCAGTTACCGAAGAAAGTAGGAATTAATCTACTCTTTTTTTTCGGCATCCAAATATAATAACACTTACTGACCCCCACCCCCATCTCTCTCTCTTTCTCTCTCTCTCTCTCTCTCTCTCTCTCTCTCTCTCTCTCTCTCTCTCTCTCTCTCTCTCTAAATTGATGCCATAGGCGCCCGACATTTTTGTAATACGCTACCATGAAGCTTACAGGTAAGAAATTTAGTAAGAAATCCATAAGCTTACAAAGAAGATTGTTCACTAGAATAATGTCACATCATACTAGTACTGTCGTAAAATAAATGTACATAAAAATCATAATTCACAGTATAATAACTGTATAGTGTTAACAGCTCTGTCCCTCTTCCTAATGTATTATCATACATCAGTTTACATAGCTTGTGCGAGTGTATTTATGGCTTGTGAACAACACATTTGTAATTAACTTTGTGCGTGTACTTTGGTATCAGTGTAACTATGTCTACCCCTTATCAGCAACAATCGAGAATATTCCTTGTCAATGTCCCATACACGCCACGGTGTATTGGGACACAAATCTACTTAACAAACAACAAACGAGGACAAGCCACGTCAGTTGTTTCCCTTTGCAATATGGAAGCAAACGACAGCAACGAGTGTTCTGTTATTATTGACGGTTTTGGGTCGTTTTAATTTTATTGAAACATATATATTATATATATGACGAAAAATCAGGACATGAGCCAAACTTTTGTCAATGTGGCATCCATTCTGCTTTTCTTGATAGCAGCGGTTTCCATTCGAGGCGATGGAGAAGAAGAACAGCAGGAGGAATACGTTTACGCTACATCGTGGGACGCACACATGGTATACGAAGACACACACTACTTTGAAATCGTGTCCCCAGCTAGTCTTAGCTATACTTACAAACTGCGCCAGGCCAAAGACTTTGGAGTGGACTTTGACCGCGAATACAAGAAAGTGCGTCTGGTGGTGGCGGAGCCAGTGGAGGCGTGCAGAGCCATCACCAACGATGTCTCCAACACCGTGGCTTTGGTAATCGGTGGCTGCAGCTTCCTTACCAAATCCAGATACTCGGAAGCGGCTGGTGCGTTCGCTGTGATAATCGCCGACAACGACGAAGACAACGATGAGCATATGGTGGACATGGTCGATGATGAAACGGGGCGTAAGATTGGAATCCCTTCTCTCTTCATGATGGGCAAGGATGGTCTGATGATTCGACGGAAGCTGATGGTGGAGGGACTGGATGAGGCAATAATCAACATTCCTATCAACCTGACAGGTACAGTCCTGGGTTCTGCAAAACTTCCACCATGGACTCTATGGTGACCTGACAGGTGAGTTCTTTCGTCTTGTCCCAGACTTTTTTTATATCATGAATTTCACCCTCTACCCTTTTACCCTGAAGCCAGATGATATACAGTGATGAATCTTTAAATGATTTTTATTAATCGTGACACTTGGCATGCATTACTGTCTATTAAATCTCTTAAGGCGATCATTGTAGGAGGAAAGCAAGTAAAATATCTGGAGAAAATTGTGTTGTAACGTATTTTACAGTTCAACAAAAAAGACATAGCCCTAATAAGGAGTATATGCTTTTTTCTTTTTTCAGATCATTTCAAGATTTTGACCAACGGCAGAACATTCCATCGTTGAACCATGGGCCTATGATGCTTCATTACGACTGTGATACTTCAAAACTGTCCGGAACATTCTGAAAACCTGATAGGAGAATGAATCAATGAACGACACATTGATCGTTGGCACCAACTTCAGAAAGAAGAGAAAGAAGTCTTCTCATTTGGTGTGTGTGAGAAATTCAAACTGTGTAAGTGTGTGTATAGTGTGGGTAGAGTTTATGTTTGTGTGTATAGTGTATAATGTGTGTCTCTGTTTCTGAGTGTGTGTGTGTGTTGTGTGTGTGTATTAACTGTGTGTGTATGTAATACTGATTTAAAACGTATGAATTTGCGGTTGCTGTTTTTCTTCAAACTGAAAGAATATTATATTGCCACTGATTGTTCAAAAAAGACAGTAAACCGCAATATAACATTCCTACACATTATACATTATAATGCAGACTTCATGAGTGCCAATGTGGTTTTTGTATGCAAATTATTCACACTTTTCTGCTATCCTATGCACCAACGGGAATCCCCTCAATGAAACATACTTCCGTTTTTTTTCTCCGCGTGTTTTAGTGAGTTATTTCCAAATATTCAAGAATAATAAAATGTGTCACTGGCCACATGTATCGTACCCTCACATATTTTTATTTTTTTTGCTGCAGTTTATTATCTCTTTCTATTGCCAGTGGCGCGCCTAAATCCTACCTACCTAACATTATTTGTGAATTTTTGAAAAATATTCGGAAAAACATAACGCCCAGATGCTGGCTCGAACCCACACCTGTCAGGCGCCATTGGTTTCTGGCTTGTGGACAAGGCAAGTTAGTCCCGCCTTAGCCCACTTGGCCACAACGCTCGCGTAACATAGTCAGTTACTTCGTGTTTTGTGAAGGTTGCGATGGCGAAGCTATGGAAAACTACAAAAGTCTTCAGGTCCTGTTTCACTTTCTGTCGATGATCGAAGCACCTCCGAAGTCGCCACAAATACAGGCCTCTACGATTGTTTTTTGCATCCTTTCACTGAGCATGTACTTCCTCCACCGTTTTAATACTTATCCCACTCGTTTTCTGGCTCCAACAATCGTCGTTTTCGGCAATTTGCCATATTTAAAAGTCACGCATCAAGCTTTGATAAAAGCAAAACAAGCTAGACCGGAACTTGGTTTCATGCTAACCTCATTTTAATTTATAATGGCGATACCCACGAGTTTTTATGAGAGGTGCCGGAAAGTTGTGAATATATGAAAATGAGTAGGTACTTGGTGGTTGAAAAGTAACTCCCTATTAAAAATTGGTCCTAACTTTTGAAAATAGTCCCCCTGTGGGGGCGGCGGAGGTTTCTGTATAAATAGTATCCCCACTTTGTGGAAATGTAGTGCTTTAAATTACCACCGTTTCTATCATTCTCATTTGTTCTTTCTCATTCCTACTCTGTTCTATCAATCTACTTTGCTAGACCAGACACTTACCTTCTTTTTTTTTTTTTCAAAACTCTCCCAAAACTCCTCATTTGTGTATGGGATCTGTTGGATCAGCTTGGGGCTATTGGATGCTTTCTGCCAAATGGTCTGGTCACCAGGGCTTTCTATAGTATTATTATTTAGCAGTGTTCTAGGTGTGTGTTTTGTTAATATTTTATAATGATGTTTATATTCTATTTTGTTGTTGTAATTGGGGGTTTGATAAATTACAGTAAAGCCTCAGCATCCCCTGCATGGGAAGCCTTTTTTATAAAGTGACCGACTGGTAGATTGCCATCAGTGTTACCGTTAGGAGTCGTTTTTGCAGATCTTTTATGCAGATCGGGGGTGAGTCCTCTTTCAACCAAGTTGTGGTCCTGGTTCGGGTCGTTGCAGTCGGTTGGACCCTATAACAATGATTAACTAGCTTACAAACTTTTGGAACTAGTACTGCAATTGAATCAAACACAGTGTATTTTGATCTTCACAGTGGTAGAATTAAATTGCTGATCACTAATTTCATAACACAGTGACAAGAACAGCCCACAATGGTCTATCACCTGTCACTGTGTTAGCGAGCTCAGCTGACATAAAGCATAAAGAAATTAAGAGTTCAGCAATTAAATTCTACCAATGTATAGATCACAAAACATTTTGTTTTGTTTCATGCAATTGCAATAGTGAATACTATAATTTAAAAAAAAACAGTGGTTAGCCATTTTTAGTAGGAAGTTTCTGTATAACCACCATGCCAGCCGTTTTGCTCATATTCAAAACAACTCTCTATTGTGTGCATTATGAATGTAAGGCGTTTTACTAATTTACCTCTGTCAGAGGTGATTGTACAGTAGTCAAGTAGAGGCAGCATTATTTTGGAGTGCGGGCCTATGCCTTAATGTCAGCTGAGCTTGCTCACACAGGGATAGGTGATGGACCATTCTGGGCTGCTCTCGTAGTTCTGCGAGATGAAGTTGGTGATCAGCAATTCAATCCTACCATTGTAAAGCTCATAATACATTTTGTTTCATGCAAATGCAGTTCTGTTCCCAAAATATGTAGTTTGATTTTCTTGTCACACTGGTTGTGGACTTTGATGCATATGGTTGTTGGAAATTAATATATACATTTATATGTTAAATTATTGATGGTGTTGTTGCATGTGTAGGGCATCAAGCACTCCATGTCACAAAGTTATGCATAGATGTGGTTTTTTTTATTTTTATTTTCAAATGTACTCTACTGATTGTTTTACAGTTGTACTGTTGGGGTGTATTTCTGTACTACATGCAGCTAAAAGCAAGTTTTTTGTACTATGTAGTTTAGTAGATATAAGTTTTGTTTATTCCATGCTTCTTTCTTCATTGTGATACATTCATGGATCACTCTAGTACAGTTTTGATATATAACAACATTCAATTGTCACATTTTTTTAAACATATAAACTTAGGATTGCTGTCCACAAGGTTCTTAAAACATTTACATATATCAGGCCAATTTTGGTGTTAACCGGGAGATTATTCCAACTTTTCACAACCTTGTTTGAGTAAGAATATTTGTAGGATATTTGTTCGGTTAAAGTTTATTACCAGCTTACATTCGCACCCTGCAGATTTCTAATTGGGTGGTTGTTTTTAAGTTTGAAACAACGGTCGAATCCTAACTTGGTCTATCCCGTAAAATATTTTGTACAGCTGATCGAATCAAACCCCCTCTAAACCTTCTGTCCTTGAGTGTTGGCAAGTTTAAATGTTCCCACCTTTGTGTGTATGACATGTTTTTGCATTCCCGCAGAAGACTTAATTAAACATTAGCTGTGTGCATACAAAGAGCTAACGGCAGGCCTTTGGTATCTAAACATGAGCTGCCTTCTTTGTCTTGCCCTCCCTCCTCTCCCTCACCCCCTTACTTTCTCTTCCTGTGTGTTACTGGTCTAAAAACCTTTGCCCCATTGACGTATCATTTGGCTTCTCAGTCTTTCAGTGTTGTTTATTTCTGTAGGTGTGTTTGAACTTAAATGATTTTGTATCTGCAAACTTGTAAATATTATCTTTTGATTGTCGAGTGATGTTGCTGTTGAAATTTCATTCCAATCCAAGTAAGATTATAATTGTATTTTTGGGACCACTGTACATTTATACAAAACTGGAACTCATACTCGTACGTATTATATATGTTTTTTTTCTTTCGTAGGAGAGTATAAACTGAGATCTAGTGTGTGCACGCATTCATTCCATCGCACTGACTTTAAAGACCTTGACGCTTGTCCTAGGTGGGCGAGTGCCAGCTAACTACTCAACTACTGCTTGCTAGCACTAGGTCCCTTCTCTCCTATCCCCGGTCACTCAGGATTGTGCTCAGTTTGGGGAGTCAGATGATGTGCCAAAGGCAGCAAGTGGGCACCTTTAGAGTGACTTGAGCTAGACCCTGTATCAGCCAGTGCCTTGAGCAGCTCTTGAGCCAGGATAGCGCTATTTAAAAACAACAATAAAGTAATTCAATAAAATAAAGTTGAAGTGTGGAGTCCTTCACAGACAATGACAATATACATGTTTGCCTTTGTGACCAAGTGCCTTCTGTCTCATTTGCGTTGTTTGAAATGAACTATGTGACTTTTGTAAAAACAAAACAAAATAAACAACACCAAAAATAACCGATATATATTTATTTAATTAATTAATCACCTCTATTCACTCATAATGTCGGTTTAGTCAATCATGGATGATGAGGTTGACGGCTTTGCTGCATGCATGTACAACGATTTTTTGCTAACTGGAAGTTTGATGGAAATGTGTGTTTCACTGGCCACCACCTAGCAACCTGTGCTGTTTGGTTAGTGTGATTGAAACATCCAACCTCCAGGCTGGTTATTTCTAGAGATCTATAAATCCTGTTATCATAGTGTTTTTGTTTTTTTTTAATTAATTAATTTTTTGTAGTTTTTGTATACTTTTTTAGATGAGTATATAAACTGAAGTCAAGTCTGTTCACATGCGCTGCGTTCTGTTGCACAAACTTTAAAGATCCTGACACTCATGTCCTAGACAGGCAAATGCCAGCTACATAAATATGCCCAACAAGCACTAGGTTGATCATTCTTTTTTTCTTCATAAGATGAACATAATTTGGAGCAAAAGATCTATCTCGGACTACTGTTTATATACCAGGGCTGTATAGATCCTTTTAATATTCTTGTTTATATGCAAAGCTGTGAGCTCATGAGCTCACTAGACAAATTGTTTTTAGTTGTTAAATTATCGTTACGAATGTCTGTGCATGTACCATGAGATATGTCCTCTATACAAGTCCTTGTATTAATAGTATTATTATACAAAGCTGTGAATTCATAAGAAAAGACACTAGGCAAATTGTTATTGGTTGCAATTAAATTATTGTTGTTATTAAATTAAATTATTGTTAATTTATGAATGCCTATGTAACATGTCAAGTATATGCACTGTGGTTGTGAGTTGACATTCTAGTTGAACCACGCTTGACCATCTACAAATACAACTGCCTACACCAAAGGTGTGTGTGCACATGTTTATAAATCACAAAAGTGTGTATTTGTGTGTGTGTGTGTGTGTGTGTTTGAGAGAGAGAGAGTGGGACTAGATCCTGACATTTTACTGTTAGATAATAGTTTTAATCATATATGGTGTGTTTGATTAAATGATTATGATTAAAAATATTATCTAACAGTAAAATTTCGGATCGGGAATGGAAATAAGTGCAGAGAAGACCAAAATGATGACCAACAACACCAATGGCATCAACATGGACATCAAAGTCCAAGGCCAATCCTTCAACACAGTGCACAGCTTCAAATATTTAGGAGCCATTGAATCAGACAATGGGTCCCGACAGGAAATCCACTCCAGGATCGCACAAACAACTGCTGCCCTGACAAGGTTGAAGCCCATTTGGAAAGACGGAACCATCAGTCATCATTCCAAGGTAAGGCTGCTGCGCTCCCTTGTCATCTCCATCTTCCTATATGCTTGCGAAGCATGGACCTTCACAGCAGATCTACAATGACGAATACAAAGAATGGAGATGAGGTGCTACAGAAGATTTCTGGGCATTTCCTAAACCCAGCACATCACCAGCAACAAAGTCCGACAGACCCTCACGCAAGCCATTGGACAACACGATGACATGCTCACAGTGGTGAAGAAACATAAACCCTTGATATAAAATGATAAGAGAGAGTTAATTAGTTATTTAGTAATTGTTTATAGGGTCCAGCGGATCTAGACCGGCTGTTGGAGTGCCTTCAGTGTTACCACTAGGGTTGTTTTGGCAGATCTTTTTGCGGATCAGGGGTGAGACCTCTTTCAGCAAAGTTGTGGTCTTGATTTTGTGGTCCTGATTCGGCTCTTTGCAGTCCGCTGGACCCTGTAAGAATAACTAACTGCATTCTCGGTGTATATTTCAACAGCGGTATGTGTGCTTTAGACATTGAAGAAAATAGGAATCCACGCATTAATAGAATTGAGGAAATAATAGGTTCCTGGTTTAAGCGTAACCATAGCATCATGGGAAAAATCTGCATTGTAAAATCACTACTTTTCTCACAAATAACATATCTCATGCAATCATTGATCGCACCATCTTCTATTTAGAATAAATTGAATACGATATTGTTTTGATTTGTTCGGAAAAAACGACCTTCAAATTAAAAAGCATTTGAAAAAATCAAAAGAAAAATATTTTTATACAAGGAAGTTGAAAATGGCGGTTTAAAAATGATAAATGTGATAGATATGCAAAACTTATTCACACTGGCTTGGGTGAAAAAAATTACAAAGACAATTCCAAGCAAAATGGAAACTTCTTCCTAGACATTATGATTCAAACTATGGCAAACAATTTGATTTCATTTTTGAGGCCAACCTTTCATCCCCAAAATATAAAGGATTATATCACTAACCACTTTTGGACAAATGTGTTGCAATGTTGGCTTGATTCATTTCATTATATTAATTTAAAACAATCACTACACGCCCCTTTAAATTGGCAGAATATTTGCAATAATCCAAATATTAAGTACAGAGGTGAAACTCTGTTTCTAAAAGATTCGGCAAAGGCTGACATTATTTTTGTTAATGATGTAATGCAAAATGATACCATGTTCTCATTTCAACAGATTATTGAGATAGTAGCATATAAACCATGTAGGTTGTTCGAATACAATGCAGTTCATTCTGCTATAAGGTCATTCAAGGGCAAAGCAGTAGACGATCCATAATTTACATAACATTACATGATTATTGCGTTAGGTCCAGCAGACTCTTCCGAGCCAAATCAGGACCAGACTTCACCAAAAGAGGACCCACCCCCGATCCCCACAAAAGATCTGCCGAAACAACCCTAGTGGCAACACTGCACTGAAGGCACTCCACTAGCCGGTCACTTTACAATAAAGACATCCCACGAAGGGGACACTGAGGCTATACTCTAATTTATCGAACCCCCGTTAACAAAAACCAAATCGAATACAAGCATCATTATAAAATATCAACAAAACACATACCTATAAAATGCCTACATTGCCAAATAATAACATCATAGGAAGCCCCAGTGACCATTCGGCAGAAAGCGTCCAATATTTCCAAGCTGATCCAACAGACCTCACACGCAAATGAGGAGTTTTGTCCCAGGATATGAGCCAAACTTTTGTCAATGTGGCATCCATTCTGCTTTTCTTGATAGCAGCGGTTTCCATTCGAGGCGATGGAGAAGAAGAACAGCAGGAGGAATACGTTTACGCTACATCGTGGGACGCACACATGGTATACGAAGACACACACTACTTTGAAATCGTGTCCCCTTAGCTATACTTACAAACTGCGCCAGGCCAAAGACTTTGGAGTCGACTTTGACCGCGAATACAAGAAAGCGCGTCTGGTGGTGGCGGAGCCAGTGGAGGCGTGCAGAACCATCACCAACGATGTCTCCAACACTGTGGGAGGGGGGTGGGGGGGTGGTAGTAGACGATCAAGAAGATGTAACTTTCTGTAATATAATAAATACTCTTAACGACTCCACTTCAATTTCGTAAATATTTAGTGGATAAAGAGGGGTTTGAGCCAGGGATACTATTTATACTGAAACCCCCGGCACCCCCACAGAGGAGGCACTCCACCAGCCGGTCACTTTACAATAAAGTCATCCCATGCATGGGAAGCTGAGGCTGTTCTCTAATTTATGAAATCCCCCATTTACAAAAACAAAATAGATAATAAACAAAAATATCAACAAAACACATGTATAAAATGCTTACACTGCAAAATAATAATTCCATAAAAAGCCCTAGTGACCATTTGACAGAAAGCGTCCAATATCCCCAAGCGGACCCAACAGGCCTCATAAACAAATTAGGAGTTTCGGGAGTTTTCAAGAAAAAAGGTAGGTGACTGGTCTAGCGAAGAAGATTGTAGATTGATAGAACAGATTAGGAACGAGAAATACAGAAACAGTGTAATTTCCACAAAGTTGGGATACTAACCCTGGCACACCAACTGGGGTAAGAATAGAAAGAGAGAAATGTGTTCTTGTTGAGGCTCTCGTATCCAGATAGCGGCCCCTGTGGTATGGGTGTATTGACTATTCTACTGCCCTTTTCCCATTTGTTAAAATGTTTTATGTTACAGTTTGCTAGTAAGCGATCCCCCCATGAGGGTGCCGGGGGTTTCTGTATATTGATTGATTTATTGTTGCTTTAGGTCCAGCGGACTCCTCCGAGCCAAATCAGGACCGGACAACCCCCGATCCGCATAAAAGATCTGCTGAAACAACCCTAGTGGGAAAATTGAACGCCCTCCACCGGCCAGTCACTTTACAATAAAGACATCCCACGCGGGGGACGGCTGAGGGTTTACCTCAACTACGCGAACCCCCGGTTACAAAAACAAAATAGAATACAACCATCATTACAAATCATCAACGAAACATATACATATAAAATGCCTATATTGCTAAATACTAACATCATAGGAAGCCCTAGTGACCACCCAGCAGAAAGCGTCCAACACTCCCAAGCTGATCCAACAGACCTCATACACAAACAAGGAGTCTTGTCCAGGAAGAGTTTTCAAGAAAAAAGGTAGGTCATTGATCTAGCGAAGAAGAAGATAGTATAGCAGAGTGATAGGACAGAGCAGGAATGGGAAAGAGTATATGAGGAAGATAGCAACAGTGGGAGTTTAAAGCACTAAATTTCCATAAAGTGGGGATACTATTTATACTGAAACCCCCGGCACTCCAAAGGGGGTACTGTTGCCGCAGTGAATCTGTCATGCCTACAAAGGCAAGACAGGTTTTCAACTGGGGCTTTCACTGTTCCCTTTATAGGTTAGAACAATCTACAGTGGCAAGATTGCTCATGACCCCAAGGGGTGTTTCTGTATAAATTGTATCCCCATTTTCTGGAAATTTAGTGCTTTAAATTCCACTGTCGCTGTCTTTCTTTTAATTCCTACTGTTTTGTCAATCTACTACATGTAACTTCTTCGCTACACCAGTCACCTACTTTTTTTCTTGAAAACTCTGCCACAACTCCTCATTTGTGTATCGGGTCTGTTGTGTCAGCTTGGGGATATTGGACGCTTTCTGTCAAATGGTCACTGGGGCTTTCTACGATATTATTATTTAGCAATGTGGGCACTATATATGTATGTGATTCGTTAATATTTTATAATGATGTTTATATTTTATTGTGTTTGTAACGTGGGTTCCATAAATGAAGAGTAAAGCCTCAGGGTCCCCTGCATGGGAGGCCTTTATTGTAAAGTGACAGGCTGGAGTGCCTTCAGTGTTACCAGTGGAGTTGTTTCAGCAGATCTTTTATACGGATCAAGGGTGAGTCCTCTTTCAATAAAGTTGTGGTCCTGATTTTGTGGTCCTGGTTCAGCTCTTTGCAGCCTGTTGGACTCTATGAACAACGAATAACTAACTAGCTAGTAAGTTAGGACAGCATATGATTTTACCTCACGAAACAACAGAAAGAATTTTAAAACAAAAGACAAAATCGTGCACTCACAAGAACTAGTGTTGCAACAATTGCTATATTGTACACGATACAGCAGTAACTTCCATTTCACAAATTTAATAACACAACAACAGCAATTTATTTAATTTTAAGACTGTTCATTTATTTCATTTTATTTGTTCATTGTTGTTTTATCAACAAATTGTACAGTCAATTATGGACTCAATCAACCATGCATCACAATGGGTGTCTGATTGTTGTTTGATTTAAAAATGTCCATTGTAACATTGGTGTAAAGACCACAAAATTCAACCCAAACGTAACCAACATTTTTTATGTAACTTTCTGAACACACAGAAAGCTTTGTTTACAGTAAAATACAAATACAATAAATCCATAAGATTAAGTGTAAGAATATAATAAAATTAGACATTAAATCATCCATTAGCCGTAAGAATATAGTAAATTATAACTCAAATACCTGTCAAATTATTTGATGTGCCCACACGAATAAAAATTATCAAAATAAGGAAAGAGGGTATACTCTTAAGTATTGAACTGAAAAGACTCGCAATGAAACTCGACATGCACATATGCACACAACAAAAGAAGGTGCAAGCCATTCAAATGTATTTGTTGAAACACACACATAACAAAAAAAAATCAACATTTTCAAAAGTGTTTTCAATGTTGTGACTCAGCTTTATCCTAAAAACGAAAATAGGATGACAGAGTCCCTATTTGCAAATAAAAATTATTAACACAGGTTCGTCCAATTTTGAGAAAATGCATTTGTCGATCATCTGTACAAGGAATGGATTTTACTCGCGTAAAATGAAAATGAGTCCAATATATTAATCCCTAAAAACGGCATTAAAATTCTTCCTGCATCCCTGAGTGTTTTTAAAACCATTATGCGGAACTGAAAATTCAGATTGTCAGTAGCATGCTTTGCAGCAGAAGGGGACATCATAACCACCATGACTACTACTACTATCATCAAAATACTACAAAATAGTGCTCTACAATTAAACAAGTCATGAATATCCATACAAAACAAAAAAGATTGTATCTGAAAAGTCATTAACATCACAAGCAATAATGAGCAAGTTTCATTTAAAATGTTAATGCATTAGTGCTACATAAAATGTTCATGCATATTAAAATGCGAAGTCAAGAAGAAAATATTAATCTTCAGAATTATCATTGTCAGACGAGTGACACTGCCAAACTCTTGCTTTTTGAATGAACATGCAACATTATAACATGTACAGTAACTAAAATAATAATTATAGCAATAACAATACAAGAATGTATAATGTACATGCATCTCACAACAAATAGTGATTCGAGACGCACAATTTGTCATATAATTTTTATTTAATTACATTTTTAAATCTTATTTTTGTTGCCAAGCAAGGGCTCAGCTCTTTGATCATTCCTTCATCTTACTGCTTACCCTGTCGGTGAATAATTCACTGTCGCAGTTGTGGAAAACAACAGCAGGCATAGTCAATCAAACAATGTTTTATTTGGACTATTTTCAGACACATCCTGACAGCAAATAATAATAATAATACATTAATTCATTAATTAAATCATTGTTATCATTTAAAACCTAAAAGGAAACGTAGAAAGAGGAACCCCTAACTCAAACTTGCACTCCCAATGAAGATTTCCACTCAAAGTTGACTGTATCACACTGCCTTATTATAGCTGGGAGGTAGAGTCGCACACTGCTGTCCCACACTGTGCTCTCAACCAACAGTGGACCCCTACAGTGGAGGAAAGTATCGCAGAAAGACTTTCACCCTTACCTTCAAAGGTAATGTGATATTGTCAGCCTTTGACAGCAAATGTTCATAGTGAACACCGACTTTCCTTTTTTTTCCTTTCTACATCATTATCCGGTGTTCTGAAAAGCTGACTTTTTGTATTATTCTTGTTTTGTCGTTTCCTTCAACCTTTACCAGGTAAGATAATGATTTATGTCTGTGTGCAGAGTGATATATGTTGTCATTTGTAGGCTGTAAACCTGTTTTCAGTGCAAGTAGTTTTACATGACTCTATAAGAATGAGCAATTAAGCCCGTTTACAAGGAACTGCGCTATATAAAAATTCTTTGTTATTTTTACAATTTTCCCTTCTTTTCCCCCCAAAAGGATCAGCACAGCGCTCCTGCCATATGTCAAAAGTTTAGTGTGATCCTTGGCGAGTAAAACTGTCATTAAAACTGTACACTAATATTCAGGGCTGCTGCCGGATTTGGGTCTGGAGTTGATGGCCAAAACATAGTCATCCATGGGAAGCAGTTCTTGCTGAGTGATGCAGTCTGAAACACCAACAATAATGTATCATCTTACTGCAGCAAGATGGCTAGTTCTGTCAGTATGTTAGATCCCAAACATCATCATTGTCGTCATCATCGTCATCATTCCAGTGAAGTTGAAGAGAGTGAATGTGACTGTGAAAACAAATATGAGCTTAACTCTTTTTACCACCAAATATTTAATAACATTGTGCGTCCCAGAAACAAATAGCTTCTTTAGAGATTCAACTCTTTGTGAATCATGCAGCAGGTGACTGAAAACCTTTCCCCCTTCTGTAATAGGAATCTCTTTAGGTCATTGAAGAAAAAAAGCAAAGCATGTTAGCATCTCATATTATTGACTCACATACAATAACAATGTGAATCTATATACTCACCTAAAACAGAAAAAAATTCCAGATTTGTGCAAATCTGTGCAAGTAAGTCCTAAATATTCCAAAAATGACATTTCAACTAAACAAAAATTGGCCGTCCCTCTGTCTGGATATGCAAAACTTGCAAGTGGAATAATATCTCAGAACCTATTTTAACTATCACAAACTTGGTAAGATGGTGTATATCCATGAGACCTCATAAATGATCAGTGAATTACTTCATTTCAAGGTCAAGGTCACAGCGTCAACAAATGTTGGTAAAAAAATGACAATTTTTCACAAAAGTTCACTTTTTTTCCAAAGTTATTTTAATATTGAACCTATGATTCTTTGTTGCATTATAGATATCAATGAGACACACATCCTATGCACATTTGGTGAACCTCACTCTAAGGTCAAGGTAATTAGAGCTGTCCAAAGTCAGTTAATTTAGGTACTTTGAAGTGACTTTGACCCTTATAAAGTCCTAACTTATATTTAGAGATGATATATTGATCTTTCTTCAAGTTCCATTTTTGCGTTGATCTTGAAGGTCAAGGTCCTTTTAGGCCTTGCAAAAACAACAAAAATAGGTTATCGTACAGTGGAATGGCTGTTATTAACCCATAGTATGCAAAAACATTGGATATTTGATCACTCATAAGCATGAGAGGTCAAGGTCACTGAAGGTCAAGGTCATCCCATCAATGCTTTTTTGGGGCATAATTCAACTTTTGTTGTACTTTATTTGATATTATATGAGTGTATTTGGTGCCGAAGGTAAAGAACATCTCAAGGTCAAGAGCATAAAAAAATCAAAGTCGCTATTACTTAGCATTTTAATTCCACCGTTTTATTTTGTTTTGGTTTTTTTATCTGACAGTCAATTTGATGTTAAATATTGCAAGTTCCACAAAGAGCATGTCAGCCATATGGGCTTTGCCTTTCTAGTTATTGTCATCACCATTATCATTACTATTATTAATATTATTATGACAAGTCGACGAATTTTTATTAGAGAAACAAGTTTAGTTTTTTCTTTAATCCAATAATACCAGCAACACATACCCATGGAATACAACAAGAAAAATTGTGCCATTTACCTAGTACCCACACAGGCTTGATGCTGACTTTCTCTTCATGGATGTGGTCTCCAATGTAGAAATCTGCACGGTTAATGCTTTCCGTTATCTAGAACAGAAAAGAAACAGAACAAGCTTCAAAAATGAAATGGAAACTAATTTCTAGTTAGGATTCAGCAATGGTCGTTTCCTTTAATTCTTCCAAACTGTAGGTTGAGAGAACCTATCACAAGGCCTTAAAAGATCCTGAGGTTCACGTCCTACACGGGGGAGTGCTACACAAATACACCCAACAAAGCACTAGACCCCTTCTCCCCCTGTCCCTAGTCATCCAGGTGATGCTCTTAAGACAGCATGTTATTGGCTCATGCAGTTCCAGCGCAGTACCATAAGCAAACGCGCTATATAAAAACAATAACGTAAAAAATAATGTTACAAACTTGGCACATTGTTGGGTGTCATGCAGAATGAGGTTACAAAACGTCAACTGTACACTTCAGTCAGCGAGTAGCCTTACCTTTGCACCACACAGGTTGAGCAGTTTTAGCATTTGTGAACGTGATGGAGTACACGTATTGGAAACGAACAATGCGCCAATCCCTTCAAAAATGCGACATTGGTAAGTCCCAGGGGGTTCTGCTTCGCAGGCCAAACGAGCTTCCTGTTCCAAAAAACAGAATCGTTAATAATAAAAATACTACTACTAATAATACAGGATAACTAGCACATGCATCCAAAACCATTAAAAAGGAGCTAGGAACTTGAAATACCCAGAGAAAATCCTTGAATAACTGAAAAGTCTTGTACGTGTGTATATTGTTATCGTCCGCTGCTAGGAAAAAGACTTCCCCAACCTAAAGGAAAGTAGTGCCTTGACCAACTGCGATCAGGGCTGAAACAGCCTTGTGTAAAAGTGAACTCCCTGCCAGCAGCAGCAGCAAGCTATTTTTAACCACGCAAGGCCACCGCCTGGCTCAAAGCAAGCGCGCTCTCTTTTTGCTCACAGAGCAATGAGAATGTGTCTTGCTCATGCTCTGTAATTGTACGCTCAAAAAGTGGTCGTTTTATGTGGAACGTCCATGTTATTGTGGTAATCCTTTGTATTTAGTTACTTTCATATCTAAGCTTTGCTTTAGCGCAAACTAGAATTACGAAGACGACGTAGTTTGTGCTATATTTAATTGGATTTGACCGTTTGTAGCTATCCTTCCTGCACTATGAGCAGACTTGAATTGGACCGATTTTTTAGTATGTATACATGTTCTAATTACACGTGCTGATCATTTAAATCCAGCTGACAATGTTCACCATTTGAACTCACTTAGTACAAAGTTTGAACTTTCTGGTGATGTGGTCGATATTTATGAATACCTTCTTGTGTCTGGTTGATGGCCTCTGTATTTGCAGCGAATTAAGGAAACACGCATGCTATAATGCTGACCACAGGCACATAATTGTTGTCGCCCCCCTACAGATCTTCTCTGCGTGCAGTCAAGACAAGAATGTTACAGCACTTCGTTAACACGTGTATGCTTTGTCGTTAATGGTTTTGTTTGTTTTTCTTTCTTTCTATTCTTTACTTGTTATGTCTCATTTGTTTTTAGCTTTGTTTGGTGAAATCCTTTAATACTTAACTGTATTTACCCTTTGATTGTGTGTTTACATTCAGTTTATGTGTATGTGTGTACTGTGTGTGTATCAGTTGCATGTCTAGTCTCTCTCTCTCTCTCTCTCTCTCTCTCTCTCTCTCTCTCTCTCTCTCTCTCTCTCTCTCTCTCTCTCTCTCTTTATAAAGTGAATGCATGTCTCCATTAAAAAAAAATATATGTTCTAATTACACGTGCTGATCATTTAAATCCAGCTGACAATGTTCACCATTTGAACTCACTTAGTACAAAGTTTGAACTTTCTGGTGATGTGGTCGATATTTATGAATACCTTCTTGTGTTTGGTTGATGGCCTCTGTATTTACAGCGAATTAAGGAAACACGCATGCTATAATGCTGACCACAGGCACATAATTGTTGCCGCCCCCCCCCCCCCCCCCCCCCCCTTTACAGATCTTCTCTCTCTCTCTCTCTCTCTCTCTCTCTCTCTCTCTCTCTTTATAAAGTGAATGCATGTCTCCATTAAAAAAAAACCGAACAACTGTGTTACACTCGGTTTGATGATGGTGTTTTCTTTATCAGTATTTGATTCAGCCCCAATGCTGAAGTACTGATGAGTGTAGCTCAGATTCGTTTATTCACGCAACCCGCTCAAGCAGCATACAAGTCACAAAGTCGACGTATGAAGTTTTCCACTTTTATTCAGCACACATCAACAACTGCATACAATCGCTCAATCGCCTTTCCACTCTCAAATTTACTTTCCAACTCACTATCAACAACTTCACTATCCCCCAACAACAGTGCGGCACACAATTTTATAATCTCTCTCTCTTCGGGAACAATTTCGAATACAGTAGAAATGACGCACTGCCACTAATCGAATAAAAGATCGTCATCACTGACTTACGTCAATACATATTTTTATATCTTCCGGAAGGACCTCTTGCTTCGACATGTATCGGGAAATTTCTATCAAGAGTAAACACGCAGATCCAGAAAATTCTACAACGATATCGACTAACGAAAATTATCAACGTTATACAAAGCCTCTCCTAACAACAATGCAAACTCAAATCAAAGGTAAATAAACTCCATTATTGAATACTTTGCAAAACGAAACGATTAGATCTATCGTGCGCGTTTTAGACACACTACCATTGGCGTTTCAACGTAACAAACTGTTGTGTTGCTATCTTGTAAATTGTTGTACTTTAAATGTGTTTTATCCTTGTAACTTGTAGTATTTTGGCATGTTGTTTTGTTAAAAAAAAAGGTTTTATTTGCATTGCCTCATGTCTTGTAAATTGTGCTGTTTTGGATGAGGTTTTAAATGTATTCTCGTTTGTTTGGGCTCTCTCGTGTATAGTAAATAGTGGATGAGTTTTTAAAACACATTCAGTTTCAGCAGTAATTTTTGTTAGGCATAAAATACTTATGTAGCGAGCAAAAGTAGTTTCTAATAGCGCGCGGGACAACTGTCATGTATTTCTAAAATGTATAACAAAATCTTAAGAGAGGACGGTTTGTTAAGGTCTGGCTAGGTTGCGGCAATGGGCTTGGCTAAAATAATTATAAGCTCCACAAACTACTAAAGGCAAGTGCCAGTTGGATAGGCTATGCTATGCACAGCCAGCGTCTCGGTAATGCCTAAAAGCAGTTCAGCCAGCAATACGGGATGGAACAAGGGTTATTTTTAGCCATAGCCTGACAGTGCCGCATATGAACAGCCGTGCGATAGGGTCAGCCCTTATTTTTTTTTGTCCTAGATAATTCAATGTTGGCACGTTTGTTGTGGAGTGACTAAATGTTTTACCGCATCACCACAACAAAATCCTATGTATTTTGAATTCATTGGGTAATAAAGTGTCTTGACTTGACTTGATCTATTCATGCACAAGTAAAATTGCCAGACAAAAGCCTAATACTTCTATTATTTCTTCAATACTTCGGTCCTTCATGTCAAATTTACATAGTCATAGTGCTTTAATTCTGCATGGTGTAGGTCCAAACTATACCTTTGCTTTTGGAACGTCCTCATCTGCTTCATAGTCCACCTCTGTCAGCCATCTTCCTGCATCTACAGAGCGTGACACCTGCAATTCCATCAATATAAAATGAGGAGTGTAGGTCGGAAAATGTGAGGTAAGGGAAATAATTTCCCCCCAACTAGTGAACCACACACATTCCTTTGAAGTAAGTCATTCATGCCACAACAGGCCTAAAATCATGCAACTGCTTTTGTTATCTTAATACATTAATCAGTTAACTTCCCTTTATTTACGATATATTTTATAATTTTATATTTATATATTTAGGCTATCAGTCATCCCAGCCTATTTATAGCTATGCAGGCAGTGGGTGTTTCATAATTATTAGCCCAGGACTTGAAGGGTTAAAGGGCCCACAGATCACGCATTTCAGTGTCACAGATCCTTTCCCAATTGACAGTGAGGGTTAATTACACTGCTAAGTTGACAATTAACTACACTGCTAAGTTTACCTTTCGCTACACTTCTGAGCTGACAGTTAACGACGCTGCTCAACTGACAATTAACTACACTGCTAAATTTATCGTTAACTACACTGCTGAGTTTACCATTAACTACACTGCTACGTTTACCCTTCACTACACTGCTATTGGCAAGTTGGAGGTTCGTGGAAATTCACAAATCTTTTTTTTGAGGTTTTCTGATCCTGAACCTAGGTTCCTAAATCCTTTTTTCTCCAAAAGGTTCAAGAACCTAGCTTCGGGATCTGAGAACCTGGAAAAAGGTTTATGAACCTCCATTAACCATTCTACATGGCTGAGTTGAGTGTTAACTACACTATATACCGTTAACTACACTGCTAAGTTGACAATTAACTAAACTACTGAGTTTACCAATTCTAGGTTTACTGTTAACTACACTACCGAGTTTACAGTTAAATACACTACTGAGTTTACCAGTACTAGGTTTATTGTTGACTGCAATATCGAGTTTAACGTTAACTACATTACCGAGGAATACAGTTAACTAAACTACCGAGTTTACAGTTAACTACCTACGGAGTTTACCATTAACCACACTACCAAGTTTACAGTTAACTGCATTACCAAGTTCACAGCTAACTACACTACTGAGTTTACAGTTAACTACACTACAAAGTTTACCAGTACTAGGTGGGTTAACTATGCTACAGAGTTTACCAGTACTAGGTTTACAGTTAACTACATTACCAAGTTTACTGTTAAATACACTACCGAGTTAACATTTAACTAAACTACTGATTTTATAGTTAAATAAACTACCAAGTTTACAGTAAACCGCACCACCGAACTACACTACCGAGTTTACAATAAACTACAATACAGAGTTTACAGTTAACTACACTACAGAGTTTATAGTTAACCCAAGGTCACTCGGGCCAGTTTGGAGTTTCCCCTTATTTAGTTCTCAACGCAGGGGAAAGAACTCTGCAAAATGTTCATGCCACGCTTAGGTAAAAAATAGTTAAAACTCAAAATGAGGTCTTACACCTGTTTTAATGTGAAGAAAAATACCACCAGATGTTGAATTTTCACACTTTAGTGTTTCAAATGTGTGAGGTTGGTAAAAAAAATACAGACAAAAAAATACAAAGTCAACGGTTTCATGCTTTCATATATTTCTGGATTAGAACTCCTTTTCTGTTCAACACAGAGTTTATAAAACAAGTTGTTAATAAAAGCACAAAGTATGCAGATCTTAAAAGAATTCTGAAATAAAATGACCAAAATGGAAGAAAAAAATGAGGAAGAAACAGTGTCATAAAAATATAACTGAAGAAACTAGGTCAGGTTTCTTTTGACTATCAGTAATGAGTAATCTGTCTTATTCGTTTAGAAGAAAAGTCAAAGGAAGAAGACAGATAAGCCTACTGATAGTCAAAAGAAACAGAAAGTAGAAACAAACTGTAGTGTTAGCAACTTTTGTGTCTTCTTTACCCATTCGGTCGTTGACTTACTTAGTTACTATAAACAATGACTAAGTAAGTCAACGTCAATGGGTAAAGAAGACACCAAAGATGCTAACACTGTACAGTTTGTTACATCTACTTTCCGTTTCTTTTGATTATCAGTAGGCCTACCTGTCTTCTTTGTTTGTCTTTTCTTCTTTCTTTTGCCAGGAACAGCAGCAGTTGGCAACCCCTGATCTGAATCACTCTCTACTGAACTCTCAGAACTGACCGACAGATCATCTTTCAGTCAGTTCTGCGAGTTCTGCTGATCGTCAAAATTGTCAAAATCAAGGCGATTTGGGGTAACTGCTAAATCCAAGTTAACATCAGACATCTCTCCTTTCACTATTTCTTCTACCGTAAAGCCCATAAAGTCATTATCATCGTCGCTTTTACTGATAATCGAACGCCACCGAAATTTGTGCAAAAAACGTTTTGGTTTTTAAAAAATCACCATGAAAAGGGTATTGCCTATTCCATTGTGTAGATCTAGTGAAAAACTAAACAGGAAATGGAAGCTTTTCCACGATAAATTTTTAAGCGATGCATTGTAGTTGATTGTTGCTAGACAGTTACGACGCGGTAGACTAGTTCGCGAGACTGAACGGGCCTTGAGGAAACAAAGGCACTGAGCTCGTGGGCCTGAATGGGCCTTGCAAGTGGCAAATTGTTAACCGCACTACTAAGTTTATCGTTAACTACACTACCGAGTTTATTGTTAACTACACTATGAGTTTTCAGTTCAATACATTACCGAGTTAAAGAGTTAACTACACTACCGAGTTTACAGTTAACTACACTACTGAGTTTACCATTAAATAAACTACCAAGTTTACCATTAACTACACTACTGAGTTTACTGTTAACCGACACTACATCAACCAACCCACACAACCATGTTTCAAACCAATCCAATATACTGTGGTACACGGCAACCTGCACTGACCCAATCCTTGCTGAGAATCCAACACCCTCGGGCCAGCCCATGCAGGAGGTTGAGCGTTCGGCGAGCCTCTCCGTACACCACATGGGTGGTGTCTTTGGACACCTTGTCTTCAATACGGTACACGCCAAGCTGTTTCACCCCTGCTATCACTGCCTCTTGATCTCTGCCACAAAAGTTCACAGAACACAGACATAGACATTCACTATTCCACAGGAGGTTTTCTTCAAACAGCCGGGAGGAACCACAGTATCCTGAAGAAGAAATATTTTACTGCATTCATCGTTTTTATATAGCGCTCTTACGCACTCAAGATGCTGAATGATGTGCTATTATTTCATTTTTTCCAGAGGTACATACTTTCTGAAGAATGTGACAGAGTGATGTAAGTACGTTTTGTATGTCATAATATGTAAATTGTTTTGAATGTAAGTGGTTTGGCATGACTGTACGTGAATGAGAGCGTTGAGACTGGTTACAAGTAGTCGCACTATATAAGATTTATTTTGTTTTTGTTTTTTGTAGTAGTAGTAATAGTAATAGCAATAGTAGTAGCATCAGTAGTAGTACCAGCAGTAGTAGTTAGATTATATTAGATAGTCAATGTTTACAGAGTCCAGTGGACTGCTAAAAGCCAAATCAAGACCATTCAAAACTATTCCAAATCAGATTAAAGCTCTAAAAATAAAATATTGTAAAATATGTATATAAAACTGGAGTAGTAGTAGTATCATCATCAGCAGTAGTAGTAGTAGTAGTAGCTGCAACAGCAGCAGTAGTAATTATTATTATTATCATTATTATTATATTTCTCTAGTTCGTTTTTACTGTCTCAGTATGAAATAAGTTTTTTTCTTACGGTCTATGCATGCTGGTCATGACGATGGAGGGCATGCAGACAGGACGGAATTTCTGTGAGCTTCTGACTGCCTGGCTGGCCTTGTCTGCTGCCCTCTTACAGTCTGACGAGCGACGGCTTGGGGAGTTGAGTTTTTGCTGGAGATGTTTGCTAGACTTGGGATTCATAATAAACAAATGGTCAGTCATAAAATTGTGGTTTTTTCCCCTTCTCTTTTTGTACATAACACAATAGCATTCATGTTGATTACACCATTTAGCAACAGAAAATAAAAAACACAAAAAAACAACTGCAAGCTTAAAATTTAGATCCAGGCATAATAATACACTTTTTTCAGGCAAGGCTTTTAGATCCTGGATTAAAGTTATAAGTGAAGTTATTACGTCGTCTATGGTTCCACTTCTCCCGCATCACTGGATTAAACAAACACAGGATTGTGGTCAGCTGTCTCAGGTGTCAGACATTTTCGCTTCAGGCAGCAAAGGGGGTGTAAAACTTGAAAAGCAGTGCTTTTTAGATCCTGTATCGGCCAGCACCTTGAGTAGCTCTTGAGGTGAAGAAAGCGCTATGTAAGAATGAGTCAAAACATTATAAACAAATAAAGTACGAATTTTATATCTTTTGATGAAAATAAAAACAAATTTTAACCTAACAGTCATGAAAATCAAACACAAAATTCATAAACGCAACTGTTTTCCTACCTGGGGTTTGAACTCTGAAATGCTGCTGCGGTGGGGTAGATGCTTGTGCAAAGCACCAAAGGCAGAGGTATCGCCAAACATCATGGACATGGATGCTCCCAAAATGCTGGAGGCTTGCGATGTAGATAGTAGGGAGGGATTGGACACGTTGGCCGAGTCCTTATCCCTACTTCGTCTTTTCCTCCCACTTTTGATCTTGTGTTTTTGGTCAGACGTCAAATCAGATAAGGTGTCTTCGCTGACACTGGTACTGGTGTTATCCTGTCCTTGAACTTTGTTTTCCTTCGTTGGCCCTGACCTTGAACCTTGACCCTGACCTCGTTTGGGAGGAGGAGAAGGAGGAATAGGGCGGGAGCTTGGAGGAAAAACAGCATCAGCATCGCAAGACTTTCTCTTCTTTCCTCTTTTGTGGGTGGTTTCATCGGTGGCTGACACAACCTGATTTTCAGTGGGTGAAGGAGACAGCACACAAACTTCACCGTTTGGGTTTAGGAGTTTTCTCCTTTTGGCGCTGACAGGTACGTGTTTTGAAGCTGAGCCTCCGTAGCTTTTCCTCTTTGTTTTGCCTGGGTTACTTTCCGTGCTTTGAAGTTCAACTGCATTACTGCTCCGATTAACAGGCCTAGTTTCTTCCCCAACACTTTTGCTGGAGTCAGGGCTGATTTCCCCCTCCTCTAAGCGAGTGAGGGTAACTTTAGGACTAAAGTTTCTGCCCAAACTGCGATGAGCACGGGCTTTAGCTTTGATGTTTTCCGCATTGTTCTGCAGATTTTGAGATAAAGTCTGTGACATTTTCTCTTCTGCTGCCGAAGACTGCTCAAATAGCAGACTGAGCCGAGAACTTTTTCTAGATTGGGTCGTTTTGATTACATCTGCTGATCCCGAATCAAATTTTCGTAGCAGAATATCGAACTCTGTATCAGATATTTTGGGTCGACTTGCTATAGTAGACTTTGCACCCTGTCTACTATTTACAAGATCGGCTGTTGTTATTGTTGTTGCAGTAGATGACTGTGCTGAAGCTGAACTGCTTATGGTAGATGCATCTTTTGGGTCTGTGCCTGAACTAATCCTGCTAGAAGCTTGCGCTGATTTCTTGCCCTGTCCTTTGGGTGAAATTTTATATTTGGCTGAGCTGTACAAAGCTTTGTGTTCTGGTACTACATGAGGATCGCTTTTTGCAAGCTTTTCAGTCAGTGACGCAGCAGGATTAGAGCGGCTTGGTTCTAGGGGATTACTTTTACCCTGAGATACATTTGTATTAGTTTTACCCTGAGATGTGGAGGGTAGGTTGGTGTCGCTGGCAGATGTTTCACTGTCTTCGCTTGTTGTGCTGTAGTTGACTGAAACACAAATGCCAAACATCCTGCAATAAATAGGACAAATTAGTAAATATTTTCTTCACTCCTTTACCACAATTGATGACTTTTGTGGATGTTTTTCAAGGATGACCGTTGTCCACTTTTGTCAATATTACGACTTCATGTCTAACAGACAAAGCTTCATGGGGGTTTGACTACTTCGTCCCACAAGGAAGTCAGCAAAAATTTACTGTTCTGGATACTGGGTACTATCATTTACACTTTTTTCTTACATTTATCAAAGAGCAGCAATCTGTAAAATTGTTAAATTGTTAATATAGAGCAACAGAGAACATTACATGATCATTGCTTTAGGTCCAGCGGACTCTTCCGAGCCAAATCAGGACCAGACCAACAGAGAAACCAAAAAGATTATGGTGTGATCAAAAAGCACACTTCGGGATGGATAACTGCGTGTGACATAATCATCTTCAACATCCATGTGGATTCAACTAAAGTAGCAATATTCGTTCCTTCAGCTGACAAAAGTTCATGGAGATTTTTAACAGCGCTGGGAACACTCTGTCATGTCATATTTGGCAGGTAAAAAGAGTGAATAGTAATATTTGGATTAATATTGGTGACTTTATTTTGTACCGACATTTGAACAGCGTCCTTTGCAGAGGTGGAAGCTCTCCGTTTCGGCACAAGGGTGATTCTCCTCTTCTGCGAGCTGCAGACAGAACAACCATACATCAAGCTATTTGTATCTTCCAACTAATGAAGTTTCTTCTTGGGGTAACGACGACTGCTACTACAACTGCTATAGTGTTTATTTATTTCATTTTTATTGCTGACATAGCGCTTTTCCAGCTCAAGTGCTGCACAAGGCGCTGGCTTTAGCGCAGGATTGAACTCAAGACGACCTCACTTGCTGCCTTAGCTGTTATCGCCCCAGGCAACTAAACACAACCCTCAGCGACGGAGATGGACAAGAAAAGACCTGCTGGCTATAACAGACCTGCTTACCTCAAAATGTTTTTGTCAGTACTCCAGGCACTTCAAAACCAGATTTTGGAAATCATGACCAGATTTTGACTTTCGGTATTTAGCCTATATAAACTGTCGTTATTTTACGCGAACCAAAATAATTATAATAAATAAATAAAAATATAGAACGGTGTAAACTTGTTGTCATTATTCATCTTAATTTGCTCTTAGCTAAATTTTCATATATTATTACACACGTAAAATAAATCAAGAAACGGTACACTGTTCAATAAATTTATTGTTAAAAAATTAGGGTGCTTAATTGAAAAACAATGCAAAAGTGTTAGGCCACCACATCAACATAATATGTGATAATGATCTACTTGTATTTTTTATTTAAAAAAAAACAACAACAAAAACATGCATGTATGCACTTTTCAGTTGCTGCAGTTCTTTGTTTGTGAAAGAGCTTTCAGGTCTGAACATACCTACCATCAGTGAGTCAACAGCATCTTTGCCCATACTGGACCTACTGTCAGTGGACGTTTTACGTACGCAACTAAACACCCTCTCACAAGCAGCACTGTTGTGTGGGATGGTGCAGAGTCCCAGCATGAACTGGCACAGTTGCAAAAGCTAAGGGTGTTTTTTGCTGACCTGCACCCAAAATTCGTCCACCTGCATGCCCACCAATCCCTTGACATCAGTTGACTGATACTCGGAGAATTGCTCCTGATTTGTTCAGATGTTGTATTTGGTGGAAAGAGTGCAGGGAATCGCTTCACAAAAAAGTGTAGATCTTGGGAAGATGCAAACAACTGAACTGAAGGACATATGATTCTGCAGTGCTGGAGCAAAGGCTCAGTGAGGGGCAGTTTCAGGAGAAGATAGCTGCAAGTTTCATCAAAGTATGCACGCACTGAAGCATAGAACTTTGCAATACGTTCAGATTTTAGGTTGTAGTCTTTGGGACTGTCAAGCATTTTCCTTGCCTGATCACCAACCAGCAGGTCTTCATCAGCTACCACACAAGGCCAATTTTTTAAATAAGAAACCAGAAATGTCTGTTTTCGTTTCACACAAACACGCTTGGATGAACTCGCCACCTCAACATCTGAATCATCATCTGTTGTTTCATGAATTCTTTTCTCCATGACAATTAAATATTTGCAGAGTATACACTTGAAAAACACAATGCTATCCAATGAGTTATACTTTTCTGGCGCAATTTGTTTAGCTTTCGCTTCCGGTTAAGTGTACTTTTTACCAAAATTTGTAAAAAAATAAAAAAATAAAAATTTTTGGTCGATTTTCGTATTTTTTAAAAAGAGATCGTAACAGCGTACTCGAGGTCAAAATATCGGAACAATACGGCGAAATACGGACGGGTAAGCAGGTCTGCTATAATATGTAGCTGGCGCTCATCCTTCTAGGGCATGAGCATCAGGGTCTTAAAAAGTCTGTGTGGTGGAAAAGCGGGCACATTCACAGACTGGACCTCAGTTTATACTCTCATCAGAAAGAGGAGGGAGTGCTTGCCTAAAAATCAGGGTCACCTCACGTTAGGTGAACTGACCAGTGCCCAGTGCCTCCATGAAAATTCATTTCCACTACTTTGAGAGTAACTGTACTGTCAGACCAAACAAGTTCTGCATCTCTGGAACGCAATGGCGTCAGGGTTTGTTCAATTTCGTGCATTTAGTGCAATACTACACACAAAATCATCTCTCACCTTCTTTTTCCCGCACAAGCTGGTCCAGCCTGGCCTGCATGCTGGGCGGCGTGTTGGGAATGATGACCGGGGAATAGAACAATGGATCAAACTGAAATTCCATAAATACAGATTAATAATGGGAAACGCTACCAAACTGCATCTCAAATTGGCAAATACAAATTTTCACCTGCAGTCTTTTAGCTTCCAAAATTAGAGAGAACCTACCAACGCACATGCTCCTTATGGAACTCGCAATATTTAACAAGAAAATGAGTGCCCAGAAAAAAAACACAACTAAAACGGTGGCATTAAAATGCAAATACGAATGAGCTTTCTATGCTCTTGACCTTGAGATCACCTTGACCTCCGGTTCCAAATTCTCATCTACTATCAATTAAAGTATAGCAAAAGTTGTATTGTGCCAAAAAACTGTGACCTTGGGATGATTTGGCCTTTAGTGACCTTGACCTAGTGTCACATGAATCAAAATTCTGGCTTTGATACTCCGGCTGCACGTGGCTAAATGATTGACGTGTTTAGGTCGGCTCAGGTCAAAATATCTGATGCGGACTGGAAGTATGTGGTGAAAAGTGGTGTGTGAAGTTGATTTGTTATTTCTAAAACTTCCGCTCTTCATTGCGTGGGCAGACCTGTTTACACCCAAGCAGAACCAAGAGGAATCTCTTTGTCGCGCAATTTTGGTCTCAATAGGAATCAAATAATAGCTCAAGAAAAGATAATCACTTTAGTTTAAGTTGGTTTTTACTTCTTTTAAATCATCGGTAACACATCATAAACATACAAAAATAAAATAAATAAACTAACAAATACCTTGTCTGCTTTACTGCTCCTATGCAAGCTAGTACTGAAGCACAAACTCAGTTGGGTGACATATGACATGTCTCACACAAGTTAATATCTCAGAGAAGCTTCTTATAATGAAATTTGCAGGTTCAATATATATCAATATATATATATGACAATAGCAGACAAATGCAAGTGCATCATAAAAAGCATATGTAGTTCAATCCAAAAATATAAATGTTCCTTCAAGACAGCCTACACATTTGGTCTAATTAACCTGAAAGGCTAACTCAACTTCCTTAATAACCTCGAACGGAAATGGAACCGGAAACATTTATACGACTAAACTCGGGTTGTCTAATAACCGAAAATTATACTAATTTTTTTTTTCTCGACAAGCAGCATTTGCTGAAAACGTCATTTTAGCAGCTGGCAAAGCGGAATTTGAAGAGGCAAAGTGGAATAGTGGAATGAGATATCAAAAAACAGAATTTATTACGCTCAAATCGTAATGTAAACAGGTCTGCATGGGCATCCCCAGGTGTCAATGTTGGTCAAGGTATATACATTTTTTTTTAAAATTTAACTAAAAGGTTTAATTCAAAATCAAACACAAAATATTAAGCAACAAACATAATAATTAAAAAGTGAATTTTCATAAACAATGGTTGAAAAACAATAATTAAGTCCACCCTTACCTTTTGCCTACAATCCCACACAACACCACAATAAAATAAAATAAAATGTTTTCTATATGCACTTCCAAATTTGTAATTCCAATACACCACAACAAAATATGTATGCACTAAAGATTGTCTAAAATGATAATCCAAACTGTTCTCCACTTTTTGAAAAGATGCAGTCAACAAATATTTGTATATAAAAGTAGTTCACTCAATGGTTTTTGTCACTTCATAATAATTTTTTTTTAAAAACCTGTAGAACGCAGCTGATGCTCAGCATTCCGAATTAAACTGGTTAATAAATAGTCCCAACTGACACCCTACACAAAATCGACGACACCTAGGGATGACCTTGACCCTCTCGTTACCTCTCGTGCAGGTATGATCAAATTACCCAATGTTGTTGCATACTATTGGTTAAATAAATAGCATTCCACTGTAAGATGATCCATTTTTTGTATGTTTTTGCAAGGCATAAAATGACCTTGACCTTCAAGATCAACGCAAAAACGGAACCTATATGAAAAATCAATCTATCATCTTAAATACAATATTGGATTTTATATCGCTCATAGTTTATAAAGATCAATCTATCATCTTAAATACAACAATATTGGATTTTATATCGCTCTTAGTTTTTGTCAAGATCACTTCAAACAAATTGACTTTGGCCAAATTTGCTCAGTATGTGTATCTCATTTCAAAATTAAAAACCTAGAAAAAAAAAGTGAAATTTTGTGAAAATTTGTCATTTTTTGACAAATTGTTGACCATGTGACCTTGACCTTGAAGTGAAGTCATTCATTCACTGATCACTTATGAGATCTCATGGGTATCCACCATCTTACCAAGTTTGGTTGTGATAGCTGAAAAAGGTTCAGAGATATTAATCTACTTGCAAGTTCTGCACAGAAAGATGGTGGACAGACGGACAGACATTTTCTTTTAGATGTAAATTTTGGACTTTATAATGACTCGCAGTGTTTCCCAAAACGCACGTGTGTGCGTCAGAGACGCACAAAAACTGAAAAAGGACGCATGAAAAAAAAAAGGGTGCGTCACAAGGGACGCAACGTTTTTTTGGTTTTTTTTTACTGCCGTTATGTATCCTGGCACCTCTGTATGGCGTACGAACAGCGTTAAACGCGCGATGAAAAGTAGCGATGCTTTGCATCGATACTATTCTCATAAGGATCCATCCGTTTAGGAAAGTATCGCTACTTTTCTCAAAAGGATCGCACATTTTCTCAAATGGAACGCAAATTACGAAAGTATCGATGCTTTCTGAAAAGTATTGATGCAAAGCATCGCTACTTTTTAAAAAGTATCGATACTCTGCATCGATACTTTAGCTCGAGCAGTTTCATCGCGCAGTTCCGAAGTTTACCGAGGCGAAACACACTGTTTCTGCAAAACTGAAATCGGTCAAGGTAATGAAATAATATACATGTATTATGTAACATTCCGCAGTTCCAATTGTCCTTTGCAGAGCAAATTAATTAATAACTATAACAGGTCTCTCTTCAAGTTCTCTCATTCGATCGTCGATAATTTCAATCGCATCCATCTTCCCGCCTCAAGTAACGCAAAACGAAAGGAAAGCAAGCAGATTGGCGCGATTGCCTGTTTTGTGTTCCGCTTTAGTTCCGATCAATTTTTGGGAAAATTTGCATACTGTGTATTCGGAAGAACTCGGAAATGCGCGATGAAAAGGATCGATCCTTTCGTAACGGAGCGATGCAAAGTAGCGATACTTTTCAAAAAGTATCGATGCAAAGCATCGCTACGTTTCATCGCGCGTTTGACCCTGTTCGTACGCCATACCTCTGAGCTATCGTGCGCCCGAGCCGAGTAAGCGCGGTGATCTCTTCTACCCACTGACACGCATGCGCAGACTTTTTGTTTGCTTCCGAAAAGCTGAAACACGTCGCTCGACACATGGGTACGGAAAACGATAACCCGCAGAAATGCGGAAGACGATGCAATCGTTGAATGTTGAATCATCATTTTCAGTTCTCCCTAGACTAGGCAATGATGATCTTGTCTGTAATACGCAGTTGAACAGATTTTTTTTTCTTTTTTTTTTCTTCTGGTCATCGACTTAGTCCCCTCTAACACTAACTGCTTTTACAGAGACACTTTGTCAGTACATGCAGATTGATGTGTGTAAATTGTCGTATGACCATTTCATGTTTGTTCTATGGTCATTTTATGTAATTTTAAGGTTCCTCTAGTCAATGATGGATTTCTTTGTAACACTTATCAGAACAGTATTCCTTTTGTTGTGTTGCTTGTTTTATGGCTATTCATAATTTTCAATAAAGTTGCATTGAAAACTAAGCTTTGTTTGACTTTAAGGCGTATTTGTGTGTCCGTGATGTTGGTAATCAAAATCAAGGTAAATGTAGGAATTGTAAGGGGACTCTCAAATTTTGTAAGGGGACTCTTGAAATTTTGCACCAGAGAGTCCCAGGACTCTCTGAAAAAAAAGCTGTGGGAAACACTGGACTCGTCTCGCACAGATTTGCAAAAATTAAAAAACTGGAAAAGAGGGGGAGGGGAGGTGGTAGGGTGGTAGGTGAGTAAATTATTTACTGCATCTCTGATAAAATAGTCCCTTGAAAACAAATACAGTGTCACTTACAGTTCTTTAAAAACAAATACCGTCTTAGTTATGATTGCAGTCATTTTCTGTGTTGCAAAATTTTCGAACAGAAACTAGGTAAGCAGTCCTAAACTGGCCTAGGAATCAAAATCAAAGAGATACCATTCATTCACCCAAGATTTCATTCTGTATTGCAGGATTTTTGGGGAGGAAATACACAATATCAGGGACCAACTTACAGGAGATCGTGGTTGTGTGTCCACAACAAGAACATTGCCGGCAGCACGGAAGGGTGTGGTCTCCTCTGACCCACGCAACAAATGAAAGGGTTCCAGTCTACGTTTACGCTTCTGCAAGCGCTCCGCGCTCCTGGCCACTTCCGCATCAAAGTCTCTCGGCTGCATGGACTTGTGCTTCTGTAATACAGCAATAAGCAGGATGTGACAAAATAATACATTCCCAGACATGCCTACCCAAAAGTTAGTTTTAGGCACACACATTTTTTTTCTCTGAATAGCCCATGATTTTCAGAGACATAATATGTAAGAAAAATACCTTGTATTTACACTATGTACATGTTGAAATGTCTTCTTCGGTTACTGCTGTTTCTGAAGGGATTTATAGTAGGCACTATTCAGATCTTTGTAATCCTTTTCTTTCCAGCTCCCTTGAAAGACATCTCCTGGCCTGGATTTGGCAATGAGTAGAGCTTCACATGGTTTACCCTTTGTTGCCCACCGCAAAGCATGGCCGCTTTTCTGTGTAGTCCTGTAAAAACTGTTGAATCCTTTGCTTTTTTCAACATCACTTTTGAAGGTGTTCGGTCACTTTTTCTTCTTCCACAGACGTATGCCGTTTATTAGAAGCAATCTTCGCCATTGGCAGGCTACTCACTTTGCACATGCGCATCCATTCTGAATTAGAACGCGTATGCGCATTAACTCGGATTAACTTCCAAAGAGGTGAGGAACCACTCCTCGGCAAACTGGGAAGAAAATGTGCTGTCTGTGCTCTGACTGACACGCACAATTAGCGACTTTCTTTTTATGTTTTGATTTTTGTGGGGAAATTTGCTGACCGGAACAGGCAAACAGAATCCATATTTTCTGAGCGTTCTTTTTATTTTAATGAATTTTCATAATATATAAGGCTGTACCATAATGGTAGACATGTCTGTATTCCCAACAAAAATACACCCTATCAAAATATACATATAAAACTGTGTACACAAATTATTTCTGCCATTGAATGGATAATGGACCATGTTTTGCTCTGTATTCCAACATTAAACAAAATGGTTCAGACATTTTTAAGATATAGAGCAAAACAAGTTTAGCAACAAAGTGACTCCAGCGACCTTGGCCTATTCGGCTAGCAAATATGAGGGCACAGAAGGTTGGCCCCTAACCTACTTAATGTTCCTAGGAAGTGTGGTCAAAATCTAGTTAGTTGTTCTTGAGATATGGCATGCAATGCACCAACTGACAGTCTAATGTCTGGTTCATTTTGATTGCAGACTATTTCCACGTCATATCTGGAAATACAATTAAGGCCCACCATCAAGAAAGTAAGTTGCAAGCGTGTAGGTCAACCACACCATTTGTTATTCTTACCTTCCATCGTACACCAGGAGGTGGGGTGCCGCAATGTTCAGTGTTGGCCGGAAAATCAAGTTCCGACACTTTCTGCTGAAGCTCTTTGCACCTGCAACATTTTCAAGTCATGTAATATCAAGTAAAGAAATCTTTATTCACACACAAAAAAAGACTGAACATTCAACACAACAGCAACAAAAAAGACAGTGAAAACTGTACTCCTTTCAATGAAGTATGATATTTATTTGCCTGCTTATTTATTTAAAATCACTTCATTTACTGGAAACTAGTGAATCGCTTCTTAATGTTCAGACTTTTGGTACAGACCAGTACTGGTACCTAATCATTGTGGGTTTAACACTCAAGGTGCATATATAGAACTATCTGATGTGGAGATTAAAATTGCACACCAAAAATGCCTCATTCACACTTACATATTCAATCATTTTGGGGTGTCTAATAACTGTGAAAAAATGTAACCAACAGTCTGTGGATCTGCTTTAGGCTAGCTCTCTGCCCATTGACATTGTAGCGGTGTATGAAACTCATGAGGTGAAGTTATAAAGGGACTAAATGTCTTTTCAAGCTGCACACACATACCAGTGGTGGGCAAGCTTATTTAAAGTGTCCACTTTTTACTATCCATCGTATTAGTGTGATTGTTCTGGTGGTACAGGGTTGATTTAGGTCCCACCTCCTCTTCCATTGGGATGGTTATTCCCTATCTCCCATACGGCTATTGGTGAGTGTAGACGTTCAACTTCAATGTTCATTCCAAAGCAATCTTTTTCTTCCTTACCTGTCCACCCACAGCACAGACACCAGATGGACGCCATGTTTTTTGGCTTTGTCAATGGTGCGCTTCTTGCCTTCCTTGAACACTACGTGCGTTATGCCGTTGATGAACTTGTCCTCCACCTTGGCTCCCATGCGCTTCAACACTCTCTCAACCGCCGTGCTTCGATTGTCATTAGTGGTGCGAACCTCCACGTAAGCTATCACGTCTAAAAAAAAAGAAAAGAAAATGAATCACCTAAATAACACGCTTTTATGAATCACGAAGAAACTTTTTAGACAAATACAATTACAAGTATACTACTGAGAACATTTTAATATGCTGTGTTTTAATTTTACCTTCAATCAAAAATGGCATTCTGCCTTTTATCTCGTCTACAAATAAAATTGTTGACTGCATGCATTTACCAAAAAAAAAAAAAAAAGATAATAAATTGTAACTGAACACACTTTTCTCCGGTTTCCTCCCTCCCTTCAAAAATAATGGTATTGGATTGGTACATGGTATATAATTATCAATCACAAATTTCAAAATAAAATTTGATTTGATTTCAGTTTTTTAACAGTGATCTCTCTATTACACCACAAGTCTGAGTATAAAACATGTGTGCTGTGTATGTGAGAGTGTGAAATAACACTTTTTAAAAATGATACACATTTACATTAAATAAAATTAATTCATAAACTTACCTTTAATTTAATTACTGTCATTCAACAAACACTGGAAAACAGCACTAACACTAGACATCAAACAAGAAAAAGAAGAAGAAATAACTAAATCATAAATGGACAGGGTGTAGGAGAGGAGGTGAATTGGAAACATAATTACCATTCAAAATATCACTTTGAACTTGTGAATCTGGCACTGCAGGAGATGACGATGCCGACCACTCTGTGTCTGCCATTTGGATTCTGTCAATACAAAATCAAAAGGCTGCACTATTCCACATTAGTCATGCAATCATCCTGAAATAATACGCTCAATAAAGTTTGTTTCAACAAAATTACAGAAACCAAAACACACACAAACACGCAAACAACCATACTCCATAGCATGAATACACAATTTTCACTGCTTCTGTGAATACAGATTTCTTGACTTGACAGAAATAGCCATATAATATTCATATAATGCCATATGGTAACGCATCCATATCATGCCTCCTAGTGCATGGACCCATGGTCCACTGTTCAGATCTGTCATCACCACTCTACTCCACCCTTTCTCTATTTTTCAGTAAGTAAAGGATTACATGAATGATACTAAATGATAAATCATCCAAAATTAAAGTCTAATAGTAATACTATAGTAATAGTGAAATCATATTTCTCGCTATAAATAATTAAATTAGACCACATGGTTCTAAAATCTCTTCTTACTTTCACTAGTATTAGTCTATTACTACTACTTAATAGATAGTAGTGATATTAAAAGTTACAAAGACGAAATAAGAGAGACTTCCTATCCTAGCCTGTGCTTTGATTAAACTAAGCCTAGAAGTAGAGCAGTAATGAGTAAAACCACACGAAACGCGAAACGAAAGAATACAAACTGTGAATAATAAAATCAACAAATACTAATTACTATTACTTGTATTAGAAGCAGCACCGAAGTTTTTGCTTTCAGAGTTCTTGCTTTCATGAAATTTTAGGATCTCTAAAGCTTATGATCTGAAGTACAGAATTACAAGACAAAATGTCAACCGCTGAAACGCTTACCTTCAATAGTCAGCCTTTCAGCACAAAATCATTTGCCACTTTCCGGTTTCAAAAATATGGCGGCGTTACGAAGAAAGGCAGTGTAGCCTCCCTTCAAATTTGTCATAAGTACACGATGTGGACACAGGCGCTTGTATCTGGACACGCGAGCGCCTATGCATGTGACGCGTCACCTTTTTGGTTATCTATCTTGCCTGTGACGCGCGTCTCCTTTTGGTTATCGATCTATATAGATATCTATATAGATAACCAAAGGGAGACGCGTCACAGGCATAGGCGCTCGAAGTAGATAACCAAAGGGAGGCGTGTTACAGGCATAGGCGCTTGCGTGTCCAGATACAAGCGCCTGTGGATGTGGACTAGTCTGGTAACACATTGTGTTGATGTTGTTGCTGTTATTGTTGCTGTTGTGTTGCATAAACCGCCACTATCAAGGGGAAATACTGCAAATTCAAGCGAGTAATCTACACCAGCGCAAGGAAAAAAAATTGATGTATCAAAGAATAAAATCTAGTGAAAATATAGTTAATTAGTTAGTTATTCATTGCTTACAAAGTCCAGCGGACTGCAAAGAGCCGAATCAGGATCACAAAATCAAAACCACAACTTCACTGAAAGAGGACTCACCCCAAATCCGCATAAAAGATATGCCGAAACAACCCTAGTGGTAACATTAAGGCAATCTACCAGCCGGTCACTTTACAATAAAGGCATCCCACGCAGGGGACGCTGAGGCTATACTCTCATTTATTGAAAGCCCGTTTACAAAAACAAACTAGAATACAAACATTATTATTAAATATCAACAAAACACATAGGCTTATATATAAAATGCCTACATTGCCAAATAATAACATCATAGGAAGCCCAGTGGTCATTTGCCAGAAAGTGTCAAATATTCCCAAGCTGATCCAACAGACCTCACACACAAATGAGGCTTTTTTTCCGGAAGAGTTTTAAAGAAAAATGGTAGGTGACCGGTATAGCGAAGAAGAAGATAGTGTAGTAGATTGATAGAACAGAGTAGGAATGAGAAAGAACAAAGGAGAAATACAGCGACAGCGGGAATTTAAAGCCTAAATGTCCAGAAAGTGGGGATACTATTAATTTATACTGAAACCACCGGCACCGCCACGGGGTGTGTGTAAAAATATAGACGACGTATGATAATTATAATATCATTTAGCCGCATATGTCTTCATAAAATTAATCACAATGAACATATAAATATGCACTGGGTCTTAAATATTGATACAAAAACAAATACGTTGTACCTCAAACCTTGCCATTGACAACAATGGCGTCGGAACCAGGAAGGGGAATAGGAGAATGGGGGAGGGTAGGTGGGGCAGCCGACCTTAATTTCCCACCTCCCCCCCCCCCCCCTCATTCCTGTACCTAGAATTGTGGGGTATTGTATCTTTTTGCACCCCTCCCTCCCCACCTCCCTTCTGTTCCCACCCCACCCCAACTTTTCGAACGATGACAGAGAGAGAGAGAGAGAGAGAGAGAGAGAGAGAGAGAGAGAGAGAGAGAGAGAGAGAGAAAGAACTCCAATACGAATATTTATTCAATAAAGGGCCAAACCCTCTTAGAAGGGATGTGGGCAACATTTTCACAATGCAATAGCAGTCAAGTCAAATATACATCGAAACAATACAAGTTTTTTTCATATACTCAAAACATTCAAAACATACATCATGAAAAAACAGTTTTTCTAATCTTGAACGCTCTGTACAAAAACATACATAATCTCCTTACAACATTTTCATTATTTGATGACACCAATAAAGACAGTTTGAATATTCGCTCCGTAAATAATCGAAGTAGGGACAACAGAGCAAAACATGCAGCTCGTTTTCTTCGGTTTGATAACATAATTTGCACACTTTGTTTTCGGGTATGCAACTGCGAAATGTATAAGAATGAATAGCCAAATCAGATATACCAAATCTGAACTTAATCATTAAATACTGCAGATGTCTATCTAGATTCAATTTTAAACTATAAAGGCATATCATGCGAAATATTACAAAATGATCTGTGTAACTCAAACCGTTCACTCTTATTTACATGATCAGTCCATTCTTGCCATCTACAGTCTATCAATCGCTCTTTAAAAACACACAGAAACCATTTTACATTACCCACGCTCTGATTAATCCACACATACCCAAAACCATACGTTCATGACTCAGGTCTTTTCCCCTATATTATCCAATTCAGACAACATGTTGTTAGCTTTCTTAGGTAATCTGCACGTATCCATTTGTAATAACTTAAACCAATAACGTAGACAACTTACAGCAGATTTAATGAGTAGGCCTATAGGGTATCTATTTCATTCGTTAACCATAAAATCATTTGACGTAGTACTACGCATGTCCACATACAAAAATGTCTTCAGGGCAAACAAATGTACTTTTTCACAATGAACAGCTTCTTTTTCCAACCCACCAATTTCTTAAACATATTGCATAATTGGCTGAACTTTTGCATCAAAAAGTTTCAAATAAACGTCTAATGAATGATTATCACACACGCGAAGTCTGCATTTTATAAAGAAGTGCCCTTTTAGCTTTACTTGCTATATTCCTTAAATGCTGCCATAAAACGTATCTTCTTAGAAAAATAAATTCCCAAATATTTATATGCATTAACTACAGGCATAACACTTCCAACAATAAACCACTTTCCCCTAGCACCTAAATATCCCTTTTTCTAAACACAACAATATTGCTTTTATCCATATTCACCTTTAAACTAAGCGAGGAAGCAGCTCTATGTACACTATTAATTTGCGTTTGTAATCCTACAACCGTTTCAGATATCAGAATAACATCATCAGCGAGCAGCATAATAAACAATTCAAAAGTATCAGGAAAAAATAGTATACCTTGTCTTCCATTATTTATTACTTCCAGCGCCAACTCATCAATGAAAAAAGAAAAAAAAAGAAAAAAGAATCGGGTTAATACGTCCCCTTGCTTCACCGCTAATGAACAGTATACCTAGTCTGTGAGTCTCGCACCACATCTAATACGAGCTTTTACGTTTACAAACATACTTTTGACACATTGAAAAAGTTTTCCCTTAATTCCATTCTTCAGTAAGACAGGACATAGCAAATTCCTAGTAATAGAATCGAAACATTTTTTAAAAATCTCCGAAGGCTACATAAAATTTACGATTATACCAAAACTGTTTCTGAACGCAAGCTAACAAAGTGAAAATGTGTTCAATAGAGGAGTAGCCCTTCTTAAAACCTGCTTGATGTTCAGCAGTTATATTTTTTTTCTTCAACCTAAGTCTGCAGGCGTCTTTTAATAATTGTTCCAAAATCTTAACTACTTACATCAGATAAACTGATACCACGGTAGTTATCAGGCTTGTTAATATGCCTTTATTATTCAAAGGTAATATAACAGATTCGGTCCAGTTTTCAGGACAAACACCGTTTTCAAGAAACACTTTTTTTTAAACTGACGAAAAGAAGAACAATAAATTCAGAGTAATACTTCAACAGTTCAGCATTGATACCACCAGGACCTGCAGTTTTCTTCACTTTCAACCATAATTCGCAGTGCTACCAAAACTTCTTCCTTAGTAATAGGTTGGCTACAAAACATATCTTCTTCTACCTCAATATCATAAGCATCGTCATCATCACCAACAGATGCAGAAACATAATCTCTTTCTAATAACAATTTAAAGTGCTTCAACCAGTCTTCTACTGTAATGTGATTTCTAGTTATCGCTCGTTTAGGAACAGCATAATGCACATTTTCCCCAAACTCATGCTTACTATGAATAGAGGGGCTTCGAGTTTATTTATCACACCAACATTGAACTACTTTTTTTCCGAATCATATGATTCTTATGCTCCCGTCTTACTTTACAATAATTCGCTCTATTATCATCACTTAAATTACGAGAGAGAGAGAGAGAGAGAGAGAGAGAGAGA
The DNA here is from genome assembly GCA_036898135.1 of Oncomelania hupensis. Lineage (NCBI taxonomy): Eukaryota > Metazoa > Mollusca > Gastropoda > Littorinimorpha > Pomatiopsidae > Oncomelania > Oncomelania hupensis. The sequence continues at coordinate 41,543,227 of CM072516.1, forward strand.
GAGAGAGAGAGAGAGAGAGAGAGAGTGAGAGATAGGCAGACAGATGCATGACACACGTGTGCGTGCCTGGAAAGAGAGACAGACAGAGTAATAGAAACAGAGATATAGACAGACAGATAGCCATACAAAGAGGCAGATAGATAGATAGATAGATAGATAGATAGATAGATAGATAGATAGATAGATAGATAGATAGATAGATAGATAGATAGATAGATAGATAGATAGATAGATAGATAGATAGATAGATAGATAGATAGATAGATAGATAGATAGATAGATAGATAGATAGATAGATAGATAGATAGATAGATAGATAGATAGATAGATAGATAGATAGATAGATAGATAGATAGATAGATAGATAGATAGATAGATAGATAGATAGATAGATAGATAGATAGATAGATAGATAGATAGATAGATAGATAGATAGATAGAGACAGAGAATCACATTCAAACATAAGGATAGAGATTTTAGACTATAAGCTTAATCTTGCAATCTGTCCTTGCGTTATTTACTATCACATTCATACTAATACTTAATATTTACTTAATACTTACTTAATATATATGTGTTTGCATACAATTCTATGTTCAACAGACATCCACGCCTTAGCTTAGAATGTACACCTTTATAACGTGAGAAGGGGAGAGAGAGAGAGAGAGAGAGAGAGAGAGAGAGAGAGAGAGAGAGAGAGAGAGAGAGAGAGAGAGACAGAGAGACAGAGACAGAGAGAGAGAGAGAGAGAGAGAGAGAGAGAGAGAGAGAGAGAGAGAGAGAGAGAGAGAGACTTTTTGAATTTTTTAAAAATTAGAGATAAAGATTTTAGTCTAATTACTAAGTGTAATCTTCCAGTCTGTCACTTAACAAGTTATCATAAAGAAAGAGAGAGAGAGAGAGAGAGAGAGAGAGAGAGAGAGAGAGAGAGAGACAAACAGACAGACAGACAGACAGACACACAAAGACAGAAAGGAAGACAAAGAGACAGATATATAAAAACAGACAGAGGGAGACAATCAGAGAGACAGAGACAGACAGAGAGAGAAGAATCAAAAAACAAATAACTAAATATATGAATAATCTAAAATAACCATGCAGATTGCAAATACGAAGCACAAACATAAACAAGGCATTATTTTAAATCATTCTCTCTAGGTGGGAGCATCAAAGCTTCAGAGCATCTGGAAGTCTTTTTAGTTTTCAATTGTCTGGACTCAGAAAAACCATTCCAACAAGTGTAAATGTGTTAATAAGGGAAAGGTACATGCTAGAGTAACCAATTGGATACCTGGTCATGACACACTTTTGCAGAACCTTTTGAACTTAGTGCGTGAAACTGAACTTTCTAGCAATCAGCCATCTTGATAGGCGTTTATGAACTTGTAAAAATTAAATATCAGCACAGAGGTTAGAACAAATAATCTGCTGCCACCTTCTAAATCACTTAGAACAACCCCAAATCCTAACTAACATAAACCATCGCTTTAGATCCGCTTTCTCCTGTGAAACACAACTCGTAGTTACTATGCAAGACCTCTGCAAGAATTTTGATTTAGGGAGACAGACTGACATTGCTATTCTGCATTTCTCCAAGGCATTTGATACAGTGCTTCATCACAGCCTTCTTCATAAGCCTAGCAGCTATGGCATCACCGGAGACCTCAACCTCTGGTTTTGAAAACTTTTCCCCCAACGTCATACTAGGGTGGTTGTCGACGGAGAGGTATCCAGGGAGGTAACGGTTGATTCTGGAATCCCACAGTCCTCGGGCCGATTTTGTTCCTGTGCCACATCAATGACCTGCCGCAGCATGTCAAGTCGCAAATACGCCTCTGTGCTGACGACTGCCTTCTGTACCACACCATTAACTCTGATCAGGACTATCACATCTTGCACTCTGACTTGAACGCCTAAGAACAATAGGCCAACGCGTGGGGCATGTGTTTCAATGCCAAAAATGCTTCATCATTAGTATCCGCTGCAGATCCTCCTAAACGTACAGTCTAAATAACCATATCCTCAAACAAGTTGACTCCAACCCAAACTTTGGTATCAGCATGATAGATGACTTGAAGTGGAACACTCGCATCAATAATATCTCTTTTAAAAAAAAAAGGTTTCACTAGGTTTCCTGCGAAGGAACCTCTGCTTTTGCCCTTCCACCTTCAGAAGAACTGCCTATATCTCTTTCGTCAGATCAGGACTAGAATACATTGCAGCAACTTGGGACCCTTACCAGCAATGTGACATCGATAAACTGGACAAAATCCAGAGACGTACAGTCCGCTTCATCACCCAGAAGTACAGAGGCCGCAACGCATGGTTGCGTCACCAACATGCTGACTGATCTTGGACTGCAGCCTCTTCTAGAACGCAGACGTCATCTTAGACTCGCACTCTTCTTCAAGATTGTCAGGTGGTGGTTCCAGCAATCACTCCTACCAATTATCTCACGCCAGTCACATCCAAGACTTAAGGCAGCAAGCGAATTTGAATACGAGAACGTCGTAGATTGATTGATGCCAGAAACAGCAGTGGATGTTTTAAAACTGAAACAACAAAAACACCTGTCTATAAAAACTCTTTCTTCCCAAGAATCAACATTGACTGGAACAACTTGGACGATAAAACCATCTCTGCTGACAGCGTAAACAGATTTAGGTCAGCGGTCTCCCACCTGGGGACCATCTAGTGCTTTCCCCGGTCGCACCGCTAGTCGTATGCCAATACTGGATCACTGCCGGCGTAAATGTGCCTTAGGGCACAATTAAGATCAAGGAGATTCTTTATTTGATATGCATTTAACGTGTTACATTAATTTATTAAATATTATTCATTATATTTCTTTATATTTCTTATGTCACATGAACAGGGCCTATTGTTCATATACCCATATTACATTCTGTTTCAAGTGTATAAATATTTTAATTTAACGTCTTTTCACAACAATGTGATTTTAGACAATTATAACAACAACAACAACAAACAAACAAAAAACAAATAGAAATTGTTAATTATAGTAACTTAAATAAATCTGTTCCGACAATGATAAGCGCTATGTCCTGTAACACACAGGCGGCGGAAGCTGCTCAGGATTGGGGGGGGGGGGGCACACACTATTCACTGACATCAGGGCCAGACCTTGAAAAAGTCGAGGGTGGGGGTGGGGGTTACAGATTCAGCGAAGGCGCGAAGCGCCGAGCCTTCTAGGGGGGTCCGGGGGCATGCTCCCCCGGAAATTTTTTTTTCAAACATGCAAAATGGTGCAATCTGGTGCAATCTGAACCTTGAAAAAGCCATCTGTGATGGTCTGGGACTTTGAGCTTTTTGAACAATTGAACTGACAAACTCTGGGGTACAAAAATTATCCTCAGCCCCTCCCTTAAAAAAACACACACACACACATTTATTTATCAGCAGAGATGTTTTGTATACTATTATTATTCACTACTTTTTGTTGATCGTTAACGGTATAAAGCTTTACCTTGTAGTTTATGAACATCACCGCCCTGCTTTCACTTAATTCAGTCTTGCTGCACTAGGTTCCTCGGCATTAGTACCATTTGTGAATTGTATCTTCTGGCAAAACAGTTCACTGCCTCTTTGAAGTCAATATCAACATTCCTGTGCACTTTCAGTAAAGCAAGTCCATTTAGTCTCTGTTGCCCCATAGTAGAGCGCAGGTAGTTTTTCAGGTTGCAGAACTGACTGTTTGAACGCTCACACTCGGCAGTAGTGACAGGTAGGGTGCAAAGGTTCTAAAGCATGATGAACAGGTTGGGATAAAAAAAATCCCTGTTACAATGTTTCAGTGCTTCTGATGCCGTGGATGGGATGATAGCTGTCGCATTCTCAGCAGCACTTCGCCATTTGCAAACCCACCGTTGGTATTCTGCATCAAGGGTAGCGTTGTCTGGTAGGTCAGACTCCCACAACATTGCCAGCATCACCCCTTCTGGAACCTGCATGAAACCATCCTGGTTGTCTATTAAAGTGCTTGGCACCAGACATAGACCATCAACTGCTAGACCAGCATTTTTGAACCTCGAGTCCAATTCGGTTGACAGGTGTTCCAAAAAAGGAATGGCAATGCTAATCTTGAAATATTCTTCTAAAGTGGCCGCAGGTTGATTGTCACGGAGAGTCTGTCGGGATGCTTGACGAGGAACAATAACACCAGTTGTCAAAGCATTTGCCATTTTGCTGACTTCTTCACTTGTAGTCGAGAAAATTGCTGATATTGAAAACGGTAGACTGTAAAAACTGACAGCAAATTAAAGTTTTCAAAACGCGACTGTGACGTGCACGATGTCGAAAACTGTCGGTCACGTTGATCTACGCTAAGGCTAACGATTATGACGCGTCGACAGGAAATGATGACGAAGGGACGAACTTCTCTTACTGATCAGAGGGTGATGATGATGATTATGATGATGAACACTTGTATTGCTTGATTCCATTTGAAGAAAAAAAAATCCTTTAATCCCCTTGCAAAAAAACAAAACAAAAAAAAACACGTCTCATTATTGGAGGGGGCAATATATAGGGCTGCCCCCTCCAACATTTTTCTAGGGGGGGGGGGGCATGGCCCCCCTGCCCCCCCTGCTTCCGCCGCCTGTGTAACATCGAACTATATAAGATGACTCAAATATCGTCTTCTGCACATAAAATAATTCCATTTTCTTTGTACAGTGCTGTTAAAACAGTATAATCAAATAATATATGTTGTAAAGAAATAGTTCCAGCACATATACAAGTAACATTTGTCAAATATTTTGTACACCATGAATTCAAGCGTAGCTTATAAACTAATCTAGCAATAGTTCAGGAACAACTAACCTTATTTACTTTGGGTATTATAATTAGTAAAGTGTTGTTCTAATAACGAATAATATTCAAATTTAGCTAATTTCACATTAGAATTAAAGACTGAATGCTCACTTTTCATTGCACCTTTTTTGGTCAATTTATCTGAAATTTCATTACCATAAATCTCTAAATGTGATGGGACCCAACAAAAGGTAATTCCAATACCTCTAATTCTAATACTATGAATAAGATATCTGACTTCAAACATTATATCTGTTCTCTTTCTACATTTCCTTTTTTTTTAAAGCATAAAGCACCGTGTACTGTATGGGAAAGGCATCAACTCGTATGTTCAACACAAATGTAAAATCTGACTGTCTGTGTCATAATCAACATCCGAAGACACAATTAACCACTCAACAAAAGACATTACCACATTGTTAAATAAGAACATATACATTTATAAGAACAATAAATTAAAAAAAAACAAGTTGCATCATCGCAGTAATTACATCATTGCGGTAGTTACATAATTTTTGCGGTAGTTGCATCATTGCGGCGTGTACATCGTCGCAGTAGTTCCATCATCACGGCATACGTCATTGCGATTCTGCAATCTCCCTCTATCTCCTTCTTTCTACCCGATCTTCATGATCGATCTTCTTCTTCGACTTCGACGTCATTGTCGTCCGCTATAGTCCTCATCATAATCTCATTTGAATACAATCAGACATTGTTCTAAAACCAGTTCACGTTGCATATTATCCTCGTCATCCTCACCATCATCCTCGTCATCCATCTCCTCTTCCTCCACCTCCTTCTCATCATCATCATCATCATCATCATCATCATCATCATCATCATCATCATCATCATCATCAAAGTGATAATATTGTAATCTACCCTTGATCATGACGCGTATCTATAATAATCGCCTGAAATAATTTCAGTTAAATCTATATAGACCGCGCGAATTAAACGGCTAAAATTTAGAAGCGTCATATATAGACGTAGGTCTCAGTGACCACCAGGCGAGTCCTCATGGTGGCAGACGGCAGTTCATTCACATCCGACTCCTTCAGCTTCATCATCCGTCGGCTGGTCTCTTGTACGCGGTGCGCGAATTTATATTTGAACTTGATGTCTCGCGCCAGTTCCTGACCTCGCGTGCGGCACATTTCGAGGGCACTGCGCAGGCGCGGCGCGCTCAGCAGCTCCTCGCGGTTCAGGGCCACTTGGAACTGCAGCGATGATGTTACAGGGATCTCCAGCAAGGTCATGGAGGCGCCGTCCAGCGTGCAGGCGATGATCGAGTCCTCCTGGAAGAGAACCCCATTGAAATTGTTATGACAAAGTTTTGTGATGATGACGATGATGATGGTGATGACGATGAGGATGAGGAGGAGGAAGAAGAGGAGGAGAAGGAGAAGGAGGGGAATTTGTATTTATTTTATCGTTCTTAAGTGGCGGCTTTTCCAGCTCAGGAGATGTACAAGGCGCTATATGGCCAATACAGGATCAAACTCAGGCCGCCAAAGCGCCTATTAATGATGATTATGATGATAACGATGATGATGACGACGACGACGACGACGACGACGACGAATATGGTGATGATGATGATGATGATGATGATGATGATGATGATGATGAAGATGATGATGAAGATGATGATGATGATGATGATGATGATGATGATGATGATGATGATGATGAAGATGATGATGATGATGATGATGATGATGATGATGATGATGATGATGGTGATGATGATGATGATGATGATGATGATGATGATGATGATGATGATGATGACGACGACGACGATGATGATGAAACTGACGTGGAAAGAGTCGAGCAGCGTGAGGAGCTTGGAGAAGGCGGTGAGCCTGGGGTAGTTCTTGCTGTAGGCGAATCTCGCTAGCAGCGGGAACTGTTCGTTGGCGATCATGTCGCTGCTTTTCACCGACAGCTTGGACGCCTGCCCGCTCTTCTGTACCGTCACCATATCCCCTGCCTGCAACAAATATTAACTCTAACAGAATGGTCGTCGTCGTCGTCATCATCATCATCATCATCATCATCATCATCATCATCATCATCATCATCATCATCATCATCATCATCATCATCATCATAATCATCAACGAATCGATTGATCTCATTCTCTTCTTCCTCCTCATCTTCTCCTCCTTCCTCTTCTTCTTCTTCCTCCTCCCATTTTTCTTCTTCTCCCCCTCCTTCTTATTCTTCCTCTTCTGCTTCATGCACAAAAACATCGTGACGAACAGGAACAAAATGGCGACATGTTTTTTTACCTGATTCGTAGGCACCATGACGGGCAGGCCTCTTTCGTCCAGACATCGCATCATGCCGTTGGTGCTTCGTTTAGAACTGACGCCACTAATTTCCGACTTGGGCTTCGATCTGCCAGAGCTCGCGGTACTCTTCCCGTTCTCTTTCTCTGACTGTTTCCAGCTGGAATTGTCACTGTCGGGCAAAGGTTCGTCCACCAGAAAGACATTACCAATGGTGTAGATAATCTTGGAATGGCTGAGCGCGTCACGTGGTTCTACAGGAAATGACGTAATGTTGGCGAGGTTGAGGAACGCTGGGGTGTCGTCTTGAGCAATGGACTGAAGAGTGCGGACATGCGATTTGTCTTTGGTTGTGCGCGACTGCAGGCGTAGAAAATGACCTGTGACAGACAATAATAATGACTAACATCATTAAACCACCGATGATGATGATGATGATGATGATGATGATGATGATGATGATGATGATGATGATACTGATGATGATGATACTGATGATGATACTGATGATGATGATGAAAATGAATGTGAGGATGACGATGATGATGAAACTACTGAGCAAGAAAATGTGTTCTTTGGAACTCTGCCCTTTTTATTTTGAAACAACACCATCAGACAGTATTTATTTAATCGTTCTTATTTATTTAATCGTTCTTATTTAGCGCTTTACCAGCTCAAGAGCTGCTCAAGGCGCTGGCCGATACAGGATCTAACTCAAGCCGCCCGAGACGCCCACCAGCAGCCTTTGGGCGCATGGTCTGACGCCCGTACAACTGAGCACAATCCTGGGCAGCCAGGGATGGGGGAGAAGGACCTAAGTGCATGCTGGGTGTGTTCTTGTCACCGGAACTCACCCGTCTAGGACATGAGCGTCAGGATCTTTAAAGTCCGTTATGATGGAATGTATGCGACACAGACTAGACCTCGGTTTATACTCTCATCCGAAGGAGTAGGAAAACAGGAGTAAAGTGTCTTTCCCAGGGACACAACACAATGGCCCGGCCAGGGCGCGAACCCGTATTACATATAGCCCAGGGGGACCGTATAGTCAAAAGATGTGGAGTGAGGGTGATGGGGATAAAAAAAAAACATCCAGAAGTAAACAAGAACGGCATAAACAGTAAACAGGAATATTGCACACACAAAAAATGACCTATTGGCATTAAGTTGTTAAAGAGCAACGAATGGAGAAAAAAAATGTAAATAAACAAATCGATAATATTAAAAAGTTAACAGACACGAGGAAAACAAATCCCAAAAATAATACACTTAGGTCTCAACCAAGAACATATGTGTTCGAAATAAATAGCAACAGAAAACTGTGCGTCACTATTTATAAGGTTAACAAATAATACCTATAGAACGGTTTTAAATCAGACAACCTGTGTTTGGATTTAGAATTCAATAACTGGTTTAATTTAAGGTATTCGAGTGATTCCTGACGTATTGAGGTACTAAAGAAAACCTGTTACCAATTAGTACGGGATGGGTACATCTAAACTGATAATGACATTAATCATCTAGTTCGTCCAAATCACACAGAGTACATAGTCTATCTTCTCTATGGAAATTCAAATATATATGTAGGCTAATTCACTAGGTAGTACGTGAGAGCTCAGCCTTAATTTCAATAAGTTTTTTCTCAATAAAGGTGAAAAGTAAACTAAATAGTCCTCAAAACAGAAGGTATTCTTTAAAATTCTATACGTAATACAAGTATTACGATCGAATACATCCTAAAGCCAGATTTGCAAGAACTGGTCTCTCAAGCGTTGTTTGACCATGGTCTTAAAACAATTCAAAGAGTATTTACGGCCACGTAACCATATGAAAGACAGACAGGATCGATTAGCAGAGAATGAACACTATATAACCAAGACAATTTATACTCAGAATTTAAAAATAAATACAGAGTTGAAACATAAGAGCTGTCATTTTAGCGGAATCACTGCAACAATCAATACAAAGTTTATACCACAAAGAGAGTAAACTGCATTTAGCATCAAAAGAAAGAAGAAAGCAACCAACTTCATCCCAAACCGTTTGGGATGAAGTTGGTTGCTTTCTTCTTTCTTTAGATGCTAAATACAGGTCGGCGTACTAGTTTTAACATTAAGAATCAATTTAAAAAATGTCAGTTGTAATCTATCACATATCATCGTGTTTTTTTAATGGGCCCATACCTCGCATATATTCAATAAAATCGGTTTTACATATTTATGAAAAAGATTCAACTGAATACTGAGCGGCAAATCCCGTTTTCTAAATTTCTTTAATAGCGCATACATAGCACGTTCAGCTGATATGCACAAGGATCTCTGATTATTATAAAATTTATTATTATACTGAAAAGGGATACATAGATATTTATATTCTCAAACAATTTCAAGAATTACATTTTTAAACTTAAAAACAAGCAACCTTCTAACCTTATCAAGGGGAAAAAAAATCATAACTTTCGATTTTGCAATATTTAAACACATGACAAATTTGTTTCAGTATAGATCTAAATTATATAAGGCTTTCTGCATGTCTTCAGCTGGTTCTGATAGGATGACAGACAGAGTATCATCAGCATAGAGTAACAAAAACAAGTAAAAATACTGTTCAACCTCAGAGAAGTTGAAACAATTCGCCAAATTCCGTGACAACGATAACCCGCCAATATGTAGTTCTGCAAGAAAAGACCTTAAATCTTTTTTTTTTTTTAATACAGATGATACATTTTACACTTGCCTCACTCCAGCGTTACAAGTTTTTTTTTAAAACAAAAAGTAGATGATACACCATCATGGGTTCTAACACATGACTTGGCTTTCTGGTACATATATAGACCACTGCCACAAACTCTTCCAGTAATACCAGTTTTTTTATTAGCTTCTCCCAAAACGTATTACGCTGTATTATTAAATGCTTTTTTTTTTTAATAAACATTGAAAGTACAAAACAACTTTTTACTTTGCTGCAAATAATTGTCAATTAAGCAATAAAAAGGGGTTGAGTTTCCCTTTCTAAAACCTGCTTGTTCGTGACCTAACAAATAAATTGAATATAGTTAATCCTGTCATTAATTATGCTTATAAAATGTTTACCCATACAGCTTAGGACCGTTATACATCTAATATCACCGACCTTTAATCTTTCCCATTTACCTTTATATAATGGACAGATAATCCCAACTGACCGGTAATCCGGAATTTTACCACTGCTTAGAACAAGATTAAACAACATTGTGATAGTAGGCTTATTTAACAACTTTGGAGAAGACGCTTTTAAAAACTAATTCAGAATATAATCAATACCACAAGCTTTGTTATTCTTTAATTTTCCAACAGATTTTAAAACTTCCTCACGTGTTATATCAGCATTTAGACTACTATTATCTAATAAGTGTGTTTCTGGGTCAATGGGTCTGTAGGATGCAGAATTTCATCTTCAGGGATGTTACAAAGTTCTTCAAAATAATTAACAAAAATCATCTTGTGTAGGCATAGTTGCATTAGACGATTCATTATTCGAGAGGTCGTTCAAAAACTTCCAGTATGCTTTAGAATCTAGAGCTATATTTCATTGTACGTAAACTGGTATGCACATTTCTTTTGTGTACACTAAAGTTCATTCAAACAGTGCTTCTGTATGCTTTGTACGCTTGTTTTATCAATTCTCTCGAATCCTGGCCGTGAATACGAGCATGATATCGTTTAGCATTACAAAAATAACTTTCTTTTCTGCCTTTTTCCGCCCTGTTATTATTAGTGTTAATTAGCATGTCGGCATTGTTGGCGGCAGACAATAAAATGCCAGCTATTTCTTTGTTAATGTTATTAACATCAACTTGAGTTACATTCTGCCCATTCTGTAGGAGGTTCGCCAGCGTTTTCCTTACACCCCGAACACGCTCATGATCAATGCTCTCTATAAAAACATTATCATGTCTATTTTATTTTTTTTTTTTAAATTCAGTTTCCTTTTTCCATATTGGCTTCAAAGGTTTATTACCACAATGAACATTAAGATAACTCCCTAAGAGGTTATCATCAAACAAAAGATCATTAAAGACTAATATAAAAAATACGGGGCTATGGACATGAGAAATACACAAAGTCGTCAACGGCAAACTTGGATAAACAAGGCAGGGGAGGCAACCACATAAGCCACTACGCTAATTCCTTTGCATACCTACACTTGCAACGTGGGCTCTGCTGTTGACAAACAGCAAGTTCTGACTGATACAAAAATCTATGAAAGAGTTGCTAAAATTGTTTACATTATTGTTCTGAGATACCCTAACTTTTTTAATACCGTATACATCGATTAAATCGGCAGTATTGGCGATAAAATTATCAACTTCTTGCTCCTCATCTACGAAGTCCCTTACTGTACCCGTCCTAGCATTGAAGTCCCCTAACATGGTAACATTACAATCGTCATTTCAATTAGTCAGAGTATCAGCCAGCTCTTAAAAGGCGTTCCTGTTCAGATAAACTGAATTTTCCGGGGGAATATAAACTACTACTGGAGTACATTATTACGAGGAATAGATAATTCAAAGAATAGACCATCGTCTGAAACCGAGTGCTGCACTAAACAATAATATTTATCAAAGCCAGTTTGAATACTTTCCTTTGATTGTGATGTGGTTACACGGCTAAAGTAGATAAAACTACTACTACTACTACTACTACTACTACTACTACTACTACTACTACTACTACTACTACTACTACTACTACTACTACTACTACTACTAGCGCTTTTTCTCAAAATGTTATTCCCAATCCCACATACATAACAAACACACGTCTATCACTCAAACAGGTGGTGTAAAGGCAGAGGGATCGCAATTAGAAGACTATGGGGAGGGGAAGTGGAGGGGAGGGATGGAATTTTATTGTGAACATTTTGATTGGCTGCAAGAATCCAACAGATCTACCAATGATTATATTATTGAAGGGTGGAGATGATGATGACGGAAGCTATAATTATATATCCATGCCATTTATTGTTGAAAGTGGGGCCGGGTAGCTCAGTAGGTAGAGCGGTTTACTAGTAACTGAATGGTACCTGGTTCGAATCCCGGATTGGCCAACATGTGACTATATTATTTTCCCCTAACCATCAACTGGCTCGCTGGTGTCAGAACAATGTGACCAGTAGTCGCCTATACGCTCCGATGTCGTATAACTATAATCTTCAATTACTCCCCCTCCCCCCACAACCCCTCTCTCCCATTGTTAAAACTGTCAGAACTTCATCAGTGTGACCATCTGATCTCACTGAAATAACGTCAATAAGTTTGTGCCTGAGTTTATTTAAGAGAGAACGTGGAAGCCTCAAGTTGAAAGCAGCAATTTCATAGGTTAGCCTGGCGTTTAACTGTCTTGACAAAGATTGATTACATTTTACTCAACCTTGTATATTGTTATATATATACTTATCAGCACACCCTCATGTCTATTACACCCTCGTGTCTATTTGTCCAGACAAAATACTCCTCACCACGGAATTTTATACCAACTCTTTATAAACCAGTTTGGGAATTATCTTTATCCACCTACAAAATAGGTGATATCTTTTTTCGTAGCATAGAGAAAATAACTGAGGTCAGGCTAGGGACAAAGGTATTAGTCAAACAGGAGTGCCACTACCCAGATAGCGCAAAGGAGGGCTTGAAAAACCACGACAGACAAGGCGCTGGGAGAAAAGAAAAGAAGAGAGAGGCTACAATACAATACAAGATTATTGCTTTAGGTCCAGCGGACTCTTCCGAGCCAAATCAGGACCAGGTGAGAGGCTAGAGGTAAAGAGAAAGGAGGAGATAATTACAAATCCTACCCCTATCCTATCCCGTAACACGAAGGTCGTTGGGGCACCACAGATGATCGTTTAACCAGCGTCCTCCATCTTTCTCTGTCCTCAGCAACCCTCATGGCTTCGCTCAGTGTCAAGCCAGTCCATTCTCAAATGCTGTCCTCCCACCTTTTTTCTGTCTCCCTCTTCTTCTGCCTCCTTGCACTGTGCCTCCATAATTACAAAATGATAGGAGAAAGGGAAAGAGAGGTGAAAGAAGGAGAGAGAGAAATGGAGAAAAAGAGGGACGGAGAGAGAGAGATCAGAGGCGTTAGAAAAAGACGCAAGGGGCCCCTTTCATGTTGCTGCATGGAAGGCCAGAGTGAAAAAGGAAGACAAAAAAACACCGAAAGAAGACAGTCGAACAGAAATACAAATAGACAGACAGACATGTTGTGAAACAGAATTTAAAAAGAAATGAAAAGAGAAAACTGACAGGTAGACAGACCCCACTGACCATCATAATCTTCTGGAATGACGACAGAGTCGGGTGACTCATTGAACGAGCCTGTCCTCTGGTCGTAGCTTACTACCTTGGCGAGCAGATGGTGCGCTGACCGCTTTTCCGCTAAGATGATGGGGTGGTCAAGACGGAAAGGGGGAGGGACATGGTCGTCATGGGAACTGCTGCGGAGCACGGGGGTACGGCACTGCACCAGCTGCGGCAGCTGGTAGTCCAACAGCAGTTCTTCCAGCGGCATCTGGAATTAAACATGACACGCCGACGTTTGGTGAAGTTTGTACACTCAACGATGCACCATGAGTAGGTTATAAGTTTAATGAGAGAAGCAAAAATAAAACAGCGACCGCTGAACAATTCGTCCTTGTCGTCGTCGTCGTCGTCGTCGTCATCGTCATCATCATCATCATCATCATCATCATCATCATCATCATCATCAAGGTGATCTTTACAGATAACACTGCGAAAAAAAGGTGACGACGACGATAATGATGTTGTTGTTGTTGCTGTTATTATTGTTGTTGATGATGATGATAATGATGATGATGATGATGATGATGATGATGATGATGATGATGATGATGATGATGATGATGATGATGATGATGAAGACGATGTATATTACGGATATCGATAGTGATCGAGCAAAATTAAAATAAAATAAATACACATACACACACACACGCACACACACACACACCTTCTAGCTCTTTCTCTCTCTCTCACCCACACACAAACACACGCACGCACGCACAAGTAAATATAACGCGCCCTACCTGTTGCGGTGACCAATGCGCCTTGAGTGAAGTTTGAGGGAGAGGTGCCGGCATAAACAGTCGAGGTCTGGACCGTGGGCGTGGCTTGGGGCGTTGTCTGAGAGGTCGGGGTTTGAAAGACATGATGATGGTGATGATGGTGATCTTCTTCCTCTTCTTTTTCGTCTTCTTCTTTAGTGTTTGATATTAATGACAGTGTATTATGTCACCAAGGTAGATATATATATAGGCTTACAAAACGGCGGCCTATAACAATGACGCACTGTTCAGCTTCTAAGGTCTCTCATCGCCACCGTCAATGGTTTTTTTTCCCCAAACGTTTGTTTTAACTGCTTAGAGTTGATCCTCATCTACCTGAAACACAACAAACAAGAAATCGTCCATTTTAATGTGGTACTATACCTATATACCTTATCTGGTGAGGTTGAAGCCAGTTTGGAAAGACAGGACCATCAGTCTACATTCCAAGGTAAGGCTGCTGCGCTCCCTTGTCATCTCCATCTTCCTATATGCTTGCGAAACATGGACCCTCACAGCAGATCTCCAACGAAGAATACAAAGCATGGAGATGAGGTGCTACAGAAGACTTCTGGGCATTTCCTATACCCAGCACATCACCAACGACGAAGTCCGACAGACCATCACACAAGCCATTGGACAACACGATGACCTGGTCACAGTGGTGAAAAAAACGGAAACTCCGATGGTATGGACACGTCACCAGATCATCAGGTCTTGCAAAGACCATCCTGCAAGGCACAGTGCAAGGAGGTAGAAGAAGAGGGAAACCGAAAAAGAGGTGGGAGGACAACATTCGAGAATGGACTGGTTTGACACTGAGCGAAACAATCAGGGTTGCTGAGGACAGGGAAAGACGGAGTACGCTGGTTAAGCGATCATCTGTGGTGCCCCTACGACCTCCGAGTTATGGGATAGTATATATATATATATATATATATACACACACACAATTTTTTTTGTAAAACCTTGAAATGTGAACAACTGACATCTGGTGTTTAAATGTCAGCCGATATATCCCAACAGATAATAAAGGGTTTGGGCTGAACAACTGTACTGTCACGTTGAAGATTATCTGCAACTGCAACACGCACAGAAACATTTCAAACTGACCATAACGTTTAGAATGCCACTCTGCTACTCGTGTACAAAATGGTTTTGAAACAATATATCAATGTGATGCTATAGGCAGAAACACGCAAGAAGAAATCATTAATAAATAAATCAATGTTCCTTTACAACATGTAGCCTACAAGCAAGAACTGAATGAAGTATTCTCCGTGAAAAGCTCTTTTTGGAAAACAGCGGGCCTAAAAAATCGACCGTTAAAGCTGCATAGCAATATTGACTGTTTGCAAAACAAGAACCCCGTCGCTATCTTGCTATCAAACGGTGCACCACAGAAATCCATAAAGTATTTCATAATTATATAGGCCTACTCACCTGACAGCATCTACATTATAGATCTTCCTGCAATTTAACACTTGTGGTTGCCGGTAGTACTGTCCACAGGCGCATTAACCAAGAAAAATGGACCCTCGGCAAGAATGTTGTGGTTTCCTATAGCGGACAGGTAACGCAGTAGGACGTATCAAAGGTAGGCTACATACGCATGATACGTACTACTGCGCTACCAATTCGCTATCGGTGATCCACAACATTCTTGCCGAGGGTCCCTTCTATACATATACCACTGCGCTACCGTCCGCTATCGAGGATCCACCAAATTTTTGCCGAAGTGGCCATTTTTCTTGGTTAATGCGCCTGTGCACGGTCTAATTCATTACCAACACAGGCACAGGCATTGAGAACAGGCGCAGGAAGTCAAATATGCCTGTGTTCGAACACAGAAAATAGGGACGAATACTATATTATAGGTACTTAATCTGCAATAAATACGACACAGGCACATGTATAGACACACGGGCCGTACCCTGCCTTTGCTCTAATACAGTAAAACACTTAGTTGAATTGCTTTTGTTTTGTCGTTACAGGTCAACTTTAATAGAAGTGTATTATATACTTGGGAACTGTAATTTAGCTCGATGTAACTTACATTACAGCTGTAAACTTATTCATTCTCTTAGGCTTCTGGGCAGCCTATATATCGCTTTGATAATCTCGTATTCTCTAATTAAACTGTCATTAAACCTCGCCCGTCGGTGTGATTGTTAACTCCTACATGTTGGTTTTATCGTTCTCAAATCAAGAAGTGCCCCCCAGTTTATTTGTATGGCCTATGTTTAGGCTTTATCGTTCTAGAATCAAGTAAAAATTACGATCGGGTCATTGACGCAGGTGAAAAAAAGAAATCACAAAGTAAGCAAAGTCAAGTTTTTCAGCTTTTGTGAAGAAGTGGGTCAGATTCATCTTCTCCTGCACGCATGATGAGATTCGCACATACAAACGGCCGTGTCATCGTCATGCGTGGTTTGTTTTCTAATGAAAATGGCGTTCTGTACAAAGAAGCCATCAGCTGTATCTGTCTATTACTAATAGGCTGGTTCGCTTCGCTTGTTCGGCTTTGCACTGCCAGGCAACCACCACCCCCTTGTGCCGAAGAAAAGTTTGTAGCTCAGGGCAGCTTTCCTTGTGTTCTGAAACAAGATGTCCGCCCGGATACTCTAGGTTTGATTGATTGATTGATTGATTTATTGTTGCTTTAGGTCCAGCGGACTCTTCCGAGCCAAATCAGGACCGGACAACCCCCGATCCGCATAAAAGATCTGCTGAAACAACCCCAGTGGGAAAATTGAATGCCCTCCACCGGCCAGTCACTTTACAATAAAGACATCCCACGCGGGGGACGGCTGAGGGTTGACCTCAACTACGCGAACCCCCGGTTACAAAAACAAAATAGAATACAAACATCATTATAAATCATCAACAAAACACATACATATAAAATGCCTATAGTGCTAAATAGTACAATCATAGGAAGCCCTAGTGACCACCCGGCAGAAAGCGTCCAACACTCCCAAGCTGATCCAACAGACCTCATACACAAACAAGGAGTCTTGTCCAGGAAGAGTTTGCAAGAAAAAAGGTAGGTCATTGATCTAGCGAAGAAGAAGATAGTATAGCAGAGTGAAGGACAGAGCAGGAATAGGAAAGAGTAAATGAGGAAGACAGCGACAGTGGGAATTTAAAGCACTAAATTTCCATAAAGTGGGGATACTATTTATACTGAAAACCCCCGGCACTCCAACGGGGGTACTGTTGCCGCAGTGAATCTGTCTTGCCTATAAAGGAAAGACAGGTTTTCAACTGTGGCTTTCACTGTTCCCTTTATAGGTTTGAACAATCTACAGTGGCAAGATTGCTCATGACCCCAAGGGGTAATACTCTAGGTAACAAAAAACAAAACAAAAAGACTGCCCGACCACGCACTCATAAAAAGAGTTGGCTGTTGTTCCAACACAAGCCAGCACGAAGCCGTGCACGACGGCAAACTATAGCCACATATCAAAGAAGGTCAGAAAGGACGATGAGCACGTTCCACTCTCATCAAGCTAGCCATGAGAAAAGGGAAGTCCTATTAAACCGCTGCTGTTACTTATGACGAAAGCGTTTTGGTGACGAAGGGCGCTGTACAAATGTTTACTATCATTAGTAGTAGTAGTAGTAGTAGTAGTAGTAGTAGTAGTAGTAGTAGTAGTAGTAGTAGTAGTAGTAGTAGTAGTAGTAGTAGTAGTAGTAATAGTAGTAGTAGTACACCCGATACACATCTATTCAGACTCCTTTAAGGAGTCTGACAGAGCCTAGGCCAGTAGAGGTTTAACCAGTCATGGCAGCAACTGGCACACTCTGCTAGATACCTTAAAGGAGTAGTAGTAGTAGTAGTAGTAGTAGTAGTAGTAGTAGTAGTAGTAGTAGTAGTAGTAGTGAGCACTGCTTTGTATACGCTTGAAGCTCTATAGTCGCGAGAAAAGCGCAATTTCACTGCAGTGAACTCATGAAAATAGAAAAATGTAAGTTTCGTCTCCTCTAGGGGACGAATTAGGTCAAACTGTATTAGTTTCTAGGTCAACTGTCTTTTACGAACCGTTTGAGAATATTTTTGAACCGTTTGTTGACGCCGGATAGTGTCCTCACTTGGTTTCATGCAATTTAAGAATCCAACAAGGCAATTGGGTTTTTGAGACGGAAAGAGCGGAATATTGTAGAGCTACATTCTGTATATATTTACAGTGAAATTGCGCTTTTTCCGTCACTATAGCGCTTGAAGCGTGTAGGAAGTAGCTACTACTACTACTACTACTACTACTACTACTACTACTACTACTACTACTACTACTACTACTACTACTACTACTACTCCTTTAAGGTATCTAGCAGAGTGTGCCAGTTGCTGACATG
>CM072516.1:41566820-41594320 GCA_036898135.1 Oncomelania hupensis
AAAATAAAATACACTCCAAATCAACCCGTTATTCGTTGATAAAAACAATTTAAAACACTCATCAAGATCTGTAGCCAGGTAAACCAACTATGCACGAAGATAGAGAGAGAGGGGGGAAATACCCAACAACATGCACTTGCCTGCGGAAATTGTCTTCAGAGAAAGCACGCTGACCAAATAGAGGGAGAAGGCTTCGACTAGTCTCCAACACTGTAAGCACGCCGAGCTAGCTGTAGCTGTAATTCTTCTTCTTCTCCTTCATTGAAAGCAACGTCTGATCCACTAGGAACCGATAACTATAATCGATCACTGATTGGCACACTGCACCCTGCGCTCGCACGGCCGCAAAATGAAGGCTAGACCTTAACAGGAAAAGAAACTCAAGAGCATCCACATTCGGTTATGCGAAACTGTACGGTTATGACCTCGTCAAAATAAAAATGTTTGTTCGTTCTATTAATTATTGATGTTTTTTCTACTCGCTAAATGAAAGTGCGGGAGATAACTAGACTACAACTTATAAGATAGCTCGCTAATTCACGCTACCAGATAGATGTGTATTTATTTATTTATTTATTTATTTATTTATTTATTTATTTATTTATTTAAATGTTTTTATATATAGTGCTTTTCCAGTTCAAGAGCTGCTCAAGGCGCTGGCCGATACAGGATCTAGTTCAAGCCGCCCGAGGCGCCCCTTTGCTGCCTTTGGAGGTTCAGACAACTGAGCACTATCCTGGGCGGCCAGGTGGGGTGAGTGGGGGAGAGAGAGGGAGAAAGGACTTAATGCTTATTGGGTTTATTTGTATATCCGGCACTTCCCCATCTAGAGCACGAGCGCCAGGGTTTGTAAAGTTCGTTTAACAGACTTGTTGGCATAATTATGTGTAAATTTGTGTGTGTGTGTGCGTGTGTGCGTGTTTGTGTGTGTGTGTGTTTGAGTGTCTTAAGTTTGTGAAATTTAATTAGTCTAAACCTCGTTTTCGAGCATTCTAAAGATCGTTTGACAGAAACAGTAGGTGCTTTATCTCTCTTTGAATACCTGTACAGGCGCACACAACTAAATTCAGCGGATCGATTTGTGACCCAACAAGTTTCAAATTGTTGTTGTGTGTTCACCAGGGGAAAGTATTAATTTCAAGTGACTATCGATGACTATGCCAGTGAAGCCCCATGATAGACAGACAGACAAACAGACAGACAGACACACACACGTACGCACGCACACACAAATACACACACACGTTTGTAAAAACGTCGTTTTTATTACTTTAATAAATCGCCACATACGTCATTTTGCCATTTTTGAAAATTTTTTTTTAAGCTAATCCTAACCATAACTCTAACTAGGTATATAACCCGAACCCAAACCTTTACCCATAACCCTTAAGCTAAACCTATGCACTAACCCTAACGGAACACCTTTTTTGACGTCAAAATAACGGGGCCGTCAAAGAAACATAGGTAGAGTATAAAGAGTGTGTAAAAATAACAGCGTTTCTACAAACACACACACACAAACGCACACGCACCACTTTACCCCTTGGCCCTCCCTTCCACACACACGCACACACAATCACACACACACGCTCACACACACAAACCTACACATAACAACACATCCTGTTCACCTGTCGATAGTTGACACTTGCACTCTTAAAATCAGACCGAGTGTAAATGTAGGCGGGGTCATAACCAATGCAGGTCGGCATACGCGGGACGCTCTTGCGCTACTCCTATCAGCGACTATATACGGCATTACTTGCACACCTACTTGCTATTGTTGGAATGCAAGGACAATCATTTTTTTTACAAATTGGAAGGGGTGGGAGGGGGGAGAGAGAGAGAGAGAGAGAGAGAGAGAGAGAGAGAGAGAGAGAGAGTTGATTGGAGTTGGGGAGGAATCTTTTGTAAAATTTGGTATACAGATTTTAAACTGATTGCAAAGTCTAATCTTCCAATCTGACCCTAAAGAAATTAACAAAATGCAGGACCTTTAACAATGAATTGAAAATCAATCAACACACATACCACACACACACACACACACACCCACACACACACACACACACACCAGTATCATCATCATCATCATCATCATCATCATCATCATCATCATCATCATCATCATCATCATCATCTTCTTCTTCTTCTTCTTCTTCTTCTTCTTCTTCTTCTTTAAAGAATAAATATTAGACAACCCTTCTTCACATCTCCCCTCACTCTTATGGAAACAAACTAATAATAATAATAATAATAATAATAATAATAATAATAATAATAATAATAATAATAATAATAATAATAATAATAATATTATTATTATTATTATTATTATTATTATTATTATTATTATTATTATTATTATTATTATTATTATTATTATTATTATTATTATTATTTTATAATAAAAATAATAATAATAATAATAATAATAATAATAATAATAATAATAATAATAATAATATTATTATTATTATTATTATTATTATTATTATTATTATTATTATTATTATTATTATTATTATTATTATTATTATATTATTATTATTATTATTATTATTATTATTATTATTATTATATTATTATTATTATTATTATTATTATTATTATTATTATTATTATTATTATTACTTTTTTTTACATTTGTTTTTGTTAGGTAAGCAAGAAGAAGAAGAAGGAAAAGAAGAAGAAGAAGAAGAAGAAGAAGAAGAAGAAGAAGAAGAAGAAGAAGAAGAAGAAGAAGAAATAAAAAGAAGAATAAGTAGAAGAAGAAGAAGAAGAAGAAGAAGAAGATGATGATGATGATGATGATGATGATGATGATGATGATGATGATGATGATGATGATGATGATGATGATGATGATGATGATGATGATGATGATGATGATGATGATGATGACGATGATGGAGGAGAAAAGAGAGTGAGAGAGAGAGAGAGATTTTGTACCTGTGTTGTGTAATTTTAGCTCCATTTGTTTTAAGTAGATCATTTCATTGTTGAACTTGTAATGTTAGAATGTTTGTTTGTACGCTATTGTGTGTGGAAGGTGGGTGGGTGTAGGGGGTGTTGTCGTTGACACTGGTACTATGCATTTGAATTCTTTTTATGATCTGTATCTTTTGATATTAGCTATTTGCCTGTTTTCACCTAGCGCTGTAGTCGTGTTGTCCTTTGTGGACATAGTCATTTCTTATTTCATTCATTCAGTATGAAATACTGCACAAATCATCCATGCAATTCTGTTCTGACCTGTACAGTACAGCTGAAAGCACTATGGAGTCTAAGCACATCAGATGACTAAGCGGCTACACTGGCATTCTAGTTTTAAGAATTTGGAACCAGGAAGTTGTGAAGTTAAATAACCTCGTCGTCGATAAGGACTTTTGAACTAACTTAGTCATCAAACCGGTTAATTCAACACGCCCTCCGAAAGTGTGTTGTAATTTATCCACACACACACCCCACCCATCCCACCCCCCTTCTCATCCACCTACCCTAACCCTCGCCCTTCTCTAACCCTTGGCCAATACTCTACGGTGGTTGAAAAGTGACTCCGTATTGAACATGGCTAATTACTAATTATTGGTCAGTTCAGTTCAGTGGATAGATTTACGTCCCCGGACACAGTGCGTATAGGGGACAACTTATTGGTCAGTTGCAGCAAAATCAGTTTTATATGTGGACCGCCGTACAATGGTACACATTGTCCGCAGTATTCAAATTCCACATAGGCACTAGCGTTGTCCACCAACATCGCCACCATCCCTGCGACCTTTTCCTCCACCAACTGCTGAACTTCGTGATAACAGGCTGGGCTCGCGCACGGAGTGTCATGCGACGGACCAATAAGGGTTGCTTCCACAGGCGCTTGTATCTGGACACGCGAGCGCCTATGCCCGTGACGCGTCTCCCTTTGGTTATCTATAATACTAGGCATACTGCGGTTGCTTCCCTCACATTGAGACAAAACTGAGAGATAAGCGATTAATTCTATCACTGTAAGAAACACACAACGTTTTGTTTGATGCAAATGCAGTACTATTGACCCAAGTTATAAGCGATGTTTAATAGGGAGTTCCGGTCCTGATTTGGCTCGGAGGAGTCCGCTGGACCTAAAGCAACAATCAATCAATCAATCAATAGGGAGTTACTGTTCAAAAACATGTCATTTTTAATCGGCATGTTTGTGTTTGTTTATTTCCTCTGACTTCTGACCATCTCCGTGTTCCTTATTCCTACCACTTTTGTTTGTATGTGTTTTTTTCATTCCTCACCCCACCTCCTACCCCTTTCTTGCAATATTAGCCATAAATTGCATTCTTCAAACTGTGTGAGAACAAAAGTGAAAATCAGAAACGTTGTGATGAAATAGGGGAGGTAACCCTTTAATTCATTCTTGCAGATGAGAGGCTGTCTCCCTTGGTTCATTACCATCTTTTCTCTCTCTCTCTCTCTCTCTCTCTCTCTCTCTCTCTCTCTCTCTCTCTCTCTCTCTCTCTCTCTCTCTCTCTCTCTCTCTCTCTCTCTCTGCTATTAATAGGCACACAAACAAATGAATTTATTGGTTTTATATCAAAACCGTACTTTTGAACGAGGTTGTTTTTGCCTTAATCACATTTATTCCGGTGGGGCAACACTGACTGTGAATTTGAAAAGGATCGGTGACGCTGGAATGTGTGATCTTGGGGCCCTTTAATGGCCAGTGATGGTGTATGTGCATGTGTGTGTGTGTGTGTGGGTGTGTGTGTGTGTGTGTGTTTGTGTGTGTGTGTGTCTAATGTCATAGACGTGAATTGATTAAAATGGACATATTACAACTAATCTGCTTCGAGAGAGAGAGAGAAATCTTCATTGATATCAGCTTTGTTCTCCTCTTGCAAAATAATTAGATTTTGATGACGACAACGACGAACACGATGACGATGACGACGACGACGGTGATGATGATGATGATGATGATGACGAGGATGACGATGATGGTGATGACGACAACGACGACGATAACGACGACGGCGATGATGATGATGATTATGAGGACGACGACGACGATGATGATGATGATGACGAGGACGACGACGACGATGATGATGATGATGATGATGATGATGATGATGATGATGATGAAGCGGATTAATTACAGTAGTGGTCTGCCTATTGCGGTCAGCTTTATTTGTCTCTAAGGTTTATTATAATTAATTTAACTGCCCACGTAGGTGATAATTGTTTTAAAGATAGTGAACCATGAGACTTCCTTCTATATGTTTACATGCATGTGTACCTCAACCAAAATAGGTTGTGTGCCTCAGACAAAATAAATTGTGTACCTCAGCTAAAATAGGTTGTGTACTTCAGCCAAAAAAGGTTGCGTACCTCAGCCAAAAAAGGTTGCGTCCCTCAGCCAAAAAAGGTTGCGTACTTCAGCCAAAATAGGTTGCGTACATCAGCCAAAATAGGTTGTGTGCCTCAGCCAAAATAGGTAGTGTACCTCAGCCAAAATAGGTTGTGTACTGTACCTGAGCTAAAATAGGTTGTGTACCTGGGCTAAAAATAGGTTGTGTACCTGAGCAAAAAACAAAGGTTGTGTACCTCAGCCAAAATAGGTTGCGCACCTCAGCCAAAATAGGTTGTGTGCCTCAGCTAAAATAGGTTGTGTTCCTCAGCCAAAATAGGTTGTGTACCTCACCTAAAATAGGTTGTGTACCTCAGCCAAAATAGGTTGTGTACCTCAGCCAAAATAGGTTGTATACCTCAGCCAAAATAGGTTGTGTTCCTCAGCCAAATAGGTTGTGTTTCTCAGCCAAAATAGATTGTGTACCTCAGCTAAAATAGATTGTGTACCTCAGCCAAAATAGGTTTAATACTTCAGTGAAAACTACACCCCAAAATGTCGTGTTTGCGGTACGTTCTTTTTATAGTATTTTCGTTCGCATGTGGGTGTGTGGGTGTGGGTGTGGGTGTGTGTGTGTGTGTGTGTGTGTTTAAGTGAGAGAGAGAGAGAGAGAGAGAGAGAGAGAGACAGAAAGACAGACAAAGATGAGTTGACTGGATTTGTTATTTTTCTTGTTGTTCTTCTTTCCCTGGTCCTCTCCTTCTTGTCCTCATTCCCTTTCTATATTGGCCTTCTATTCAGTTGCCCCATCCAAGAGTTATTCTTTCGGAATGTCCGAATTCGGTCGATTATGATTTCAGCTGTCAGTTAACTCCACCCCGCCCCCCCTTCCCTCCCCTATCCCCACACCATCCATCCCCCACAGGACAGACGCTTATTCCCGCATCGCATGATAAAGATCTCTCTCTCTCTCTCTCTCTCTCTCCCCCCTATACGCTGAAGTGTCCGGGGACGGTAATCTATCTCTCTCTCTCTCTCTCTCTCTCTCTCTCTCCTCTGCGCATCTTCTCTAGCTTGCTCGGGTTCCCCCACATGCCACGCGGCATGCACGCGCAATTATGCAGACGCCCTGCGACTGCGTACGCTGTGAATGTACTTTATGGCTTCGGAGCATACTCTGGAAGCTTCTTGATGATCGGCAAGCGCGCGCCTGTTTTACGTTTGTCTTCCTCCCGTGATCTTCAGTCTAGAGAGCGGAGAGAGCGTTTCTTCAACTTCCGGGTCACAGTGTCTGTGTTTTGGCTGTGGTGTCGTGTAATAGTGTGTGTGTTTCTCCTGTGCTTTTAACGATGTTTGTGCCAGCAAATACGTGCTGTTCGCTTCATATTTGTGCTTGGTCTTACTCCACCGACATTGTCTCTTCAATTTAAGGTAAGAAATGCGGAGTTGTTTGGCTCCCTTTCCACCATTTGGCGTGTTGTGTGTTCGGGTTTGGTGCCAGACGGCACATGGACTGATGGAGCTAGTGTTACCGTTTTGTATTGCGTCTGTGGAACCGCTTCCTAAGCTAACGATACTGATATGAGGTTTTAGTTTACTCTTTGGGAGGCGACATTCATTTAAAATGAAAGTGAAGGATAGTTTATCATTCATATTTTACTCAGTCAACGCATTACCCAATGACAATGACAATCTTCGCTTCGCTTTCCGCTGAAAACTAAAAGATGCTTTACTCTTTGGCAGACGATATTCACCAGTAGCGATGTGAGATGAGCACTACGTTTTTAGTGAATAACTTCACGCATTGCAAATTCTGCGTTAAAATCTTCTGTATTCCGCTTCTTCGGAGGCTAAAGAATAAAAGATGCTTCTGGAGGTAGTTTTTAAACTTCGGCAGGCAATATGTTCAAACTGGGCGCACAGTTTTCAGAGATAGTTCCGACTAACCCTCACGCTTTGCAAATTCCATGAAAATATTTGTGTTCTGAGGCTTAAGGTGCTGCTAGAAATCCAATTGCAGACCACATTCGTTATAAGATGAAAAAAGCCGTGACATGAGTTATTACAGTTTATTTTCTATGTATTTGTTTACATTTTACTTAAAACCAATTCAAAGAACTGTTCAAGGCGCTGGCGATATTAGAATCTTGACTCAAAAGCCACCCAAGACGCCAGCTTCAGCACCAAGCGCGCTGTCAAGCGCCGTGGACAACGTAGCCTCCTTGATCGTTTGTTTGAGCCTAAACTGTTCCCTTTTGACAGAATGAACGAGGCGACACGGGGAAAATAAAACTCGGTATGAAAAATCATAAAAAGTGTACTCCTATTAAATTCACCTATTTGGTTTTTGATTATAGATCTACAGTCAGTCTCACGCATGAACACGCAAACGTATCATCAAATTTAACAATTTAAAATTGAACTATAATCATAAATCCATCCATAAGCTGTTTTAATAATAATGATAACAATTCTTACAAGCCAAGCCAGGGTGTTTCAACTTTTGTTGTTGTTGTTTGTAGATTATAGTCACACGACACTTTCGCATATACTGGACCGATTTATACTGACACCAGCGGGCCAGTTGTTGGTAAAGGGGAAAATAATATGATCACACGTTGACCAATCCGGGATTCGAACCAGCGACCTTTCGGTTACTAGCAAGACGCTCTTACCAACTGAGCTACCCGGCCCCTCTTCCAACTTTTCTGTCCTCTCTCGACTTTTAACTCATCCAACTCCGAGACAAAGTCTCCCGTCAGCCTCGTTATACATGCGATCCCAAGTTGTCCCGCACGGCAAGAAAACCGTTGTACCACTAAACCTCTGTGCCCCACTATGAAGAAGTAATGATCAAACGCAAGCACTAGTCTCTCACTCTGTCATAGAGATTTTCCAAGCAATGGCTCATGACAAAACAGTTGTTTGTGGTTTTGTTTTAATTTGCTGTAGTAGCTTATAATGGATTCCTCACAACGCCAGCTGTGACCACGAGGATCGGTATCATGTGTAGAGTGTTGACTATATCATTATACCTTTTTTAGGATTTTATTGATATTGTTATACGTTGCCACACAGTCCACGCCATTGTAGGAAATTCACGCTTGTTGGTATAGATCAGATGTGAAGCAGTTGTTGCATTTCCCAGCTAGGGGTAACCGTTGATTAACCTGTTGAATTTTCGACTAAGTTGCTTGCTACACTAGGGTCGAACTTTGGCAGGAATGTCGCCTCAAATTTCCTTCGCTTTTGTTTACATACCACAGCGACATTAGGGTCTTCGAACTTTGACAGGATTATCTTCCGTCCAACTGCCGCTCATTAGGAGCGAAAGCTATATATCCATAAACGCTGTCAGTAATTGTTTCACAGTATTAAAGTACTGTATATATTTGGCTATTGTTGTAGAGGCGTCAGGGACCGGGGTTATGAGCGCGACTTTTAGGCCAGCGACGAGCAACTTTCAGTCTCGCGACAAGGTGCGCGGGTTATGAGCCCCGATTACTGCGACTGCAGACTGAAAGTCGCCGGAACCGATAGTCGCTCATACACAGTGGTGGCACCACCATCGAGTAGCGGGCGTCAAAGTGCTTTCGGCATACGTTTTGTTGGAACTCCGTGTGCGAGTGTGTGTGTGTGTGTGTGTGTGGGTGTGTGCATGTTTGTGTGTGTGTGCTTTTGTTTGCTGACGGCACGCACCTGTTACTTTTATGTCCATTTATTTTTTTCCAGGTAAAATATCAAATATATTTGAACAAGCTTTCAATAAGAAAATCATGAAGTCTGTTGTCGCAATAAAGCTGTGGTTTTTTTTTAATTCTCTCTCTCTGTCTCTCTCTCTCGCTCTCTCTCTCTCTCTCTCTCTCTCTCTCTCTCTCTCTCTCTCTCTCTTCGAGATAAATCTATTTAGTTATAGGCTTTAAATTGCGCTTTTGCACTAGCAATTCTTATGTCTTACTTCCAAAAACTAGGACCTCAAAGGCTGACTTTTTTGGGGCACAGCCAAATGAAGGGAAGTTTTAAATACTGTAATAGAAAAGTAAAGAATAAAAAACAAAAATAGTACTTTAATGTAAAGAAATTAAAAAAAAACTATTAAAATTAATTGGCAATCAACCTAACCAAAAACAACACATATTCACAAACACACGCACACACACAGGTGGTTCCTTCCATGTTACGCAGCAAAATCAAAATCGAAAGTAGGCCATGGGATTGATAGATAAAAATGGAATAGGTTGAGCTCATACCCCCGCACCCAGTAGGCGGCACAGCTACATACAGCTCGGTTGACTTCTGAACTTAACTGAACTGAACGTCCTCCGGCTATTCACAACTTTCCGGCACATCTCATAAAAACTCGTGGGTATCGCCATTATAAATCAAAACGAGGTTAGAGTGAAACCAAGTTCCGGTCTGGCTTGTTTTGCTTTTCTCAAAGCTTGATGCGTGACTTTTAAATATGGCAAATTGCCGAAAACGACTACTGTTAGAGCCAGAAAACGAGTGGGATAAGTATAAAAACGGTGGAGGAAGTACATGCTCAGTGAAAGGATGCAAAAACAATCATAGAGGCCTGTATTTGTGGCGACTTCGGAGGTGCGTTGATCACTACCCAATGGTTCATGGAGAGTGCGTGTGTCAGGAGCCCTACAAACTGCACACCCCTTCAAATAGTGACCAGATAAGAGAGTGGCTTGTCAAAACTACATTTAAAACGTCCACCGAAGACAATTTTTGTCTGTTCCTTTCATTTTACTGACCGAGAGCCCACCATTCAAAATCCATCTCCCCAGCTGTTTCTTGGTTACGACAGCAAAGTGAAGATCGGCAGAAAGCCACCACGAAAACGCCAGTCTTCAGATGGAAGAGCTAGCGATACAACGATTAAAGAACGATCATCGTCAGAAAGTGAAACAGGACCTGGAGACTCTTGTAGTTTTCCATAGCTTCGCCGTCGCAACCTTCACAAAACACGAAGTAGTTGACTATGTGAGGGTACGATACCGGTGGCCAGTGACACATGTTGTCTTCCCACTGTAAACTTGACTGTCACAACTGGGACTTCAAATCCATCAGGCATTCTCTGCAACACTTTCTCTTTTATTCTCCCACCAACGCTTTCTCATGTGATTCGACATATTCTTGAATATTTGGAAATAACTCACTCAAAACACTCGGATAAACAATACGCGGAGAAAAAAAACGGAAGTATGTTTCACGGTAACGGAAAGAGTTACTCCTCTTACATGGGGGATTCCCGTTGGTGCATAGGATAGCAGAAAAGTGTGAATTGGTAGTGTTTTTTATAAACCCGGCCACAGAAGTCGTGGAAGCGTCCCTCGTACTCAAACGAACTCCTTTCTTTAAAGAGAACGAACACCTGAGGATCTGTATCCTTCAGCTGACGTGCTGTCCTTCCTCTGAAAACTCACTTTTCTACTACTTCTTCCTTTCTTTATTTTCCTTTATTTACTTTCTTTCTTGTATTGTCTTCTCTTGTCTTCTCTTGTCTTCTCTTCTCTTCTCTTTCTTTGTTTCTTTCTTTGTTTCTTTCTTTGTTTCTTTCTTTCTTTCTTTCTTTCTTTCTTTCTTTCTTTCTTTCTTTCTTTCTTTCTTTCTTTCTTTCTATTTCCCTCTCTTTCCTTCTTCTTTCCTCTGTCTGCCTGTCTTTCTGCTTCGTTTTCTTGAGGAGCAGTTACGATCACTACATTGATTCCTTTACTTCTTTCAGCTGAGATGATTTTAATATAGATCTAGGCTTTTTTCACTTACGTGTAGGTATAGGTTTAAATCATCCATACATGTTTCATTCAAGGTTAAAAAAAATTCGTGTTCTGTTGCTACCTACAAGAATGAAACCTGAGATGATGATGATGATGATGATGATGATGATGATGATGATGATGATGATGATGATGATGATGATTATGATGATGATGATGACGACGACGTCGATGAAGATGATGATGATGATGATGATGATGATGATGATGATGATGATGATGATGATGATGATGATGTAGTCTTGTATAGCACAGGTCTCCACAAAAGCAGCTGAACAGCGCATGATTGGCCACGGTGATTCTAAATGTTCACTGCGCTTTGCTGCCTTTTATGATATTTATCGTGCCTCGGGCTGGCGCCTATTTCTATTAAAATTCGGTCAATCCATTTCTTATGTTGAATCGAACTAGCTGTGACCAACTCGGGCCAACCCACGATGTAGGACCAGCAGGCGCCAGCTACAGTTTTCTCCCATAGCGCAGCGGTTCAGCATTGCATCGATCCAATTTTTAGAAGAGAATCTCCCATCTTAAATCGCTGTGGCGCCACGCGCACGCTATTTTAACCATCATTTTCAAATGCAGGTGTAGCAGGCCAGATTATACCCCGCCTCAAGTATACCCAGGGTATAAACTGGCCTAGCCCAGACTACGCCCCCGTATAAACTGGCCTAGCCCAGACTATACCCATGGGTATTATCTGGCCTAGGCTCGTTTAACCCTCTCCTGCCCATTATAACCCCCCCCCCCCTGCGGAAGACCTTATCCTTCACGTTACTCTTTAATTTGTGTTGTAATTGTTCTGATGCACTCAGATAGATAGATAGATAGACAGACAGACGGATAGATAGATAGATAGATAGATAGATAGATAGATAGATAGATAGATAGATAGATAGATATAGATAGATAGATAGATAGATAGATAGATAGATAGATAGATAGATAGATAGGTAGGTAGGTAGGTAGGTAGGTAGAGAGAGAGATAGATAGATAGATAGATAGATAGATAGATAGATAGATAGATAGATAGATAGATAGATAGATAGATAGATAGATAGATAGATAGATAGATAGATAGATAGATAGATAGATAGATAGATAGATAGGGTTAGGGTTAGTTTTTTAAATATTTTTTTAAATAGTTTTTTTAATTTACACGCAATATAAAGGCTGTTAGCAGAATTCACTCAGGTTTTTTTTACACGCAAGCAAAAGGCTGTTACCTGAGAGTTGGTCACGCAAACGGTCATGTACAACAAACCCATGAGTGAAATATCTTTAGGTGGGGGTATATTCCGGGCGCGAGGGGTATGACCTGGCCTAGGCTGATCTATACCCAGGGGGTTAAACCCGCCTAGGCTACATTATACCCAGGGTATAAAGTAGCCAGGGGTATATTCCGGCCTGTTACACTGGTATATCAGAAAGACAAGGAATAAGGTTAAAGGAGAAAGAAAGAAACGAGATTGAAAGGAAGAAAGAAAGAAAGAAAGAAAGAAAGAGAGAGAGAGAGAGAGAGAGAGAGAGAGAGAGAGAGAGATTTTACATTAATTACATTACATTATTATTGCTTTAGGTTCAGCGGACTCTTCCGAGCCAAATCAGGACCAGTATAGCCGAATCAGGACCACAAAATCAAGACCACAACTTCGCTAAAAGCGAAAAGCGGACTCGCCCCTGATCCGCATAAAAGATCTGCCAAAACAACCCTAGTGACAAAACTGAAGGCACTCCACCAGCCGGTCACTTTACAATAAAGACATCCCACGCAGGCGACGCTGAGGCCATACTCTAATTTATCAAACAAAAACAAAATAGAATATAAATATCATTATAAAATATCAACAAAACACATACATATAAAATGCCTACATTGCCAAATAATAACATCATAGGAAGCCCCAGTGACCACCTGGCAGAAAGCGTCCAATATTCCCAAGCTGATCCAACAGACCTCGCACACAAATGAGGAGTTTTGTCCCGGAAAAGTTTTCAAGAAAAAAGGTAGGTGACTGGTCTAGCGAAGAAGTTGATAGTATAGTAGATTGATAGAACAGAATAGGAATGAGAAAGAACAAAGGAGAAAGACAGCGACAGTGGGAATTTAAAGCACTAAATTTCCAGAAAGTGGGATACTATTTATACTGAAACCCCCGGCACCCCCACGGGGAGTGGGGGTGAGAGAGACGCTTTGATAGTTTATTGTCTATAACTTCACACGTTTTTAAGACAAGGATTCGCAATCCGAATAGATTAAAACATTACCAAATGAAGACATATAACAGCAAATAAACGCAAAAGCAAAACAAGCAAATATTAAAAACACCTCTAGTATTAGAGCCACATGCCTTGAGAATTATTACAATACAAGGACGTACACTGAATTATTAAAAGGAATATGAATTATCCTAAATACCTACCGTTAAAAAAAGTTAATAAATAAAATTAAAACCGTTATTTAGGAAATGCACTCATTTTTCCACTCTTTACTTTTCATTTTCAATCTTTTTCATACAGTATTATACTCAGATTTTTACGGGAGACGCAACACATTCATTCCGTTCTTAAATAGGCTACATATTACAGATAATACATTTGTGTACATAACCACTCCGTTTGACAAGCAGTTTAATATATTTACATATTTACATAGGATCATCATGTACATCAAGAGCTAATTTCCAACAGTTTGTTTCGCAAACTCATAGCATCAGCAATGTATTTTGCTAGATCAAACACCTTACTTTCATTATTACATGCCAACAAGAAGGAAATGACGTTCCAAGTTGGGTTATGTTTAATGGACATCAGCATTATGCTTTTCCTTTGTAAATGATATCTTCACAATGAAACAGAACGTGCAATTCGTCTTCTTCAGCTTTACCACATACTGGGCACTTATTGTTTTCATTCGTTCTGTCTGCAAACCACAATATATTATTTTTAAAACCACATACTCTCAGTCTAAAACGAGCAAAACACTCTCTATACCAACGATTAGTTAAGAATAAAATTTATCTCTCGGTATCAAAAAGAGACTAAAGGAATAGGACCATGTATATTTGTCATTGTTCTCTATTTCTGAATGCCAGTTCTGCATGAAGCATGAAATGAGCCTGTCTTTAAATTCTAAATCGAAACGTGATTTTTGTCCCACATCCTGACTTAGCCATACAATTCCAAACCAATTTTTCCATTAATATTCTTTTTATCCCTGCAACCCAGTTCAGTTTTCCTTTCTCGTGTTGATTCAGCATCATATCATAAGCCTGCCTACAGAGTGTGGCACTCGGAAGACGCTTTAATTTCAACCAATACTTCACACATCTCACATGGATTCTGATGTACAATGGATATCTTCCGGTCTCCCCGTAAACCATATTATTGGAAGCATGCAGGGGTATAGATTAAAAAAAACTCTTCAGGCGAAAGTGTGTAGCCTACCTTTTCTATATTGTTTGCACTCTCGTCAAAACCCCATACTTCTGCTGCATATGTCAGAATTGGCTCTATCTGAGTGTCAAACAATTTCCAAAACAAAGTCAGGTCATTTGTTTCAAGCTTTCTGAAAGATCGGAGTATTTCCATGACCCCTTTTCTACCTTTTCTGCACACTTCCTGCAGGGCCGAGTTCATACTTAATTTAGTAGTAAATGTCATTCCCAAATATTTGTACGAGTTTGTTACTTTTACTTCCTATCCCCCATAGAACCACTTCTCTTTTCCCGCTAGATGTCATCCCTTTCTAAACACCTTAACGTTTGTCTTATCCAAATTGACAGTGAGATAAAGCCTGTCAGCTTCATACTTGAGACAGTCTAGCTGGTGTTGCAAGCCTACAATTGTGTCCGACATGAGAATCGTATCGTCTGCAAATAAAAGCAAAAAGATTTCAACTGCTCCTGGAACCAGCTGGATTCCATTTTTACCTTTCTTAAATAATTCTACAGCTAGCTCATTTATAAAGAATGAAAACATTTTCGGGCTTAGGAGACAACCCTGCTTGACTCCGATAGGACATTCAAAATAATCGGAATACACTCCTTTATCTCTTACACATGCAAGTACAGTGCTGTACACATTTCGCAAAGCAAAATACAGTTTACTGTTGACACCAGCTCTGCGTAACACATGCCACAATCTGTTTCTGTCAACCGAGTCAAAGGCTTTTTTAAAATCAACAAAAGCGACATACAATTTTGCATTTTTCTCTAAGTATCGCTGCACCACGGCGAACAAAGTAAAAATGTGGTCTATGGCGCTGTAACCTGCTCTAAAGCATGGCTATTCCTCCACTATTTTCTCGTTTTGTTTAGCCCATTGTGTTAGCCTTTTGTTTAAAATATGCGTATACACTTTGCCAACAATGCTAGTTAATGAAATTCCCCTGTAGTTATCTGGGATATTCACATCCCCCTTTTTATGAATTGGTACAATGATAGACTTTGACCATTCCATTGGAAATGTACCGCTATCATACAAATAATTAAAAAGACTGATAAGATAATCAACAACTGCATCTCCACCATTCTTCAGCATTTCTGAAACTATTTTGTCTGGACCCGCGCTCTTTCCAGCTTTAAGGTTACGGGGAAGAAAGAGAGAGAGAGAGAGAGAGAGAGAGAGAGAGAGAGAGAGAGAGAGAGAGAGAGAGAGAGAGAGAGAGAGAATGGGGGGGGGGGGGGTGGTTGGAACCGGATATAGGAGCCGATGAGCTTATCTGACTGTAATCTTTACAATCTGTACGTCCGGATGACCACCTGTGTGCTGCCATAATGATAATGCTGATCAATGAATGAGGCCACGCTTCTTGCCCCATGCCACCAAGTCTCCGTAGGATTGATTTCCACACAGATTCCTTCTGCAGAGTTCTCCTCTGTCTTTTCCTCCTCGTGGCTGTTGCACATTCCTTTCAGCCTCATAATTATAGGAAGACGAAACTAGAGAGCTAGAAGCCACAGGAGATGAAAAGGTTATCTCTGCATGTATTTGGCTAAAAGCTTCTTCGGAAGTTAGCAGCCATCATTATAGAAATTTTATTTCCATCCACTAAGCCGTGTACAATTAGTGCACATTCTATTCCTTCTATCGTACGAGAACGAACAGAGGGCATCACAGTGGCTCAGCTGGTAGAATGGATCGCAGGATTTTATGTAGAGTTGTTATAGCGCTTTTACAGCTGAAGGCGCTGGCCGATCCGGGATCTACTTTCTGCCTTAGGTGCCTCGTCTGAGATCCAGACGCCTGAGCACAATCCTGGGTGACCTGTAATGGGGGACAAGGGACCTAGTGCTTGCTGGGTGTATTTGTGCATTTGGCACTCACCCGCTTAGGACATTAACATCAGGATCTTAAAGTCCGTGCTATGGAATGCACTAGACCTCAGTTTATACTCTCGTCCGCTTACACCACTGAACCAACTGCGCCCTTACTTGCAGATGTCTGAGAAAATCTCAATGTGAAGCATGGATACTCATAACCAAATGATATGTCACGTGTTGGCTAACGCTTCCTTGACAAAAGAGATCCCCAAAAGACTTTCGTTTTGTTTGTTCACAATAGGAAAGTGACGAAAAATCTAACAGAAGACCTACATAAAGTATAGGAATACTTCATCACCTAGTAAACCTTTACAATGATTCAGATGTGGAATGACGAAAATACAAGCCCACCGTTGTAGCTCAAGTGGTAGAGCGTTCGCCTGGCACACCGATGACACAGGTTCGAATCCCGTGATGAGCGAAATAAAAAGTTGGCATTGTTCACTGTCCATTCTAACTATTCCACTGTCATTATAATATTAGCAGGGAGATTCCGTGTAGCCATAGCGAAGAAACGAACCAAACCACTACCGAAAACTCTTTGTCATTCCAGCGGTGAGAACTGCATGGTGGTGAAAAAAGTAATTCGTTGTTGAAAATTGCTGAGAACTTGTGTCAATAATACTGCAGTTGCATGGGGCAAAGCATATTGTGATCTGTACAGAGGTAATTTTTCTAGTCTCATCTCACGGTAGCGAGAGCAAGCTCAGGATCTTGTGAGGTCCGTGCTATGGAATGCATGCGTGCACCAACTCTGTTTATACTGGCCAGTCTCATTGGGAAGAGTAGGTCGCTGTAGCCCGTCTTCTGCAGTGTTTCTGCCCTATTTGCTAGTTCCTGTGGAAAGCAAGTACTATGGGTTCGGTTTGTAAAAGCTCGTTTTCTCTACCTTTAAGGGCCCCGAGTTGAATTTTTTGGCGAAAATGGGTTTACCTTAAAATTCTCATTGTTATTACATTTAAGAATGATAAAATGGGCTTTCGTGGCTCAAACCAACCTCTAACGTTTGAATTGTCCATTCCGGTTCCGACAGGGAGTGATTTTCCCTGTTTAACGGTACACCAATATCATAGCCGTCTGGCCCTTTGACCCTTTTTCTGAAGGGAACCACGCGGCTTCACGACTGTGTTGGTGTTTTGGATAAGATAGGGGTTATTGTATTAAGCAAACAACAACAACAAAAACTTGCCGAACAACTTTGTTATGGGTTCTCCCTCTTACTTTCTTTAGGAAATGATATTTTTAGCGCCAGAACGATAGCTATTAATAACCAAAAAAAAAACTTACGGAATTTATTGATGTAAAAAATATAAACACTTTCCAAAGAGTTATTTTTTGTTTTAAGCTTATTTTTCCCCTGAGGCAACATTCACTGTGAATGTTAAACTGATCTGCCGAGGAGGGGGAGGGTGGTGGTCAAAGTAGGCCATGGGTCACTTTAACAGTAGAAAGCACTACTGAGGGTACTGTGGTGTAAGTCAAAGAGACCGTCATTCAGGTGTCATCACTGTTCAATATTGACGACATATCGAGATGTTCCGATCCTGATAATAATGTCTCACACAAAAAAAGTCTTCCTAACAAAGGCTATCAGCACACATAAATAAAGTTGTTAAAAATACTTTATTCTTGAATTTCAGTTTTTGCTACTGGGCACCAGACGATGCAAGTGGGCGTCTGAGGCAGCTTGAGTTAGATTATGTATCGGACAGGGCCTTGAGCAGTTCTTGAGCTGGAAAAGCGCTATATTAGAAAGATGAAATAAATAAAATCTCTCTTTTTCTCTCCTCCCCCCCCCCCCCCCCCCTCTTCGCTCCCTCTGTCTGTCTCTCTAATGATTGTTGAATAATTGACATGTAGTTATTTGCAAGGTAAAAGTCGTTACAGATATTTAATTCACGAAGTTCATTTTCCTTGCTTAACTTCGTTCTTGCTGATCGAAGTGTGGAATGTGAGTGCGTGCGTGCGTGTTAATGGGTGTTGTGCGTGAGTGTGTATGTGTGTGAATGTGCATGCGCGCGTGCGTGCCTACGTGTGTATGCTCGCGCGTGTGAATATTTTGCTTAGTATGTTGTTAGATACATGCGTGCTTTTAGCTTATGCATTGAGTGCTGTCAGCTCCGGCGTACGGGACCACACGCACCAAGCATTAGTACATGTGCACCGCTTATGATGTTTGGCGTCTGATCAAGATCCAGTCCTGTGGTGTGATCGATAGTGCTTTGTGTCTTGGAGGTCAATAATTGATGAGACATCGACCTATCTGCCAGTCTCGGCTTGTGATTGAACTTCTAACTATATTTTACATTTCGCAATCACAACGCAAATGTTTTTACTTATTTCTTTTGCGTTTGTTGTTGTTGTTGTTGTTGTTGTTGTTGTTGTTGTTGTTGTTCTTCTTCTTCTTCTTCTTCTTCTTCTTCTTCTTCTTCTTCTTCTTCTTCTTCTTCTTCTTCTTCTTTCCGTCCTTCCTTCCTTAAGCGTCCGCTTGATGCTGCAAATTAGGGTCTCGGTAGATGGAATTGGATGTTGATTTCTTCCAGCGCCTTGAGCAGCTATCCGAGTGAAAAGCGCGCTATGTAAGAACAGTTCAGCTCTATTGAACGACAAAAAGCATGCAGTGTGACCTTTTGCGAGATGACTTCAGGGATGTCGTTTGGGTCGGATCTTCGGCTTTTAGCCTAAATTTTTAAAAAAAGCCGATAAACTGTCCGTCATGTCGGCTCGCCGAGCCGAAGTTTTCACGGGTGAATCTGCTCGGTTTTGTCCATTTTTGCGATATTCCTGTGCTGTATGCTTCCAGTTTAGGTGAGGATTCGATAATTACTAAGGTTAAACCCAGAAACTCTGACAGTATTGTGGTCTGTCAAGGGACAGTCTAAACTTTTTATTGTTTTTGTATGTCTAAAATTTAAGAAAATAAAATTTCTTTTCAATGTTCTTATTCTACTCTTAAAATTAATTATGTTTTATTAAAAAAGATATGCATCCACAGAACACCTTTAATATATGGAGGTGGAGGGTGCACGTTAACGTAGTGAATCTAGTCAAAAAAATTGTGAGACTGCTTTGGAAGAAAAAGCCGAAATTTTCTGTAAGAAGCCGAAAGTTTCACGGCTGTTTCGGCCAAATCGCCGAAGAAAAAATTTCCTAGCAACATCCCTGGACTTTAAGGAGTAACCGACTGCCTTTTTGTTTATGTTTGGTCTTGCTGCAACGCGGGCAGCGAAAATGAGAAGGAACCTAATTTTGGAAGACAATGCAAAGCCAGAAAATCTTGTAACAAATCTAGGTATGTTGGTGGTTTGCAACAAAGTTACGGTGAGAAAGTGACTGCAGGTGAGTTGAAGCAAAGGACCTGACAGGTTTCACCTTATTAATTTGGATTAATACAACAATACAGGATGCAGTCACGCGCTTTTTTTCTTCAGTCGAACTCAAAGCGCAGCGATCTGAATAAATCACTATTACAGAAGTCGGGATAAAAATCAATTTTTATTTTGAAATTTAAGATTGACTTCATCCTATATCATTATTGAAGAGGCGCTTCTAGGATCGTGCTATTTATTATGTAAGAGCTTGAA
The DNA here is from genome assembly GCA_036898135.1 of Oncomelania hupensis. Taxonomy (NCBI): domain Eukaryota; kingdom Metazoa; phylum Mollusca; class Gastropoda; order Littorinimorpha; family Pomatiopsidae; genus Oncomelania; species Oncomelania hupensis. Next base: position 41,586,850 of record CM072516.1, read on the forward strand.
AATGCACGTCTTTGACTAGGTTTCTCTGGCGACGAAGGGGAGGTTTCAAAGAAGAGTGGTGGAAAGGCGAGTTGCTGGCGCGCGCACTGATCTATTGGTTGATGAGGAAACATTAAATATAGAAATAGGGTTTGTGGCGAAGAGTATGCATAAAGAAGGAATCTATCTCTGTCTCTGTCTGTCTGTCTGTCTGTCTGTCTGTCTCTCTCTCTCTCTTTTCGCATAAAGATGTTTTTTTCTTCTGAGAACTTCACTCATGCTTTGGAAAGTCCTATCCTATCCTATCCTATCCTGTCCCGTAACCCGGAGGTCGAAGGGGCACCACAGATTATCGTTTAACCAGCATACTCCATCTTTCCCTGTCCTCAGCAACCCTGATGGCTTCGCTCAGTGTCAAACCAGTCCATTCTCGAATGTTGTCCTCCCACCTCTTTTTCGGTCTCCCTCTTCTTCTACCTCCTTGCACTGTGCCTTGCAGAATGGTCTTTGCAAGGCCTGATGATATGGTGACGTGGCCATACCATCAGAGTTTCCGTTTCTTCACCACTGTGAGCAGGTCATCGTGTTGTCGAATGGCTTGTGTGATGGTCTGTCGGACTTCGTCGTTGGTGATGTGTTGTGTATAGGAAATGCCCAGAAGTCTTCTGTAGCACTTCATCTCCATGCTTTGTATTCTTCGTTGGAGATCTGCTGTGAGGGTCCATGCTTCGCAAGCATATGAGATGACAAGGGAGAGCAGCAGTCTTACTTTGGAATGTAGAATTTGGAAAATCAGTCACTTGATTTTCACTAAACCCAGCTGATACACTACATTACATTACATGATTATTGCTTTAGGTCCAGCGGACTCTTCCGAGCCAGATCAGGACCGGGGCTGATACACTGACGAGCTGAGAACATATGAAATGGCCGTCTGTATCTATGGCACACATCCACAAATACAAACCATTGGCAACAGAGAAGGGGAGATAAATCTTGCCTATCATTCCCTTATTCCACGGAGAATAGCAATAAGGATGTTATCCAAGGTGCTATCAATAAACTCCAGTCCATCTCTTTAGGCGAACCACCTTTATCACTTGTGTTTTACACACACTGTCTCTCTCTCTCTCTCTCTCTCTCTCTCTCTCTCTCTCTCTCTCTCTCTCTCTCTCTCTCTCTCTCTCTCTCTCTCTGTCTCTCTCTCTCTCTCTCTCTCTTACTCTCTCTGTCTCTCTGTCTCTCTCTCTCTCTCTCTGTTATGTCTGTCTGTTATCTATGTCTCTGTTTGCTTCTCTGTCTGTCTCTCTATCTCTCTACCCGCCGGGGGTCTCTATATAAATATTATCCCCACTTTCTGAAAATGTAGTGCTTTAATTCCCACTGTCGTTGTCTTTGTTCTCTGTTCTATCAATCTGCTATACTGTCTTCTTCGCTTGACCAGACCTACTTTTTTTCTTGAAAACTCTTCCAAAACTCCTCATTTGTATATGAGATCTGATGGGTCAGCTTGGGAATATTGGACGCTTTCTGCCAAATAGTCACTAAGGCTTCCTATGACATTTTATATTAGCAATATATATGCGTTTTGTTGATATTTTATAATGATGTTTATATTCTGTTTTCTTTTCGTAAACGGGGGTTTGATAAATTAGCAATCCTGTGTGGGAGGCCTTTATTGTAAAGTGACCGGCTGTTGGAGTGCCTTCAGTGTTACCACGAGGGTTGTTTCAGCAGATCTTTTATACGGATCAGATGTGAGTCCTCTTTCAACCAAGATGTGGTCCTGATTTGGCTCTTTGCAGTCCGCTGGATCCTGTAGGCAATGAATAACTAACTAACCCTCCATTTTTCTCCACCCCTTCCTCTCTCTCTCTAAATTTCCCTCTCGCTCTGCACCTTCATTCCACCTCCCCACTCCACCCTCCACACCAAAAAGCATGGATGTTTATGGAGGCCCTATAACGTGTACTCAGCACTGGGAAAGAGGAATGCCAGGGAGTGCTTTTGCTGGGGCTTCGATCTTTCCGTGCATGCGTGCAGAAACTGAGCAAGAGAGATATTTTATTATACATTTGGAAAGGTTGAAACTGTTTATGGTAGACGGACACACCAAATAGAGCGACATATTTTTTGTGAGCATCAAAGACATAATTGTGCTCGTCAGTCATTTAAAGTGAGCCTGGGGTTTTCCCCCCCTCCCCCACTACCCTCTCCCACCAAAAAAAGTCCTTCGGATGAGAGTATAAACCGAGGTCTAGTCTGTGTCGCATACATTCCATCATAACGGACTTTAAAGATCCTGACGCTTATGTCCTAGACGGGTGAGTGCCGGTGACAAGAACAACCCAGCATGCACCTAGGTCCTTCTCCCCCATCCCTGGCTGCCCAGGATTGTGCTCAGTGGTCTGGGGCGTTATTACGGTTGCCACCAAAGGCTGCAAGTTGGCGCCTCGAGAGGCTTGAGTTAGATCCTGTATCGGCCAGCGCCTTGAGCAGCTCTTGAGCTGAAAAAGCGCTATATAAGAACGATTAAATAAAATAATACTTTTAAACTATATAGTTTGAGCTTAGAAGAGTTGATTCATTCACATCGTTGAGGTGAATGCCATTAAACGAGCATGTACGCAGCTTAAAGAGATATTAGGCGCTCATATACTCTAGTATGGTGAAAGACATACAGCTTATCTAAAACTAGACGAGGCCGGGAGAGGCAGAAGAAGACCTCGCCTAGTGTCATCTGCGGCTGTATATGTGGCGAAAGTATGGAGTATTGTCTCAACCAAAGATTGAACAAGCAGTGGCGCGCAGCTGAAATAGTCTGGCGAGTCTCAGGCCAAAGACATTGATCTCTGTGGAGCGGTCAAGACCAGAAGTCGTGTTTGCCATTCTGTCCTACACAGCAAAGGTAGTATCGATATAACAAGTCGATAAGGAGCCATTCACCATTCCTTGGAAGAACCCACATTCTCTCTCTTTTTTTTCCTTCCATCAATAGGTTCCCAATTTCTTGTGTGTACATGAACCGTCTTCACTGTTTCTTGTACCTGTGTAGCACTGTATATGAACGCGTGACCCTTATGCACAGGTAAATTCCCCCTTCCCTGGGTTTCAGTATAAATAGTATCCTTACTTTCTGGACATTTAGTGCTTTAAATTCCCACTGTCGCTGTCTTTCTCATTTGTTCTTTCTCATTCCTGCTCTGTTCTATCAATCTGCTATACTATCTTCTTCTTCGCTAGACCAGTCACCTACCTTTTTTCTTGAAAACTCTTCCGGGACAAGACTCCTTATTTGTGTGTGAGGTCTGTTGGATCAGCTGGGGAATATTGGACGCTTTCTGCCAGGTGGTCACTAGGGCTTCCTATGATGTTATTATTTAGCAGTGTAGGTATTTTATATGTATGTGTTTTGTTGATAATTTATAATGATGTTTGTATTATATTTTGTTTTTGTATACGGGGGTTCGATAAATTAGAGTACAGCCTCAGCGTCCCCTGCGTGGGATGTCTTTATTGTAAAGTGACTGGTTGGTGGAGAGCTTTCAGTTTTACCACTAGGGTTGTTTCAGCAGATCTTTTATGCGGATCGGGGGTTATCCGGTCCTGATTTGGCTCGGAAGAATCCGCTGGACCTAAAGCAATAATCATGTAAGGTAATGTAATGTAATGTTATGCACAAGTAAACGCCCCTTACACCTTCGGATGAGAGTATAAACCGAGATCTAGTCTGAGAACGCACCCATTCCTTAGCACGGTCTTGAAAGATTCAGGTGCTCATTTCCTAAACGGGTGAGTGCCAGCTACATAAATATACCAGCACGCACTAGGTCCCTTCTCCCCCATGTCCGGTCGTCTAGCTGGGACTGTGCTCAATTGTCGGGGCTTCAGACTATGCGCTCAAGGAGGCCAGTTTGAGCATCTTGCGACTTGATTTTGATCGTGTATCGGCCAGCTCCTTGAGCAGCTCTTGAGCTAGGAAAGCGCTCTATAAGAATTACGATTAAATAAATACATAAAATACGCCAGCACAAGCGAGGAAATCCCAGCGTCCATCCATTCATAAATTTGAAGCTTTATTTATTTTGTTTCAGTTGGAGCAATGACCAGTTAACATGTTGTAGCGAGCCAACATTTTGAACGGACGACCCCTCTGTACTGTAATCTGCACGCACTTAATTCAAGTCTAACAGTGTGGGATGTTACGCAGCCTCTGCAGTCGCTATTCAACGAAGCCTACCTAAACTATAATTATTGAAACATTATTGACACCTCAGCAAAGCTAGTGTACCAAAAAAAGTGAGTAGAACTGTATGGTAAAAATCACCTAACCCCCACCGCCCCCACCTCTTCATCCTCACTTCACCCCCACCCACCCTCTCCGACTTCGACTTAAAATGTGTGGCGTAGAAATGCATTCATGTATCAAGCCTCTGTGAACCCTGTAAGCAAATGAAAGCTTATGTGGCAGGGAGAGAGGGAGAAGAAATCAATATCACGCTAGAGGTGATATTGTAGATTTCTACATTTTATTTTCCTTCGGAAGTGATCTGTTATCAGATGGAATTGAAGACTGAAACCATTGCCCAAGCAGAGTGAATACTGGATCAGCAACTCTTTAAATGAGACCCACTTTGACAACGCCCCTCGACATTCACAGTGAGTGTTGCGCCGTTGGAAAAATAAGCTTACAACCCAAAAAAATAACTCTTCGAAAGTATAATTATTTTTAAATGAATAAATTCCATAGTTGTTGTGCCTATTAATAGCAACATCCATTGGCTAACCAGCCAACATTCAGGAGCTAAAAATAGCCTCTTCCAAAGCTGGTAAAAGACAGAATCCGTACAAACAATTGCTCGTAAGGTTGTCCGTTCAAGTTGATAAAACAGACCCTACTCTACCCCAGACACCAAAGACGCATACTTCAAGCGGTGTGATTCGCTCAGAAATAGGATCAATGGTTACACGGCTGTACCGTTAAAAACAGGGGAAATAACCCCCTGTCCGAACCGAAATGGAAATTTCAAACTTTAGCAATTGGTTTGAGCAACGAAAGCCCACTTTATGATTGGTTAATGTAGAAACAATGCGAATTTTAGGGTAAACCCGTTTTAGCAAAAAGTAAACAAAACCTTCGAATTTGGTCCTTTTAACTAATCCTGGCTTTAAATTGTAGGCCTGTCTCTGCAGGACGTTGCCGCACCTACTGAAAAAAATAAAAAAACAACAACTAACAACCAACTGGTTTAAGCTATAATGTAATGTTACTCTGTTATGCCCTTATGATGTTCATTCTTTTTGTTCAATTTTTTCAGTTCGAGATGAGCCGCCTGCCAAATTTTGACGTTTAGCCGTCATTTCGTGAGGGGAAGGAGTGCTAACTGCAGGTTGATGATGACTTTAGACACGCGAGTCTCAGTGATCGTGACTTCGTCTTCCCCATCTCGCTGCCAGCCACTAGCTACATGATCTTTGCCGACAAGCCCGACCCCGCGGCCCATATGGACACAGGGCAAAGGAACGCTGCAAGAGGAGGAGGAGATGGAGACACAGGAGGAGGAGAAAGTAAAGGAGGAGGAGGAGAAGAAGAAAGAAAAGAAGGAGGAGGAGCGTTAGCGGAAGGAGGAAGTGAAACCGGGAAAGAACCATCAGCGGCAGGAGCCACCTACAAGACCGCCAACCTTGACCTTTTAGGGAGTCCGAATAAGACGTCAAAGTCACGTGACGCTGCTGGTGACCTCACTGTTGCGTCAGGGAAAACTGACGCGCATCATTTAAGACCTTTCGCCTGGCCCAGTGCGGAGAGCCACGGTGGAGGTGGAGGAGGAGAAGGTGGTGGTGGAGGAGGAGGGGGTGATGAAGGAGGCGGCGGCGGAGGTGATATGTTTGCGGTGGAGGAGCTCGGGCTAGGGCTGGGCAACTTCGACGACTTTGACGTGTTAGGGGGAGGCCAGAACGACCAACAGCGCATCGTGCTGAACGTCGGGGGAGTACGACACGAGACCAGGCTGTCCACCCTCATCGCCATCCCCAACACGCGCCTCTCACGTCTAGCCCACACCCACATCCAGCTCATGCCCGCCGCCGTCACCCCCTCCCCCCTCAACACCCCCGCCACCCTGTCGCCCGACGGTATTGTGCCCATTCTGCCTCCCACGGAGTACTTCTTCGACCGTCACCCGTCTGTCTTCAACTCCATCATCGACTTCTACAGGACAGGTGAGGTGTGTTGCGTTGTTGTTGTAGTGGTGGTGGTGGTGGTGATTGTTTACCGTGCCATGGTTAGTGGTGGTGATGGTAGAGCTTGTGCTAGAGTAGTAAGGTTGTGTGATTGCCGTAGTGGGAATAGTGACACTGCGTGATTGAGCTGAACTAACATCAGACATACAAATTAGAATTTACACTCCCAACTGTCAGTCGATCGGACATTATGGGCTAAACTCGCCCTGCGAGATGAAATCGGAGATTAGCAATTAATTTAAGGATCACGTTAGGTTTTGTTTCATGCACAATCCAGTTCTATTTACAAAAGTTATCACAAATTTTCACTAGGGAGTTACTTTTCAACAACCTCGTAGTTGATGTGCCGCGTGCTTGACTAAGCAAGCAAGATCATTGCTGTCAGTCATCACAGTTTCACATCCTCATAGAGAAGGTCTTCAGACCCATCTTCAAGGTGAAGTTTGAAAGTTGAGTGTCCTTGCATTGCGAGATATAGACAAGTAAGTCATCAAACATGCAAGACCATCAAGACCCACAGTGTTGAGTGTCCTTGCATTGCGAGATCTAGACAAGTAAGTCAACAAACAAACAAGACCATCAAGACCCACAGTGTCGATGTGGTGGATAATGGCTGGTGGTCATTTGGCCTTGGGTTTGCCCGGCTATTGTGCTAGTGGTTGTTGTTGTGTTTGTTTTGAATTCTGTGTTTGAGTTAGGATCGGTAGCTTCTGCTGTTGTAAGGTGTGCAGTAGTAATAATAGATGATGGTACTCATACCACTGCTGTTTGTTGATAATGATGATGATGTTGGTGGTTTAGGAGGAAATAATCATAGTGGGGTACACACATGAGAGAATGAGAGAGAGAGAGAGAGAGAGAGAGAGAGAGAGAGAAGAGAGAGAGAGAGAGAGAGAGAGAGAGAGAGAGAGAGAGAGAGAGAGAGAGAGAGAGAGAGAAAAGGTATTTGAAAATATAGAAAACAGACAGAGTGAGAGTCCTTCTCTGTTTGTTCCTGAAACTATAACAGAGACAGAATAGGTTCACGCAAATTAGTGCTTTGAAAATGCGCACCCTCTGTCTGTCTGTCTGTCTGTCTGTCTGTCTCTCTCTCTCTCTATTCTCTCTCTCTCTCTCTCTCTCTCTCTCTCTCTCTCTCTCTCTCTCCCTTTCTCTCTCTCTCTCTCTCTCTCTCTCTCTCTCTCTCTCTCTCTCTCTCTCTCTCTCTCTCTCTCTCTCTCCCTTTTTCGCCCCCGTGGTGATGCCAGGG
>CM072516.1:41599320-41644320 GCA_036898135.1 Oncomelania hupensis
TCTCTCTCTCTCTCTCTCTCTCTCTCTCTCTCTCTCTCTCTCTCTCTCTCTCTCTCTCTCTCTCTCCCTCTCTCTCTCTCTCTCTCTCTCTCTCTCTTTTGCTTATTTTTCTGTCTGCCTGTCTGTCTGTCTCTCTCTTCCTCTCTCTCTCAGCAGGCGAATGGAGGAGGGGGAAGGCTGGGGTGTGACAAAGTTTTGTTTGTTACATTTCTTTTACTGTCTAGTTGTGTTTTCGTACATTTTCCATTTCCTCTGTTCTCTGTATAAGAGAGAGAGAGAGAGAGAGAGAGAGAGAGAGAGAGAGAGAGAGAGAGAGAGAGAGAGAGAGAGAGAGAGAGAGAGAGAGAGAGATGGAGACAGAGAAAATCTGTTTTATTCATGCAGTTGCCCCCATGCATAATTTATTGTGAGTTTGACCTCAGTGTGCTTTCAAAAGGTAAAAGTAAAGGTAAAGGTAGTCCCATAGCCTTGTGGCCGTAGGGGAGCGTGATGTTGGAGATCACACTTATCTTGGGCCAGCGTAATGAGGGTGATGCCCAACTCTCTCCCTCGCTGCTTTACCTTCCCCACCCTCAAGAGAGTAGGTACTCAATCACAGTTGAGTCAACTGGGGGCGTTGTTGTTTGTCGCTTCACACCTTAGCGGTCACCCATCCAAGTGCTAACCGCACCGGACGGTGCTTCACTTTCGACACAGTAGCGAGTGCTCCAACCACTGCACTATCCGACACCCCAAAGTTTACGTTAAATGATAAATCATTGCAGAGTTTATTAATCCACGTCATAGAGGTAAAACATCATTAAGGTCCCTGATAAAGTCACGCGCCTCACTAGCAGAAGGGTCACAGTTGCCGTCCTTGAGCGTCGCTTTAAACTGCACGCACAGCATTGTTTCCCTTGGCTAATTCACTGCAGCGCCTTGGGTCATCTGTTAGCTTAAATTTTGTATTATAATTTAAATGTTAGGAAATTAAATGTCGCCGGTTGTATTTATGTCAGTTTCACTGTAAATTTATCGCTTGTATACATGTTTATACCACTCGCAGTGAGAGTGAGAGATGCAGACAGAAAAACATAAGAAGAATGACATTGGGGGTAAAAGGGGAGGGTATACAGGAGATATGTATAACAGAGAACAATTCATTCACAGAATTAAACACACTTTTGTTCGGTGTTTGTACATTCAATGTTTAGTATGATGATTTATAATAAATCTGTATAAATGATATAATGATACATATTTTGCCCTTACTAGGGCGTCATCAGATACATTCCCAGTGAAATTGTATAGTGCACTTCAGCTCACTTTAATGCACTTAAACTCACTATAGTTCACTTGAACTGACCATAATGCAATTAAACTGGCTTGAACCGTGTGTGAGTTCCAATGGCGTTCACAGAAAAGAAATCAAATAGAAAGAATCTATGGGAAGATTTTGTTTGTTGATGCTATTGTGTCTGCTGTTGGAATTTCAGTTCCATTCATTGTCATTCATCATACACTAACAGTGTAGTGTAGTGTAATAATTGTACAAGGTAAGCCCCATTTCCACGTCATCGTTATACAGAACTAGTTGCCCATCCAGCCAGAGGATTACGTTCTCCGATTTCAAACCCCTGAAAGTTGTTTTGTCGTCTCTTGGCGAGGGGAATGAAACCCTCTCTAGCTTGAATCGATCGCAGGACTGGTGGTTAAATCGCTCTTCTGTCAGCTTTTTTTTCTTCTCTTCATTCTCTCTCTGCCCACTCTCAGAGTCTCACTGGCTCTGTCTGTCTCACTCTTTCATGTCGCGGTAAAAACTGTCGAAGCAGGAGAAAACTGTGATTGGTGTGTGCTGAATGTGTCAGCGTGAAGGCTTTCTTCTTTTTTTTCCCCCCAGCTCTACTTGGTTTGCTACGTGCACTGTTGTTGAGTGTTGGTCAAGTCTTCTTCTGAAAGCCTAAGCCGAGGTCTAGTGTACGCACGCACGCCTTCCATCGCACGGACTTTTAAAGATGGTGTTAGCTCACGTCCTAGACGTATAGACAGCCAGCAAGCATGAAATCCCTTCTCTACAATTCCCGCTCACCCAGAATTGTGCTCAGTGGTCTGGAGCGTTAGACGATGAGCTTACGGCAGCAAAGGAGCGCCTCGGGCGGCTTGAGTTAGATCCTGTCTAGGACCTGTATCGGCCAGGACCTTGAGCAACTGGAGCCGCTGGAAACGTGCTTTATACGAATGGTTAATTTGTGTCAAAGTCTTTACTCTTGGTCGTACGCAGTGTCTTGAACCATTGTCTGCGGAACCCTGGCGTTTTCCTCCACAAACTGACCATTGTCATAGAACGCTTCTGAAACTTACTTTATATTTCTGGATAGGACAAGGTTATTAATGAAAGCTCCATCTCGAAGCTAGCATTTTCGCATTTCGCGTAACATCGTGTATCACCATCATCTTCTTTTTCTCTGTGAGTGTGTGTGTGTTTGTTTTTTTTTTTTTTTAATAAACCTGGTCCATCTGCCCTCTTAATAGAACGCGTTGTGCCTTCATTGGCGAGGATCCAGCCTGGATACTTTGGCAGGTAACAATTCAGATTGTCACGCCTCCCTAGCCCCACAAAAACTGATGTTGATAGAGAGCTTTGTGACTTCGTCTGCTAAAGACTGTGACATGTATACCTTCTGTTCGGCTCCCCGAGAAATTGTAAAAAACACTTCTGATTGGCTGTAAGATCGAACTGCTCTGCACGCACATGCGCAGTCATGGGGATTTAAAAAAAAAGTATTTTGCGCCCTTTAAAAACTGAAAGAAATTGAACGACTAAAAGAAAGGAAGAATAGCTCAAAGAAAACTAATAAATGAATTTCTATTGAACGTTTTAGTCCTTCTTTTGTTTATTTATGCATTTAATTAATTAATTAATTAATTTATTTATTATTTATTTATTTATTTATCTTCTGTAAAGCTCTATGAGCTCTAGTGAGGAATGGCGCTGTACAAATGTTTTGTTTTATTTTGTGTGTGTGTCTTTCTCTTCTTCTTCTTCTTCTTCTTCTTCTTCTTCTTCTTCTTCTTCTTCTTCTTCTTCTTCTTCTTCTTCTTTTAGTCATGCATCACCATGTTGAAAACTCCCCTAGCCCTCGGTTTGTCAAAAGCCAGTGATATCTGCAAAGTAATGTGTCAGTCGTACAATATTAGGATCTTTGCCCGTCTTGGGAATTGCTGTGATCATCAGCTGCATAATGCGAGGGCAATCCAAAGAAGGACCAATCAGCTGCCTGCTTTCTGTCATGTGACCCTTTCACTTGGCCTGTTACAAGAGGCTGAAAGAGACGTAGAAAAAAGATAGACCATCAACATTTAGCACAGCTGCTCCAACAAGAGTTTGTTGAGAGCGGGTGGTTTGGCGTGAGGAGGTGAAATGTGGGTGGGTTTGGTGTGGGTGTGTGAGTGGATTGAATGAACAATGAAAGTATTAGACCTTACCTCTCACTATCCTGAGACCAGTTACAAACCATATAAGCAAACTACACCTGCTAAAGCATACGAAGTCCCCTATACGCTATGTGTCCGGGGACGTTAATCTACATGCCTGCCTAAAGCATACACTGAAGCCGCAGAACTTTACAATGTAACAAGCAAATTAGAAATTCGACACACGACCAAGTTTACTGTATACAATTGCATACACCTTCAAAGTATATTCCATTGTAAAAGCGCGAACCAAACCTAGCGTCATTATTTTGACTTGTATTGATTTGGGTCGGTGTGATGTATTTAAATGGAGGTCAACTGGCCTAGGGTGGCTTGATAGCTCAGTGGATAGAGAGCTGCTTTCCTATGCAAGCCGAAGGTGGTGGGTTCGAACCCCGCCTGGGACGAATTTACGTGACTTTAGGTACGAGACCTTTCAGGACACCGAGGGTTTTCTCCGGGTACTCCGGTTTCCTCCCTCCAATAAGGGTTAATGGATGCAGTCAATCTAACATCAAAAATAAATATTGATTTTAAATCCGACTTCTGTAATTGCGATCTCTTCAGTTCGCCTGGATTTCAGTTCGATTGAAGAAAAAGCGCGTGATAGCAACCTGTATTATTATTATTATTATTATATTATTATTATTATTATTATTATTATTATTATTATTATTATTATTATTATTATTATTATTATTAACAATTGGTATCATCTGACATTATTTAAAACGTGCAACGTCGCACTTCATCAATTATTTAGTTATTTATTTTATATTATCGTTCTTTAATAACGCTTTTTCAGCTCAAGAGCTGCTCAAGGCTCTGGCCGATTCAGGCTCTAACTCACGGCCCCCGAAGCGCCCACTTGCTGTCTTAGCTGCATGGTCTGATGCTCCAGACCATTAAGCACAATCCCGGGTAGCCAAGTCTGGGGGAGAAAAGACCAAGTGCTTGCTGGTTGTTCTTATGTTGCTGGCACTCTCCCGTCTAGGACCGCCCCCCCCCACCCTCCCACCCCCGTGGGGGTGCCGGGGGTTTCTGTATAAATAGTATCCCCACTTTCTGGAAATTTAGTGCTTTAAATTCCATTGTCGCTGTCTTTCTCCTTTGTTCTTTCTCATTCCTACTCTGTTCTATCAATCTACTATACTATCTTCTTCTTCGCTAGACCAGTCACCTACCTTTTTTCTCGAAAACTCTTCTGGGACAGAACTCCTCATTTGTGTGTGAGGTCTGTTGGATAAGCTTTTTTTTTTTTTTTGTTTGTTTTTTTTTTTTTGAAATTTTTATTTTTGCAAAATGAGAATGAGTTTAACAAAAATGGATGAATGAAAAAGGTTTAACATAATAAACACGAGCGGCCCCCTCTCCCAAAACACACCCATACTCACGCATACACACAATTATACGTTTATCGCATTCATTTGTTCAAACTGCATTACTTTTGATTTCTATACTTATTGCTCTGGGTCACACTGGAATTTTACTCAGGAGGGAAATAATGAACAGACGTATATAAAAAAAAACAACAACAAACAATTCAATCTTCAACGAGTGGTAAGTACAAGATCCATTCACTAATGAATTTGTGGTATTTATCATCTGTTGGATAAGCTTGGTAATATTGGACGCTTTCTGCCAGGTGGTCACTGGGGCTTTCTATGATGTTCTTATTTGGCAATGTAGGCATTTTATATGTATGTGTTTTGTTGATATTTTATAATGATGTTTGTATTCTATTTTGTTTTTGTAAACGGGGGTTCGATAAATTAGAGTATAGCCTCAACGTCCTTTGCGTGGGATGTCTTTATTGTAAAGTGCCTGGCTGGTGGAGTGTCTTCAGTGTTACCACTAGAGTTGTTCGGCAGATCTTTTAGGCTGATCAAGGGTGAGTCCTCTTTCAGCCAAGTTGTGGTCTTTATTTTGTGGTCCTGATTCGGTTCATTGCAGTCCTCTGGACCCTGTAAGCAATGAATAACTAACTAAGACGTCTAGGAAATGAGGAGTAGTCCGTGCGATGGAATGATGCGTGCAGACTAAAACTCAGTTTATACTCTCCTCCGAAAGAGTAGGGGACGAGTGTCTGTGCATCAGGGTAAGGTTATATGTTCGGTACTACAGGCAGACAACCTTGCAATGTGGAACCTTCAGTATTATTGCTGAACATTCAATGTCTCAATTGCTTTGCGTTACTCAACTCACTGAGCCATCGCGCCCCCAGTTCACAATCCTATCACAGAAAATAGTACTAAATATGCTATAGCAAGATGACTATTAGCGGCACCTTAATCCCATGGCATCTACAAGGTCTGAAATCTTTTCCTGGTTGTCGTACCCTAATTGAATTGGCCTATTTCATATGTGATGTCATATGATGATGTTTGTAACAAGGATGACGCCATTAGAGAGGGGTCTATGCAGAACCGCCATCAGACACTCAGTCAACGATCAGATCTCTGTTTCATCTAAATAAATCTACTGCATCAATAAGCATTCGATGGTTATTTTGTTAGCGATCAGATCTCTGTTTCATCTAAATAACTCTACTGTATCAATATGCATTCGATGTTTATTTTGATAGTCGTATGAGCCGGTGATTCAAGTTCGGACGTGGAGATGACATCTTCTTTACCTAATTTTGAAGGTTTTCCAGTCCATTCGGATGAAACCACGGTTGGCACAAGATGGACAAGATGACTCCGACGGTTTGAAATCTGCTCAGTGCGATCAATGGGACCAGTAGAAGAAGAAAAAAGGTCCTTTTGCTTCACAGCTGAGGTCCTTTGTGAAGACAATCCTCAACTGTTTCAAGGTTTAGAAACGTTGACGGGTGTAAAGATAGTATTGCATGAAGACAAGACAGTCCAGCCCATAGTGCAAAGAACAAGAACGGAGGAGTGGAACGCTTCATGTCGGTGCTGAAGAAGACCATCCAAGCAGCCACTGTAGAGAACAATACGTGGAAACAGGAACTGTACCGATTTCTACGCAACCACAGAGCAACACCTCATGCTACCACAGGAGTTAGTCCTGCTGAAGCTTTGTATAGCAGAAAGATGAAAATCAAGCTGCCAGAAGTCCCTACCGCCGCCGCCTCCACGCCTACTCGCTCACCATTATGTGATGCCGACGTCACGCCGATAAGAAAGGCCAGATGAAAACTTATTCCGACGCCAAGTGCCGAGCCGTTACCTCTGACATTGCAGTTGGAGACACCGTTCTTGTGAAACAACAAAGAAAGAACAAACTGACACCTTACTATTCTCCCAACCCGCTCCTGATTACCGCGAAGAAAGGTTCAACGCTGACCGCTAGCAAAAATGATGCCCAAGTCACTCGAAACGCATCATTCTTCAAGAAAGTTGCACTGCCGCCCAGCAAGCCGCCTGACCAAAGAGACAAAACACCAGCAAGCCGCCGCCGTTAGTGGTGTTCGTGCTGCAGTTGTATTAACTGTTAAACAAACAAACAAACACACAAACTTAAAGTGACAATACAAAACAATGCAACCAGTATCGAACGCGCTACCACCGGATTATGGTTAATTCGTTGTTCATATTAGCAAATCGTTCGGAACGCGCCGCTGGTAATTTATTTTCAAGTCATTCCGAGTGCAGCACTTAGTTCTGTTTTATTCGTCAGGTATTGTTTATAGTTATAATATTTGTTCACATTCAGATACGATTTCTTTTTCAACATATATCTATACAAAACCGTAGCTGTAATTCAGTGCTTAAAGTGTACTAAAACTGAAACGTGTAATTATTTTTGATGCCACAGCCAATTTTCAATTACGGTATTTCATTTACTGAGGTTAGGAGGGATCTCATATCCCAGTTGTATAGGCCTATTTCATATGTGACGTCATATTATGACGTGTGTAACAAGGATGGCGCCATTAGGGAGGGGTCTATGTAGAACCGCCATCAGACAATTAGTGAACGATCAGATCTCTGTTTCACCTAAATAAATCTACACTGTATTAATAGGCAATCGATGTTTAGTTTGTTAGTCGTATGCGCCTGTAATACTGGTGTTAGCAATGTAAAATCCAGCGCCTTGACATGTTTGTTGTATTCCTAAACGTATCTTGAAATACTTTGAAATATCCTTGGGAGAGGAGGAGTCAGGACGAGCCCAATGTCAGTGGGTCGGGCCGTTGGAAGCCATATCTCAAGACCACTAAATGGATTTTTACCAAACTTCATAGGAACATTACCTAGGTTAGTGGGCTACCTCCTGTGCCATCATAGTTGCTCTATCGCAAAGGTCAAGGTCATTGGAGTCTATGTGTTGCTAAACACATTTTAATCAACATCACAAAAACAGTTTAAGCGAGCTTGGTGAGATTTGGTGTACTTCAAATTATGGTTAAAAACAAAAACAAAAAAGGTAAAGGTAGTCCCATAGCCTTGTGGCCGTGGGGGAGCGTGATGTTGGAGATCACACTTATCTTAGGCCAGCGTAATGAGGGTGATGCCCATATCTCTCCCTCGCTGCTTTACCTTCCCCACCCTTAAGAGAGTTGGTACCCAGTCACAGTTGAGTCAACTGGGGGCGTTGTTATTTGCCGCTTCACGGTTTGCGGTCACCCATCCAAGTGCTAACCGCACTGGACGGTGCTTAACTTGCGACACAGTTGCGAGTGCTCCAACCACTGCGCTCTCCGACACCACCAAATTATGGGCAACCCTTCAATAGCAGTCCGGTTGTCGGTCAGTCCGTCGGTCCATCGCTTCGAATTTAACCTTTTTTTTTCTTTTTTTTTCTTTTTTTTTTTTTTTTTTGGGGGGGGGGGGGGGTTAACAACACATTTTTTGCCTTATCTGAAGAAAATAAGTGAAACCAAATGCATAATTTTCATTTTGCGGATACTTTAACTACTGCCAAGCATGTTATATCATTCATAAAATGAGCACTTCCCTTTAAAGACAACATCATCACCACGCTGTTTTACGCTGAACATTTGACAAATTATGGTTAAGCTGGAAGGTCAAAGACTTTGGTTTACCATTTTCTAAACACGTTTTGCGCTGTATATAAAAACTGGCTGTTCTGACTTGATAATGTTTTGCTTGTAGATTGTTCAGATAGTGGCCTATGTTTCCTTATTTTCATTTTGCATCGTTATGATAAAGCCGAATCACAACACCAGCAAGAGAATCAACACTTTGGAAAATGCTTATTCTTCAGCTATATATGTGAGTGTGTGCAAATATGCATATGAACAGCAACTGCTAATCAGTGATTATCACTAATTCGCAAATACTACAGCAACAATGATCTCAAGGAAAGGAAGAGTCAAAAGAGTAAATGGACGGACTGAATCAGCGAATGAAATTGGCATTGTTTTTTATTGGCTGCCTAAGCTAGAGCTGACTGAAGACTAGGCCTACAGTTTGGACAAAGCGGAGACGACTACAAGACTAATTGAAGGAACCTTTCATGTGTCACGTTCTGGTGTTCATTTTTCTTTACTCTGTGTATATGTGTGAATAGGACTTGCGAGGGTGGGTGCTTGGGTGGGTGGATGTGCGCGCGTGCGTTTATATTTGTGTGCTTTCTGAAGGAAATCTTCAGATTTTGTTGACTATTCTGGTTGCGCATTCGGATGACATTATTGGAAAGTAATGTGTAAAGTGTTTGTTCACACGCAGCTTTCTCCTCTAATCTAATTTCTTTTCCTCTTTATATTTCCAATTGAAGAAATCGATACATAAATGCTATTCGTATCTTAGATGTGGAATATGAAAAATTGTCACGTCTTGATCGGACAATATTGTATTTGTGAACAAAGCGTGCTCGTGAATATTGTCCGATCGAGATGTGACAATTTTCTGTATCCCTCGCCGAGATGCGAATAACGTATAATTATTTAGATGCCCCTGTGGTTTACATCACAATACAATACAATACAATACAATACAACTTTATTCATCCCAAAGGGCAATTACATTATAAGTTTATGAGGCAGCATAAAGAAACTCAAAAAATGTATCATAAACCATTTTTTGAAAAAAAAAACAACAACAACAAAAAAAAACCATAAATTTAAAAAACATCACACAAGCACACACACGCGAATCAAGATCACAAGTGATATCACAAAAGTCAACAAAATTCAACAAGTTGATGAAAAAGTTCAGCCAGTACACATAGACACTAAAGGGAGACTCTCACTATATAACAAATAAGATCCCCAAAGTGCCGAAAACTAAAAGCGGTTAGTACTATTAAGAAGACGGATTGCACTGGGAATAAAAGATTTAGAACGCCGATTTCCCTTACAGATGGGCATAGCATATCGGCGTCTGGATGGCAACAGTGTGAACTCGGCTTTCAAACAATGTTCCTGATGACTATTAAGGATGCTCCCGGTTTTCCGTAAGATCTGCTGATCACAGAAAGAAGAAAGATCTCTCTGCCTAACTCCAATAATCTTTGAGCAGACATTGACTATGCTATTCAGGCTGTTCCTATCCTTCACAGTCAGACCGTGAAACCAACAGATAAAAGAAAAAGTCAGCAAACTTTCTATAAAAGACTGGTAAAACAAACTGAGGATCGATGGCGTTGGGAGATTGTTCTCACTGGAGTCGACGTTCAGTGACTACTCGTTATACGGTGGTTCATCTTTCCCATGTCGCATTCAGTGTGCACCGAAACCAAACATCTGTTAGCTCCATTCCATGGTGCAGGATGTAGGCCTATTTCACACAGTACTCCACTGCAGAGTATGGTTCTAGACTATCTCAGTTCGTAAAGCGATACGTCATTGATTATTTTAGTCATTACTAGTGTTACTGTGTACGTTGGCTGTCCGCAGCAGGCTGACCGTATAGGACTGACGTACCATCCGGCGTCGCTCTCTTTTTCTTTTGTCTTTCTTATCTGTCATGCACGCTTCATTTCCCCTTGGGGTCATGAGCAATCTTGCCACTGTAGATTGTTCAAACCTATAAAGGGAACAGTGAAAGCCACAGTTGAAAACCTGTCTTTCCTTTATAGGTAAGACAGATTCACTGCGGCAACAGTACCCCCGTTGGAGTGCCGGGGGTTTTCAGTATAAATAGTATCCCCACTTTATGGAATTTTTTTTTTTTTATAGTCTCCTCTCTGAAAATCCTTACGGGAAGAGAGGGGACTATAAACTGATAAACATAACAAACATGGAAATTTAGTGCTTTAAATTCCCACTGTCGCTGTCTTCCTCATTTACTCTTTCCTATTCCTGCTCTGTCCTTCACTCTGCTATACTATCTTCTTCTTCGCTAGATCAATGACCTACCTTTTTTCTTGAAAACTCTTCCTGGACAAGACTCCTTGTTTGTGTATGAGGTCTGTTGGATCAGCTTGGGAGTGTTGGACGCTTTCTGCCGGGTGGTCACTAGGGCTTCCTATGATTGTACTATTTAGCACTATAGGCATTTTATATGTATGTGTTTTGTTGATGATTTATAATGATGTTTGTATTCTATTTTGTTTTTGTAACCGGGGGTTCGCGTAGTTGAGGTCAACCCTCAGCCGTCCCCCGCGTTGGATGTCTTTATTGTAAAGTGACTGGCCGGTGGAGGGCATTCAATTTTTCCCACTGGGTTTGTTTCGGCAGATCTTTTATGCGGATCGGGGGTTGTCCGGTCCTGATTTGGCTCGGAAGAGTCCGCTGGACCTAAAGCAGCAATAAATCAATCAATAAATCAATCAATGCACGCTTCATTGATGAAACCGATCTTGGACATTCTGTCATTTCATTTTTTGCCTCCACACGCCTCAACTTTGTCTTAGTCTTAGTCACAGACCGTACAAATTGTGTGCTTTAAATTACTACTGTTTCTGTCATTCTCATTTATTCTTCGTTCCTAATCTATTATATTATTCTACTACACATACATAATTAATAAGCCTACATACATACATACATACATACATACATACATACATACATACATACATACATACATACATACATACATACATACATACATACATACAAAAGTTATAAAACAAATTTCCAAAAGGAAGATACATTTCAACCACTTTGAGTACCGCGTTGGAAGTCTTTAATGAAGGGCGAACCTGGTGGGATAAAGAAGCGACACACAAGAAGGAAAGAAGGCCATGAGTGTACGGTGCCGAAGCAAGTGGCAAACTGAAGAGAAAAAAAGACGACTGACAAATACCAGACAGGCAGCAAGGGGCAGACGAACTGTCGGCGCTGCAGAAGCTGCTACAATCCCGTCGCCTGCGCTCTTTCCTGTGGTCAAGGAGCGCTGGAATGCTTGGGGTAAGGCGACAGATTCCTTACTTATCGATTAACCCAGCATCGATCATGTTTTCTGTATGCGTTTTTCTTTCTGCCTAACTCACTTCCTCCTGCCTCTAACTTCTATCTCTTTCTGTTCTCACAATATGTTTCTCTCTATTTTTGTCTGTCTGTCTGTCTCTCTATCTCTCTGTCTTGTGTGTCTCTCTCTGTCTCCGTCTTTCTCTTTCTTTCTCTGTCTGTCTGTCTGTCTCTCTCTGTCTGTCTCTGTCTCTCTCTCTCTGTCTCTCTCTCTGTCTGTCTCTCTCTCTCTCTCTGTCTCTCTCTCTGTCTCTGTCTCTCTCTCTCTCTCTCTCTCTCTCTCTCTCTCTCTCTCTCTCTCTCTCTCTCTCTCTCTCTCTCTCTCTCTCTCTCTCTCTCTCTCTCTCTGTCTGTTTCAGTTTCCGTTGTACCTTGGCCGGTGACTATAGATTTCCGGACAACTCCATTTATCTTCTTGACAAACAAAACTATCATCTTTCCTCTCTGTCCTGTGTGGCTGACATTGCTGGTGCGGCTGCCGAGCTCCGTTCGCTGAAAAAGGCTGTCTGATTTTAGCCTGCATGGGTGAAAAATACGTTTTAAAATTTTTTGATGGAGTCTAACTGTGGTACTGCAAGGGACAGATTTTTTTTCTGTGGTAAGGAACAAAAGGAATTGTTTATGAATTGTCATGCAAGCGTGAACGCATTGCCTGGGCAAACGTACTGGTTGCTACTGCATTGGGAATATAGGAATGGTCTTTGATATGGTCACAGTTATTCCAAACAGTTTATGGTTTTTACAGTTTGTCGTGGCGTGCGAGATTATGATGCCAGTCATGAAACATCGTTACTTCGAAGTTTTTCACACCAGATGTATAATTTTGCGAAATCTGTGTTATTATACCACCTGTAAACTGTACATATTTATGTTATGTATATAATTATATAATGTTAATATGTAATGTATATGGTTATGTAATTATAGTAATGTATAAATGTAATATATATATATATCATATGTACTGTATATATGTAATGTACATAGACGGTGTGCTGCATTTGATTTTGGTTTTTAATGTTTTAGCTGTTGACTGTCTTACGTTCAAGTGTCTTTTCATTGCAGCGTGACGCCATGCAATTCGCCAAAAATCTGAGGGAGACCTTTTACCCAAGTTTCTGAGATCATTGATTATTACAATAAAAAGATGAGGTTGAGTAAGTGTTCTATTTGAACCTGCTGTAAAACACCGTTAATGCGCTGTGCTGTGGAATTGCATACAACTGGAAAGCGAGAGTGGGGGACAGCGGTTAATATTGACTAGCCAAACCATCGGGCCCGACAGACCGCCAGAAACCACAGACTATTGAGGAGGGAAAAACCAATACAACAGACATTGCGTTGCGTGTCAGCGCTAATACCCAAGAGTAACAGGCACGAATTGCAGACTCAGGCAGTCCAACCCATTCAAGTCTAGGAATGGACCACTCCTGCGACCAGACCCGCGATTACCCATCTCATGCAATCAGACCCATTTGACTGGAGGATTTTTAGAACTCTGGCAACCTAAACCCACGAATTGACAATTGATGTAACTGGACCTGTGTAAATCCACAAATGACTGGCTCCTCGTGCAGCTCCAGTTAGATTTAGTATCGGCCAGCGCCTTGAGCAGCTCTTGAGCTGCAAAGGCGCTATAGAAGGACGATTACATTCT
This sequence comes from Oncomelania hupensis, assembly GCA_036898135.1. Classification (NCBI taxonomy): domain Eukaryota; kingdom Metazoa; phylum Mollusca; class Gastropoda; order Littorinimorpha; family Pomatiopsidae; genus Oncomelania; species Oncomelania hupensis. The sequence goes on from CM072516.1 coordinate 41,612,778, forward strand.
TTTATAGTAAAATAAAATTTAAAAAAACAACAAAAAAACACAATTCAGACAATCAGACTCATTGGAATCCACGAAAATATTTATGCTACCGGACTACCGCGTGTCACGTGACACTGACGTAAGTCAGAATCCCGTGAACATTGTTAGTCCATACGACCCGAGCACACCCCACCCACACACTAAATAAGAACACAAACACCAGTGGTAAGTTAACGAAAACAACTCTTTTATTCCCCAAACATACTAACTACCCATCCGTCCCTCTAACAGGACATACTTCCCTCACTCATACTCACAAGCATACACAACATATTTAACAATAAACAAATGATATTTACAAATGCAAGATGAAATGAAAATAAACTGATTTATGAAAACTTGTTTCTATATTCGCTCTGTTCAAAACTCTGAAAAAATATGCGCATATTAAGGCCTTTCTTTTTATACTTTCATAACCTATTACTCAAAGTCGTTTAAGTTCTTTTTTTCCAGATTTCCTTTTCAAACCGAAATGAAACACTCCTTGGTGTAGACCTTCCTGTAGACGATACGGAATTACCACCCCTGAAGACACAGCAACGCATAGGCGGCCCTCACACGGTTCCCATCTGAACCGCACACGGTCCTCAGTACAGGGGGAAGGTAACTCGGCTGGGTGGCTCCTGCGTAGCTGACCAGACCTCTCAGCGTCCAACCCAAGTCGGACCGGAACCAGAATCAGTTCAACCTCAGCCGCTCAGATCGTCTCGGCAGATGTTCAAAACAATCGTCATCAGCATCAGCATCAGCATCAGTGCACTGAAAATACAGTCAGATATCCTAACATTTGCCAACACGATTATATTTGCCAAAACTGTCACCATCGTGTTGTCTCCACTGTTTTCCGCGCACAAACGTCATCGTGAATAAAATCGTAACACTAAAACTGTATCAATGTCTATGTTTTCATTGTTCATACGTGTTCCGATTCATGATTATTAAATGTCATCGTACACAATCTTGACTATACTCTCTCTAAATTGTTCACTTTTGCCTTCAACTCTGAGATACTCCAGCACAAATCTTTACTATTCACATCATGCCTTATGAAAATACATAAAAAATGAAATTCAACAATTGTTTAGATACTAACCACAATCAAACCTTTAATGATATAGCAATGAAAAATACTTCCATTCAATTTATATTTCATTTTAAATGCAGTCATTCCTCTACTAAAATACTTATTAAATTTCCTTTTAAAAATACTGATAATATACTGACAAATTATCTCCCTTGCGAAAATAATGAAAGCAATGTATATGTACAGAAGAATTCTCTCCCTTCGTTTAATAAAACGATTATACTGTATTCAATAATTTATTTCCTATTAAATAAATAATAATAAGAAGAAAAATCCATCATAAAATAACAGAATAAAATCCCCCTATGAATGTATTTACCCCAAAACGATGACCTAACATAATGGTGAAAAATATTACATTCTACACGCTTACCTATTTACACACTCATACACCAGAGAATGCGGCACGCCACTAAAGAAAAGCATGAGTATTTACCTCCACTGGTGATAAGACACCAACTGGCACGCAGACAACACAACACACGACAACACAAGTTGGGGCGTCCCTCAGTCTCCGCCGCACTCCTCCGGGTCACAGGGCATCCAAATCAGGGTTACTGAAAATGGCTTTGCAGGGGATCCAATAGAGTTTCCACTACTGCTTACTAAGGATATCAAACACATAGATATACGCCTAGTCCTACCCACGGTGCGGACGTCCGTTCTCTCTGACGCTTCCTGACTGACTGACCTCTATCACTTCAGTACAATACCCGTTGTAACTTTCTAGAATAGTGAACATGCTCAGCAAACGGTCGACCAGGCCTAAGCCGGTTCCCTCTCTCTATATCATTTATGCGTGCACTCTTGCTCGGAATTGACAACTAAATAAAGAGTCGCAACTGACTTACGAAAAACACGGGTTTATGTACAGTTAAAAAAATTGTATGGTAGCCGGCGCGTGACACCGCGTTTTGCTCAGTTGTCTGAGTAGTCAGCGGAATGACCTATGATAGCAATTGGGTGCATCGGGCGGTTTGCCTTCCTGTATCGGCCAGGGCTTTGAACAGTTCTTAAGATGGAATGATTCCGTTTCCTCAAAATCTTCACTAGTGGTCGTTAAATTGGCTTGAACTGTGACGGTGGGTCTATTGTTGCTGGGCTCTGCACAATGGAATGCTATTACCCCTCGTCTTTCGTCTGCGGGGATCGGCTATTTTATTCACCCTATGACTAATCTTAATACATTTATATGTTTAGTCCGGTCTGTGTGCAGATAGGGTTATAGAGATAGGGAGAAAATGGTAAAAGATTCACTGACACACTAACTCTCGCACGGCTATGAAACATAGGTAGTCCAGCCACTTGTTAACAGTAAATATCACACATTTATTTCCTCTACTCTATACATAATTTTCTAATCTCTACTTTAACTAAAATGTCCAAAAACGTAATATAACTCTGATTAGCCTAACAGTCCAAATTCACTTCGAGTAGTTCGCTCCTTGATGGGTCTATGCTGCTACTGTTCTTGATATTTGCTACTGTCTCATCATTGGGCTATTTGTTCTGGTTGGCCTACTGTTCGTTTTCAGGAGAGTGGACTTCCGCACAGTCCTTCTAGATCAGTGTTAGTGCAATTCTTCTGGAGCACTTAGCTGAGGCGTTGAGGTGTGGTGATGGTGTCTCCTCCTTGGTTGTTGACTCTTGGGCTATCGGAGCTCAGTGCTGGATGCTCCACTGCAGGCCGAATGTCAGGGTTGACTCTCAGTGGTCTATCTCCTGCATCGGACCAACAAGCCTGCTCGTCTGCAAAACATGACGAATTTCTGCAACGCCTTGGCAGAAACAGCCCTCAATGATAGCATCCACTTATACAAACAAGAGACGATCAACTTCTATGTCCGTGGTCCAGTGGAATCTCCAACATAATTCCTATACATATACATACCATACATCATGGCTAAACTAAACACATGGAGAAGTAATTAACAATATACACATTCTCTGGTACAGCCACTGATCTGCAATAATACACATAGGAGAAACAACAGTTGGACAATAGAGGCTACCTTGTGGTTTCGAAAACCGGTCGCTGGTAAGCCACGTGGTCAAGCAAAGCTTTACCAACATTCACAATGATAAAACATAGCAAGACTTCACAAGCATAATCCAACAATATTATCAATAAATCATGATGAACACAAAGGATTGATCATTTACCTTTTTGGCAATGTCAGGTTGTGGCTATACTGCGATGAATGAATTTCACCCGTCACCTGCTTAGTCTTCTGCTAGAGAGATCTTTCAGAGCGTTGCTCCTTCTCGTTTGAGATTCAGACAAAGACTGACTACCTAACGTAGTGGTCAAGCTAAAGCCCGCGAAAAATCTCGTGAGATACCTGTAGCGCGTCCTAGCAGGGAGTTCTGGCTATACGTCAGCTGGATGAGGTCACAGCCTACTTTATCTAGCCTACACATGCTTAGCACAGCCTGACTTCTGTCGTCTTCTAGGCAGCGACTTTAATATACAAGGGCTACAGCAAGATGAGCTATTAGAGGCTTGAAGCCTTAGTGCAGGGTTTAAAATAGCCTCTCGTGACATGAACATTGTCTTTAGAGCTCTCTCTCTCTCTCTCTCTCTCTCTCTCTCTCTCTCTCTCTCTCTCTCTCTCTCTCTCTCTTTCTTTCTTTCTCTCTGTGCCCTTTGCTTTCTCTCTGTGCCCTTCGCTCTCTCTCTCTCTCTGTGCCCTTCGCTCTCACTCTCACCCTCTGTCTCTCCCTCTCTCCTCTCTCTCTTCTCTCTCTCTCAACGAAATTAAACTCTCTTTAAACTAACTGTATGAGTAACTGAAAGAAGGACTGATTGTAAGATGTGCAAATTAATGCTAAGATCATTTTCTTCTCGTAATAAAATATTTCATCTGCATCTCTCTCTTTCCATCTCTCTATCTCTCTGTCTCTGTCTCTCTGTCTCTGTCTCTGTCTCTCTCTGTCTCTCTCTCTCTCTCTCTCTCTCTCTCTCTCTCTCTCTCCTTCTGCGTGTCTCTCTGCGTCTGTCGCTGTTTCTGTTTCTGTCTCTGTTTCTCGCTCTCTCTTCTTCTTCTTCTTCTTTTTTTTCTTCTTCTTCTATATTCCATCATCCTGACAAAGAATCCAGTCTGTAACTGATAATGGATTAAAATTGCCAGACCAGCATTGAGCGTGTGAAATACGCAGCATAGTGGCTTGTTTGCAGTCAACATGGCGGCTGTTAGAAAGATCGGTCATTTTCACACATTGATTTTTCATTCAGCGTTATACTGCAGTCCTGATGGAAGTAATTACATGCACAGGTGCACACAGATGAACAAAGATACAGAGTCGCGCGCGCTCGCACACGTACGTACGCACACACACGCTCGCTCGCATGCACACACTCACATACACACACTGAAGTAATGGGCTTACAGTAGACAGCTGGTCGGTCGTTTAATTATCTTTCCAGCTCAAGAGCTGCTCAAGAGCTGCTCAAGGCGCTGGCCGATGCAGGATCTAACTCAGACCGCCCGAGGCATCCACTTGTTGTCATGGGCGCATCGTCTAACGCTCAGACAACTGAGCGCAATCCTGGGCGACTGGGTAAAACAGGAAAGGGACCTAGTGTTTGCTGTGAGTATTTGTGTAGCTGGCGCTCGTCCACCTAGTAGAATATGACCATGCTTGCACAGACTAGACCTCGGTTTATACTCTCGTCCGAAGGCCTAGAGTGCGCTATCCTATACTTCATGTTCACGTTGTTGTTGTTATTGTTGTTGTTGTTGTTGTTGTTGTTTTGTGTAAATAGGAGCGGGGAACACTCTAGAGCGTCAACCAGCTTTGAATTGCATTGCTGCATTTATCGCTTAACGAAGTGTTTTGCTATTGTGTAGGCCTACTTCACTGAGCCATTCTACTATCACTTTGGCTGAATAAATGCTGTGTGTGTTCAGCGTGATGCTGTGGATGTGACTGGTAGAAGCTTCCTAGACTTACGCTTATGGAGTAGTAATAATAGTAATATCAAGCCATTTGGGCAGCTTTGACTGTGAGCATTAGCAAGTCGTGGGCTGTTCCTATTGGTCAATACTTCTCACACTAAACTTGCCCTGTATAATTGAAAGATCGCTGGGCTGAGTGGAGGCATACAAAGTGGCAAAGGGCTGGATACCAGAGGTCGCCGATATTCAATGGCGGAACCAATTACTGCGAAGAGAGGTGAGGAGGGAATGGGGGTGAGGGGAGTAGTGTTCGGGATGGAGACACGGGGGAGGGAGAGAGACGGAAAAACAGAGAGATTCGGTTTCAGAACCACTATTTACAAGGATGGAGGTTTTAAGGCTTCAAACCTACAGCTTTATTATGTGTCCTTGCGTCATTCACTCTCGCATTGATGTGCTAATATATATTTATATACATTTGTATATATTTAAAAGAGAGAGAGAAAGAGAGAGAGAGAGAAAGAGAGAGAGAGAGAGAGAGAGAGAGAGAGGGAATGGTGAGTCAGTTCAGTTCAGTAGGTAGATTACCGTCCCCGGACACAATAGCGTATAGGGGACTTGAGGAATGGTGAGAAGGAGAGGGGGTCTTAAATGTACGGATGCAAACCACTTCGCCCGTTTCCTACAAACACAGAGATGATAGGAGAGACGGTAGAGGGAGGTTGAGGGTAAGGTGTTTGTGTGTGTTTTGTGTATGTGTGTGTGTTCGCGCGCGCGTGCAGGTGGGAGGTAAGTATGGCTGCGTGCACCCTGTTTTACTGTTGGAGGGGTGGGAAATTATAAAAACAGTTTCGTTTAAAGTAGTTTAATTTGCCGTTGAGGACTTTAAAATATAATCAATGGTTCGGAGAAAATATGCCAACTTTATGTTAGAAAACATGACTTTGTATTCTGTACACTTAACACTCTGTCGTCAGATAGTGGCTCGTGCAACATGGACATATGTGACACTGTCGGGTGTAACGTCAATAGTAAGCTTACAACATTAACACTACAGTCGTGCACATTGATAGACGACACAGCCTATTAATGACTACATCTCCCCTAAGGATGCTAAGCTCAGGACAATGTCCACTTTGTGTCATCATCATCATCGGCGACAGTTGCAGCGTCTGGTCCTCAGCCAATCACAGCCCGGAGCACTATAGAATGCATTCTCTTGTCATCATCAGCATCTGACACCACACATCCTCCCTTTGCAGTGCTGGAAGAATGCCATAATAGTTTAATTGTAATAATAAGGAATTATTTTTTTTAACAGCTCAATACCAAACACACGAAATCTGCTCAACGCGCAACATTAATTCATTTTCATGCTATCACATGTCGTCGTCGTCGTCATCATCATCATCATCATCATCATCATCATCAGTAGTTGCAGCAAGTAGAATAAGGCCAGCCACCAAAAAACACAAAGAATGAAACAAGCGCACAACATACCCCAGTCCACCCAACTGTGAAAAGCTACTGGCTCAGTCGAGAACCGAGGAAGGTAAGGCAGGAAGGGAGCGGAGATTGGCACGCCCTTGTTAAGCTGGCCAACAGAAAAGGGAGGTCCCAAATGCCTATCTCCCCAACGACCAAATGGTTACGGGAACACCTTGGATGTATCTTTTGGCACAGAAATTCAAGACACAGAAAACTGTCCGTTCTCTCTTCTTCTTCTTCTTCTTCTTCTTCTTCTTCTTCTTCTTCTTCTTCTTCTTCTTCTTCTTCTTCTTCTTCTTCTTCTTCTCCTTCTTCTTCTTCTTCTTCTTCTTCTTCTTCTTCTCCTCCTCCTCCTCCTCCTCCTCCTTTTTTTTCTTCTCCTTCTAACCGTGATGAATGTCGACAGTAACTTGCTCAGAGCACGCAAGGGAAGCAAACCGAATAGACTTTTAGTATGAATGTCTGCTTCAATTCAGTTCAGTCAATTTATTTAAAGTCTGTTCACAAATTGTGTGATTTTAGACTATAAAACAAAGAAACGAAATAATAATGTAAATGATACAGTGGAAAAAGGAAATACAAATAAATAAATTAATAAATAATAATAATAATGATAATAATAATAATAATAATAATAATAATAATAATAATAATAATAATAATAATAATAATATTATTTAATTTATTTAATCGTTCTTATATAGCGCTTTACCAGCTCAAGAGCTGCTCAAGGCGCTGGCCGATACAGGATCTAACTCAAGCCGCCCGAGACGCCCACCCGCAGCCTTTGGGCGCATGGTCTGACGACCGTACAACTGAGCACAATCCTGGGCAGCCAGGGATGGGGGAGAAGGACCTAGGTGCATGTTGGGTGTGTTCTTGTCACCGGCACTCACCCGTCTAGGACATGAGCGTCAGGATCTTTAAAGTCCGTTATGATGGAATGTATGCGACACAGACTAGACCTCGGTTTATACTCTCATCCGAAGAAATAAAATGAAAAAAAATGAAGAAAAAAAATACAGCAGAAACAAAAACAAACCCATAAAAAAGAAATGAAAAAAAAGAATACCGCAGCAACAACAAAACCATAAGAACTTATACTGATTAGTAACCTAACATTGAAGCACCACCATCTTAACATCTAAAATACATCGAAAAAATAATTACAACACTTTTTCTATCAGTGTACACGATATAATAGATGCGATTGTCAGCATCAATTAATTATCAGCTAATATCTTTTTTACATAATTATACTGTGTGATAACAGTATTAATATTATTTTCTATAAATAATTTATCCAGACATGGGCAATGTAATATCAAACGTTCTAGAGTCAGAGCATTTGAGCATACACATATGACGTCTTTAGAAAATGTAGTTTTCCATGAATTTAATTTTAACTTGTAGGCAATTTTTGTCAAATGTCAAAGCTAGACAAAATATTATTGTGTAATTTTGTAAGAAAATAATTGTCTACTACTGATGTCAATTCATAGTAGGAGTGGCTCATAATTAACTTCAGTAGGCTTACTTGCATCATCTTTAGCTAGCTTATCGGATAATTCATTACCCTTTATTCCACAATGAGAGGGAACCCACAGAAAATCGACTGAAACATATTTAATTAATAAACAGTGTAAAAGGTATTTGATTTCAAAAATCATTTCTCTTCTAACTGAACAATTTAAATTATGTAACGCGTACAAAACAGATTTTGAGTCTACACGTATCACTATGCCAAACAAATCTAATGTTAATGTAAGAACACAATTCAAAGCCATAATAATAGCATACAATTCTGCAGTAAAGATTGAAAATTTCCCCCCTAAATAAAAGACTTTTCAATATTAAGATCTGGAATAGTATTATGCAGCACCAGCATCAGAAGTTTCAAGAAGTGAACCATTTGTATAAATTTTTAATTTATTGAAGTAAATATAATTTAAACCTTTCTTAACACTGTTAGCTAGCATATTTATTTCTTCATTTTTATGTAAATCTGTGTAATCTATATCGAAATGAGCCCGTAAGTGTTCCCAAGGGAGTATTTGTGGGTGAAACAGTAACCGATTTTACGTTACTAATACTAATACCACAATTTATCATCACTTCTTCTGTGTATGTATGTGTGTATATATATATATATATTTTATTACATCTAGCAACTTCTCTAGTTAGATCGAAATTAATATATGAACAATAGGTGTATCTTTCAGCGCCAAAATCACTCTTAAATAAATTGCAGAGTATAGATAGTAAAGCGATAAAATTGGCTCTTGGCATACCAGTGCATACTAATACGAAACGTTGTTATAATGAAGCAGTCAAAATTTCTTTATTAGATAAACGTAAATTAGCTGCGGCAAAATATGTTCTTAGAAGTTTATGCATTGACAATTCTGTAACAGATGAAGTGTTATTGGCTTCGAAAAACTAATTCCCCAAAAGATCAAAATATATCATGAATAGTCTCATAAAAAATCTTCACATTATGATTTTCAATATTTACATAAGAATATGATATCAAGTAATTATAACACGTTTCCCAATCTGCCCTGCCCGATTATACAAAAATTTCGGAATTTTATCTTCAACATCTGCCTCACTATCACAAACAACATTCATTAAAAGTTATTAAAATAGGCAAATGGTCACTGCCTAATCAAGCTTCCTCAACCCGCCAGTTACTATTAACAGGCAGATATACAAGCAATAAATCTATGGATGCTGGTCTGTGAGAAGCAACATCAGATAATCGTGTTACATCACCATTATTTAATAATACCAATTGCGAATCTACAACATTATCTACAAAGCGATTACCGGTAACTGTCTTGCAGTCCCGTTCACATAAAGGGGAATGAGAATTAAAATCATCTAGAATTACCCATTTGTTTTGAAAGAAATCAAAATTCTTCAACCAATCTGTGTTGTCACTTTTTGGTTCAATAGGGTAATATACAGATATAATATTTATAATACATTTCTCGTTAATCTTTATGCATGCACCTGCGTATGAAAATCATTATAAATAGTTAAAACCGGAAATAGGTTAATAAAGGAATAAGATCTCAACCAATATACAGAGCAGACTGTATCCTTAAACTTTCTTCATCATATTTAAATACTGTTGGATGATATTAATTATCAATCTTAGGCAATTTTTCTTACACAACATCAAGTGATTGTAGAGCTAAAATACAAAAATGTTGTTTTTCAATAAAATATATGCTTGCCTCCCTTTTTATAAAACAAAACAAGGGACAACTATATTATTCCTCCATTGCAGAAAAAAGGACAGTAACCCTACCAGCCTGTAGGTAACTTTGTTTTGCCTACCTTGCTTTAAAAAGAATCCAAAGGGAAAATGTTAACAACTGTAATAGACTACAACTGTAGCTCAGTTTACTTTTTAACAAACCAAAATAAATGGGGAAAACTCTATTGCTCGTTTCCTATAGCAAAAAAAAAAAGGGAGCACCTCTAATAGCTTATAAGCAACACTCCCTTGCATGCTCACTCCCTTGTAAAGGCAGGCCATAGAAAAAGGTTCATCAAAGTTTCATGTTGATTTGCCGAGCGCCTGCGTCCTAAGGGGCTTCCTGGCATGTTTAACCAGGCGATCTACCGTACTGCTGCAGGCTTTTAAAATATTAATGGATGACAGACACCGCGCCGTGCATACTGCATGGGTACCCTCGTCTCACAGAAGTGTACAAAGGCCTGACACGCTGATCACATACACGGACACCCCTATTTATCATAGACAGGCATTATGAACGCTGAAAGTGGATCCTCGCTAGCACAGCGGTAGATAGCGTACATGTGTATCATGGGTGGGATAAGATTGTGTCCTTGGGGAAGCGAATATGCCACTTAAGATTTAAAAAAAAATAGCCGGCGCCATTTTACGCTGTCCATCTTAGCAGTATGATTTTTCTGGTGGTTCAGTGTTGATTTAGGTCCCCGCTTCCTCTTCCCTGAAATGGTCATCACCGTCTGACCTATCACCAATGATGGGTCTAGACGTTAAACTTTAGTGTTCTTTCCTTCGTTGAGTGCACGTTTGAATGATTTTTGTTTGACTAATGTGTATGATGGTGTGTGTGTCGTCAGGCGAGCTGCACGTGCCACTGGAGGTGTGCGGGGCCGTTGTGAAGAGAGAGCTGGACTTCTGGCAGATTGATGAAATGGAGATCAAGGCGTGTTGCTGGCGACACTACCGATCCTACATCGAAAACCAGGCTATCTTGGACTCTTTTAATAATTCCTTAGTCAAGGAATCGTACAACGTCAGTCTGGATCACCTGAAAGGCTGGAACAAGTTCCAGATGCAGGTGTGGCTCATTTTGGACCACCCGAGAACGTCCAGACTTGCCATGGTGAGTACCGCTCACTGCTTGTTTTTATGTGTTCGTATGTGTGTCGGTGGCTGCGTGCGTGAGTGTGATTGTGTGTATGTGATTGTGTGTGCGTGTTTTTGTGTGTGTGTGTGTTAAACGTGGTTATTTATCATTGGTTGATTCAGCCCCGATGCTTAAATCTTGATAAGTGTAACTCAGATTCGTTTATTCACGCATCCTGTTCACTCACCAACAAGGCAGAAGTCGTCGCATAAAGTTTTTCAACTTTATTCAGCAAATATCAACAACTGCGTACAAGATCGCTTTCCGAAAATCATTTCAAAGATCATCATCAAAAATATCACCAATCTCAAATCACTCTCCAAGCAGACACAGTGCATTACTTATATAGCCTCTATGCAATCGATAAAACATTCGAACATTCCAGCATGACAACAATAACACCCAATCAGAATAAAACTAGTGACCGGAACTATGCACTGTCTTACGTCACATACGTGTTTACGAATCTAGATGATTCGACACATTTTTACTCCTAAGATCGGGAAGCTTCGATCGATAATAAACAAGTAATTTCAGAAAATTCTCAACAATATCGACCGACAAAAATTATAAACGTTATACAAAGCTTCTTCTTGCAACCACGCAAAATCAAATTAAAGGTAAATACACTCTGTTATTGCATGCTTTGCAAAACAAAATGGTCGGATCTATCGTGCGCGTCTCAAACGTAACAGTGTGTGTGTGCGTACGTGCGCGTGTCAGGGTGTGGGTGGATTTTAAATACCCGTATTGCGTTAATGCAGTGCATGGTGGTTGGAGTTCGAATTGTGAAAGAGTTGCTCAGTCCCTCAACTCTCACCCCCACCCCCGTCCGTCCTGTCCTGGATGGCGCTGCTCAGTGGCTGTTGTGCTTTTACACAGGAAAACGACCCGAATGTCTCCCACATGGGTAAGAGGTACGCTCAAAAGTAAAAATGACCGCAGGCAGTTATTTTGGGCAGATGGATGGTCAGTTGGTCACTATAGCTTGTAAGGTGCGTTTCACAGAGGTATGGCTATGGAGGCGTTGCCCAGTGGTGTACGTGTGTGCAGGCGGTAAAAATGGTTCATATTTAGCAACTGTCGAGGGCGGTTATGACTTCAATAGGTCACCGTGCTTGGAAGATTACCCCCACACCACACATACAGAGCGAAACAAACCCACGACACGTCCCCAGTCCACCCAACTTTGAACGGGCATCTGGCTTTGTTTAGAACCGGAGAAGGCAAAACAGAGGGAGAGAGAAATAGAGAGGGGGGGGGGCTGGAGAGAGAGGGAGAGAGAGAGGGTGAGAGAGAGAGGGTGAGAGAGAGAGGGTGAGAGAGAGAGAGAGAGCGCAAAATGTCTCTCCCCAACGATTAATTACCTTAATAATAATAATAATAATAATAATAATAATATTAATAATAATAATAATCATCATCATCATAATCATAATCATAAGAATCATAATGAAAATAACACAACACGAATTATTTGAAAATATTTCGGAGATATTGTCATTATATAATCCCTTTCTTCAGTTCTGAACAAATCAATTTTTGTTGGGAAAATCTCGTCTGCTTTCGAGAATCGAACCCATGTGGCCCGGGTGAGCGTTGTACCACTGGGCCAGCGAGCTACGTCAGAAGAAAAAGAAGAAGAAGAAAAGGAAGACGCAGAAAAAGAAGAAGATGCAACATACTGCCTGGCAAATAATTAACATAGCCTACCAACGGAGGAAGAAAAGGAGGAAGGAAAATAAGGTAATTAATGAATGGTGTAGGAAAGAAAACCCCGAAATTGTATAACAACTAATGAACACGGTGGCTGGCCTTTACTGTACTTTGCCACAGCAAACCTAATTCCATACAAGTTGCCTTCCACAGTCCACTCGGATTTTGATTAAACCAACTGACCGTGGAGGAGAATCTATGTTTCTTGACCACTGTGTATTTTCATTGACCGCTGCTTTATCTGACCACCTTTTGAGTTCTCTGACCACCCCCGTTGGGATGCCGGGGGTTTCAGTATAAATAGTATCCCCACTTTCTGGAAATTTAGTGCTTTAAATTCCCACTGTCGCTGTCTTTCTCATTTGCTCTTTCTCATTCCTGCTCTGTTCTATCAATCTGCTATACTATCGTCTTCTTCGCTAGCCCAGTCTCCTACCTTTTTTTCTTGAAAACTCTTCCGGGACAAGACTCCTTATTTGTGTATGAGGTCTGTTGGATCAGCTTGGGAATATTGGACGCTTTCTGCCAGGTGGTCACTAGGGCTTCCTATGATGTTATTATTTAGCAATGTAGGCATTTTATATGTATGTGTTTTGTTGATAATTTATAATGATGTTTGTATTCTATTTTGTTTTTGTAAACGGGGGTTCGATAAGTTGGGGTGAAGCCTCAGCCGTCCCCTGCGTGGGATGTCTTTATTGTAAAGTGACTGGCTGGTGGAGGGCATTCAGTTTTCCCACTAGGGTTGTTTCAGCAGATCTTTAATGCGGATTGGGGGTTGTCCGGTCCTGATTTGGCTCGGAAGAGTCCGCTGGACCTAAAGCAACAATTATGTAATGTAATGTAGTTCTCTGACCATTCGCTATGCAGTTACTCCAACTGATCATTGAAAGAGAATGTGGCTACGTTTCTTCACCAATTAGTATCTTCCTTGACCGTTGCTTTGTATTGTGGCCGGCCATAACGTTGTGAGTTCTCCGAGGTGCAATCACCGTTAATGAAATTGGTGTGCTTTGTCAGACTGGGACCTATTCATCTATTCACTGCTAGTGGCTTGGGGTTCTTTGTCCTGCTAAGCTCTGCCACGTTCTGCATATCACGACCGACCAAACGCCAGAGACCACCACTTATTAGAGTATCAGAGGCCGGGTGACGCATAGTTCATGCACCCTGCGGCACTCAGAGGTTATTACCGAAACAATACACTGTTCTTTCTATCAGAGTAGGCCTATGTTTAATTAGCTGCCTCTTTCCCTTGAGGAAACGCTTAATTAGTTCCCTTAGTTTCTGATAGTTGTGTGTGTGTGTCTGTGCGCGCGCGTGTGTGTGTCTGTATGTGTGCGCATGTGTTTGTATGTCTGTGCACGTGTGCATGTGTTTAAAAAAACAAACATCGTGCATCGCTATAGATGGTTTTATTCACCACAAAACAAGGCCCTTATAATGCAAAGGAACTGAAAATTAAGCAAATGAATTGGAAATGCACTTCGGCAATCCAGCAGAAACTGGAGAATACTGGAAGCTGATAAAAGCAATCTACAACCACGAACAAATTTGGAATTTGTCGCTGAAAAACAGTGGGGTTGCGTAACTTAATTACGGTGATGTTAAATCTTCATAAACCATTTTCCCCTTTTAAGTGTAAAAAATGTAAAAAAAAAAAAAAAAAAAAAAAAAAAAAAAAAAAAGTATGATAACGACAATCTTTAGAATTTCATTTCCATTTGGAGCGGACCGTTTCCCCGCAGTCGGGCTGCGTTGGAATGCTACTAAATCACAGGGGCAGGCAGCACAGCTGGCCTGAAAACGATGCTGACCTCACTTCGATTGTTAGTGGCTGTAGAGGAATACGCCTACACAATAGTATAAGCTTGATAAATTTCTGACGCTGAGCTAGGTCGCATGTTTTGTTGAAACTGGCTTATTCCGTTTTCTTTGTAACCGTTTGTTTGAAGCAATTGTTACGGCTAACTGAATTTTCCATGTGGTATCGTTGTAGTTGTGTTAGCAATATTGTAGTTTATCATAACTGCTTCATGTAATATTGTCACAACCAAACAACCCACCCAAATAAAAATATTCTGTTGAGTCTGTCACGTGGCGTATGCAAATGAGGGCGGCCTATCATGTGATGTTCAAACGAGGCAGACTAGCACATTGCGTCATTAGAATCAAAGGACGTATATACGAGGGTGGTCCAATAAGTACTTAGCCTACAAAAGAAAAACGAAAATTTTGAAAAAGTGGCGATTTATTTTTCAATATAGTCTCCTTTTAGTTCCAGACACTTGACCCAGCGATGCTCCAACTTCTTTAACCCGTCTGAAAAATATGTTTTCTCGAGGTCTGCAAAGTAAGCCTCCGTGGCGGCGATGACCTCCTCATTCGACTCAAATTTCTGCCCGGCGAGTGACTTTTTCAAGTTTGGAAGCAAAAAGAAGTCGCACGGGGCCAAATCTGGAGAATACATTGGATGGGGCAGCAGTTCGTAGCCCAATTCGACTAATTTGGCCGTGGCGAGGGCGGCGGTCGGAGCCGGTGCGTTATCGTGGTGGAAGAGCACTTTTTTTTCTAAAATCCGCGGACTCGCCCGCTTCTGCACGCGGTCAAAATAAAACTACGAGTCATTTCCGGCGATAGTAAATTGCTCTTGCGATACTGGCGCCATCGGGCGGTGAGGCTAAGTACTTATCGGACTGCCCTCGTATAGTGCTGAACTAGATCCTAGGTCACCGCCTTTACTATTTTGATCTTGTCAAGCATCACGGTTGAATCACTGTTTGATTTACACCACTCCCCTAGGTCTTAAATGTAACCCAGGCAATGTTGTGATTTGTTAGGCTGCAACACCAACCAAAAGGGCGCGGTGGCTGAGTGTTGAAAGCGACGGCAAAACACTTGAAGCATCGAATGTTAGGCGATAACATTGCAAGCAATTGGTCGACATTGTAAGACTGATGGCCTGGAATGCCGAACAAATAGCGTGGCCCTGGTGCAAGCGGCAAGAGCCTCCTACTCCTTCGGACATCTGTATAAACCGAGGTCTAGTCCACGCACGAATGTATGCATTCCATCGCACGGACTTTAAAGATCCTGACACTCATGTACTGGACGGGATGAGTGCCAGCTACGTAAATGATATCCAGCAAGCAATAGATCCCTTCTTCACCATCCCTGGTCTCTTATAAGGATTATGCTTAGTTGTCCAGAGCGTTAGACGATAGGCGTAAGGCTGAAAGGTGATGCCTCGGGCAGCTCCAGTAAAGTCATGTATCGGACAGCGCCTCGAGCAGCGGTTGAGCTGGAAAAGCGCAATATATGGATAATTGTAGATTTTTTTTAAGGGTTAAGTGAGAAACCTTTGTTTTTTTCGCAGAAAAGTAGTTAAGGTGCAGTCCTTGTATGTCTATGTCCGAGATCGCGGTCTTTGAGTACTCGAGTCGTATTCAGCACTTGTTGTACGTTTAGCAGATCAATGTCAGCACTACTAAGGTTGTGGTCCACAGTGCATGATCGGATGAGTGGTCGACGTAGGTGCTCGCTACAATGGATTCCAACAGTACCATTAAATATATATTATTCTCATTGGCTTTGCTCCCCGTCCAATGGTTACTCAGTATTGGTGAACTGTGCTACTGTTGTTGTGTCCCTTCACCTCAGTGAACATCCCACAGCTACAGTAGGGTGGAACTTTGGCAGGATCTAGGAGTACAAAATGTCGTCCATTGGTAGTTTGCTTCGCTCTGCTGAATATCACGGAGGCTTTGTTTAAGTCTGTGGGAACGCACGAACACCGGTTATCTCACACATTTATTTTTTTTTTATTTTTTTTTAAATCAGTTTATAGTCCCCTCTCTTCCCGATAAGGATTTTCAGAGAGGAGACTACTACTTACACACATTTATTACTAAAATCGTTCTTATATAGCGCTTTTCCAGCTCAAGAGCTGCTCAAGGCGATGGCCGATGCAGAATCTAACGCAAGCCGCACGAGGCGCCCACTTTGCTGCCTTTAGCGCCTCCCTGCTATTCTGTTGTTATCGGGCGTTGGTAAACATACCGGTACCCGTCCGGTTGTCTGCGAAATCTTCCTAATTAACTCCGTGACACAGCGATTATTTGTTCTTATTCAGTGGGAGGTCTTTTCCCAGCGTGCGGTTTGTTTGTTGGTTTGTCTATAACTGTCTGTCTGTACATCCTTCTTGTTGGTCTCTCCGTCTGTCTGCATCAATGTTTGTATATGTCAGTCGTCCTCACTAAGTGTCAAGAGTCAGTGTTTTTCTGTCTGTCTGGCGGTTAACATGTTTGAGAGCTCGAGAGTTGTCGTGGTCTTATGAAATGTTTATATGACGTAAAGCAATCTAACCTTGTAACATCAAAGCAAAGTAGAATGTAAGATGAATTGCCGGGGAATATTGGAATAAAACACAAAATAAGGAAACGCTATAGAGCAAACTCGTCCTCTGTAAATGGATGTTGGACAATTTATTTTGTCGGTCACATAGTACCAATTATATTTATTTAAAGGAATCATCGTTCCCACCGTGCGGGCTAAATATATATTTATAGCAGTAAGTTAATAATGTGCTTAAAAAAAATACTGAAAGCCTTGTGTAATACGCTTCCTTGGGCGTAAATAAGGGAATGAGTGCTGTGTATTTGTCAACCAGCAGTACTATGTTAGAACCTAATCAAATGCAGTCCAATCCATCCTACGCCAGCCTAGCAGTACTAAGGACAAATCAATGTGTACAGAGGAGTTCCAGTCTGTTCCATGCTAGTACAACTAAATAGAAGCAGAAATTACCGCTCTCACTGGCTTTCTGCCTGTTTCCATCATGCCTTAGTTTCGCGGAGGATAATGCACTACCGACTACGTAAACTAAATGCCTATTCCTTAGGATCTGATGTTCTGGCACTATAAGGTGATTGACAAATAACCACCGCCACTATCAACAACAGCAGCAACAACAACAACAATAGTAGAACTTCTGTTTGTTATAAAACCTTTACAGAGTAATATGTTTCAGGTCTCAAGTCGGGTCTGAATTCAGTGTTGTGGTGAAATTCTGTAGGAGTGGCCATTGAGTCACAGGAGCCTGTATTTGAATGTGAAAGATGCCGAAGCCTTTAACGTCACTCTGTGTACAAGAGAGGGAGAGAGACTGACAGACAGACAGACAGACAGACAGAGGCGCATAGCTTTGCTGCTACTATCACAACCAGACACGGACGCTTGTGCATTGAGTGCAGAGAAAGCCCGTACCGTACACAATACGGAAATTTGAGAACCATTATCGCCCCCTATGAATAATGATTGGGGCGGAGGGTTACATACAAAAGTGAGAGCAAGCTTTAGGCCAATTTGCACCAAAATCCAATAAATGGTTTATATACCACTTAAAAGCTTAAAGTGTTACCAGTGACGCTGCCTGGAATCAGGAGCTAACGCAAACCGTCCAAGGCGACCATTTGTTTGCATTCCGCGCCCTGTCAGACGCCCCAGACCAGTCGGCCTGCAATACGTAAGCAAGGCATTTCTGTGTCTCCGCTTCATCCAGCATCATCTTGTTATCACTAGCCGATCAATTGAATTCCAATATCGAGCGCCCTGAGTATTTCTCCCTACAATACACTCTCTCCCTCTCTCTCTCTCTCTCTCTCTCTCTCTCTCTCTCTCTCTCTCTTTCTCACTCTCTCTCTCTCTCTCTCTCTCTCTCTCTCTCTCTCTCTCTCTCTCTCTCTCTCTCTCTCTCTCTCTCGCCCTCTCACCCGTGGGTCTGCCGGGGGTCTTTGTATAAATAGTATCCCCACTTTCTGGAAATTTAGTGCTTTAAATTCCCACTGTCGCTGTCTTTCTCCTTTCTTCTTTCTCGTTCCTGGTCTGTTCTATCAGTCTACTATACTATCTTATTCGCTAGACCAGTCACCTACATTTTTTCTTCAAATTCCAAAATCCGTCACTTGTGTATGAGGTCTGTTGGGTCGGCTGGAGAATGTTGGACGTTTTCTGCCGGATGGTCACTGGGGTTTTTCTGTGATATTGTTTGGCAGTGTGTGCATTTTGTACGTGTGTGTTTTGTTGATGTTTTGTGGTGATGTTTATATTCTATTTTGTTTTTGTAAGCGGGGGCTCGATGGGTTGGCGTACCCTGCGTGGGATGTCTTTGTTGTGGGGTGACAGGTTGGTGAGGGGTGCCTTCGGTATTACCACTTGGATTTGTGCGGTAGATCTTTTTGAGGATTAGGTGTGAGTCCTCTTTCAACCATTTTGTGGTCCAGATTCGGCTCTTTGCAGTCCGCTGGACCTTGTAAGCAATTAAAAACTATCTCTCTCGCCCTCTCTCTCAGCTATAAAAACATGTGTTTGAACATGAAAAATGGATGAGCGAAATTGACTCAAACTGCCGCCCTCTCTCCTGTTCCCACAGGCCCCATAAACAAGTGTCCTGATACCACGCGCTTTGCACAGATTTAAAATAATACTACACTAGCAACCGGCTTTCCAAAAAAACGCTTCTTAAAATGAATCTATCTTCTTCTTCGCTAGATCAATGACCTACCTTTTTTCTTGAAAACTCTTCCTGGACAAGACTCCTTGTTTGTGTATGAGGTCTGTTGGATCAGCTTGGGAGTGTTGGACGCTTTCTGCCGGGTGGTCACTAAGGCTTCCTATGATGTTATTATTTAGCACTATAGGCATTTTATATGTATGTGTTTTGTTGATGATTTATAATGATGTTTGTATTCTATTTTGTTTTTGTAACCGGGGGTTCGAGTAGTTGGGGTAAAGCCTCAGCCGTCCCCTGCGTGGGATGTCTTTATTGTAAAGTGAATGGCCGGTGGAGGGCATTCAATTTTCCCACTAGGGTTGTTTCGGCAGATCTTTTATGCGGATTGGGGGTTGTCCGGTCCTGTTTTGGCTCGGAAGAGTCCGCTGGACCTAAAGCAACAATCATCAATCAATTCAAACTTTTACCCTAGATAGTATGTTCATAGAAACGTTCATTAATATAATCCTTTGACTTTGACCTTTGAAGTAAAGCAAATTCGATGACACGGGGAGGCTGACCATTAACACAGATAATGTTCCCATCTAGTTTGAACAAAATCCATTTAGTGGGCTTTGAGATATGGCGTGCCACGGAGCGAACAACGAGCCAAACGATGGCTCGTCCTGATTCCCGACCATAATTATGAAAGTACTTTCAAATTGTACATTTATCTGGAAATACAAACAGAAACTATTGAAAAAATATTTAATACAACGTGATGCGACAATCGTGACAAATTGTTAAGCATGTTTTCCAGTGCTGGTATCACTTCATTGTTCACTGATGTGACAAGACAATTTCCCCCAAGTCATAAAGTGTACACTTCGTCGGCGTCTACTCTTGTAGTAACACTAATATGATGAGACAGGGAGCAAGATTAGTTATGAGGCTTCTTGCCAAATCCAACGCCCAACCTTGACAGTAACTTGGCTGCTAAAACGACTTGATCGTGATGATGAGGATGGTGATTTTGATGATGATGATGATGATGATGATGATGATGATGATGATGATGATGATGATGATGATGATGATGATGATGATGATGATGATGATGATGATGATGATGATGATGATGATGATAATAATAATGATGAATAATTGTTTTGTTGTTGTTGTTTGTTTATTTGGGGATTTTTATTCGTCACACGTGCAGGAGGCATTCGGGCTGCCTTTGCGAAAGCGCGGCAGCTGCAAGAACAGTCCCACCCAGGACAAGAAGGGTGTGGAGGGGGAGGGGGGAAAGAGAGGCAGTAGGACACATCGTGCGTGCTGGGAGTATTTGCGTATCTGGCACTCAGCTATCTAGGACATCAGTGGTCAGCAGAATCTGTGAGGTCCGTGCAATGGAATGCATGCGTGCTCCGACTAGACCTCGGTTTATACTTTCATCCGAAGGAATATGTTACCTGATATGCCTAATTAATTCCTAAGTTAATTATGTTGCCACCGGCGTGGATCGAAACAACCTTTGGCACTGGTAACTCTTGGTAACCTTTCATCATTATCATCATCATCATCAACATCATCATCATCATCATCATCATCGTCGTCGTCGTCGTCGTTATCGTCGTCATGGCAACGCAATGACGTCGTGATAAGATATTTTTATAAGAACGACACCAAAGACCTAACACAAGAAAATCCCCCGCACTGACTCAGAAAGAAAGTGTTGGGCATAACAGACCTAGTTGTACAGGACCCGCAGCTTGGTTTCTGCGCAAGCTATTTTTCAATGACTCTAATGTTCAAGAAATTTTGTTCTCTATGCTTCCAGTGTTAAGATGTCCAAGTGACATTTGGAAGGGCGACAATCCCGTCAAATTTCGACCCTAATGTAGCTGGTGGAAAAGGAGGGGTGGCGAATGTGGGCAGGGGGGTAAACAAGGGACATAACCGCAGCAGTCGACCAATATTGAACGAGAGATAATACTATCAGTTCCACCCTATATTTTAGCGAGCAGCTGAGTGGGACCATTACAGCCGAGCTGATTGTCCAGCAGGCCTACTTGTCTGTCGCTCCGTGGTGTTGGGAAACACATCCCGCGATTCGCCGATGCCGACATTTGACAGAAATAAAAGGGCAAATTATGTTGCCATGGCAACTGTTCTATTATCTACAGCGGGACGAGGGAGGTTGTGGATCTTTTAAATAATGATTAACTAATTAATTGGAAAGCACCGGCCAAAGAAGAAGCTGTGGATCACACCTGAACTTTTGGACCTGTGTAATAAACGAAGAGAGATGAAAAAGAAAAAGAACACCTCACAGGGAGCTGATGCCTACCGAAAAATCAACAATGAAATCCGAAAAGGCATGCGCACAGCAAAGGAGAACTGGATAGAAGATCAATGCCAGGAAATAGAGAACAGTCTGAACAAGAACAACAGCAAGAAGCCTTACCAGACTGTGAAGCGGCTGACAAGTGTTAAACAGCCCAAGGTCTCCACGATCCAAAGCAAGTTTGGCATATGCCTTACAGGAGGAGAAGCGATGATCAACGCACTCACCATTATCTGTAACAATATCTGGCAGAGTGGGGAGTGGCCTACACCATAGACCCAGTCGCTTGTCATCACTCTTCCCACAAATGGTAACCTTCAGGAATGTGAACATTACCGCACCATCAGCCTCATCAGCCATCCCAGCAAGGTCCTCCTGAAAATAATACTCAACAGGTTGAAACCCCAAACTGAACAAATCATAGCTCAAGAGCAAGCAGGATTCAGGGCAGGGCGAAATACCATTGAACAGATTTTCAACCTCAGAATAATCTGCGAGAAATACCTACAGTACCAACAACATCTATATCATGTGTTCGTAGACTTTAAAAAGGCGTTTGACCGAGTCTGGCATGCAGCTTTGTGGGCAACCATGAGAGTGTACAACATCAGCCCTAAAATTATTGAAGTCATCAAAAGCCTTTATGACAAGGCTACCAGTGCAGTACTCCACAACAGCGCCATCGGAACAAGAATCGGTGTGCGTTAGGGATGCCTACTCTCTGCAACACTCTTCAACATCTTCCTAGTGCGCATCATGTCAGATGCCCTTGCAGACCACGAAGGCACAGGCAGCATAGAGGGAAGAGCAATCTAAAACCTCCGTTTTGCGGATGACATTGATGGATTGGCTGGAGAGGAACAAGAACTTGAACAGCTGGTACAGAGGCTTGACACCACCTCCAGAGACTATGGAATGGAAATAAGTGCAGAGAAGACCAAAATGATGACCAACAACACCAATGGCATCAACACAGACATCAAAGTCCAAGGTCAATCCCTCAACACAGTGCATAGCTTCAAATATTTAGGAGCCATTGTATCAGACAATGGGTCCCGACAGGAAGTCCTCTCCAGGATCGCACAAACAACTGCTGCCCTGGCGAGGTTGAAGCCAATTTGGAAAGACAGGACCATCAGTCTACATTCCAAGGTAAGGCTGCTGCGCTCCCTTGTCATCTCCATCTTCCTATATGCTTGCGAAACATGGACCCTCACAGCAGATCTCCAACGAAGAATACACTGCATGGAAATGAGGCGCTACAGAAGACTTCTGGGCATTTCCTATACCCAGCACATCACCAACGACGAAGTCCGACAGACCATCACACAAGCCATTGGACAACACGATGACCTGCTCACAGTGGTGAAAAAACGGAAATTCCGATGGTATGGCCACGTCACCAGATTATCAGGTCTTGCAAAGGCCATCCTGCAAGGCACAGTGCAAGGAGGTAGAAGAGGGAGACCGAAAAAGAGGTGGGAGGACAACATTCGAGAATGGACTGGTTTGACACTGAGCCAAACAATCAGGGTTGCTGAAGACAGGGAAAGATGGAGTATGCTGGTTAAACGATCATCTGTGGTGCCCCTACTACCTCCGAGTTATGGGATAGGATATAGGATAACTAATTAACGAGGGAGGTGGTTGGGAGGTGAGAGTGATAGAGGGGATTGGTAGTGAAAGGAGAGAGGGGTAAAAACGCGGGCGGTGCCAAGCTTGGTACATTTCTTTTCAGATATCTGCTACTTGTTCAATTGTTTGTTTTATTGACTGACACAGTTGTTCTCTCTCTCTCTCTCTCTCCCTCTCTCTCTCTCTCTCTCTCTCTCTCGCTCTCGCTCTCTCTCTATCTCTGTGTGTGTGTGTTTAGTGCACTTCCCCTTTCAAAGAACCGCTATAAGTACTTGTCCATATTTACGGATATTCCCAAATCTATATATATAAATTGCTTAGCCGGAAGTCCTTCTTCGCCTCTACTATAAAGTTTGTCCGGTATGGACGCTGATCTGGGCAGGTGCTGAGCCCTGCGGATCGGCCTGCTGTACGCTCAAAACCAGCGAAATCGTTATAGCCGACATTTCCTTACCGAACGTTTAACCGTTTCTGAGATAAATAAATAAACAAAATGTCCACAAACTGCAATAGCCTCATTCCGCGCGCTTCCATTAAAAATCAAATTGAGGTTTCAGCATGTTTTCCCATATAGACCAAACAATTTATGGTTTTTCTACGAAGCCTTGGTAGTGTAGCCGTGCTGGCTACGAGTATTTCTGACCATACGATATGTAGGCCTAACTTTGTTCTCTGTTATGTTTAAACTAACTGTATGAAATAACTTGATATACATTTTTCAGATCCTTTAAAGCATATAACCATTAGACGCAGCGTTAAATTCTCTATTAGAATATATAAACTTTATTTGTGATTTATGTAGCAATTTTGAATTAGAGCGCGATGTTTAGGATAGCGCGATGCATATCATGTTGATAAAGACACCGCGCTGTTGTACGCTCAGCAGCAGCTGAAGCTGTTCTGGAATTTCGCCGGCTATAACGGACCTTCCCGCTCGCCTACAAAACATGATAAGATTATAAATTGTGTATGATGCTAGTGTAGCAAAGATTCTCCACTGTAACACCTTAGTGTGATATTTTCCGATGTCTTAGTTTATTCTCTATTAATTTATAGTAGATACTTAAATAAAATATTAGTTTTATAGGGACCTACACATTGAAAGGGAAACAGTGAGAAGCTGTCAGAAGGCTATAAAGGTAACTGTAAGTTGTTGTGTTAGATGTTTTCTAGTTTAGTTCGCTATAGTCGGAACACAAAATAGTAACCATGCCATATTGTATATCATTGAAAAGAGGAGACGTTGTTCTTTCTTTGTCATTACTATTATTATTTATAATTTTATTAAATTGAAGAGTTATTATGAGTTTAGAGTCATGACATTCTTAGGAGCAGCAGCCAACTCCCTCTTAAATTGCGTATTATTTTTATTTTGAAGCAGATAGGTCCGACATTGTTATAACAGAAGAAAGGTTGTATTTTTGCGTTTCCGTCAATATATAATTTGCATAGTATTCGTTTGCGTTTCTAGCCTTATGCGTCAAAGTAAGTTCAGTTACTAACACAAACGTAGCCAGTGAGCCTATATTTTGGGGCGGGTGGGAAATGCTTAAGCAGCCCGGCCGCTGCGGCTGACGGTCTGTTATAAAAGCAAAACACAAACATCGGCATGGGGAGAGCACCGGGCACCAGCAGAAGATAAGGGTCGTGCCACTCGCAATGCCTTTGCTCTTAGTAGCCTATGATGTACTTCGAATAAATAATTTTTCAACGGTCATCCCGAACTGGCGTTGGGGAAGAGAGAGAGAGAGAGAATGTGTGTCTTCACCATAGCCTCCATCACATAACACCATCTTCTCTCCAGACACCACACCACCAACACACTACAAATTTTGGCGCTGCGAACAGGGTAGGAAAGATGACAACAACAAGGAAGACATCAACAAAGGGAGCAGAGAGGCAGATGCGAACCCGTGCAGTGGAAAACCAAGATCCAGAGACAGCATGCAACGGCAAAGAGACTGCCCTCATCCAAGAAGAAGGGGCCGGCAGAGGCGAAACTACAACGCATCGCCCATCCAGTCACAAGGGGACCCCAGAGGCGGCGCAAGCAGACAACTAGTGAGAGCCGCCGAGACCAGGACTAGTCTCGCCGACCAAAGAGCCGCTGACCATCCCCTGGCCGTCGGAGGCTACATCTACACCAGAAACCGAGTGATGGGTCGGAACAAGATCCAGGACTTCTGGCGACCTGAACTGCATCGCGTCACCGCCCGCCTGGACCCCCAGCCTGCACGTCTACACCATCCAGCCAGTAGCAGGTGGGCCAGAGCGGGTGGTGAACAGAAGAGATCTCCAACCCGTGGGTAAACACTTCGATCTGCTCATCCCACCTCCTGACCCACTCGAGACCATGCTTTCCAGCGAGAGCGACGAAGGAGAGCCTGAGACCTGGATGGGGAGTTTTCCTGACTCTCTCCCTCCTACCATGGTCACCATCAACCACAACGGGCCAGCCTCTGCATGGGAGCCAGCGCCTTTGGTGCAGGCACCCCCAGCGCAGATGGCCGCCCCAGGAAGAACTCCGATTGATCTTCGGCGCTCTGCACGACTGGCACAACGGACAAACTAGTAAAGGTAGGCCACATTTGTTTTAAATGTGTAGGCCAAGATACAGTTTTATTGTTTGCACATAGAGACGGAGACATTTAGATATATATTTAGGATTAGAAACGAAGATTTTATTTTGCCAGTGTATATATTTAGGTTTAGGAAATGAAGTTTCATTGTGACAGTATCAAGAACAGTATAAAATATCTAGGCTGTGCAGATATATTTGAGTAAAAGACATAGCAGAACCAAACGTTTTCACAAACTTTGTGCAAAGACAGAGAAGACATTTGACTTGTGTTTTAGATGTGCATATTAATAGATTAGTGTTTGTTGTGTAACTTAGTAATGTCTTCGTTGTGCCACGTCGTTGCGATAATATCCATAGCAGTTGGACAAATAGATTTTTAAAGAGATATCTGAGGAAGAGATATATAAATGACTGAAGAAACTTTGGTGCCAAGACTGAAAAGAACATTTTAGTTTAGATGAGTTATTGATGTGTGTTATTATTGTTTTATTAGAATTATTTTTGCTTCGTTAAATTCCTTAATTAGTACAATTTTGTTTGTGTTGATTCAATAAAGAAGTTCTAGTTGTTTAGTTTACATATACCTTCGTGATGTCACGGTATGAGTGTCACAAGGTCGTTTATATTGTAATCAATGTGATCTTGCGTTAAACCATGTTTTATTAGTAGCAAATAAATGACGTTTGTAATAAATATTTTGCATTAAAATTTTGTTTTCATGCTGGTGCGTTTTTGAACGTTTATGTAATATATATAATGTATGTCTTGTTTTGATTTTACTGCACTATGTATATATGCTTTGTTATGATATTCAATGTGATGTATATTAATGATGCTGTAGATAATTATGTCAACGTTCATGCCTTGTTTGAAATTAATGCCCATTCTTTCTGTAATTCTGAATGTTGCTCTTACATGCCATTTTCTTTTAATCTCATTCTCGTTTCAAATTCTCCTCATCTTAATTCATCCCTCTAGTCGATGTTTATTAGGATATTGCTGCACGGATATTTCATATATAGGCTTATTATGAGAGTGAAAGTTTTAAACAAAATGTTTAATGTCACCTATGTGACTGATTATGAATAGTAAGCGTGTTGAATAGTGTGTTTAAATGACATGTGATATTGTTTGGCTATGTTGTACCATGGACTTTGTTGTATGATGTTGGTTCACTGTTAAATACATAACTAACTATCTAGCAAAGGCAATGCCGGGTCCGCGATATAACTTGTTTTCGTTTTGGTCGGATTCGTACTTAAATGTGCGTTTCAAAGAAATTGTTTTCTCGTTTTCAGAATCGCTCTTTCTGATGTTCGGTTCTTATGTACGACGCGATTAATGGTAAATCCATGTCCGTTTGTCTTAAGATACGATGGTTCTCTCAGCGCGGACGCTGAGTTTTGAAAGAGTCGGGGTGAAATGTAGCCGTGCTGGCTACGAGTATTTCTGACCATACGATATGTAGGCCTAACTTTGTTCTCTGTTATGTTTAAACTAACTGTATGAAATAACTTGATATACATTTTTCAGATCCTTTAAAGCATATAACCATTAGACGCAGCGTTAAATTCTCTATTAGAATATATAAACTTTATTTGTGATTTATGTAGCAATTTTGAATTAGAGCGCGATGTTTAGGATAGCGCGATGCATATCATGTTGATAAAGACACCGCGCTGTTGTACGCTCAGCAGCAGCTGAAGCTGTTCTGGAATTTCGCCGGCTATAACGGACCTTCCCGCTCGCCTACAAAACATGATAAGATTATAAATTGTGTATGATGCTAGTGTAGCAAAGATTCTCCATTGTAACACCTTAGTGTGATATTTTCCGATGTCTTAGTTTATTCTCTATTAATTTATAGTAGATACTTAAATAAAATATTAGTTTTATAGGGACCTACACATTGAAAGGGAAACAGTGAGAAGCTGTCAGAAGGCTATAAAGGTAACTGTAAGTTGTTGTGTTAGATGTTTTCTAGTTTAGTTCGCTATAGTCGGAACACAAAATAGTAACCATGCCATATTGTATATCATTGAAAAGAGGAGACGTTGTTCTTTCTTTGTCATTACTATTATTATTTATAATTTTATTAAATTGAAGAGTTATTATGAGTTTAGAGTCATGACATTCTTAGGAGCAGCAGCCAACTCCCTCTTAAATTGCGTATTATTTTTATTTTGAAGCAGATAGGTCCGACATTGTTATAACAGACGAAAGGTTGTATTTTTGCGTTTCCGTCAATATATAATTTGCATAGTATTCGTTTGCGTTTCTAGCCTTATGCGTCAAAGTAAGTTCAGTTACTAACACAAACTTAGCCAGTGAGCCTATATTTTGGGGCGGGTGGGAAATGCTTAAGCAGCCCGGCCGCTGCGGCTGACGGTCCGTTATAAAAGCAAAACACAAACATCGGCATGGGGAGAGCACCGGGCACCAGCAGAAGATAAGGGTCGTGCCACTCGCAATGCCTTTGCTCTTAGTAGCCTATGATGTACTTCGAATAAATAATTTTTCAACGGTCATCCCGAACTGGCGTTGGGGAAGAGAGAGAGAGAGAGAATGTGTGTCTTCACCATAGCCTCCATCACATAACACCATCTTCTCTCCAGACACCACACCACCAACACACTACAGTAGCATAGTGGGTAAATCTTTGCCTACGGTTTAGGGCGACCCAAGATCGATACTCACGCGGGCCTTTTTTTTTTTTTTTTTTTTTGCACTACAATATGGATCTTTTTTTTTTTAAATTTAGGCTTTTTACCTTTCATTTATTATTATTATTATTATTATTATTATTATTATTATTATTATTATTATTATTATTATTATTATTATTATTATTATTATTATTATTATTATTATTGTAGCGGAAAGGGAGGCGACTGGTTGAGGCTTGGGAGAGAAATTGTCTTCCTTGAGTTTTCTTGGATAGACTGGCCTTGGGTGGCTACTGCTTTGCAGAATCCTTTGGGTATGCCATTGGATTAGCAGTACAAGGCGACACGACATAATTATGTTCTCCCTGGCTGACCATTCGTCCGCTGCGTCTGGTGCCGAACGATACCACATTGTCGGCAGGCATTCTATGCAGGTCGGTGGCAGCGACCTTGCATTTAGAATGCGTGGCACTAGTTGCCGGCAGCCTGGTACTCCCAACCACGCTCCACAGCCTTGCAAGGCAAATATTTTTATGTCCTTTTGAGGGACTACATGAAAATATGACAGCTCGGGTGGAGCAATGTTCCCAACGGTTGGTGGCCGAGAGACGGGAGTTAAAGTCTCCGCTCGGCTACAAGTGGTGCAACTTTTAGTTTAGATGAGTTATGTCGATGTGTGTTATTATTGTTTTATTAGAATTATTTTTGCTTCGTTAAATTCTTTAATTAGTACAATTTTGTTTGTGTTGATTTAATTTGTTTAGTTTACATATATATATACCTTCGTGATGTCACGGTATGAGTGTCACAAGGTCGTGTATATTGTAATCAATGTGATCTTGCGTTAAACCATGTTTTATTTGTAGCAAATAAATGACGTTTGTAATAAATATTATGCATTAGGATTTTATTTTCATGCTGGTGCGTTTTTGAACGTTTCTATAATGTAATATATGTAATGTATGTCTTGTTTTGATTGTAATGCACTATGTATATATGCTTTGTTATGATATTCAATGTAATGTATATTAATGATGCTGTAGATAATTATGTCAACGTTCATGCCTTGTTTGAAAATGAAATGATAATGTTTTGATGTGTTTCTTTTTTTTAATGCCCATTCTTTCTGTAATTCTGAATGTTGCTCTTACATGCCATTTTCTTTTAATCTCATTCTCGTTTCAATTCTCGTCATCTTAATTCATCCCTCTAGTCGATGTTTATTAGGATATTGCTGCACGGATATTTCATATATAGGCTTATTATGAGAGTGAAAGTTTTAAACAAAATGTTTAATGTCACCTATGTGACTGATTATGAATAGTAAGCGTGTTGAATAGTGTGTTTAAATGACATGTGATATTGTTTGGCTATGTTGTACCATGGACTTTGTTGTATGATGTTGGTTCACTGTTAAATACATAACTAACTATCTAGCAAAGGCAATGCCGGGTCCGCGATATAACTTGTTTTCGTTTTGGTCGGATTCGTACTTAAATGTGCGTTTCAAAGAAATTGTTTCTCATTTCAGAATCGCTCTTTCTGTTGTTTGGTTCTTATGTACGACGCGATTAATGGTAAATCCATGTCCGTTTGTCTTAAGATACGATGGTTCTCTCAGCGCGGACGCTGAGTTTTGAAAGAGTCGGGGTGAAATGTAGCCGTGCTGGCTACGAGTATTTCTGACCATACGATATGTAGGCCTAACTTTGTTCTCTGTTATGTTTAAATTAACTGTATGAAATAACTTGATATACATTTTTCAGATCCTTTAAAAAGCATATAACCATTAGACGCAGCGTTAAATTTTCTATTAGAATATATAAACTTTATTTGTGATTTATGTAGCAATTTTGAATTAGAGCGCGATGTTTAGGATAGCGCGATGCATATCATGTTGATAAAGACACCGCACTGTTGTATGCTCGGCGCGGCTGCTGCTGAAGCTGTTCTGGAATTTGGCCGGTTTTAACGGATCTTCCCGCTTACCTACAAAACATGATAAGATTATAAATTGTAAATGATGCTAGTGTAGCAAAGATTCTCCACTGTAACACCTTAGTGTGATATTTTCCGATGTCTTAGTTTATTCTCTAATAGTAGATACTTAAATAAAATATTAGTTTTATAGGGACATACACATTGAAAGGGAAACAGTGAAAAGCTGTCAGAAGGCTATAAAGGTAACTGTAAGTTGTTGTGTTAGATGTTTTCTAGTTTAGTTCGCCATAGTCGGAACACAAAATAGTAACCATGCCATATTGTATATTATTGAAAAGAGGAGACGTTGTTCTTTCTTTGTCATTACTATTATTATTTATAATTGTATTAAATTAAAGAGTTATTATGAGTTTAGAGTCATGACATTCTTAGGAGCAGCAGCCAACTCCCTCTTAAATTGCGTATTATTTTTATTTCGTAGCAGATAGGTCCGACATTGTTATAACAGTAGAAAGGTTGTATTTTTGCGTTTCTATTAATATATAATTTGTATAGTATTCGTTTGCGTTTCAAGCCTTATGCGTTAAAGTAAGTTTAGTTACTAACACAAACTTAGCCAGCGAGCCAAGATTTTGAGGCGGGTGGGGAATGCGTAAGGAGCACGGCCGCTGCGGCTGACGGTCCGTAATAAAAGCAAAACACAAAACTCGGAATGGGGAGAGCACCTGGCACCACGCAGTAGATAAGGGTCGTGCCACTCGAGCAATGCCTTTGCTCTTAGTAGACTATGATGTACTTCGAATAAATAATTTTTCAACGGTCATCACGAACTGGCGTTGGGGAAGAGAGAGAGAGAGAGAATGTGTGTCTTCACCATAGCCTCCATCACATAACACCATCTTCTCTCCTGACACCACATCACCAAAACCACTACATTATTATTATTATTATTACCAGGGATCGGGATGGGGTGGTACGTGTAGGTAAAAGGGCGCTACGGGTAGGTTTAAAGGGGCATGGGTAGGCATAACGGGGTGTTACACTCGGTATGATGTTGGTGTTTTCTATCAGTATCTGATTCAGCCCCGATGCTTGAATTCCTGATAGTTGTGTAACTCAGATTCGTTTATCCACGCAACCCGTTCAATCAGCATACAAGTCACAAAGTCGACGTATGAAGTTTTCCACTTTTATTCAGCATACATCAACAACTGCATACAATCGCTCAATCGCCTTTCCACTCTC
>CM072516.1:41649320-41894320 GCA_036898135.1 Oncomelania hupensis
TCGCATGTGCGAGTTTTGAACTTTCTGCACCGAGTTGAAAAACAAACCCAATTTTTACAAAACAAATGACCCTAATTTACTGTTGTCTTGCTAATAAAGCAAAATTTTCAACATTAAAAAGTGATTTGCACGCGAAAGGCTTGCATTTTCTCAGTTAAGTTCAACAATCAGCGCTTTTTTTCTGGGTATAAATGGCAGCGTTTTTGCTGCTTTTCTAACCATGCCACCAAGGCGACGATTGACTGATGCGGACAGAGGCAGAGCTATTGCATGGCTTCAGGAAGGGGTGGGGGTGAGAGAAGTTGGCAGGCGGCTGGGAGTGTCTCACTCCGTTGTCCAAAGGCTGCGGGAGCGCTTTAACAACACTGGAAGCGTCCAAGAACCAAGAAGGTCCGGACGCCCCCGCGTTATCACTGCAAGACAAGACCATTTCATCACCCTGTCAGCTCCGAGGATGAGGTCCGCTACAGCAAACACCATCAGAAGACAGCTTCACGCAGCCAGCAATGTTAATGTCAGCGACCAGACAATTCGCATTAAACTTCAGAACACCCCTGCTCCAAATTCATGGCAACTTAAATGGTATTGGCTACAGGGATGACGTCCTACAACCTAGGGTTCTCCCAGCTCTGCGGGTCATTGGGGAAGGTGCCATACTACAGGACGATAATGCCAGACCCCACCGAGCGCGTATCGTCAATGACTTCCTGCAGCAACAGCACGTCATAAGGATGGATTGGCCGGCTCGATCACCCGATTTGAACCCCATAGAACATCTGTGGGATGTCTTGGGTCGACAGACACGGGCAAACCTCCCTCCAGGAGCTAACCTTGAAGTTGGCAGGCGGCTGGGAGTGTCTCACTCCGTTGTCCAAAGACTGCGGGAGCGCTTTAACAACACTGGAAACGTCCAAGAACCAAGAAGGTCCGGACGCCCCCGCGTTACCACTGCAAGACAAGACCATTTCATCATCCTGTCAGCTCTGAGGATGAGGTCCGCTACAGCAAACACCATCAGAAGACAGCTTCACGCAGCCAGCAATGTTAATGTCAGCGACCAGACAATTCGCAACCGTCTACACGAGGCCGAGGCAAACCTGCGATCAAGACGACCAGCAGTACGGCCTTTGCTCACCCCAGCTCACCGTGCAGCGCGTTTGGCATGGATTGGCGTCATTTGGTGTGGACTAGGCAACATTGGTCAAGGGTGCTCTTTACAGACGAGTCTCGGTTCTCCTTGTCTTTCAACGACCGTCGAGTGAATGTTTAGAGGCGTCCACGGGAGCGTTTTGCTGATGCGACGGTGCGCGAGCATGACCGCTTTGGTGGTGGATCTGTCATGATGTGGGGTGGCTTCACCCGATTTGAACCCCATAGAACATCTGTGGGATGCCTTGGGTCGACAGACACGGGCAAACCTCCCTCCAGGAGCTAACCTTGAAGTTCTGGCCCAAGTTCTCCAGCAAGAGTGGTTGGCCATCCCAGGAAACATCCTCCATAACCAGATACGGTCCATGAGACAACGATGCCAAGACTGCATTGATGCAAACGGTGGCCACACCCGATACTGACTCTATAGATTTTTGGTTTCTAAAGTTTTGATTTTGTAAATGAGGGGTATGTCCAGTTAAATTGAATTTACTCGAATTTTAAACGACTGATGTCTAAAATCTTTTTTTGTTATTGATGCAGAAATGATTGCAATAAAATATGATGAACTAATAAATTGAATTCGTGTTTCTGATTTAAAGAGAGACCCATATGTCCAAGTGGCCCTTGTATTATTTTGAGTAGTATATTACACGACAGTAAAACACGCCCACATTCATTTCCTTGCACATATACACAATATAGCGATTACACATTATGTTTACATTCAGCATTATATTTGTACCAATCAACCTTTTTTTCCCAGTGTTTCCACCCCATCCTCACCCTTCCTCCTACCCGTTCCCTCTTTTTTCAGTATAACAGCAAGAGTTAAGTACAATCGCTCTCTCTCTCTCTCTCTCTCTCTCTCTCTCTCTCTATCTCACACACACACACACATCATACACACATAGTACATGCGCGCACACACAAAATAACAATAAAACGCACCAGACATTCTCTCTCACGCTTTCGCTCCCTCCCTCCCTCTGCAAAGGAAAGAAACATAACTATTTGGGGGGTCAATACTGGGAAGTTAGTCCAGACATATTTGTGCCCAATCAGTCTTATTTACAAACCAAGCATGGAAGCCCCGCTGTGAAGTGGTCAAGAATGACTCCCTCTGAAATGAAAGAAATTGTGAATCGAAGACTGCTGCTGCTATAAACGCGCCTATGACACGCACATCGCCAAAGCAACTATCAGCATGATTGGCCAGAAGCTATGGGATGTTACTTCACACAAATCCTACCACTAGGACTGCACATGCACATCAGAATTTCGCATCAGGTTTGCAACACAGCTACAACAGCAATTGGCCTGGTCAAAATGAATCTGTAGGAAAAAAAAACCAGACATTACATGATTATTGCTTTAGGTCCAGTGGACTCTTCCGAGCCAAATCAGGACCGGACAACCCCTGATCCGCATAAAAGATCTGCTGAAACAACCCTAGTGGTAAAACTGAAAGCTCTCCACCAGCCAGTCACTTTACAATAGACATCCCACGCAGGGGACGCTGAGGCTGTACTCTTAATTTATCGAAGCCCCGTTTACAAAAACAAAATAGAATACAAACATCATTATAAAATATCAACAAAACACATACATATAAAATGCCTACATTGCTAAATAATAACATCATAGGAAGCCATAGTGAACACCTGGCAGAAAGCGTCCAATATTCCCAAGCTGATCCAACAGGCCTCATACACAAATAAGGAGTCTTGTCCCGGAAGAGTTTTCAAGAAAAAAAGGTAGGTGATTGGTCTAGCGAAGAAAAAGATAGTATAGCAGATTGATAGAACAGAGCAGGAATGAGAAAGAACAAATGAGAAAGACAGCGACAGTGGGAATTTAAAGCACTAAATTTCCAGAAAGTGGGGATAGGCCTACTATTTATACTGAAACCCCCGGCAACTCAACGGGGGTAAAAAAACAGACAACGCAACAACTTGTTTCCACATCACACACTATCTCCACCTATCTCATGTGGCCTCTGTGCTTCTGTACGGATTGAGAGGCATTGTCAAAACCCAAAACAATGATCCAGTTCTTGAAATACAAATGTTTGAGGAAGCTACTTTGAATCTTCTACTGGAAACGCGCATCAGGATCCTTTGCCGACCACCGTCAAGAGGAGAAAGTGGCATGGGTTGCCAAGTTATAGTGAGTTACCCGTCACAAAAGTCTCTTCCCTCCCAGATCATCCTACAGGGAACTGCATAACAAAGAAACCATAACGTTATAACGGATTCTGGATTCTGAAGACGTCGGCAGATATAACGCTGGGTAGAAAACGTTAAAGGAATGGACTTCAGTATCCGTGGTAGACCTGATCTGCTCACATAGACCACTGAATGAGCTGGCAGGAGAAGAGTGTACTGCTTTGTCCCTCATTTCCACCCTGACGACCTTACAGGTTGAGGGACAAGATAGGACACTAAAAAACTAGCCATCTCGAGCACCGTTTGGGACCCAGGCAGGGTTTCCCATTACCTCGAGGCTGTGTAGCAATCGTTGTCTGGCCTGCCTAGCTTACATGTTACTCTGTGAGACTTCTCAGATATAGGCTTACTACTGCCATTCCACAAACGCCTGTTTTTCTGTCAGGACAATTGTAGGTCTAAATATTTCCCGCTGAAATTATGTTGCAGAGAGCGGCGCTGTCTTATTTCGGGAATAATAGTATGTGACATAACTAGAGACCAAATCACCTGTTCTGGCCTACAGCCAGCAACCAGACGACGCCCCAAACAGCATTACATCATAATACTATTACGACATTTCACACAGCGGCGCGAAAGGGAAGAAACCTGGGGACAAGTTCATAACAGCGATGCTTTGCATCTTCGGCTTTCCATTTTTCTTCCTTTGCGGGGGTTTCCAAAAAAGTTTTGTTCAGACGTTGGGTGTTTTCTAGTTCATCGCCTGAGAATGGTCGGCGCTGGGACGATGCGATCTTTCTGGCCAAAGCCTTTGGGACCCCGTGATCGATACAGGATATGGCGCCATCTAGCGTCGATTTGTACTTGGAGAAAATGGCGATAAAGAGACTCCCCCTCCCCCCCTTCACTCCTCACCCGACCCCCGACCCTCCTCCCTGACCCCTCTACAAAAAATAAAGAGAGAATAAAAATGAGAAGGCGTAAAAGGAGGAGGAAGCTCGAAGACAAGTCGATGAAGCAAAAAAACCACAAAAAAAACACGATGCTGCTGAAAATGAAAAAAAGGTCCCACTAGCCTTTGGCAGGTAACTTAAAAATTTTACTAGCCAAACTAAAAATTTTACTAGCCAAACTAAAAAAAAGTTCATTTTAGCGCACTTGCATTTGGCGACTAAAGTTTTTTTTTTATTCGCCAATTTTTTTTTTCACTAGCCATGGCGACTAAATTAGTCGCCATTTTCAGGGCATGCAGACAATAATAACAGGAAAGTGTAAGACACAAAAGGGAAGAAGAAGAAGAAGAAGAAGAAGAAGAAGAAGAAGAAGAAGAAGAAGAAGAAGAAGAAGAAGAGGCCATAAGAAGTAGTAGTAGTAGTAGTAGTAGTAGTAGTAGTAGTAGTAGTAGTAGTAGTAGTAGTAGTAGTAGTAGTAGTAGTAGTAGTAGTAAGAAGAGAGAAGGAAGAAGAGGGAGAAGAAGGAGAAAGTAGAATTTAAAAAGGAAGAATGGGGAGGAGGAGGAGGAGGAGGAGAAGAAGAAGAAGAACAACAACAACAACAACAACCATAACAACAACAACAACGACAAATAAATAAACAAAGAAACAAACGACAAGAAAGAGAAAGAGGCGGAAAACTGAGAAAAAAACCACACCAGCTTTGAAGATGAATTGAAGAGAAAAAAGAAGAATGAGACTTGCAGAAAACACTGCCAGTGGTAGCCCAAAGACCAGCTAACAGCGGAAATTGAATTTTGTTGCTCTTACTCCTTCTTTTCTTGTATTTTTTTCACCTCCTCTTGTTGTTTTGTTTGTTTGTAGTTGTTCATTGTTGTTGTTGTACTTTTCGTTGTTGTTGCTTTGATTGGCCGCCACTAAATGTCTAACTAATGGCGACGTGTTTGATTTCAGGCCTACGGTATCATCTCCTTCCTGTTCGTGGCTGTGTCCATCGCTGGCTTTTGCCTGGAGACGCTGCCAGACCTCCGTCCCGAAATCGAGAGAAACGTCTCCCAAGTGTGCCGCGGCGAGAACATCACCATTCCTGTGGTGGGAGTTAGTTTAGTTGATGTTGTCGTGGACGACGACGACGATGATGGTTGATGATGATGACGATGATGATGGTGATGATTGATGATTGATGATGATGATGATGATGATGATGATGATGATGATGATGATGATGATGATGATGATGATGATGATGATTGATGGATGATGATGATTGATGGATGATGATGATGTTTGTTCAGCTTGATGAGTCACGACGTATTTGCCCACCTAACAACGTAGCACGGAATATCCTTCTTTTTCTTATTGAATTTTATTATAGCAGGTGCTCATAATGAGTATCATTTGGCTCTCACATGAAAATACTCTCAGCCAAAACAGAGGTAATGTTGTACCCATAACTTTCAGGTAGAAGGGGGAAAGGCGTTATGAACTTACCTCTTTTCATGGCCAGCTTTCTGAAGACGGTCGACATCCCTTATCCATGAGCCTCATTGGTGATTTGGGGAAAAGCGCGTATATTGCATCCATTGTTGTTGTTGTTGTTGCTGTTGTTGTTGTTATGACCTGCGTGGTGTGATATTTCAGGTGCTGAAGTCCAACCCAGGGCTGTACGTGCTGGACGTCATCTGCACGGTGTTCTTCTCCATGGAGCTGGTGCTGCGCTTCATCTTCTCACCCTCCAAGATCCGCTTCGTGCTGTCCATCATGAACATCATCGACCTGCTGGCCTTGGTGCCCCTGTACGTCACCGTCATCTTCCAGGCCTGGGACCTTCAGGCTTGCTACCTCACTGAGCAGTACGTCATCGAGATCATGTTCATCCTGCGCATCATCCGCATGTTCCGCATCTTCCACTTGGTCAAACACTATCAGGCTCTGAAGGTCCTGGTCTACGCTTTGCGCGCCTCGCTGCAGGAGCTACTGATGCTGTTCATCTTCCTGCTGATCGCCATGCTGGTCTTCGCCACCATGATCTACTACGCGGAGCGGCAAGACGCCACCCGGCCTTCCGACCAGTTCACCACTATCCCGATGGGCTTCTGGTGGGCCATCATCACCATGACTACGGTGGGCTACGGTGACGTCAGCCCAGTCACCACCGCGGGCTACATCGTGGGCACGTGCTGCTGCGTGGCGGGAGTCTTGCTGGTAGCCTTGACCTTCCCGGTCATTTCCAATAACTTTACCCTCTTCTACCAGCACGTGCGCTCGCGCTCTAGCCGGGCGGTGCCGCCTAGCAGCATGGCTTCCATTCACGTGGACGCGGGGCGGAGCTCGGGGCTGAAGGGCGGGAGTCAGCTTATGAGGAACGAGGAGGAGGAACATTTGTTACGCTCAGCCTACAGCTCGCCGGCCCACAGCATCACCCGTAAAGACTCCACGGGGTCAGCCGTCACAGAGCCTTTGCTCAACGGCGCTGCCTTCCCCCGACCCCCGTCCCACGCCAGTTGGCATACCAGCACAGGGGTCGCGGGTCGTCCCCCGGTCTGCCCCGGCGACCGACTGCCGCCCCCGACTCTGGCCAAGTTCTCTGACTCCACCTCTATGACCGACATCGTCTTCAGCCGGGCCGGACAGAGCTCCGTGTCGCCCGGCAAAGACAGCTGCCATCGTCGCCAAGCAGCGGCCGCAACAGGTCCAGGCCAGTTTCGCGGATGGGAGCGGCACCGCAGTCAGGGCAGCGCGGCCTCTTCAGCGCGAGGCGGCAGCGTCAGCAGCAGGAAGACCACCAGTGATGACGGCGCGCGATACCCCCACGGTGAGACTCGTTTATGACGCAAACTCTCCCGTCTGAGGACAACATGGCGTTGGTAATGACGTACAGTTTACAACTAACATTGGATTGTCTGTCTCGCAACGCTTGACTCATATAAAACACGGGCATAGCTTTCCTCGCCGTATAGAACAGGGAATGGAGTTAGTATTAAGCGGACAGCTGCTTTTCAGTGTGCATCACAAACAAGGGTTACATCGCCAAGTAAAATAAGAGCTGGAGTAGACTACTGACAGCTTGATTTCGTTGTGTTTTATTGCCGTTTTCTTTACAACCATCACTGATACCAAGTCTTCACAGCTTATCAAAAACATCACATTGTGTGTGGATGTGTGTGTGTGTGTGTGTGTGGGTATGTGTGTGTGAGTGTGGCTTTCGAAGGACCCTACTTGAAGGACAGGAGATAGGCATCGCCTTTAAGAAAGCTGGACCCGAAGAAAAGAAGGTCCCCAAAGACTCTTCTCTGTCCTTGAGATCAAAAGTGTTACTAGTGAAAACCTGCTTGATTGCGAGAACGAAAGGAAGATAATAACAGAA
Source organism: Oncomelania hupensis (assembly GCA_036898135.1). Lineage (NCBI taxonomy): Eukaryota > Metazoa > Mollusca > Gastropoda > Littorinimorpha > Pomatiopsidae > Oncomelania > Oncomelania hupensis. The sequence goes on from CM072516.1 coordinate 41,656,958, forward strand.
CAACACATTAAAGGGGAAGTAATAATTTTTTTAATAAATAAATTAATTATTTTAAAAAAAAAATCTTTATTTGTAGCGCGTGATTTTAAAGAACAAAGGCTTCCCTCTCCTCCCCCTCTCCCGATCCCCTTCCCCAAATGTGCAAATAACTCAACTGAGCTACTGTTATTTTTTTTGCAAAGGAGTCTAACTTCATGTTGACAGCTAGTTCTTTCATTGAAATGTGCGTCATTGTTCAGGAAGGTTTCGTTTGCTTCGGTAAAGGTGCAATAAGGCCACATAGCTGGAGACTGTGTTGTCCGACGCAGCAGGTTGGCTCGTTCGTTCGTCACAATGGGAACTTCAATATCATCTAGAATTGCAGATGGACCGAGTGGATTGATGTGAACTGAAATGAAATGAGAACTGAAATGTGCGCAGTTACCAGATCAGAGAGCTGCTTATGGCGCTGGATTGATTGACTGTTGTTGGCCCTGAGTTTGTCTTCTTGTGTGTGGAGTCGTGCTCTGTACAACTAAGTGGCCATTGGATTCAATTATGGTGACTGAGTTGTAGGGATAGTGTTAGCACAGCGTCTTGATCAACTCTTATGAATTGGTAATGGTAAGCGTATCGTGTAACAGTAAATAAACGGGAGATAACCCTGTCAACGTGGGATGTAAACACGAGCCAAGGGACATAACTACCGCCACGTAGACCCAAAAGTGAACGACAGTATTGGACGGAAGATAACCGTGTTACCTCCACCCTGTATTGTAGTGCGTAGCGAAGTCATCCGCCCGCTGTCTTGCATACGTACAGGCAAAGAAAGTTATGTAAAACACGAAATTGTCTCGCTTCAACATGAGGGACAGGAGTGAATTAAAAAAGCTGTGCAATAGATATTTTGATCTACAATAATATAATTTTTTTTTTTGTTTTGGGGGGAAGGGACAACTTCCCTTTTTTTTAAACACTGTGACAGCTTTATTATTCACGTTCATAATAATATTATTAAACCTGGTTTTGATATTAGATCCATAATGATGACGAGTTTGAATGCATTTCTTATTGACAATGAAGTCCTCAAGCGACGAGTTTGCTTTTCCACTGTTTAGCAACTGCTCAAGTTACGACGCATTACTTTTACTAAAAAGTGTTGTGTATTTTTCAGTGTTTAGCCATGTCGTGTGTGTTTACTCAAGTTGAGCACCTGTTGAGGATCTTCAATAGCAAAGCTGTAGATAGAACACAGCCTTCGTATGTAGATATCTATTTTAGTTAATTTCATGTTTATTGTATCCCTTGAATATAGCCCTTTTCCAGCCCAAGGGCTGCTCAGGGCGCTGGCCGATACAGGATCTAACGCAAGCCGCCCCGAGTCCTGAAGCACAAGCCGCCAGCTGTACTATCGAGGATTCTGAACAGGCACCCGACTTGAGTAACATGGTTTAGCCTAAAGTCTTTCCTCGTTCCAACGCTTACAATATGAATTGCGCTTTTGCTTTCTTTGAGGGGTCGGAGGGGGGAGAGGGTGTGAACTGTGGAGTGAGGGGGAAGAGGGTAAGCTGGTTGAAAAGTAACTGCCTATTTCAAATTGCTGACATTTTAAATAGTAGGCTACGTGCATTAGCATGAAACAAAGTGTATCTTGGTAGAACGTAATAAATGATATCTGTTTAATTTCAAGCCGCAGTGACGAGAATAGCCCGTGGCTTGACACTGCATGAGCGATCCCAGCTGACACACGAAGACCGTGTGTTAAGCGACGAGCCACTGTGGGCCCGCTCTCGTCGCCACTGTGAAATAAATCAGAGATCAGCAGTTACGTTGTACTACTATCAGGATGACAATACGTTATGCTTCATGCACGTGCGGGTCTATTGACAAAACGTTATGAGCCACTGTCAGTAGGAAGATCATGTTCAACCACCTCTACCACCACAAGCGTGTATATGAAACATTCACTGTTTTTAGCTGTGGTTGTAGGGTACCCATCGCTTAAGCCGTTCTCTAGTCCCCGTTGTACGTGTTGGAGTGTGTTGTTATCTTCAGGCTAAGCTGACCCGGAGAAAAAGGAGGTTCCTAAATAAAGCATCTCTTCCAAACACCTACAGGTCACTTATGAGCTGTTTTTCGTTGAGCTGTGGTTGTAATGTACCCATCGTGATAGCTGTTTTTATAATAGTGCATCTGGTCACAGGCGTGATGATATTGTGGTTGTTATATTATATTTATCAACAACGAAAACCATATTTAGTGATAATGTCAGGGAAATCTTCCCCCATCGACATTTTTGTTGAAGTACAATATAAAATGGCAATACAATACAATACAACACAACACATTACAAGGAAAAAACACAAAACATGTACCCAAATCAATCCCCATCTATGAAAGATGCCCCAATTAGAAACCTGTGAACACTTTTAGATGTGAACGTTGCAAAGTTTGGTCACAAGTCAAGGTACCATCGTTAGTGTGTTCTTTGTTACAGTTCATGTTCCTTCTTTTAAAAAAAAAAATTAAATAAAATAAAAAATCTTCCATGTCCCCATTGTAAAACTGCCTTGCGTCATTGTCTGGTGACGCTGTAAACGTGACTTCACTGATTGGATGTTGTTGTTGTTGTTGTGTTGTTGTTGTTTGTAGATTATAGTCACACGACACTTTCGCATATAGGTGACTACTGGACCGATTTATACTGACACCAGCGGGCCAGTTGTTGGTAAAGGGGAAAATAATATGATCACACATTGAACAATCCGGGATTCGAACCAGCGACCTTTCGGTTACTAGCAAGACGCTCTTACCAACTGAGCTACCCGGCCCCTCTTCACTGATTGGATAATAATGTTATTATTATAAAGAGAAGAGGCTGACTACAAAGCCGGAAACAAACTCCTCCAATAAGGTCATAGTGATTCCCTATGACACTTGTTGACTCTGTAAAAGTGACGTCATTGATACTGTTAACGTCATCCTCGGGCAGCACTGATGATGTTTGAGGACGGTGTTACACACTCCAATTGCATGATGATGCTCTACGCGAAATAATAATAATAATAATAATAATAATAATAATAATAATAATAATAATAATAATAATATATTATTATTATTATTATTATTATTATTATTATTATTATTATTATTATTATTATTATAATAAATAATAATAATAATAATAATAATTATGTTATTATTATTATTATTATTATTATTATTATTATTTCATTTTGATGATTATTATTATATTAATATTTGAGAGGATACATAGTAATATTGTAATAGTACTTAATAATAATAATAATAATAATAATAATAATAATAATAATAATAATAATAGATTATAAATATCGCGATTCCTCAGTTAAATTGAGCTCAAAGCGTATATTTCGATGTTTACCCCAGTGTCCGTTAGAAAGTGCGTAATAATCTATTATGGTTGGTTCCCATAGAAACTTCTTCAACAGCGTGAATAATAGTGCAATATACCCCAATAGTGCAAGACGCCGATTTTGTATGCCAAAGGTCGCGGGTTCAAACTCCATCATGGACAAACTTAAGTGACTTTAGGTTCGAGATTATTCAGGTCACGCACGGGTTTTACCGGGTACTCCGGTGCCCTCCTTCTATTCAGTAAGGGTATTGGAGGCAGGCAATCTTAAATGTCAAAAAACAAACATTGGAGTTCCTATCCGTCTTCTGACAGCGATCTCCATGCCTTTACACCGCATGTTTGAGTGATGGATGTGTGTTCGTTGCGAACCTGGAGAGTGTGTGAAGCATGTGAGCGTGTGTGTTGGTACAGATCGTAGCGCTTTGAGTCTGATTGGTGATTTAGGGGGAAAGGCGTGTATTTAGCATCCATTTTGATGATATTATTATTATTATTATTATTATTATTATTATTATTATTATTATTATTATACCATGCCATACTCATTTAGACATTTATAATCTTGCCTACTCGTGATTATCGGCTGTGTCACATATGTGCTGTCTCAAACTTGCAGTTTGGGTTGTTGAGGTTTGAAAGATCCTAAAGTGCATCTGATGACAATATGTCTCTGATTCACGCTAAGAGCTCACTCTCTGCTTATTAAGTATCCATTCTTTATTTGCGTGTCTAATACTTTGGAAAATGTAACCTAACGCCGCGACCGACCATTCAAAAGGTTATTAACTATAGTCAATCACTATTATGATCATATTGTGTAGAGTAAAAATTTGAAAACAAAATTACCGCAGACCCACTTTAAACTTACAGTTTGCATTAGAAAACTTCAAGCACTGAACATGCATGCAGTCTACGTTCGCGTAATTTGATGTTTTTAATTGCCCAAGCCTATGATGAAATTGCTGTTAAGTAAAACACATTTTGTGCATGTGTATGATCGCTCAATGCTCGCTCCAATGAACATTTGGTTTGTGGACATTGTTTGTTTTTGGGTTTTGGGGAGCGTGATGGAGGGGAGGGTGGGGAGTGCACGTCAAACTTCACAAATGAAACATGTAGACTTATACATGTATGCTTTCATAATCGTTTTGCATGTACATAATTAGACTGTGTTCTTGGACATGAATTATTTGACGTTATGTCCACAAGTACACAAGACTCTCCTGTACATTATTTGGACGTGACACGTTCGACCCTGTATAGACAAAATTCCCACATTTTGTACATAATTAGACATGCAATATTGGACATTTGTTGACTAGGCTCCCATGTGCTTATACGTAATTGGACATGACCCAGTGGACACTATGTCCCATGGACTTTGGACACTTTGCATTTCCACAACTTCCATGTACATAGCTTCATAAATGAGTTTGATGTGTTCCTTTTGGGTTTTGTGCAATGCAATACAAGTCAAGTCTTTAGAATAGAGTTAGAGTTTTGCAGTGATGTGAAATGTGTGTTTGCAGCATGACTATTTCATTCCTGTAGGTACTATGTACCTGTGTTTCGGTTTTGTGCAATATGTATAATTCTTTATTTGTAATATAATAACCACTCACTGCTTCTAACTGTAGAATTATGAACTAGACTAAATGCATTGTTTCGTCTCATTGCTGTTAAACAATGTGGGTGTGCGTTCAAGGGAAGTAATTTAGTATATGTTCTGTCTTTGTTGGCTTGGAAAAAGTGGAGTTATATTTTCTTTTCTATTTCTCGCGTGCAATGATGAGAATCGCATTTTATTTTTTTTTATTTGTACAATTATATTTTTGACTCACATGCATAAGTAAGTTTATGTATTTATCCCCCCCTCCCCCCCTCCAAAAAAAAAATCCATATTTTTGCAAATCTGGGCGAGATGAGTCCTAAATAGTCCAAAAATGACATTAAGCTAAAAAGTTTTTTTTGTCTGTCAACCGTCTGGCGTCCGCCGTCTGGTGTCCGCCATCTGGACGTGCAGAACTTGCAAGTGGATTAATATTTCAGAATCTATTTCAACTCACAACCAAACTTGGTAAAATGATTTATATCCACGAAACCTCATAAATGATCAGTGAAAAAATGACTTTACTTCAAGGTCAAGATCACAGAAACAGCAACTATTAGTTATTAAAAAAAATGGCAAATTTTCACAAAATTTAACTTTAAAAAAATAAGTTATTGATATTGAACCTATGATTCTTTGAGGCATGATAGATATCAATGAGACACACATACTGTACACATTTGGGCAACCTCACTCCAAGGTTAAAGTCACTGGAGGTGTCCAAAGTCATTTAGTATAGGTTCTTTGAAGTGACCTTGATCCTAAACTGTGAGATATATAAAGTTCAAACTTGTTGTATTTAGAGATGATAAATATTTTTTCCGTTTTTGCGTTGATCTTGAAAGTCAAGGTTATTTTAGGTCTGTCAAAAAAAAAAAATCATCGTACATTGGAATGGCTATTGAATGTAACAAGCTTGGGTTATTTGATCATACATGAACATGAGAGGTCACGTGAAGGTCAAGGTCATTCCGACATCAAGGTCACTGAAGGTTAAGGTCATCCCAAGGTCACTATTTGTTTTGGCATAAAACAGCTTTTGCTGTGGTTTATTTGATATTACATGAGTGTAATTGGAGGGAGGTCAGGGTCGTCTCAAGGTCAAGAGCATAGAAAGATCAACGTCAGTATTACTTTGCATTTTAATGCCACTGTTTCCTTTTTTTTCTGGTCAGTCATTTTTATGTTACATATTGCAAGTTCCAGGAGGAGCATGTGAGTCATATGGGCATTGCCCTTCTGGTTTTGATTTATTTATGTACTTGTTTGTTTATTTTAAAAAATGTCCCTGCTCAATAACAAATGCCTCATTTGATGCCTGCCACTAATAATAACGTAATAGCGAGAAATGATTTTGTTCCCCCCTTTGAGTGCGTGTGTGTGTGTGTTTGTGTGTGTGTGTATGTGTCTTATTGTAAATAATACCAACAGTACTTGCAGTTATTAGAGAATAATTAAGTACTGTGTATGTGTCTAAGGGCATACTGTTGTTGTTTGTTCTAGTGCTAAACCTACTTCAGTACTTGTGATAGAAAAGTGAAATTAACATCCACAAAATGCTGGTTCATTACTTGGTTACTGGAACCTCGATGTTCTTCTGGTATAAAGAAGAATAATAAGAAGAAAAAAACACAGTAATAATAAAATGCGGTGTTAATAGTATTGATGTTCTAATAATTTGGTTTGGGAAATAGTTACCATTAGACACTGTAGAAGTAGTATGGTAACTATAAATGACTGAACTACAATCTGTGGCTAATAGTATGTAACAGAAGTTAAGCGATTGGACGTGTAGTGAGGACCGTTCTACAGGGTGATTGAAAATTGAAAAGTAACTCCCTACTAAATTTGCTGATTACATTTGTAAATCGTATAGCATTTGCATCAAACAAACAAGTATTTTGATCCTAAACGGTGGTACAATTTAATTGTGCTAAAACGTGGACACATCTGGGAAAACAAAGTCTTTAAAAGTCACAAGACTGAAAGTAACAAATGTATTACTTGAATTTTGTTACAGTAAGATGATTACTCGCAAGAAATTAACACAAAAACAATATGAAAGCAATCTGCTGGATATATAATTTTGCTGATAACGAGGGGATAACTTCATATTGTTCATAGTGCGACATAGTGTAAGTGCTATAACTCAAGCAATAATTTAATGCTAATATTATTTTTTTTTAAATGTATTTTAGTTATATCATTATTTTATTTTCGATCTATTTGAAGAACAGTGGGTGTAATTTTAGAGTGTTCTTCAACGAATTCTTGTTCCGCAATTATGATACACACACACATATACACATATATATGCTACCACGTTAATTTTTAAATTCTACATCACTCGTTAACGATGATGCTTCCCGCGGTTGTGGTAGTGATGGTGGTGGTGGTGGTGATGATGATGATGATGATGATGATGATGATGATGATGATGATGATGATGATGATGATGATGATGATGATGAAAATAAAAGTGTATGAATTTTAACAATATTTGGAAAGGGGAAGAGACATATAATTTCACTACAATCAAACTTAAAATTTGAGGCGAATCTTTCCGCTAATTTAATGAGAAATATTTCATGTAGAGATTTAAACAGTTAAATAATTTGGTTTTCAGAACGTCTTGTTAGTTGTGTTAAACAGCAACAACAAAATATGGAGTAAATCACTGTGGGTGTAAATCAATATTTTGTTAATTTAAATTTTTTAAAACTTAAATTACCTTTTTTTTTTTTACGTCTCTTGTCTATTTCTCAAATATAAATGAAAAACCTTTCTTCTTTTTATCAAATGACTTAATCTTTTTAAAGTTTTATTACAATTTTAAATGAAATTTTTCAATTATTAGTACAGTTTTATTCAGCAAACACAACACAAAAAATTTGCGTATGTTTAAAAATTTCGATTCACAATAATTAGTGACGATGGTAACACAGTATTTATCTGATGTTTGTCATCAATTTTTTCTTCTTCTTTTTTTTTCCTTAACAATACACATTTTTTCTGGGTGCATTTAGAAGTGACAAGTGTTTTAAATGTGCTTTTTAATGATATGTTACCGGTTTTATGTATTTGTCAACTTTTTATCACATGAAAAAAAGAATTTAGATTGCATTAAATGCTATCATAAGCTGTTTTGATATTCCATACATTTTTATATATGACGCTTCTTCACATCGGAATTGCTCATATTAATTAAACGTTTTAATGTTACGCTAATTGGTTTTTAATGAACTACTGTTCGATTTGTGAGGCAAGGAGATTTTAGAAGTTATTATTAATATTTTAACCTAAATAATTAGTAATAAAATATTAACGTAATTAGTTCTCATTATTTGCCTGACTAATTCGATTTACCCAAAGATCGTTTAGAAGTTATTAATTTTTTAACATATTTAATTATTATTAACATAACTTACGCAACAATTTGTATAACATAATTAACAAACATAAGAGTTATCGCTCTTTGCCTGACTAATCCGATTCACCGAATGATCGTCAAGTACTTTGATATTATCACTGCGTGATACATTTAAGTGTTCTTTACTAAGAGTTTGCTGTTGGCGTTTGCAAAATATTTCCACAGTTGTTTTTCTAGAACAAATCAAATGTTTGCAGAACACGGATTGCTAAAACCGATACAGTTGCATCCAAAGGCTTCCCATACTTTTAAAACTTACAATAATATTTACTAAGGCTTGTCATATTTACAATATTTACAATAGTGATTACTATGGCTTACCATACTTGCAATACTCGTATATTCTATTTATTAATTTACAAAGCTTTTCGAACATGTTTGCAGTGTATTTTTAGACCCACAGGAGTTGGTTTATGTAATCAATTATGTTGAATTGAAGCCACAATGACAACTTATTGCTCGCACTTTTGCCTATATTTATCACTTGTGTTGTGATCCCTCGTGTGTGTTGGAAAGGAGAGTGTGGGAAGGGAAAGAGGGGGTGTTGAGGTGAGGAGTGAGTGTATGTGTGTGTGTGTTTGTGTGTGTGTAATGTATTTGGGAGTGCCCGTGCATGCGCGTGTAGTGTGACAGTGTGCGTTAGGGAGGAAGGGGTGATAGTGATTCTGTCTGTGCGTGCATGCGTGCGTTCTTCTTTAGTTTGCATACCGCGCTGTAATCATGACGTATTTTATTCGATAGTGACGTAGCATGGTGTATTGTACCGCGCTCTAATCATAACAATCATGTTGGTACACTGTGGACGATTCCATTAAGCGCTGTATTCATGACGTATTATAACGTATCATTAATTGCTTGATTGCTAGCTTGCTTCCTTGCACCTAGAAAGACATGATACTGCTGTGAAAATAGACGACCTGGTTGCGTAACAATAGTGTATCAAATATTCTATTTAATGATCTGTAATGCAGTATAGTAGTAGAGATGGGTGATCAATGCTTTAAGGGTCCTAAGAGCCGGCTAACTGAACCTAACAGCAAAGTAGTAGACCTAATGTGTGTATCGCATTCAACGGTGTGTTTGTAAGTGTGTTTACCAATAAAAGTATAACATACCTTGATTATGTTTGCATGTTTGTGTTGGCAATAAACATACATTGCATACATTAGCATGTGTGTGTGTTTGTGTGTGTGTGTGTGTGTGTGTGTGTGTGTGTGTGTGAGTGCACGTTGCTTATTATCAGTATTGCATAGCTAGGAGTGTTTGCAAACCTGTGTGCTAGTTCCCAGTATTGCATTTCCACAGTGTGTTTGCATGCGTGGCTGCTTGCTAGTACAGTGAGACAAAGAGGACAGTTACTTGGTTTGTTTTACGTTAGTTGGTTTGTAATATCGTTTAACTGTATTCGCTGATGCCAAGTAGTTGATTAAAACAATGGTTTTGTCACAAACATCTGGTTCTATCAGTTGTGTTATTGTTGACTCTCATATTATTGTGAACTCTCTTCTCTCTCTCACTCTCCCTCTCACACACACCACACACACACACACACACACACATTCTCTCTTTCCCTAACTCTCTCCACACACACAAGCACACACAACACAATCACAAGATTATTTTTCTATTACATTGTTTTAATGTCAGTGATGGTAAATAGCAAAGTACACATATAATTATTTCTGCACACAATCTTTTATCAATCATTAATAATACACAACTGTACCCATCTTTTTGCAAACGACTTTGTTATCACTGCTGGTGCTGATGGTAATAATAACGATGATTATAACGATAATGATGACCATCTTTGTAACCTTTTACATACTGCATTGTATGCAATGAACACAGTGAAATAACAATTATCAAACTTCACGAGCTGATGAAACACAATCATGTAGTCAATCAAGACATCCTGTTATTAATAATCATGTTTATAGACAGTATAACACTAGTATTAGATAATAATAATAATAATAATAATAATAATAATAATAATAATAATAATTTAATTTTGTATAATCCTTTGATAATAATAATTTATTTTGCAAAGTGCAATTCCAAACTAAAAAGTCTGCTCAAAGAACTCACGCACACACACAAACTTGCAGAATTAAGAGATCGCCCAATAAAATAAAACATGATTAATTTCAACTGAACAATTAAATATCCGTGTCTATACAAACACGTGTTGTTGTTTTTTGGCAGCAAAATTAAAGATCCACCCCAACACGATTTCATGTATTCGAGACTTCTAACAACCATTTACAACTTTATATTGACAACTGAAGGGAGAGAAGTAGGCTTAGATTATCGCAAGAAAGCTTTCAACATAGTATATTACATCCCTTGTCCAAGTGATTCCCGCGGGCGGCCCTACTTGAAGTTGTCCTATTTCATTCTGTTCTTTACGCATAAAGAACAGACAAAAATAACAAATGAAACATAACCGTAAATAAGATTTGTCCAGCAATAGGGTCTGTTAATATTAAGTACCTTAATAATGATAATTAAGTAGATTTTCGCCAATGCAATAAACCTTTGCAAAATGCTAATGAGAGTTTCGTATACACACAAACACACGCACCCACATACATATATACCAGTAGGCCTAAATTTGTAGTCACTCCAGAAGTACGATTCATACACCATCATAACATTGAATAACAGGACCATTTTACAAAACTTCTTCAGAAAACAGTTGTGTATATATATTTTAAACACATCCTATCCTATCCTATCCTATCCCGTAACTCAAAGGTCGTTGGGGCATCACAGATGATTGTTTAACCAGCGTACTCCATCTTTCTCCATTCTCAGCAACTCTCATGACTTCGTTCTATGTCAAACCAGTCCATTCTCGAATGTTGTCCTCCCACCTCTTTTTCTGTCTTTCTTCTTCTGTTTCCTTGCACCGTGCCTTGCAGGATGGTTTTTGCAAGTCCTGATGCTCTGGTGACATGGCCATACCATCGGAGTTTCCGTTTCTTCACCACTGTGAGCAGGTAATCGTGTTGTCCAATGGCTTGTGTGATTGTCTGTCGGACTTCGTTGGTGATGTGCTGGGTATAGGAAATGCCCAGAAGTCTTCTGTAGCACCTCATCTCCATGCTTTATATTCTTCGTTGTAGATCTGCAGCGAGGGTCCATGTTTCGCAAGCATGTAGGAAGATGGAGATGACAATGGAGCGCAGCATCCTTACCTTGGAATGTAGACTGCGATCATGCCCGTCGGCGTGGAGATATTTATGCGCTTTATAAATTATTAATTAATTCATTCATAGACTGATGGTCGTCTTTCCAAAGGGGTTTTAACCTTGTCAGGGCAGCAGTTGTTTGTGCGATCCTGGAGAGGACTTCCTGTCGAGACCCATTGTCTGATACAATGGTTCCTAAACATTTTAAGCTATGCACTGTGTTGAGGGATTGGCCTTGGACTTTGATGTGCATGTTGATGCCTTTGGTGTTGTTGGTCATCATTTTGGTTTTCTCTGCACTTATTTCCATTCCATAGGCTTTGGAGGTGGTGTCATGCCTCTGTACAATCTGTTCAAGTTCTTGTTCCTCTTCAGCCAATCCATCAAGGTCATCCGCAAACACATGCATACTGTATCTGCATTCATTTGGGGAAAAAAAGCTCTGTGCAAAGCTTACGGTGGCAAAAGTATACGATTGAGAACTTTGGTGCAATACTATTATGAACTAAATGCTAAACCTGAAATAATGTGCTTGAGTTTGTGTGTGAAGTAAAAGCGAAAAAGATTTTACGACATTCTATTCATGCATTCTTCAAGCACCTTTCAATAAAACACAACGCTGGTTAAAATGAAAAAAAAAATTGAAGTTTAGTGAGCAATTGTTGATATTTGAGATGAAATTTGATTTGGTAGGACTATATTATTGTAATATGAAAACATTGTAGAGAACGTGAATTTTCCGGTTCTCAACAATAGTTATATTTTTAGCATGTAATTGTATCAAAATAAATGTGTCTTATGTTATTATTTTCATTGGCCGAAATTGTTGAACCAATGGAATAATGAATAGCTGGCAGGTAAGGGCAATTGGAGTTCACTTGATGTGTGTGCTCCAAGGTGTGAGGTTGTAGAGTAATTGTGCCAGGACAGAAAAAAAAAGATAAAGAAAGAAAAGAAGAAAAGATTGTTGTGAAAAGTGAAGAGGTAGAAAGCACTGAGAACTTATCAGGTTGTGTAGGATCGGTGGACTTTCTCTCTGAAAGTGGATGGTATATTGTGCTGTGAAGATTACAGCTGCCTACGGGAAGCTGGTATTAGCCGCATACACCTGGACACACGCGTTGTCTTGTACAACGGAGAAAGGGCGACTCAGAAAACGTCGGCGGTCAGCCGTACTCCTCATACCTGACCAAGGCACCATTGCTACCTCAGAAAGATAGGGCAGGCGCGCGCCCATCTGCCTGTTTACAACGTTCATCTGCCTGTCTACATCGTCACTGTGTAGCTCGGCTTAGCCTTCGTGGGCACACGCTCCCTTCAGTTATAGAGGCAACACGTTTTTTGTGTTTATTTTGGCTCGGGACAAGTCATTGCCAGCCGTCGATTATCCAAGCTCGAATTTGACATATGAGGTGTCAAAGATTAGTGTAAAAAGATTGGTGTGAAAGATTGCTGTAAAATATTGTTGTTTATTTATATAAAGTATTGAGAGCGTGGAACTTATATTTGTGTTGGTGTTTGCCTGTGTTAGTGAGAATCTGTACATTTGTGGGTGTGGTAGTTGACAGAGACTTTCACGCACACTTTATTTTGATCTAGGAGTCAATTATATTTTGCATTCACTTAACTATTATAAACAGGCACACACGTCCAAATATCCATACGTTACAAACATAACATAATATAATATATAAACAAACATAATTTAAACAATATATAACCATTTGAGGGGTGTCGGATAGCACAGTGGTTGGAGCACTCGCTACTGTGTCGCAAGTTAAGCACCGTCCAGTGCGGTTAGCACTTGGATGGGTGACCGCAAAACGTGAAGCGACAAATAACAACGCCCCCAGTTGACTCAACTGTAAATGAGTACCTACTCTCTTAAGGGTGGGGAAGGTAAAGCAGCGAGGGAGAGAGATGGGCATCACCCTCAATACGCTGGCCCAAGATAAGTGTGATCTCCAACATCACGCTCCAATATGGCCACAAGGCTATGGGACTACCTTTACCTTTACCTATAACCATTTGAAGTCACCAAAATCTAATATACCCAGTTCAAACAGTCATACAAACGTAACGTGACCAGTGCCAACACATCTGTCCAGTCCAAATCAATCTATCACACAGTACAATGAAATTCATTCAGTGAAGTCATTTTTCTTTGCTAGCACACTTCCCAAACAAAAAGCTGCTCAAGGGAACAAAGGAAATATTTCTCCGATTACATTATCATAACTGGTTAAAATAGACACCCCCATTATCACATCAGCCCAGTGTCCGATGCTCATCTCTACACTCAGTGTGTGCACGTCTGTTCTAGAAACTGAACCCACATGTAACTGGTTGGGTTGTATATGATGATCGAACAAATATTTCAATAGCGGCGGTGTCCACAATAGTTGGAGTTCAAGGTGCAAAGGGTGGAATAGTGTACTGAAGGTAAGTTTTTGGGGGCTGTGCTCATCCCTCTTCATATGGAAATAAAACAAAAAATTCTTGTGGCTCTTCATATGGAAATGAAACTTAAAATTCTTGTTGAAAGAGAATAGTGTTCAAATGTCACCAATGGATCTCATAAACAGAACACAACATCCACACACACCGCTCTCAGTAGTGGTTTTTCAAATGGCATCAAATTTGTCACAAACCCATTTTGGAGTCTGCTTCAGGTGATCTGATCCCATTTTGGGGGAGGGAGGGGTGAGGGAGATTCTGCATCCTTAGTAACTTTGCAGATAACCCAGATTCTAATCTTTGCAGTCTTCATCATTTTTGTCATACTTTATCAATAACATGATACTACACGTTGCATCGTGTATAAGTTGGTAATCCACATCCCAATCTTTTTAAGTCTGTATCATTTATATTGTACTTCGTGAATAACTCCAGCACGTTGCGTCATTGATAAGTTGCAGGTAATTCGAATCCGGATCTTTGGAGCCTGCCTCATTGTTGTGAACTTTCTTCATAACTCCAGCACACCTACAGCAAAAACAAATATGTTTGTTTTTACAAGTTACAACACAAATGGCAGGCGCTGTTTGGATTTTTTATTGACGGCGGGAGCGGTGCGGTCTCTGAAGAACACCACGACGGGGTTCTTGTTGAGCTGCAGCTTATCCAGATCCGTATCCTTGAGTCTGCCGAACTTGGTGCCGTCGATGCCTTGGCGATGCATGTGATTAATTAGTCGGTCCTCCAGCTTCAGGTAGCGCAGGAAGGTGGCCATATTGTCTGCTGAAAACGAGGCCAGGTTGCCGTCAGCAGGAATGGTGATTTCCTCTTCTGGTATGGAGGCCGTGATGGTCGACACTGCGGCACACAAATAAAGTTAAGTAAACATGTTTTACTAAATAACGCCCTACAGCGTGCTAGAGTGGCGAGGACTTAAGCGGTATAAAGCCTCATTTAATTAATTTCATGAAGTCATTCAGTGATTCACGCTGTATAATGTCGAGGCTTAGATATTGGGGGAACAAAATGTGGAAGGAAAAAGTAAAATAAGACGCAGTTTTAGTCATGCTTCACTGCCCACTTTATTTATTTGAACTTCTATTTTATGTATTTATTTCTTTATTTTAACATTCTTTTAAATGAGGCGCTTTTTCCAGCTCAAAAGCTGCTCAAGGCGCTTGCCGAAACTGGATTCAACTCAAACCGACCAAGGTGCCCTCTTACTGTTACAGGCGCATCGTTCAACGCCTCATGCAACTGAGCACAATCCTGGCCACTGAGGATGGAAGAGAAGGAACCTAGTGTTTGCTGGGTGTATTTCAGTAACTGGCACTCA
Organism: Oncomelania hupensis; assembly: GCA_036898135.1. Taxonomy (NCBI): domain Eukaryota; kingdom Metazoa; phylum Mollusca; class Gastropoda; order Littorinimorpha; family Pomatiopsidae; genus Oncomelania; species Oncomelania hupensis. The sequence goes on from CM072516.1 coordinate 41,672,369, forward strand.
TCCGTTCCATTGCGTTCCAGAAGAAATTTAATTAATTTTAAATAAATAAGTAAATAAATAAGTATGTAACAATGTAAATAAATAAATAACTGAATAATAAATAAATAATGAATGAATGAAAGTTGAAACTTAGTTTGGTTTCCTGGTTTGGAGATATAGTGTCTATCAGTACTCTTTTTTTTTGTCGAAATAAATGAGTGAGTGAATAAATAAATAAATAATGTGTAAGCTGACTCTGGTTTCTTTATTTGGCGACTTAGTGTCTCGCAATATCCTCTTTTTTTTTTCAAAATAAAAAAAATTAATAAAATAAACAAAGTTTATTAAAACTTACCTTGGTTTCCTGATTTAGCCACTTTGTGTCTAGCTGTTCCTGTACCCCCAGTTGGTTGTCTTGGGGGGACGTCCGGGTGACTATCGCTATCTCCGTTCCTCATGCTGCAACAACCAAACAAACATCTCAGTGCAAATTGAAGAAAGAAAGATGGACATACACAAGGAATAAACCACACTATAACTGACTGAATGATAGCAGCAGAAAGAGATTCACCCTCACCATCATCACGGTCGTCGTCATCAACCATCACCACGATAGAGGACACAATTGATTTCTTCCTCGTCACTTTAGCTACCTTGACGTTCATCGCTTGATCACCATCACCCACCCAACCTCACACCCGTTCCTCATCATACCCCCTTTCCCCACTTCCTCCCCACCCCCCTCCTTTACATGTATCCCTTTTATTCCTTTTAATATTTATAATAATTAAATAAGATTACATTGTGCTTTCTTACCCCACTCTCTCTCACTCATACACACACACATACACACACACACTGAACATGTTTGGTTATCAGTTGGGTGGCGCCCCAACATTTAAGCCTTGCTGGTTTGCTTCTTGGTAAGGTTAAACTTTAAATCCCTTTACATTTATCACTGTATCATTTGCATAACAGGATTACCGGGTGGTTTGTTCGACAACGGCTTATCAGCTGGGAGGAATCTTAGTTGCCGTGAGTCCCAGACCTTTTTTTTTAACCGCTCTAGATAGCACGGTCATGAAAGAGTTTATTCATCCACATTATTGAGTCACCATAGCCAAAATGTAGACGCAATAGCCATTTTTTCTTTTTTTTCTTTTTTTAATAAATAAAACAAGGCAGAAGCGCCTAACATTCATATCTTAGTGGTCGGTTTGAGTAACCATTGTTCATCATCTTTTCATGTAACAACAATGCAGTTTCCTAAATAAGCTAAATGTTTTTTGGTGGTTTTTTTATCCTTTATACTCTGGCTCTTTAAAGCTTAAACCAATAACTCCAAGCTCCGTTGTTTTTTGGTTAATGCGCCTGTGCGAGGCCATTCCGCTTCTGAACGAGGTCAGACAAGCAAAAACCTCATTTGAAATGCAAATACTGTTAGAATACAAGTACGCCTACTCCTAACCACAACCATTCGTTCATGTTGGGGTGAGGAAGTTGTAACTGAATTTACTGGTTATCACCTGTCTCCCAATAGTATTTGTGTCCTTTTTTTCTCCAGTGTCCTCTGACTGTTGGTTAGTTCCTTGCTACCTTGTTAGGCAAAAGGTGTTTGTTATGATGGTGCGATGGTATGTGAGGATGTTGAATTGTATGCCTCTGGTGTATGCGCGCACGTGTGTGTGTGTGTGTGCGTGCGTGTGTGTGTGTGTGTGTGTGTGTGCGTGCGTGTGGGCATGTAGAAACGACGTTCTGATGACACACACGTGAAACTCCACACGGTTTCTTCTGACTTTTTTGGAAGGCCGTACTATTTTGACGTCAAAATAGTTCTCCGTTGAGTTAGAGCTGTTTTAGGATTAGGGTTAGATTAAGGGTTAGGGTTAGGGTTAGGGATAGCTTCAAAAATTGGAAAATGTCAAAATAAAGTAAAGAAATGGAAAGTGTGTCAAAATAATCCCTGTTTTTTTCACAACAGTCATCAGAACGTCGTTTTTACAAAAAATGGGTGTGCGGGTGGGTGTGTGTGTGTGTACCAACTTCGAAGAAAATTCCTTATGCAAAGTTTACTTTTGTTCACTTTTGGTGGAAAAATTTTGTATTCTTTTTTCTTTGTTTTAATTATGCACACCACGTTTACGTCGTAACATCACAACTTTAGTTTTTGAAGTATAGTGATACCTCTTTACAGTAATGTAATGGTTTCTAAAGGAGGAAACTACACAGTGTGAAATGTTATACTTACAGCTTATTTGATCGTGTTAATGTCCAAAAGTATTACTTAGTCACACCAAGTTAACTAGAAAACAAAATAAAACACACCTCAAAATCCAGCTGTCCTACCGACCGAGCTAAATGACAATTTTCAAGTCACACCATTATCACACCTCCACAATAAATGAAAAACGCGGTTTAACGTCCTGCTGCAGAGATTGATTTCAATCAAAACCTACAGGCTACACAAACCACACCTACACTGAGTCAACTACTCCAAAAATGTATGCACAATTCGAATTTGTAAATAATATCCGCATAACGTTTTGAAGGCATACAAAAGTATTGATATATCAAACCAAACCAAAAAAAACACCCAACACCGCTCACACTAAGTTTGTTTAAAAGTCACCGTCAATAATACGTATATTTTAAGCATCACATTTTGAAGGAACGTTAAACCACCCACCCATTGGTAGACGGGGATACCCATTCCAGAGAAGAAGGGAGTGGGGGCTAGATCAACACTGAACCACATGAGCAATCAGACTGCTAAGGCTACGTTCATGCTAAGCCCGGCAAGTTGCCGTCAGCCAGTTGCCGTCACCAGTGTTCACGGTAGAGCCCGAAGTTGCTGTCCGGCGAATTGCTGCCACACTTTACTTTGTATACAAAGATGGCGCTTTGACCAGCCAGCCGGTTTTTTTGTGACATGCGACAAAGCATTTTGCTGGCTGACGGCAACTGGCTGCAGCATGAACGTGCATCGCCGGTTTTCATGGTGGGAAAGAAGAAAAGGGCATTACCACAGATTCCAACCAGTGGCCGGCGGCAGCCGACGTCAAATTGCCGGGTTTAGCATGAACGTACCCTAAGACTGACATAAAAAATAGACACTCGTTATCTTGCTCACCACGGTATTGGGACATGGGTCATCGATATGCCAGACGAACTCTATCATTGAGCTACTGCGGTGGGACACAACGAAACATATTAGTTTTTATATACAAGAACACCAACACTATTCGTAAAATGTTTCTTTAAAAGTCACAGTTAATAAAAATGCAATTATTTTTTTTATAAATAGGTCGCCTACTTTAAACTATGCCAGGAATACTTCCTCCGCTCGACGCGACATTACCGAAGAAGGGGAAAAAAATCAAACTTAAACAGCAAATATTCACACAAACCTTCCCTCAACCCCCAAAATGAGTAGCTAATAGTAGATACGACGGCATAGACCAGTCAGACTACGCAAGCTACGAGTTTTGGCTATTACGTGGTTGTATGACAAGTATGCGTAAAATAAACAAACAAAAAACCAAAACAACAACAAAAAATTTTTTTAATGGGCGTGGTTGTACAAAACTTGCATTACGCTTTTATACATTGTATGGGTGACAACTACTACACTTCGGTGGTATTATAACTAATAAACATGTGTGACTGAATTACCTGGACACGCCTTACTCGTTGATAGTGGTATTATACAAAGGTATGTTTAGTACAACTCCACTACAAAGGCGTTGTGTGGGGGCCTGGCTATAATTAATAGACCTAGAACTCTCGCAGCGCAGCTGGGACTTGCCCGAGTACCTGTCACTCATGGAGAGTGAGGCCCAAAGTGCAACTCGAGTCTCAGCTAGTCTCAGCTGCGCTCAGTGGCCTCCACACGCCGACACACATCGCTTCGCTACAGCAACTAGGATGAACAGACTCCCTGGCATACCACACCAACAAACACAACTACCTGGCCAATGCATGCATACACATTGGGCCTACCTGTACTAGAAGAAGAAGAAGAAGAAGAAGAAGAAGAAGAAGAAGAAGAAGAAGAAGAAGAAGTAAAACAACAACAACAACAACAACAACAAGGATAAAAAAAGACCACGTGTACTTCTACAAACGACTTCCAATTAAAACCACTGATAGCAGAAGACGGAGACAGACATTTCATATCATTACAAAGCTCTGGTAGTATCTCATTTAATAGGGATTATTGTCACAGGTTTCACTCCAGTCCTTTTTCATTAGGAAAGACAAATTACTTCATGGCTCTCGCACCAACTTCTCGTCTCCCAATAAAACGCATTATACACAAATATATGAATAAACCCTCCAGAGCCCTTGGAATAGAAATAAGTGCAGAGAAGACCAAAATAATGACCAACAACACCAATGGCATCATCAAAGACAAGTTCAAGGCCAATCCCTCAAACAATACATAACTTCAAATATCAAGGAGTCATTGTATCAGACAATTGGTCCCGCACATGAAGTCCTCTCCAGGATCGCACAAACAACTGCTGCCCTGACAAGGTTGAAGCCCATTTGGAAAGACAGGACCATCAGTCTACACTCCACGGTAAGGCTCCCTTTTTTATCTCCATCTTCCTATACACTTGTGAAACGTGGACCCTCACTGTAGATATACAACGAAGAATATAAAGCATTGAGATGAGGTGCTACAGACGACTTCTGGGCATTTCATATATCCAGCACATCACCAACGACGAAGTCCGACAGACCATCACACAAGCCATTGGACAACACGATGACATGCTCACGTGGGTGAAGGAACAGTAACTCCGATGGTATGGCCATGTCACCAGAGCATCAGATCTTGCAAAGATCATCCTGCAAGGCACAGTGTAAGTAGGCAGAAGAAGAGGGAGACCGAAAAAGAGGTGGGAGGACAACATTCGAGAATGGACCGGCTTGACACTGAGCGAAGCTATGAGGGTTTTTGAGGACAGAAAAAGGTGGAGTACGCTGGTTAAACTATCATCTGTGGTGCCCCAACGACTTTCGAGGAAAGGGATAGGATAGAATAGGATATGAATAAACACACATTAATAATAACAATAAAAAATTATATTTTCATAATAATAATAATAATAATAATAATAATAATAATAATAATAATAATAATAATAATAATAATAATAATAATAATAATAAGAATAATAATAATAAGAATAATAAGAATAATAATGCAATTTATATAGCGCACATACCTCAATGTACATGGCGATTCAAATAACATTATTAAGGGTGATTGAAAAGTAACTGCATATTAAAACTTGCTTGTAACTTTTGGAAATATAAATTCCTATAAACCAGATACCAGCAATTAATGTTTACTACTGTAAAGGATCACAATACAAATTGTTTCATGCAAATGCAGTACTGTTTACACAGGTTATAAACAATGTTCAATATTGAATTACTTTTCAACCACCCTGTACACACAAAATAAATAAAAGACATTCGATTCAGAGCCTAACTGTTATACTTTGTTGGACTAAATACAGGTACAGCGGACCTGTGGTTCTAACAAATTAAAATACATATTTCATGCCTACAGGCTAAATTCATATGTCATGCCTACACGCTAAATTCATATTTCATGCCTACACGCTAAATTCATATTTCATGTCTACACGCTAAATTCATATTTCATGCCTACACGCTTAATTCATATTTCATGTCTACACGCTAAATTCATATTTCATGCCTACACGCTAAATTCATATTTCATGCCTACACGCTAGGACAGTCCCTCCCTTTTTTCCTTCCCGATATCCGCAATTCATCGTGTGGGCAAAATAACAACTTGTTGGGTGCATGCTTAACAATAGGCACACGCCGACTTAATTTGGTTTTTTTCTTTTGCCCAGCAGGGGTGTAAGGGAAGGGAGGGAGAGTATGGGATGTGGAATAGCTCAGGTCTTTGAGCTCCGAGCTTTGACTGGTGCATGTTGAGTAAGACATACGAATAAGTAGGGGAAGAAGACGGGAATGAGTGGGAGGAGTGGAGGGATGGAGAGAGAGAGAAAGAGAGAGAGAGAGAGAGAGAGAGAGAGAGAGAGAGAGAGAGAGAGATAAAGACAGTCGAGGAAGGGGTCCGTTTTAGTATACAAACCACGAAATAGCTTATAGTTATGCCCTACTCCGACTTGGTCTGGGTGACGCTGCATTGCGGATGAATTTCAACTCTTTAGTGATAAACATTTCTCCCCTCCCCCCTTTCCTCCCCCCATCTCTCCCCTTTTCCTTCCCCGCACTTCCCACCCAATCCCGTAGTGTTTTCAAGCCACGGCACGAACAACCACCGGGAAGTGTTCAGAGGCCCCCACCCCCAGGTTCACAAACATTAAAATGATAACACCTTTTTCTTCCTAAAATATGTAAATAACATGCGTGAAAGATGGGAGAGAGAGAGAGAGGAGATGATGATGATGATGATGATGATGATGATGATGATGATGATGATGATGATGATGATGATGATGATGATGATGATGATCATGATCATGATCAATACAATACAATACAAGGTTATTGCTTTAGGTCCAGCGGACTCTTCCGAGCCAAATCAGGACCAAATGATGATCATGATCATGATTACAATAATGATCATGATGATGAAGAAGGCGTTGGAAGAGGAAGAGCAGGAGAAGTTCATGCGCGTCAAAGCAGTGGGAGATGTTCTATTTGCATAGTTCATCCACTCAACGGTAAAGAGGGGCAGAAGAGCAGGAGCGGATATATTCTATTCGTGTAAGTAGGCCTACACCTGCATGCATAAATCACAATAGGCATATTTACTTTTCTTTACTTTGATGGCTGTTATTATTAAATCAGCCCTAAAAGAAAATGTGGAGGTAATTAAAACATGACAGACGAAGAATGAAATGGATCCAAATCTTCGTTCATATTCGAACACAAGACCAGCAAGCAACAAGACCAGCATGCTAGACTTGTCTCATATGATACGCCAAATTGTTTATAAGCTAACGGTATTAAGATATAGTCCGGCTGTTTGCCAAATGGCAGAAATAATACCAAAAATAAAATTAATACACTCTAAAATGTTTTATGCTTGGAATTGTGTGTGGTTTTGTTAATAAGAGGACAAAGTTCCTAAATAGTCACACCCATCTCTACCATCCTTCCTCACTCTTCTCTACCTCCCTTTCTCTCTCTCCTAATTGTCATTACAGCAGGACACTTAGTTTCACATTGTGCAGCTGAAATAAATACACAGAAAGATTTATTTCCATTGAAGATCAATCATTAAAATTATTTTGATAGGATGTTTGCCTCCCTAATGACCTGTCTTAATTGGAACCTCCACGAACCTTCCAATTAAGACAGGCCATTACATATGTATAACAATAACAGCATCCAACGCTGATTGGTTGTATTGTCGGATAAACAATTGGTCAAAACGGAAGTTTCGTATGTCCCGAATGAACTAAAGATTGAAACAACGCACTACCTTCTACTTGCTCTCGTAACCGTACTGATAGCCATCACATTGCAAATAGAACCTCTCTGAAACAAAGATACCTAGACCACAAGCTTGTACAAGTAAAAATGATATTAAAATACATTTCGAAACCTTCTATCTTGTGAAGAAGTGTGCCTGAATAGTTCGATATATGAAGTTCTCTTTCGGAATATAGAATGTGTATTGTGGATTGTGTTACTATACTACGCGATTCCTTTGGATTGCTAGATTATTAGTGGAAATGCTGGATATTTAATGGTGAAATAGGAACAATCCTGGACAAGTAAAGGATATATTACTTGTACAACTTATATAAAAAATATAAAATCTGTCTATGTACTATTCATCCATGAATGTATACACCCACCCTCTCCCTATCTCTCTCTCTCTCATTTCATAAACCCCTGTTTTCATAGTGAAGGTATGGTACGTGGTGTTATTAACCTTTTGTGGTCGTCAGCTAATTCAGGTACTGAAAGCAACCAGAGACGTTTTACTTTTAGCTTTAGTGTTTTATAGTGCCCAAAAAAAAATCATCAACACAAACAGTTTGGCCGTTTTTGAGATATTTAGCACAACGTGTTTAGCAGCAAAATGACTCCAATGACCTTGACCTTTGCAGTAGAGCAAATATGATGACACCGGTGGCTAGCCACTAACCTAGGTAATGTTTTGACTACGTTTGGTCAAAATCCCTTAATGGTTCTTGAGTTACGGCTTCCGACGGACAGGCGGCCATTTGGCTCGTTGTGATTCTCCAGACTATTTCAAAGTATTTCCAGAAAAGTCTAAATATACAAAAAAAACATCAACTGAACTGAGTGTAAAGGGGAGACTGGACGATGGATAATTTTTAAGAGTATTATTCGTCGCGCAACTGAGTAGCCGAAAATGTATGTTTAATATTCAATATTGTCCACTGAACACTTAAAAGGGCACTTTATACCAGGTTGACAATTGTCGGTCCTTATCTCCATACGGGGTCCTTATCTCCTATACGGGGTCCTCGTAACTGTGGTTTGCTATTCTAAAAGCCACACCCTGATCCATCCTACTTTATCGCGACACGCGCACTGTTGTCTCCTGATAATGTAGGCTACCCGGGGTAGATACACAGACATATGTATTTTTTATATAAAGGAGGACAGAGAAAGAGTACGCTGGTTAAAGGATCATGTGTGATGCCCCAACGACCTTCGAGTTAGGATAGGATAGAATAAAGGAGAAGATAAAGAAGTTTTAATCCAGTCTATGACATAAAGAAAACAAGTTCCTCTCTCTCTCTCTCTCTCTCTCTCTCTCTCCCTCCCTCCCTCCCTCTCTCTCTCTCTCTCTCTCTTTCTCTCTCTCAGAATTATCTATCTGTATACCAGTGTTGTGATTTTTTTAAAATACACAGTACGAGTCCACGACAATAAAGAAGCACACCACTACACCACTCCCATTCACTTTCCCACCAAAATATATCTGGTTATCCGCCCCTTCTGCTGCACAACGGAGCAGATCAGCTCAATGGTACAATGCTCATCTGCAATGCCGTAGGACCCGCTTTCGCAACTCCAAATTAATGGCAGGTTTTGGGTTTTTTTTGCTATTGTTTTTCCTTTCACATGAATCGTCTTTCTGTAATGACTCTATAATCTATGGTTCACTCCCTCCCCACACCTTCCCCCTCGCACCCCACTCCTTGTCTAGATCTTGCGGTCTAATGCCACCGGCACCCGACTTTCAAAATTCATATTAAAGACGCGCCTCAACGTGTTCTCGATGAGAAATTAAAAATTCAAATTTTCCATGACCCTTGCCATTCCTATTCTGATATTGTTCTTATATAGTGCATTTGCAGCTGAAGAGATGCTCAAGGCGCTGGTAGATACAGGATTTAACTTCATGGAGGAACTTAACGTCCCATTAGGCGTGTGTACAGTATTGCATCGCGGCAAACTAAATTAACGCAAGAAACTTGCAAACGCAGTAAATACATTAACCAACTTTCGGTGAACTGAACATTGTACAACTCTATTCAAGGATGATTTTTAATAACTGTGCAGGTAAATCTCAACCTGATCAGACACAAAGCTAACGTTTTTCGCATTCTAACCAATCATTGGGAACATGTGGAAAATAATACTATACGGCTATGAAGAATGACGACAACTTGTTGACAACATACACCAAGTGATTCAGCATAGAAAAACCACAATCCTACCCCGCTTGAGTGCGGATGAATAGCAATTTAATATGGAAGCCATTTTGTTCACCAAACGACATTTGTAAAGGTTAAGAGCAGTCTGCGTTTGCTATTTTATTTGTTAGATGTCAGGACGTTTAAATTTTAAGTGTGTTTCAAGTGTTGTCTGCTTTTTCTATTTTTAATGTGTGTAGGACATTTAAAATAGTCGCAAATCAGAATGAATCGGTTTGTTGGTTTGACGGTCTGTTTGTGGGTTAGGTATGTTTTAATGTAAGTTTATAGTTTGGCGATATATTAAGAGCTGTCTCCTTTTACTCCTATTAATATTAGCACGATAATATAGATAGGTATGTTTTAGATTCATAATATTATACTATTGCAAATCTGTGCGTAATAACTAATATGATGAATAGTACAGAATTTAAAATTGCCTGGTTGGGTTAATGGGATGTTATTTTTGAATTTATCTTATTTTGTTTTAGTGGGGTGGAGGTAATGGTTCCCTTCTGGTGTGGTTGTGGGTGGGGACGTGGGTTTGGGGTTGGGTCGGGTCATGGGATCAGACCAAAGAACTCAGTAGGCGTGTGGGTTATTGCGTGAGGCGTGCTTAAATATTGCACGTACAGTGCTTATCATCATTTTACAATATCGATTATTCCCTGTATGCTTTGGAGAGAGAGGGAGCGAGATGAGAGAGAGAGAGAGAGGAGAGAGAGAGAGAGAGGAGAGAGAGAGAGAGGGGGAGCGAGAGGAGAGAGAGGGAGAGAAAGAGAGGGAGAGAGAGAGAGAGAGAGAGAGAGAGAGAGAGAGAGAGAGAGAGAGAGAGAGAGAGAGAGAGAGAGAGAGAGCTACTACCCCAGGCTTTTGCCATTTCGTTTAACTGTGTCACAACTTGTTCGTTTTCTCGCTCCCTGGCTTTTGGGGGGAATAAACTATGAACACAGCTAATTAAAGTCGATTTGATTTTATCCACAGACGGAGAGGTCATAGATCTGTCCCCTGCCCTTTGACCTCTAATCATTTATAGCGGCTTGTGGGTAGACTGAAATCGATCTCTAGTGTTTCTGTCCCTCTGTCTCTCTCTCTGTCTCTCCCTCTGTCTCTCTCTGTCTGTCTCTCTCTGTCTCTGTCTCTGTCTCTCTCTCTCTCTCTCTCTCTCTCTCTCTCTCTCTCTCTCTCTCTCTCTCTCTCTCTCTCTCTCTCGGGCATGAAAGTGGTGGAAGACCAAAAAAGAGGAAAACATTTTTTGGGGTCTTAGTTAGCTTTGTAAGGAAAAACAGATTGCACATTCGGAAAAAAAGCACGCCGCTTGGCTTAATTACGTAAAACCATACGTAGAACACGATTCCGAGGGGAAGCAGCCCCTCTCTCTCATGAGAAGAAAGATTCGAACCCTCAAAGTTGCGAAAAACAAATCATGACTTTCCCCGCCCGCCATTGGTAAAACAATAGAAATACTCTTCAGCTTTGAAGTCAGAAAAATTGTTACTCAGCTTGTTTTCATCACTTTCACTGGCAATGGATTCCGCACGAAAAACGGTAAGAACTCATTTATAACTTTAGGCTGTATGTTTTGAAGATAGCACTGTTTTTAAAAAAACACAAAAAACTTTGACATGATTTATAGCATGAAAAATTGCGTCACTTTCTAACAAATGCTTTGAAAGCCACGAACTGGTGCGAGCCGCACGAACGTCGTCTGCTAGTTGCCGTTCTATTATTACCGCAATTCGTTTCCTAAAAATATGTGAGATAAGAAATTTAATGAGCACAAATACAGAGCGTTAATAAATTTGATAGAAATTGCACTGTAATAAATTATTTAGAACGTTGAATACAAAATATTAGATAGATAATATTACGGCATGTCGCTCGGTAAAAAAAACTATGACAGGCCAAAAGTGTCATAAGACGTAAGGCATTCTTTTCGCGATTTTGTTAACTTTGCGTGTTGATGCACTTTTTTTGCTATAAGGCCGCAAAATACTTACCCTAGTATGACACAAAACAGTACTTTTTGTCTTCCTTGGTGCACTAATTTACATTTACACGCAATAATGCATCTCCTGTGTCCCAAGATACATGTTGTTGTTCAATAATAATAATAATAATAATAATAATAATAATAATAATAATAATAATAACAATAATAATAATGACGATGATGATGATGATGATGATGATGATGATGATGATGATGATGATGATGATGATGATAAAAATAAAAACAGCTATAGGTTACTACAGAATATTACAAATTAGGCCTCTCAATTTCCTACAACAGATTATTGAACTTGTCAACTGACATTGCAAACACTGTTTGCTCTAAGTTTCAAACAGAAGGTGTTGTTGTCCCTCATGGAACACAACATGGCGCTTTCACGATTGCAATGGCAGACAACATTGATCATCATCAATCAGAGCAAAGGAGTCATTTCACGGCACTAGCATATCGATGGTGCAAAGCAAAGAGGAACCTGCCTTAGAACAACCGCTTGTTATTGCTCAGGATGTTGCAGGCCAGAAAACCGTACAGCCTCTACCACTCAACTACACGCTGGTTTTGCCCGTTGAAAGAAAGAAAGAAATGCATATTCCTGAGACGGTAGGACCATGCAAAGTCGAGGCCAGTGAAGAAATACCATGTTCACAGTATGAATGGTATTTCTTCACTGGCCTCGACTTTGCATGGTCCTACCGTCTCAGAAATTTGTCGTTCGCATTTCTTTCTTTCTTTCAACGGGCAAAACCAGCGTGTAGTTGAGTGGTAGAGGCTGTACGGTTTTCTGGCCTGCAACATCCTGAGCAATAACAAGCTGTTGTCCAAGACACGGAAAACCCCACCGTGTCATGGGGTGCGTTTCATGCATCAAAAGAGGCCAAGAGGGAGCATGAACCAACAGCACATGTATCACTGCTGCCATTGCTGACTGATAATGCCCACTCCTTAGCCATGATAAAGCATGTGATGAAAATCATCATCGAAGGAATAAACCACATAAATCCAGGGCAGATACCGATTCTTGCTATGGATCAACCCTTGTATGCGCTTGCAAAAGAAATAAATGGTGTTGGCCTGAGCAATTTGGAGAAGACCGCTGTGTGGTGATGTTTGGTGCTCTGCACATTGAAATGGGTGCATTAAGAGTTTTGGGAGACTGGCTTGACAGAAGTGGATGTACAAACATGTTGGAATCAGCAGAGGTGTTCACAGCAGGTATTGCTCAATCCATGCTAAAAGTGTCCCATGTAACGCGAACCCGACTGGCACATCAAGTAACAGCTGCTGCTCTTTTCATTCTGCAACAAAGAGCGTTTGATAACAGAGAAGAGAAAGCCGTAACCTTTGAAGACTGGAGCGAAGTTCAAAAGTTGAAGCAACCAATGTTTGCGTATTGGAACAGCGTACTCAAGCTGGAACTCATTGTTTTGGATCTTGTATATTCATTAAGATCAGCTAACTTTGATGGGTTTGTTCAAGCGTTGACAAACCTCACTCCATGGTTCTTTGCTCTTGATCATACTCATTATGCAAGGTGGATTTCCGTGCATCTTCGCGATTTGTGCCAAGTCACAAGAACACTTCCTGCAGTTCACCAAAGTTTCTGTCGGGGAGCATTTGTCGTTCGCAAAACTCAACGTCCTTTCTCGGCCATTGCCCTTGATCAAGCTCATGAGCAGTGCAACGCTATGGTCAAAGGGGACGGAGGGGCAGTGGGACTTACAACCAATCCAGGAGCTCTGAGGCGATGGATGACAGCTGGACCAGAAGTAGCTCATCTTGTCACAGAGTTTGAACGACAAGTATTCGTGAAGACTGTCTCAACTGATCACCACGAGCAAGTACCTGCAGTTCAAAAGGCTTTCAAGAAGGACGTTGTTTCTCTTGTTGCAACTTTCGAAAAGAATGGCAACCCATTCAAGGATGATAGTAAAAGTCTGTTTGCCTTGGATACAAAAATTGTGGCAGACCCAACAGCCGTTACCAGTGTACAAGCAACCTTCACCACAAGCCTTCGTCAGTATGAGGAGTTTGTTCAGGAGAGACTTGTACAGAGGTCAAGACCTGTGTCCGACACGATTCGCCAAAACAAGATAAGAGTTTTTGTGCAAAAGAAAAAAGCAAAACAGTCTGCAATGTCTGTCCTGCGAAATGACTGTTCACTGTTTTCCAGGATGTTCATCGCTTGTCAGACACGCAAAGGGGACCTTCCCGAATTCTTTAAGCATGAAAACCAGCCAACACCACCGTCTCTCTGCAAACTTGATGAAATGAGAACGGGTAATAAGGCTGACTTGCTAAAGTGCCTTGAAAGCATCAGCAACCTTCCTGACGACACGGACACCTTTCTGGAGGATTTTGGTGACACTGATGAACAATCAGATGCAATGGATGCTCTTCAAGATGACGCTTCTGACGTCTTGACAAACATTGAAAACATTGAACTGCTTCCGTGTGAAAGTAAAACTCTTGAAAAATTGGCAGACGTCCTTCCTGATGCGCCAACCAGCAGTGGCATTGAGAATGAAGGCTCAGCTAAGATCCTTGATGGGGCATTTGTGGTGCAACTGCTTAATCCCAAATCGTCCAGGACATTTCAGGAATTTGTGGACCTTGTGTTCATGCCCTACATAATGCATGAGCTCGAGAACGTCAGTAGGCTTGACATAGTCTGGGATGTATATAAGACAAACAGTCTCAAAGCTGCCACAAGACAAAAGAGAGGCCATGGGCAGCGCAGAAAGGTGACTCCATCAACACCACTGCTATAAAACTGAAGAACATTCCTGCACAATGACCTTAACAAGGAGGACATGTTTGATTTTCTTGCGGGGGTGATAGAGAACACAGTTGTTCCAGACAAAATTTTGATTTCCACCCGTGGCGAGAAAGCTGTTTGTTCATCTTCCTATGTTGACTTGAACGGAGTTGATGGATGCAATCACGAAGAAGCAGACACCCGCATCTTTGTTCATGCCACTGACTGCGTTCACCATGGTCACAGAAAAGTTACCATACGAACTGATGATACGGATGTCGTTGTTTTGGCCATTGCAAACGTTCAGAAGTTGAAAGCTGAAGAACAAAGGGTGGCATTTGGATCTGGGAAACACTTTCGTCAAATTGCAGTAAACAACATTGCTGCCAGAGTACCAAAAGACAAGGTGGCAACTCTTCCGCTCTTCCACGCCCTCACAGGTTCGGACACAACGTCCTTCTTCTGCAACAAAGGAAAACTAACAGCCTGCTCTACATGGACAGCATATCCTGATGTCACGCCAGCCCTTCTTTGTCTTGGAAGTGGTGATGAAAGGATGAAACTGACTGAAGAAACGTTTCTTAAGATTGAGCGCTTTGTTGTATTAATGTACGACAAAAACAGCAACTTGGAGAATGTCAACGCAGCTCGCGAAAAGCTCTTTGCACAGCAAGGCAAGCTTGTAGAACATATCCCTCCAGAGCTGCATACCAAGGAGATTTTGTTTGGGGGCAGTGTCTCCTCAAATCACCCACACTACCCTCACCTTCAGAATGGGGTTGGACACGCATGAACGAACAAAGTCCCTGGCAACCTAAGTGGACAACTCTTCCTCAAGCTGAAGAATCCTGCTATGAACTGATCCACTGTGGCTGCACAAAGGGCTGCAGAAACAGATGTCGCTGTGCCATTGCTCGTCTACAATGCACGTGTCTCTGCAAAGTGTGGAGGAGACTGCGAATCTAGCTAAGTAGGCTACAAGGTATTCACATGTTTATTATTACAGGACAAAGTATCTCTACATCGAATTGGATGTGTGTGGTCGTATGGGCATAGCCGTTTCTGTCTTATTGAAGAGATAGGCCTAGTTGACCCATTTTTGTTTCTTGACCTAGTTGAGTGTTTACCTATTTACGTGACCTAGTTAATTTTAGCGAACTTCATTTCATAAATTCTGCAGATAAGTTGACTTTCAACAGTTGTTTATAATAAAATTAATACATTTGTGAAGGATAATTTTAGTCCTGGCCTGAATAACAATTAAACAGTCGTTGACCTACTTTTCAGACCATGCCACGCCCACCTAGTACAACTGAAGTGCTGCTTCCCCTCAGATTCATATTCCACATGGTCTTACGCATTATTTGAGCCATGGTGCATGCTTTTTTCCAAAAGTGCAATCTACTGGCATAATGCTGGTCTTAGCAAGCGTAGTATCTGGAGAACTGAAGTTATAGACGCCGGCGCGCGAACATACAATCAAATACATAGCTAAGTCACTTTAAACCTGCTATAAATGCATCATTAATAATAAACTAATTCATTCCTCCTTGCACCGTGCCTTGCAGGATGGTCTTTGCAAGGCCTGATTCTCTGGTGACGTGGCCATACTATCGGAGTTTCTGTTTCTTCACCACTGTGAGCATGTCATCGTGTTGTCCAATGGCTTGTGTGATGGTCTGTCGGACTTCGGCGCTGGTGATGTGCTGGGTATAGGAAATGCCCAGAAGTCTTCTGTATCACCTCATCCCATGCTTTGTATTCTTCGTTGTAGATCTGCTGTGATGATCCATGTTTCGCAAGCGTATAGAAAGATGGAGATGACAAGGGATCGCAGTAGCGTTACCTTGGAATGTAGACTTATGTTCCTGTCTTTCCAAATGGGCTTCAACCTTGTCAGGGCAGCAGTGGTTTGTGCGATCCTGGAGAGGACTTCATGTCGGGACCCACTGTCTGATACAATGGCTCCTAAATATTTGAAGCTATGCACTGTGTTGAAGGATTGACCTTGGATTTTGATGTCCATGTTGATGCCATTGGTGTTGTTGGTCATCAATTTGGTCTTCTCTGCACTTATTTTCATTCTCTGTAGGCGATGGCAAGCCTCTATACCAGCTGTTCAAGTTCTTGTTCCTCTCCAGCCAATCCACCAATGTCATCCGCAAAACACACACACACATACACACACGAACACAACTGAAAATATTACTTGAAAAAAACACACTAATAAAACCCCCGTTATTCTAAATATTCAATAAGGTATTAACGTAGCGGTCGACCTATTTCTGCAACTAATAACATTACCAGCACTACGACGACAACAAAAGTGGACCAAAAGGTAAAGGTTGAAATCCTTTCTCTGCCCCTCCTCAGATTCCAAAGGAGAGTTGTTGGAGATATTAACGACACCCCACTGTCCCTGACAATGCTAGCGTGATCCCTGAAAAGACCTGCCCCTGTTTTGTTGTAATTTCCCTAATGAAGCAGAAAAGCGGAGTCCGATTCACGTCAGATCTGGTTCACAGATTAACCCAAGGAGCAAATAAGACGGAGGAGGGAGGGGAGAGGGTGGAAACAATAGGAAGGGTTCAAGAGAAAATACAAATACTAAAACGACTTGGTAACATGTTCGTCCTGCCTATATATATATATATATATATATATATATATATATATATATATATATATATATATAGAGAGAGAGAGAGAGAGAGAGAGAGAGAGAGAGAGAGAGAGAGAGAGAGAGAGAGAGAGAGAGAGAGAGAGAGAGAGAGAGAGAGAGAGAGAGATAGATAGATAGATAGATAGATAGATAGATAGATACACACACACGCACGCACATTAACAGCGGATTTAACGAATCTCTAAACTTGCCAACCCAGGTTTGTTGATGCGTCACACATATTATAGCTGAACCACTCCAAACTCACTCACTCACTCTTTCTCTCTCTCTCTCTCCTTCTCTCTCTCTCTCTCTCTCTCTCTCTCTCTTACTTCTTCCTTCCACCCTCCCCCCCCTCTCTCCCATACACCACCATCGCATGTGACAATTTAAACGGGTGATGTAAACCTAATACCTATTCTGCTGTCCAAATAGACAGTTTGGGAGTGGAAATGGCAAAAACCCACCCGGGCATTCAGATTCAGAAGCATTAAAGAATATGAAATAAACTTGCGAAGGCATACAATGTTAGCACGTCTATGCACTCCCAAAATGTAGATACTCAAGAATCACTCTACAGATATTTTTTAAACATCAAAGAACAATTGCTAATATGTCTTTAAATCAACAAAATGACAGAAGGAGAACGAGAAATATAGAAAATAGTTTATTGCAAAGAAACGTTGACTCACAAGGGAGATTTTTGGGACTTCTTAAGATTAAACATTAAACCTTTTATACCATTTTGAAAACAGAATATATAGAAACTGATTCATCCTATATTGTCGCGACCCGCTCCTTGTTTTATGTTTTACTCCCTAGTCCCCTACAAGTTTGAACTATTAAGATCTTTAAAAACTGAGTCTGAGGTATTTTCATACGTTCACACTAGATAGCATGACAATAGAAGAGTTTTTTTTAAGTACATTATTAAGATGAAAGCTCTCAAATAGGCGTGCACGCAGCTTAAAAAGACATTCCGAAAATGAGATATATGAATAGATAAGCAAATGTGACCTGTCATGACAAAACCAGTATGAAATCCCATGACATGTCACAAATAGTCATCTCTTTAGCCTGAATTAGACATTTTATACGTTTTTGCCTAATTTTGATTTCCAGCTCAGACACACTTTAATAGAAGCTTGACCCTGGACAATGCGGTAAAACAAATAAAAGAAACTCAGAAACACGTCACGTCATCTAATATTTATCTGGTCTATTTTCCTACCGTTTCAGTCATACATGTCATATTATGGTTGAAAGCAAAGCGAGCTGGGAGTTTTGTGTGAATTCAAACAAGTGCACTTAAAGTGCGCGCACTTACATACAGAGAGAGAGAGAGAGAGAGAGAGAGAGAGAGAGAGAGAGAGAGAGAGAGAGAGAGAGAGACAGACAGACAGACAGACAGACAGACAGAAAGAGACAGAGATAGACCCATGCGAATGCACATATAAACAGAAACACACAGAAAGAGACGCACGCATACACAACATAGACGCATGCAGATATCTACTCAAACCCTGCTTATTCATACAATATTATAACCTAGCAAACTTTTGACATTGACTAACATTCAGGTATAATCATTGCTTCGTTATACAATAACAAAATAATGCAATAATAAACCCGAAAGCGACGTAAGGCGAAGAAAGACGGACAAGCGTTCATGAGACCGGGTATCCACATGGATGGATTTTTTAAAACAAAAATTGTTTGCAGCCTTGGCAAATATTGACCGAACTCGCGTCCGTTTAATTTTACGCCTTGAATTAACAGACATGCTGGGTCACTAGCATACAAAACAGGGGCTCAACCAACGAGTTTCAAATCATATTATACAACGTCTACTGGTATAATACAAGTTTTTATTTTATTTTAAAAAAGAATATGAGAGAAGTCGAAGTCGAAACCTATGGACTTGTCTTACAGCTAGTCCTTATTAAACAAGAGAGAGAGAGAGAGGGAGAGAGGGAGAGAGAGAGAGAGAGAGAGAGAGAGAGAGAGAGAGAGAGAGAGAGAGAGAGAGAGAGAGAGAGACAGACAGACAGACAGACAAACAGACAAACAGGCAGAGACAGAAACAGACACAGACGCAGACAGACAGAAAGGCAGGCAGGCAGGTAGCCAGGCAGAGACAGAGATAGACACAGAGGCAGACACAGGGAGTAGGAATGCGTTTCTCCTGCACCTGAACAAAACTAACAACGAAACAAAAACTCCTGAAAATGATTTACTGTACAGGCCATTATAGGCTACTACATTACATTACATGATTATTGCTTTAGGTCCAGCGGACTCTTCCGAACCAAATCAGGACCGGACAACCCCCGATCCGCATAAAAGATCTGTTGAAACAACCCTAGTGGTAAAACTGAATGCTCCGCACCAGCCAGTCACTTTACAATAAAGACATCCCACGCAGGGGACGTTGAGGCTATACTCTAATTTATCGAACCCCCGTTTACAAAAACAAAATAGAATACAAACATTATAAACTATCAACAAAACACATACATATAAAATGCCTACATTGCTAGATAATAACATCATAGGAAGCCCTAGTGACCACCTGGCAGAAAGCGTCCAATATTCCCAAGCTGATCCAACAGACCTCACACACAAATAAGGAGTCGTTGTTTGTAGATTATAGTCACACGACACTTTCGCATATAGGTGACTACTGGACCGATTTATACTGACACCAGCGGGCCAGTTGTTGGTAAAGGGGAAAATAATATGATCACACGTTGACCAATCCGGGATTCGAACCAGCGACCTTTCGGTTACTAGCAAGACGCTCTTACCAACTGAGCTACCCGGCCACTCGAATAAGGAGTCTTGTCCCGGAAGAGTTTTCAAGAAAAAAGGTAGGAGACTGGGCTAGCGAAGAAGACGATAGTATAGCAGATTGATAGAACAGAGCAGGGATGAGAAAGAGCAAATGAGAAAAACAGCGACAGTGGGAATTTAAAGCACTAAATTTCCAGAAAGTGGGGATACTATTTATACTGAAACCCCCGGCACCCCAACGGGGGTACTGAAACCCCCGGCATCCCAACGGGGGTGCCATTATACTAAGGTTTATCTATCATATGAATGAAAATGAAGCAAGCATGCATGCTCGAGACAAATGCCATCCACCCACCCCACCCCGTCAGACCCAACTCAGATTGAATATTGCATACGGTCTTCATCACGGATCGCCATGACCTATATTTCACAAAAGAAACGATGCTGTTGTTTGCGGGTTACCAATAGCAACAACGGTCAGGTGTCTTCGTTCAATAACCGATCACTGGCTAACGATCATTTGATATTATCTTTTTTTTTTTTTATCATAGGCGTAAATAGTGACTACAGATACCTCGGCCAGTGCAAAACGATCACTCTTTACGGGATTCCCGTTTGGGGGTGTTATTTA
This sequence comes from Oncomelania hupensis, assembly GCA_036898135.1. Classification (NCBI taxonomy): domain Eukaryota; kingdom Metazoa; phylum Mollusca; class Gastropoda; order Littorinimorpha; family Pomatiopsidae; genus Oncomelania; species Oncomelania hupensis. The sequence goes on from CM072516.1 coordinate 41,692,901, forward strand.
GCAATGGAGACGAAATGTTTGTGTGTAAACAAGAGTTGTCTCGCCAAATGAAACGGGACTGGAGTTAAAAGATAATATTTTTGATTTTATCATCCCTACTAGTCTAGATGCTATCCTCCAGGGAATAAGGCAATGATGAGAAATATCTATCTTCTATTTTAATAAGGTTCAAAACAACAGGACTGTATGGAACATTATCAAATTAAATATATCTTTGTAACAACATTTTTAAACATCACTACAGTCGTCCCCACCACCATCATCACCACCATCATCTAATGATTCATTATCATCATAATAACTCCATCTAATGACACGATGGTTATCATCGTCATTATCATCGTCATTCTCACCACCACTAACAATCAATCATTATTATAAACAACAATAACAACAACCTCGATCTCAAGATCTGTTCAAAAATAAAAGAATGGGCCACACAATGTTACAACCACAACCACCCATGAAGGCATACAAGCATTGTTCCATTCAATAACCTGGAAAGGATTCATTAAAAAATACACACATAAAACAAAATAAAATAAAGAATATGTAAATAAATATTATGATTGCAAAAACCTATGACTGTCCGTACCCATTGAAAGCAGGGTTGAAGAGTCCAGAGGCTGGCTGTTCAGTTCTGCTTTCCTCCTTCAACTTCCCTCCGTCCCTTAGAATCAGCTGGATACTGCTGTGGTCACTCCCGGTATCGCTGCTCCTTCGAGCCTGTCCGTTTGTCCGAGCGTCTGTGTTCTCCTTGTTTGACCTTTCGCTACTCACTGAGCTTTCTCTGCTGTGAGTCTTTGAGGCATCACCACAGTTGGCATGTACAGTCTCTCCCGCCATGAAATCAGCCATGATTGAACTCTTGAAGGAATGAGTACAAAATATGATAAGAAACAAAACAACAGTTTCTACAGGATGGGGACTACACAATGAAGGAACGTTCTTGTGGCTTTCAGAGAAAACACATTGGCAAGGCGAAAATGTTTCTTCCAGCTGTGCGATGGCCAGACGAGACTAAATGCCGAGGGTAACCATCTAGATCCACTTTTGGTGCGAACATCAATCCCGGGGATTCAGAAAGCTAGCACCCAAACACTCCAGTGTAGGCTAAACCGTGTATCGGCTTGTCCCACACTTTTTTCTCCTCTGCTTTCCCGATCGATAGATTCCTAAATACAGTATCGTTCAAGTTGCCGTCATTCGGAGGCAGACCGAAAATGGAGCAGACGACAATTTATGCCTACAGTGTATTCAGTAGGTCAGTAAGGTTAAGTGGAGAAAAATATCACAGAAGCATGCCTGTACTGGCACACAGACTCAATGAGATAAAGTTTCCATGGCATAAATTTATCAGCCACAACTAAACCCGACACAGTTTTGATCGAAATTCCAAACGACACCCGTCACTTCCAGTAGTCATTCAGTGTTTTTTGGCAATCCCATCTCTGTTATTCTAAAAACCACTGTCGCCCACCCACTCTGGTGAATAAAAATATGTGGACTAGTCCAATCAATTTGCGAGCGTATTCCATACTTTACAGAAATACAAAGAAACCGTACAATTAAATAGTGTGACAGGTAGCATTTGAAAGGGATAGCACTTATCGACAAGTAAAAGTACGCCAAATAAATTCCCCCAAATCAGAGGAAATATTTTTTTTTTACATTTTGAATCAAATTCCAAAGCACTGCCACCCCTAAAAGAAACAAAATGGTTTTGCCAAAGCACGCCCATTTTTATATCGTAGACAGACCCATACCCTACTGAAATAGAGCCGAGTGCTTGTGTGTTGATATAAAGGCCCCTGTCGTTTTATCAATTGGTCACAAGGTGACTAAAGAGAAAAGCGCAAAAAGACGCGTCAGAAAGTATTTACAGCGCTAAACAATTCACGTCCCATAGCCGGCATTAAAGAAAAGATTACTGTACTTCCTACACTAAAATGGGCGACATTTGGTTCCAAAAAATCTTTTAAAAATAATAAATAAATAAATAAATTATTAAACAAGACTAAAGATCCTGACGCGCATGTCCTAAGGGGTGAGCGACAGCTACATGAATACACCCGGCAAGCACTAGATCCCTTCTCTCCCAACCTCGGTCGCCCAAGATTGTTCTCCGTTGCTTGGGGTGTCAGGCGATGAAAGGCGGCTAAAGTTAGTGCCTTAACGGTCAGTGACTTGCATGAGCAGCTCTTTTAAGAACGATGAAATCATAATAATTAATAGTGTCCATGCAGATGTAACAAAGGATAGGTTTTTGTGACAAATATAGGTCATTAGCATTCTACTTTCGTATATAAGAAGAACTTTAAATTTACAAACAAAACATCTCATGCAAACGACGCCCCAAAACACGAGTTCAATAGTAACTCTTATCGGGTGAGTTCCACGCGATATTCTTCTCGACGACTTTAATAAGCGTACTGTTTGTGCACGCGACTGTGAGGCAGACAGTTCTGTTTCCCCCTCTTTCTGCCCTACCTGCCGTAGACTACCTTCTCTCTCCCGCCCTCCCCCGAGGCAGGAAAACTCGACAAACCGGTTAGAAACCTGCGATAGGACACAATGACAGATCCGGCATTTGCACTAATAGCAGTTAGCACCGAGGCGCATGACATAATTATTAAAGACAATTGTAATGTGGTGTTATGCCATAATGGTGGTACTGAACAAGGCCTGGAAAAAGTCATTTATCAACAGTTTTATTTTGTCGCTTTCGTTGTCAGAAGCCCTAATATTTTTAAAGTCATCAAAAGCTTGTATGACAAGGACAAGGCTACCATTGCAGTCCTCCACAACAACGCCATCGGGTACTGGTTCAGAACAACAATCGGCATGTGTCAAGGATAGATCTACCAACTCTCCCCCAATACTCTTCAACATCTGTCTGGAGCGCATCATGTCAAATGCCCTTGCAGATCATGAAGGCACATCATAGGGTGTAGAGCAATTTCCAACCTCCGTTTTGTGGATGACATTGATGGATTCTCTAGAGAGGAACAAGAACTTGAACAGCTGGTTCAGAGGCTTGACACCACCTCCAGAGCCTTTGGAATGAAAATAAGTGCAGAGAAGACCAAAATGACGACCAACAACACCAATGGCATCAATATGGACATCAAAGTTCAAGGCCAATCCCTCAACACGGTGCACAGCTTCTAAGGAATGCTCGGAGGCACAAAATTTCCATTAGGCAGTCAATGAAAACCAGTGACACTTTCTCTTGCTGATTCAGTCGATCCATTTACTATTTTGACTCCTCTTTTTTTGACATAATTGTTAGTGTAGTTTTTGTGAATTAGTGACGGTTTGGGAATAAACCCTGCTGTTTTAGCGCCGTACAAGAACAACGGCAACAGCAGCTGCTACTGCAGCTAGTTTGCGTTTTCTGTCGAAAATAACAGAAGCCATTTTGTTACTATGCAGTCAACCGGTTGGGATCAGTGACTTCAGCTCAAACAGCGAGTGAAGGGATTCAAACTCAACTAAAACACTATCCCAGGGATCAGTTTACTAGCGCGCCCTGCGCCATTGACGCATAAAAATTAAAATTGAGCCATCTACAATTCTTGCCAGGGGCCGAATGGCGCTTCGATTTTTGGTTCCAGTGCGCCACCACAATAACAGTGCACTGTATTAGAGGCGACAAACGACGTGCTTTTGCTAAGGCAAGTTCAGCGATTGGCTATGAGGGCCCGGATGTTGATCTTTCAGCCAATAAGAAGTGTTGTACGATTCTTCCAAATCAGAATTTGCTATCGTCTGAGCGTATGTTGTTTTTGTGTTTTTTTTTGTGCCGCTTTTAAAATGCCCCCCCCCCCCCCCCCCACTCAAAAAAAAAAATCACAAAAAAACAACAACTAAACTTGAGGTAGGACAGTCTAGACTGTCGTTTGCTGCTGTTAAACTACAGTCTACTCTACGAGAAATATTGACAACAGACTCGGCGACAGGCCCCAGAAGCCTAACGCTACGCCGATGCTACTATAATACTACTATACTACTATACTACCGCCGCTAATCCTACGCAAGATGATTGTGTGAGCCCCGAGTCAAGTCAAAATACTGATCCCTGTTCTGGTTAGTGTTTTGTTGGTAAACATGCTTGCTTCACAACACATGCACACTCACAATAATCTATTTTGTTTTAATTTCTGTAATAATATCTCCAGGTTATCTTTTACATGTACGTAAATTACTGCTGAAATCATGGCCCATTGAAATTTGATCTGAGGGGCCCAATGGCCCATAGCTTTTTTGTGTCAGGCTGAACCCTGCTATCCCTTCACTCAAGGTTAGAATATTCCAGCGTTAATAAATTATAACCAATCAAAATAAACTTCGTCATCACTGTCTTACTTCATACAACTTTCTTTAAGGTCCAAGAATTTCTCAGCTACAAGTAGATCTATTTAGACTCTTCAATCGATAGTAAACGAGCAATCCTAGAAAATTCTCCAACAATATCGACCAACGAAAATTATCAACATTATACCAAGCTTCTTCTAACAACAATGCAAAATCAAATCAAAGGTAAATACACTCTGTTATTGAATGCTTTGTAAAACAAAACAATCGTCTCACACGTTCTATCGTGCGCGTCGCACACGTAACATACTCGCTGAGGGCTGTTTCTGCCAACAGTGAGACGCTCTGCACACCCTTTGTAAACAAGGCATTGCAGAAACTCGTCTTATGTTTTGAAAGACGAGCAGGCTTGGTCCGCGGCAGGAGATAGACCCCATTGAGAGTCATCCCAGACAGGCGGCCTGCACTTGAGCATCGAGCACTGAGCTCCGATAGCCCAATAGTCAACAAACACGACGAGGAGACAACAGCACCGCACCTCAACGATACAGCTAAGTGCAATAGAAAAGGTGCTTGAACACTGATCTATCGGGACTGTGCGATAGTCCACTCTTCCAGAAACAAGAACAAAGTCCAGTGATGAGACAGTAGCAAATATCGAGAACAGTAGCAGAATAGATCCATCAAAGATCTACCTATTCTACGAACCACTCGAAGTGAACTTTGGACTGTTAAGTTAATCCTAGCTATATTACGTTTTGGGCATTTAAGAGAGAATAAGAGAGATGAGTGTACTCGGATTCGTTTATCCACGCAACCCGTTCAATCATCAACAAGGCACGGAGTCGTTGTATAAAGTTTTCAAACTTTATTCAGCGTACATCAACAACTGCATTCATTCGCCTTTTCACTCTCTCTTCCTTCACACAGAGCATCGAATATATAGTTTTTCCCTACTCCAGAACACGGTGGAACGATCGAGTATGACGCAATTATAACCAATCACAAATAAATTCGTCATCACTGTCTTACGTCATACAACATTCTTTTCAGTCCAAGAATTTTCTCAGCTGTCTACATTTATCGCGAAGTTTCGATCGACAGTAAACAAGCAAATCTAGAGAATTCTCCAATAATATCGACTAACGAAAATTATCAACGTTATACAAAGCTTCTTCTAACAACAATGCAAACTCAAATCAAAGGTAAATACACTCTATTATTGAATACTTTGCAAAGCGAAACGATTAGATCTACTGTGCGCGTTTCAGGCATACTATCCTTCGCGTTTCAACGTAACAATTTGGCTCGGTCGATTAATTAAAATGGCCTGAGGGGTAGAGATTCTTCAAAACACTGCAGCTAAAAAAAGCAGGTTTTGTTGCTGCGCGTATTAACTTTCCTAGTACATGTACCACTGAAACGGATTTGAGCCAGAAGGATTGTAGACTGGTTGGTCTGTACCTGTGACAGGGACGTTGACAGAGGCGCAACAATGCTCCAAACCTTCCAGCCTCTAGTACACGAGCCCGCCAGCATCACCATCAGCACTGAGCAGGAGGCTGCCCTAAAGTTAATTATTAAATTAAACGAGGCTTACCTAAGGTAAAAAAAAGGTAAAGGTAAAGGTAGTCCCATAGCCTTGTGGCCGTAGGGGAGCGTGATGTTGGATGTAAGGTGAAGTTTAATTAGAATTATTGTGAGTATGTTGATTGCGAGGCAAGGGTATCATATGCAACAGTTAGGCGACTCCAATAACCTTAATTTCCATTACAGAGGTATTTTTCGAAAATACCCACCTGGATTTTTTTAAACGGGAGAGAGAGGGGAAGGTTATGGAAGTGACTGTCAACTTTATAACTAATGTACTTCCGTCTGACTGATGAAATGTTTGTCAGAAATGCTGTCAAATAGTACACTCTAAGCGAAGATTCAGAAACAGAGTGTAGTATTTTTGGTGGTAGTCGACATTTAAAAACAAATACTATGACGCAGCTGATGTACAAAATAATGTTGACGCACAGGAAAGAGCTTAATAGATTTTCCAGGTCAGCACTCCGAATCGTCAGCGGCAGCTGGTATGAAACCAAAGATGAGCCTACAAAAAAATTATGTTTTACGTCATGAAAGTGCGATCTTATTGTGCATTATACCGTTGGAAAGATCACGAACAGTGCATTCTATTCACCCTGTGATGAGCCACCAGCACATTCTGTTTAGACAAAAAGAGAAGAGAAAAACACATTACTGTGTTCTGGCTGCACAATCCTGTCAGTGACGTCACAGAATCAGAAAACAAAAGACAGTAAAGCCCCACCTACTGTGTTTTGCCAGATTGGCGCGAATTCTCTGTTTACATGCACTCGTACTGTTTTTTGCTGGATTTATTTTTTGAGTAAACAGAAACTAGCCTATGTGAGGTGTTTCAAATCATGTCGGAACTGTTAGTGCTCATCTTCTGATTGCCATTATTTTTAGCATAACGTTTTCAGTTCATTCCTCAATGTTCTTTCATGATTACGATAACGATTACTGTTGAAATATATTAAAGAAGGATCAAGAAACGTGACAATAAAAGTAATGCAGAAAGCCTAGAAGAGCATAGAGGCAGAAATCCTTAAAGCTTTCTCAAGGGGTTGGTGGAGGATGAAGTGATCGATTGTATCAAAGGCAGCCTAGAGATCGAGAAAAGTTTGAATGGAAAGTTTCACAGATTTATTGTCAGCAAGATGTCATTAATAATAACAAACAATAGTCAGTGGAATGATTAGAACGTTGAGCAGACTCAAATGGACAAAAGGTTGCTGAAAGCGAGATGCTCCTTCAGCTGTTTCAAATAAATATTTTCTTAGGAGTTTTCAATTGAATTGATGGCAATGCTTGAGGTGTCCATGACTGTTTCCTTTCTTCTAAAAGTACCGTGAAAGAGATGTTCAGATGGCTTCACGCTTTTTTAATTTCACTCAGATTTGTTGGTTTTGTGTTGAGGATGTTACTGTTTTTATTTTTCTTGCTGCAGTAGGGGTAATAAAGATTTGTTGACTTTTCAAAATGTAAACATACATTATAATGATTCCAAGCCTAAGATGAGCATTATGATGATTATTTTTATTTTTATTTATTTTTTTTTTTAATTTACCTTATTGTTCCTTTTTCCAAGGGAAATTCTGGGCCGCCTCCCCCGGGGAAAGCGCAGTCGCAGCCTGTGGCGCGCCCAAACCCAACCTACCTAACATCAGTTGTGATTTTTGAAATTTTACTGGGGGAGCAAACCGGAGTACCTGGAGAAAACCCCCGAGACGTTGCCCGAGTCGAAAGTAAATAATGTTCGGAGAAACATAACGCCCCGATGCTGGATCGAACCCACACCTGTCAGGCGCCATTGGTTTCTGGCCTGTGGACAAGGCAAGTTAGTCCCGCCTTAGCCCACTTGGCCACAACTGTCCAAGCCTAAGAATGTGCAAACAAACATAAACATTTTTACACAAGCATTCACATGCTTGTATCTACACACACATTCACACACAATGTGCTGCACACACACACACACACACCCCCACACACACACATATTTAGAGATGCACTCAAGACTATGAAATGAGATTATAAATCAAACTGAATGAATAACAATTTGAATAGTGTATTAAAATGTCCAAACGTGATGCTTATTCAAAATACTGAACAACAATCGCTGTTTGACCACAAAGCACATGTACAAAACTAAAGCTCTGGATCATAGCAATAAATTACCAACAGAAAAGTCACTCACACATTCAAGATACCATATAAAATTCCAGTCTTGCAAACTAATGTATATTTTTAATTACCAAACAGCGCACAATAATTATTTATGAAACTTTTATATCGACTCAGTCCAATAAAATTGCTGTATTCACAACACACAATGCAAACATGTAGTCCAAGCAGGCAGTTCAATGGCAGACGACAGTTGCTCTGCCCAAAATCTTGGAACCTATCAGGTGACGTTTACACAGCAGTTGATCTCATTACACGATTTTATATTGTAAAAAATATCCAAGTTCTGTATATTATAATACAACCAGCGAAGTAAATAAGTTTATCCACAATTGATCAGGCATATTATCAGTAATGCTGTTCACTGCAGACACATAGGATCATAATCACTGTTTAAGATTTTACAAACAATAACATTATGACATGAAGACAAGACACAAGCAAGAAAGCACCAGGAACACCAGACGGTCATACAGATCAGAACCCCCAAATCGTTTGACAGGTATAGTCCAGAGAAAAACTAACAAAACTACGGAAAGAATTTAATTTAAAATATAGGGACACAAATATTTGTGCGTAAAACCCAGGTGCTTGTTGTCTCACCTCAACAAATGGGACTGGAGTTAATGATCCTTATTAGATTCTGTCCTCTGGAAAATAATAATGGAAAATGATATAGGAAAGATCTATCTCCCCCTCTCCGCTGCCAGAGGTCTGTTTGTGGAACTGCATCATTACATTACATTACATTATTATTGCTTTAGGTCCAGCGGACTCTTCCGAGCCAAATCAGGACCGGACAACCCCCGATCCGCATAAAAGGTCTGCTGAAACAACCCTAGTGGTAAAACCGAAAGCTCTCCACCAGCCAGTCACTTTACAATAAAGACATCCCACGCAGGGGACGGCTGAGGCTTCACCCCAACTTATCGAACCCCCGTTTACAAAAACAAAATAGAATACAAACATCATTATAAATTATCAACAAAACACATACATATAAAATGCCTACATTGCTAAATAATAACATCATAGGAAGCCCTAGTGACCACCTGGCAGAAAGCGTCCAATATTCCCAAGCTGATCTAACAGACCTCATACACAAATAAGGAGTCTTATCCCGGAAGAGTTTTCAAGAAAAAAGGTAGGAGACTGGGCTAGCGAAGAAGACGATAGTATAGCAGATTGATAGAACAGAGCAGGAATGAGAAAGAGCAAATGAGAAAGACAGCGACAGTGGGAATTTAAAGCACTAAATTTCCAGAAAGTGGTGACACTATTTATACTGAAACCCCCTGCATTCCAACGGGGGTTGCCAGCAGTCTGTTTGTAGAACTGCATCAAAGCCATTTGGCTGTGTTCTCACCTTCTCAGTCAATCAGCTTGACTTGCTGAAAATCAAGTGGCTGATTTCCAATAGCATAAGAAGATGCCTAAATAAAGTCCTCAAGAAAAACATCATGCAAAATAAATAAATAAATAAAATCTACAAATTGGCTGGGCTGGCAACAGAAATGGAAAGCGAACATTTTTTTGTGTGGGACAATTCATAGCCATATGTTTATTTATTTAATCACTCTTTTCACGTTGCTATGCATGTGAATCAATTATGTTCTATTTCTGTGTTTTATTTTATTGATCTCCTTTGATCGTCACACTTTTTCAATAGTTAGTTATTGCTTACAGGGTCCGGCGGACTGCAAAGAGCTGAATCAGGACCACAAAATCAGGACCCCAACTTGGTTGAAAGAGGACTCACCCCTGATCCGAATAAAAGATCTGCTGAAACAACCCTGGTGGTAACACTGAAGGCACTCCAGCCGGTCACTTCATAATAAAGGCATCCCACGCAGGGGACGCTGAGGTTATACTCTAACGAACGCCCGTTTACAAAAAAAAAATAAAAACAAAAAAACATCATTATAAAATATCAACAAAACACATACATATAAAATGCCTACATTGCTAAATAATATTATCATAGTGACTATTTGGCAGAAAGCGTCCAATATTCCCAAGCTGCCCAACAGACCTCATACACATATGAGGAGTTTTGGAAGAGTTTTCACGAAAAAAGGTAGGTGACCAGTCTAGCGAAGAAGATAGTATAGTAGATTGATAGAACAGAGTAGGATATAGTAGATTGATAGAACAGAGTAGGAATTAGAAAGGAGAAAGACAGCGACAGTGGGAATTTAAACAGACCTGCCTACCCCCCTCAGAGTAAAAGCGGGAGACAGGGGATCAAAAAGATAACCACCCTTTTCAGCAACAGTTTTCAAGTATAACAGTATAACAACAAAAGCAACAGGATGCATGTCAAAAGCGTGAGTCTCCTGCCAAAAGCGGGAGAGTAGGCAGGTCTGATTTAAAGCACCACATTTCCAGAAAGTTGGGATACTATTTATACAGAAGCCCCCGGCTCCCCCATGGAGTGGAGAGGGTAGAGGGGGGGGGAATATATATCTATATATAATATCTCATGTCTATGGTGGCAGTGTAAGTAGTTTTGGACAAGGCTTTAATGAAGAAAGTGACTGCTCACTATAATAATTTAGAATGTAGGCTAATCTAAGCTCTAACCCAAATCCTATCCCCTCTCTCTTCTATTTCCTGGGGTGCTGATCCTAACGACAGCTGATAACATTAAAGAGAGAGTGAAGACAGCACAAGTTCCAGTTTATAACAAAATAAATATGCCAGCGTATTCTGATGCTTCGTGGTTATCCACTGACCACCAACATTTCAATAAAACTATATTGTTGTTCCTATATAATGCACTTTCTAGTTCAAAGAGCTGCTCAAGCTGCTAGCCTCTTAAGATCTTGAGTGCAGTAAATAGTCTGCTAAACCTAAAGCCAGGATCAAACTCACATCACCCAAGTCTAGCATGCAGAAAACTATCTCTAATAGTAATAGTACAGGTTATCACAAATATTGCAAAAGCTCAGTTCAGACTGCTCTTACAAAACATTTCAAACTAAAATCCCCGACAGACTGAAAAAGGCTCATAGGCGCAAACACACACAAGAAAAATCCGATATTTGAAGGCAAGTGGCAAATTGTGTTGCTGTCAGCTTTAGTGGCTGTGCTGTCAAAGTTCGGATAGTGATTGATTGATTGATTGATTGATTGTTGCTTTAGGTCCAGCGGACTCTTCCGAGCCAAATCAGGACCGGACAACCCCCGATCCACATAAAAGATCTGCTGAAACAACCCTAGTGGGAAAATTGAATGCCCTCCACCGGCCAGTCACTTTACAATAAAGACATCCCACGCAGGGGACGGCTGAGGCTTTACCCCAACTACTCGAACCCCCGGTTACAAAAACAAAATAGAATACAAACATCATTATAAATTATCAACAAAACACATACATATAAAATGCCTACATTGCTAAGTAATAACATCATAGGAAGCCCTAGTGACCACCCGGCAGAAAGCGTCCAACACTCCCAAGCTGATCCAACAGACCTCATACACAAACAAGGAGTCTTGTCCAGGAAGAGTTTTCAAGAAAAAAGGTAGGTCATTGATCTAGCGAAGAAGAGCAAATGAGGAAGACAGCGACAGTGGGAATTTAAAGCACTAAATTTCCAGAAAGTGGGGATACTATTTATACTGAAACCTCCGGCATTCCAACGGGGGTACTGTTGCCGCAGTGAATCGGTCTTGCCTATAAAGGAAAGACAGGTTTTCAACTGGGGCTTTCACTTTTCCCTTTACAGGTTAGAACAATCTACAGTGGCAAGATTGCTCATGACCCCAAGGGGTAGTTCGGATAGTGAAAAAGCTGTCTGTGGGATGACCTTACCTTTCACTGCATATTTTTCAGAATACAGCAGCAACAATAACGTCTATAACAAAAACAATAGCACATATCCCCGGTCTTCAAGGATCTCTTGACAATTCAGAAGTGAAAACAAGATAAGACACTTTCTCTGGCATTTGGATCTCGATGTTTCACAAAATGTGTTCCTCATGGCATCTGTGGCTTCATGCTGTTGAGATGTGCCAACCAGACTACTGTGTTCACCTTGAGACTGAGAATTCCAAATGTCAATGAGCACTGCAGAAAGTTATTTGGATGCAGAGCCTTCTGTCTCTACTCCACATCCGTGGAATGCCATTGCTCAGGATGTCAGCATTAAAAAAAAAAAATTAATGAATGTTAAAATAAGTATACAAATACAAAAGTAAACTAGAACAGCGAAGCCCATATGACTCACATGCTCTTATGGATCTCGCAATATTTAACATGAAAATGAGTGCCCAGAAAAAACTTTGATCTTTCCATGCTCTTGGCCTTGAGGTGATCTTGACCTCTGGCTCCAAATAACTCATATACAATCAAATAAAATACAGCAAAAATTGTATTGTGCCAAAAAAAACGTTGACCCTGGGATGACTTGACCTTCAGTGACCTTGATCTTGGGATGACTTTGACCCTCAAGTGAACTCTCATGCATATCTGATAAGATAACTCAATGTTGCTGCAAACTATGGGTTAAATTAACAGCCATTCCACTGTACAATGACCTATTTTTTATATGTTTTTGCAAGGCCTAAAATGACCTTGACCTTCAAGATCAAGGCAAAAATGGAACATATATGAAAGATCAATCTATCATCTATAAATACAACAATCTCTCATAGTTTAGGGTCAAGGTCACTTCAAAGTGCCTATACTAACTGACTTTGGACAGCTCCAGTGACCTTGACCTTGGAGTGAGATTGACCCAATGTGCACAGTATGTGTGTCTCATTGATATCTATCCTGCATTAAAGAATCATAAGTTCAATATTAATTACCCTAAACAAAAAGTGAACTTTTGTTAAAAAATAATAATCTTTTGACTAACATTTGTTGACCCTGTGACCTTGACGTCAAAAAAATTCATTCACTGATCATTTATGAGATCTCATGGTTGTACACCATCTTACCAAGATTGGTTGTGATAGTTAAATAGGTTCTGAAATATTAATCCACTTGCAAGTCTGGCACAGACAGCTGACAGACGGACTGACTTTTTTTTTTTAAAGATGCCATTTTTATAATTATTAGGACTCATCTTGCGCAGATTTGCAAACATTTTGCATTTATTTTATTTGAGGGGTGGGGGGAATGGTGTGTATGTGTGAGTACATAGACCCACGTTGCTATGCATGTGAATCAATTATGTTCTATTTCTGTGTTTTATTTTATTGATCTCCTTTGATCATCACACTTTTTCAATTGATGGGAAAGTGTCTTCATGGCAACTTGTACAATTCTTATCTTGTTTCACTTCAGTAATCTTGATCAAGTCACAACGCTTCCTTCTCTAAAAAGCGCAAGCTAAAAGGCAAACCACTTTTCGACATCATCACCATGTCATCCACTTCCGAAGAGATTTCCCCATTAACCTCCGGGTGTAGTCAGAAAGGCGCGCATCACTATTATTGCTGTTGCGCTTAGGAGAAAGTTTCACTGTAATAATTTAGATTATAAGACTCTTCTATACAATTTCAAGTAAAAGTTAGAACATTTGACCTCAAACACACTTTAACTGTGGAAAGAGTTTTTAAAAAAGGTGAGGTTGGAAAGATTTAACATTGTTCACCCATACATGGCCACGTCCCAGCATTTCCACTTTTCAAGCTTATCATTGGTCGCCCAAACCAAAACCACCTCCAGCTTTCTGCATCAAATATGTCATCAAACATGCAAAACAAAATATAGTTTATTCTTCTTCTTGATGTACACTCCTGCCTTCACCTTTGTGACGATCTGTGTAGCTTTAGAAATATCTCAGAAATATAATATATTCAAAATACCACTGTTCCCCAACAATGACTTACAGTGGTTTTCTCCTCCAAGTCTTTTATTGAACAATCAATTTTAAAAAAATAAATAAAACTCCAGATGCTGAGGTTTCTCTGCTGCTGCAGAAATCAGTGATTTTGGTCACGGTTCTCACGGCCAGCTCTTGCTGCTCTGGCCTCCACAAACTGACGATAGATGATGCTGATGTAGATGGCAAGAAGCAGGACGATGAAGATGTCATCTAGGAAACCCAAAATGCCAAACGCTGCCTCAGGGATAATGTCCAGCGGAGAAATGAAATAGATGAAAGCAGCTAAGACGCAGACGACAATACGAATACGGAACATCATGATGAGGCCACCCACTGTGAAAAATTCGTTCCAAGCGTGACGTAGAAGTGTTGGCATATCACGGATATAGTCCATAAACTGAAATAACAACATAGAATGATTATACAAAACACAAATTTTTTTAACAACACTGCCAAGAAAGTACAGTATTTTATAGACAACATGGTGAAATACATTATAAGATGCGCTTTGAATTACCACTACTATTAGGCGATACTCTTTGTCCTTTACTTTGACCCATGCATCTTATAATACATTGTTCCTGATGTGTTCCTAAAATCTGTCGGAACGAAGTAAAGAATCATTTATATAGTTAAAACAACTCAATTCAAGCAATGTACAATAACACAAACAACTCACAATGGATGGAAGGAGGATAGATTGTGCCTTATGAAGTGTGTGCCATTTTCTGGGGCATCTTATCATATGCCCACCTCAACTACAGTATGGCTAAAATTGGATTTTAAAGTTTTAATTCAGGGGATGTGTATTGCGTTGTATTTGTAGTTTGTGAAATACCATAGATTTAACAAACTATTATTATTATTATTATTATTATTATTATTATTATTATTACTATTTATTATTATTATTACTAGTATTATTATTATTATTACTATTATTCTTATTCTTATTATTGTTATATTATTATTGTCGTTGTTGTTTATAATGATTTCTAAGAAAGCTGGGGAAATTCTTAAACTGGGAGCACTAATGGAAAAAAAAGTAATTTATGATTAAATACCCTACACATAGAGATTAACAATCACATCATACCTTATAGAGAAGTAATAAAGCAAATGCAAACTAAATGGAGCCAGGGACACAGATTTTAAATTAAATTTTAATATTTAATAGATTTTAAATTATGGTGTTTCATTTTATACTAGGATTTTGTTGGGGTTTTTTCCCCGGAAAAAAGGCTGATCTGCACCCTAATACTTAGATGCATAGTGGGAAAACACAAATGACTAGAATGTGTAAAGGGAGGCAATCGCTATCAACCGATAATTTTCAAGCATAATTTCAACATAAAACTCTAAATCAATTGTTTTCTTTAATTATATCATTAAACGCCACTTGTTGCAAAATTAAGACTTTAAACGGATACATAAATAAATGTATAAAATAAAATATGATGACTGACGTACGATGGGTTCATAATTTTTTTTTTTTTTACACAATTACTAACCGGTCTTGGCTCTCCAGAAAATCTACGATTATAGTCGTTGAGGTCATCTCGTATTCGCACTGCATCCTCTGTCTGATCGTGTGCCTCTTGAGTTGTAAAGTTGGGCAGTAGAAGTGTCACCTGGTGGAGAAAGTACAACATTATTTATGTGGCACATTGTGCTTTGAAATACACAAACAAACAATCCACTGCATGCATGCATAACACACAAACACACCCTATACGGAAAGTAAAACTCTATAGCCCACTGCCTACTGTCATAAACTAAATGCATTCAGGCACAATATATAGCAAAAAGAATATCAGCAGCTCATCTTTCAAAATTGGTCATAGTCAAGATAAGGGAAGGTGAGAAGTTAAAAATAAAAATCACTCAAAAAAGAAGTCAATATTTCGGTATTAAAACCTTCCTCAAGACAAATTCAGTGACCACATTCAAAAATTTTAAAATTGATAATCTAGTTTTACAGTATGAATACTTCCAAATCAAAATCATTGCCTACTCAAGCTTAACATAAATTCCTAAAACAATTTTTTTTTTAAAATTGTACAAAGACCAATACAATCTTTTCCATCTTAAAAAGCAGGCCACAGTGCTGGTCAGTGTATGAGATCTGGCTTGCACAGGAGCATTCCCAAAGTTGAACCATCGTTACTTCTCTTTCTTCTTCTAGTTAGCAAGCACGATCAATAGTTGAGATCACAGACATTGCTTACTGGGGGCAAAGTGTCAGATATCTGATTGGGAATTTGGGGCTGGTAGAGGAACGGGTTAGGTGTGGGGAAAATGTGCTGGGATGGTTAAAATAGATGAAGGACTCAAGAGCTCCTCCAACGCCCTCGCTACTATGCCATTGATGACGCACCTTAGTAGTAAGTTTGTGGCACTGTGTAATGCCAAGGACCACTGAACTAACTCAACTGCACCAACAATTCTTAAATACAAAATTAACT
Organism: Oncomelania hupensis; assembly: GCA_036898135.1. NCBI lineage: Eukaryota > Metazoa > Mollusca > Gastropoda > Littorinimorpha > Pomatiopsidae > Oncomelania > Oncomelania hupensis. The sequence goes on from CM072516.1 coordinate 41,709,276, forward strand.
CAATAAACGTTACAAACCGTCAAAATTTGCAGACTTACCTGGGTTCTACATGAAGGGCAAGGTACAGCACCTAACCAATTCTGGTGTCGCCAGTACGTTATTATACAGTTTCCTATCCACACACACACACAATCATAAATCATTAACATAGTGAACAAACACAAGAATTTTGTTGGTATAGTAATAGATCTATTACACTGTAATTTGAAACAAGGCATGTTTGTAAGAAATCGCAATCGATCCTCATAGCTACTCAGGAACAGGAACACTGAACATGTTACAAATAGTACAAAAGCATGGAATGAATTAACATTGAAGTTTAACATCCACACCATTGTAAGGTACTCAACGCCACCACACAACATGCAACACGACACAGGGACACCAATCTAGCCACTGCCCAGCGTCATGCATCTTCTTTCACACTCTCTTTCAGATACAATAAACCATACTTAAACGCTTCCAAGCTCCAAACATACCTGTCTAACCTAACTATCTACTGTCTTTGTCAACCATCAGTGTCCACGGTCCAGTCACTGCCTTCGTGCTATCAGAGGAGGGGAAAGAAGTTGGTGAGGGGGGGGGGGGGGGGGGCGCCAACCAACAGACACACACAAACGTCACATCACAGACAAGACACAGTGTGTGCACTCTTTCTGATTCACCCTTACATTCTTCCCCCTTTCGATGAAAAGGCACCCCTTCTTCACCAATACTAATAGCTCTAACATACGCTATTACAGAAGTAGTATTTCTTTAAGAAAGTATTTTTATTTAATACTTTTACTGCAAACAGAATCACTCATATTCAAATGTACTAATATATAAATGTGCGTTTATTTGAAAGACTAATCTTACAACGTTCATAGAAGTATCACTCATTTATTTATTTATAACTGAAATATAGACCACAAATGTATAAAATTAATGTTGTATAAAATTAATGTTTTAGTTTTTATTTTAAATAAAAAAGGTCTCAAGCTGAATTCATATCCAAATATTTTATTGATTCTATGTTTTATTGATATAATTTCTGTCAAATACAATTACAATAAATGCCATAAAAACCAATCACCACTACATGTATCCCATTTGTGAAATAATGACACCCACAATAGATAGTGGCTGAAATGTTTTTACACAACATCCTTACTACAAGCGACGCCTATAAACAAAAACATATTTCCAATCCAAATCAGACTGAAGTATCACATCCTAATATAAACAATAGACTACATTCAAGCAAAACTCTCCAAATAAAATTGAATCCTCATACATTTTCACTGAGTTTTAAGATAATAAAATAAATTTTGTCAACTGATCTGCCTAGAATAGAAAAATACCACACCCAAATTAACTTTATGCATTTCCTCCCTTAATTTGAAGACAACCAATAAAATCACAGAAAGAACAAAGCAACACAACACAAATCAAATATCAGGACCAAAATAAGACAATTGCAATATTAAAATAATTGAAATTAAAATACTACTGCTATGCCTATCTTGGCCAGTTTTGTTTTCACCACCTAGGCTAGTGACCTCTGAACTCGTCCGTCCTTCACCTGCCCCCCAACTGCCATCTTTTTCTAACGGACAAGTCCACAGATCCCGGCCGATACGTGCGGAACGTAGTTTTAAAAATTCATTTAATAATAGCCCAAAAGAACAAAATTGTAAAATATGTCGTTGCAAAATTAACACTGAAACAGGTCCGCATCTGCATGTGACAATCACCAATGTAAGATACTCACACAACACACAACACTACATGGGATCATCAATTTCGCCACTGCCAAATGTCATGCATCTTCTTTCACACTTTCATTCACTGCAGCTATAATAAACCATACTTACAATGCTTCTGAGCTCCAAACATACCTGTCTAACCTAACTATCTACTGTTTTTGTCAACTGTGAAGTGTCCACGGTCCAGTCACTGTCACAGTGTTCTCGGGGGGAAAGAAACCAACAGACACATACAAACGTCACACAACACATCACATCACAGACAAGAAGTCTCTTCCTAAACGTTAAACACAGTGCATGCTCTCATTCTGATTCACCCCAAAGAACATACAGCTTCACAAAGAAGGTGCATAACTCAAAAGTGTGCAAAATCGAAAGCACCCAGCGCCCCCAAGCGGGGGGTCTGAAGCTTTGCTAGCCGGCAGTGTTTCCCACAAGCTTCAAATCAAGGGGTCCAAGGGACCCTCTGTTGAAAATTTTGAGGGTCCTTTTAAAAATTCTGAGGGTCCCTTCCATGTGTGCATACAAATGTGACTAAAGTCAATAAGATAAAGTGTAGTGCTTATACAATGTCTTATAGTGCAATATCAGTTGACCAGTCAATAAACAGCACAAGAACTGTATGAACTTTCACTTTTGTCCTTATTTCAGGTCCATTCTGCATACCCTAATCCATGGTGTAAAAACATGAACATATTTATTGCAATACTTGAACAAATTGCACGACAATCATAATGTAGCAAGCCAGACCTGATTTATTTAATAATTCACTTTTTCCTCTTGGCAGCAGCCCTGAATTTGAGCACTGCCTGATCAATGAAGGCCGCTGGCATGGGGTAGTCTGCTGCCTGTGTCTGCCCCTTTCTCTGCAGAAGCCTCCTCTCATTCACAATTAGCATTTTGTTGTTCAGATGCTGCAGGCTCATTCTGTTTCTGGTGTTATTCATGATGGCGTTCTGAAGTGAAAAGGCTCTCTCGCATGGCACGAAAGTGAGCGGGATGACCAGGGAAATGCTGGCCAGAGTGGCAAAGTCGGGAAACTGCTCCTGGTAGGACTTGACGAGTTTCATAGAGATTGCTTGCAGGTTGCAGTTTCTATTATTGTTCAAGAAAAACTTAAACTGCCTGTAGTCACCCTTGGCCCTCTCAGCATCAACTTGAGGGAAGGCCTGAAGCAAATCCTCTAAGTGCTGCTCACCATAGGCAATTATGTCTTGGGCTGGGACAGGGAGATGTTGTGGGTTTAGCACCTTGTCAAGTGCCTTTAATTTGCCCATGTCTTCATCAGGAAAGCGCTTGTTGGTCTCAGTTTTAATGTTGTCCACAAATTTCTGGCAGATGTTCTTGGCAGTTGCCCGCTGAGCATTTCCAGCCATGAAATTGATGCCCTGGTAGCCGTGCTCCTCATTAAGGCTTCTGTGGAGGCGTGCGAGGTGGGGCCCTTCAACAGCTGGCAGAGACTGGATGTAGTCCAGCTGGGATTTCAGGGCATTGGTGGACTCTTGAATGTCAATCTGGTCCTTCTGGAAGAGAAGACTGGTCTTCGTGAGTGCGTCCAGCACATCTCTGAGGAGGCAAAGTGTTGAGATAAATTTGTATGTCTTGACCTCCTTGAGCAAGGCAGCAGCAGTAGCATCTTTCTCAGTTGCTGCATTCTCAAGGGTCAGACAGAGACATCCCCATGACTCCTCTGCAGCTTTCACTGCCTCAGTGACAGACAGCCACCTTACAGCTGTTGGTTTTTTGAACCGTCGCACCTTCTCCTTCATCACTTTCTTCAGCTCCTTCAAACTGTTGTATCTGACTGGAGAGTATTTGAAGAAATTGAAAATCCCCACCAGGACTTCTTGTACCTTCCTCAAGGCATCAACACCTGTTGCAGCCCAGTGTGCCACCAGCGACAGCCTGTGTGCACAGCACCATACCCCTACAAGGCTTGGGTTCAGCCGCTGCAGCACTGTTGTCACACCATTCAGACGGCCAATCATGACATTAGCACCATCAGTGCCAATACCAACCACTTTGTCAAGAGGGACCCCAACAGACCCAAGGAACTGCCTCACTGCAGCAACAATTGTAGCCGCCTTTCCATCTTTCACCTCGCAATTTGTGCCAAACTGTACATGAGGTTCGCCATCAATCAAAATCTTTAAGGCGATGACTAGTTTTTTTTGAGTGTGTGTGTGTGTGTGTGTGAGCGACGTCCACTGTGATAACGTGGGGGTACGACACTTTCGCTGGGCGCAACAACGTGTGCGTCCGTGGGACCCTCTTAATCAAAATCTTTGCGTCATCTTCCGATTTTTATGCGTGAATTACGCACATATGTGCGTAATGGGAAACACTGTAGCCGGCTAGTGTTGATAACATGGCGGACAGCATGTGTCAAGCTGCGGGAGGTTGCAAGCATGTGGATGAAGTAGGGCTAGGATAGAAAAATTGGAATGAAAGATAGACTGTGAAAAAAAAGAGTGAATGCTATTCTTTGCGACTCGAAAATATTGTGGTGTATGCTATTTCTATTTTTCACTGTGGTGATTCTGGATTCTGTTCATGACAGACACGGTAATTTGAATATTTATATTTTTATGATTTACTTGTTCAAAATATGATATTGAAACTAAGTTTGTAACAATGTTTTCATATTTTCATAAACGTAATTGTCTGTCAGACCGGAACGGGGTTGTTTCAGAGAGAGATAAATTCATATTAAAGTTCAGCTACTTATTATTTTATTACTATAAGACTTAGAGTTTTCTTGAATATAGTTTTTTGGAATTCCGTTTTAATTATTATTCTATTATCTTATGTGAGGAAGAAGAGAACCATAAAATTAGCAAAACGTAAATTGGTGTTGCGTTCCAACTGTTGTGTATTTTACGTCTTCAGTGTTTCTAGTTTATCTCCCTGTCTTAACTTGATTAATTCTATAAGAAAGGCCTTTTGATGAATGCGTGTATATGTGAAATTGAAACATTAAAAACAGTTTACAAACTAATATCAAGTTTGTAGGAATCTTAAAAGTGAAGTGAATTATTAAAATCAAAATGTTTCTTCAGAATTAAGTGTGTGTGTGTAGATTTCCTAATAATTCATATTGCTTCTCTAAACTCTTATCAATTAACTTTGGGCATGTTTTTGTGCTTTGGCACTTTACATGGCTATGTTTCAATTTGTTGCATGTTGTATTGTAATACAATTAAATGACATGCAAGTTCAGTAATGCACTGTTTTTGTTCATTTTCACTTGCTTGTCCGTCTTCTTAACTGTCTGGTCACTGATTTCTTTTCCCTGTCTTATTATATGTATGGTCACCAATTTCTTTTTCTCGGCAAATATGCCTATTATACAGTTGCACACATACAGGCCTGAGTAGGCTACACAGGAATGCATTATGAAGTTATTTCATAACAAGTTCAGACAAAAGTTATAAATGCACTCGAGCTTTCTCAGAAGAAAAAAACCCTGTTGCATGTGTAGGCCTACAGCACAAATTAATACACACGCAGTCATGCACTCAATTAATAGGCAGATTCACACTTTCATATAAAGGAGAAAACAAGGCAATAACTGCACAACAAGAGCAATTCAGTAATACTGAATAATTGCATTAATTAACAGGTTTGTTGCCAAGTGGTTGCGCACTAATGAATCTATAATAAAGGCAAGCACCGTGTTTGTTTTTAATGTCACACTTTTTTGCTGGTCAGTTACTGTGTGATAGGTCTGCATAAAATCATGAATCGAACAGCTTTGGTAATTAATGTGAATTAAAAAAAAGTATTTACTTGTATAAATAAAACATTTTTGAGTTCGTTTTACTACAAAAGGATAATGTTTAGGGTTCAAAAAAAGTCCTGCGGCAAGGTTTGTTTACGTATTGCCAAGCAGAGGATTACGTCCCTTGCAACGAGCGTTCAGACCCTCCGCTTGGTGCGCGCCAAACGCATCTGTCATCACTTTTTATATAGCGGTGTGGCGTTATGATCCTTCTTTGAAGCTGTAAGTTCTTTGTTCACCCTCACACCATCATTGGGGATATGGCAGACAGGAATAAACATCCCAGGGAGGAAGGGGTAGAGATCTAACAACAATGAAGTTGAACCACTAAAGCAATTATACTGCTAAGATGGACCAGTTAAAAATAGCAAAATTTACCTTGGTCACAGCCCAAGAATATAGACCCCTTCATCTTTCCCCCCATCTCAGCCAACAAAAAAAATAACAACAAAACAAAACTAACTCAATAAATAAAAACAACAATTGACAAATGTAAAACAACGCACACATGTAAATAAATAAACAGATAATATGATTATCCCACCCACCACAATACTGATGACCACAGTTGGTGTCAACAGCAAACATGGCCTCTCCTAAGCAAATGGGGCATGTGAGCTGCATATCATCTGGTCGCCGAGCTTGCTGGTGACTGCCCACATTTGCATGGTCACTGATGCTGTTGGCGCTGGTGTTGCTGGCATTTTGCTGCAAACGGCGACGAGTCGCCTCAACATTGGCAGTGCTGTCTGGATGGATTGTTTGCTGCCGCCTCTGCCTGCGAGATTGTAAATCATCTGGCTTTAACTTTGGTTAGATTGAAGAAGGTACAAATCTCATACATGAACATATTTATTCTTAAACAGTTCAATTTGTGTCAAAGATTAAATGATGATGGAAGGGGTTGGGGTAGGGAAGAAACAACATTGTGGATTAGATATTGAGAAAATAGTTTCTCAGAAACTGCAAAAGCCAATTAATTTTTTTTTCTTTTAAATGACAAAGTGATCTTTTGATCCATACATTTATTTTGTATCATACACAAACAATTGATACATTTAAGTATAACACAATTAATTATTTTATTTGGCAAATTTTTACACCCATTTCATCATATTTGATCTGTGAGAGTCATCCGATTCTCGTCTCAAAGTAAATCTGACATTTGAACACTTACAAACCTCGTAAAAATGTACGCCATCATTGGAATTAATAATCCAAAAAACGCTGCCGCGCCGTAGATTACTTCATCACCAACCCCCTCAATCAATTCTGCTTTGACAGAAATGCCCAACATTTTGATCACTTCTAATCAACAAAAAATAACTGCAACACTCCCTGTGTCTGACATCTCAACGTGTCGGTAAGTTTGCAGCTAAAAATAGTTCATAGCATGTCGTAATCTGGTTTCAGTTTCTTTTTCGTCTCATCTTGCCGCTGTTTTAACAATTATGATTAGACTAGAAGAATAAATATAACTTATTTATTAAGGAATACTGTATTGATTCAATATTCTTCGTTTGCTTTCCTCTAGTCAAGCAATTAGAAAGTCGTTAATCCGGAAGCAAGCTCCTTTGTGTCAAAGTGGTCTGCCTAGTGGAAAAGAAAAAATATTTGAGATATTCTGGATGACTTCACCTCAGAAAACATCTTTTCAGGGATTTAATATTTGTTTTATTTAGCTTCATTATACTATGGAGCCAAACAGGGAACAGATATGTTACAGTCTGATCTCTTGGGTAAGTGTTATTTGTCTGGAAACTTGTGCTGTACGTAATCCTTGTCTGTGAACTTGTGAAGTGTGACTGATGCTGTTTCAGTGTTTGTGTTTACAACTTACAAGTGTTTTAAGATTTTGGACCAGTACAAACTTCATAGAGCAGTATAGTAACAGTCAGTTATAAAGTGAGCGGTTAACTTATCTAATGAGAATGTGTGTGATTGCAAACATGCAAAAGTTAGGATAATTCTTTGCATGATCAACGAGTTATAAGTATCATAGGCGGCATAGCATATGATTTTTGTGTGTGTGTGTCAATGAATAATACTGTAAGTGTAACTCACTACTAACTGTGGTATACCTTCTGGTGATGCTGAAGCAGTCAGTTCTGAACAACTGAAGACTTTATGAGTTCACCAGATCTAGTAATAGCAGTGAAAGGGGGTGTTTACTATAATGCAGCCCTTCAAGAGAACTGTAAAGGTGAGAACTAACTTTTAGTAGGTCTGACATATGTGCCATTTTGAGTCAGCCCAGTCTTACTCCATAGGTTGTTGTGGCTTTCACCTTTTTCCAATGTTGATGACCTAGTATTGGTGTGTTATTTATTCTGGTCTGTGTAAACTTCTTGTAATAGTGAACACCCTGCCTTTACACATGTTTGAGTGATACTGAGTGATAGATGGGTCATTCTCAGAAAACTTGCCTAGCGAGGCCAGTACCCACTTTTGGAAAATAAATACGTGCACATATAGTGATATACTCTATTGATACGATTGACTGCTATGTTTGTTCATGATACATACATGCATATGAAATAAATATTTTCCAAAGTAATATTTGTGTGTTTCATTAATTTTATTACAAGTTTTATAATTTATTATTATATCAATGTTTGTCAAAAATTCTGTCTTCGGGTGAAGCCATTTTGTAACATACATGATAAAGCGTCTGATCAATAGCTTTCTACATTATCTAAAGCAAAAATACTTCAATTTAATCTTATTGAGTTATTCTCATAACAAGAGGAAAAATAGTTGATTCTAATTTGTCGAATTATTAATTAAGATTGCTCGATACATAAGACTAAGAGATAAGGAGTCTTGAAAATGTATAGATCTACAGTTCGAGGCACTTCGTGTCAAAGTCTTTGCTGGATATTGAACACTGTAAAATCATACATGTTCATATAACATCCTGGAACTACTTTCTGCACATGTGTTTCAATATCATATATTTATCACCCTTCTCAACAACATGTATTTTTCCCTAAATGAATTTTTATGCTGTGACACTTTTTGTTTGGGCACCCTACTTAACTTTGCATCACAATTTTTTGCCTCAACTGAACAATGCATTCTTATTTGGCTTAAATACATGAGAGAAGTTAGGAACTATTTTTTTATTTTATATTAGTGTGGTGCTGCAGAAGGATAACACTATTAAAATTTAACAGGACTAAGCTTTTGGGTTCGGTTTGAATGTGGTGTCAATGACCAATGTTTCTGACTTGATTGTACAAATGAAGTGTGAACAATAGAATTCTTATAAAACGGCTGAAAGCTTGAACAATGCCTTTGTTTAGTTGGGTCTGTGGAAGAAATACTCAACTTTGTCAAACATATTCACAATCTTTTTGTTTACTTTCCAAGCCTCAACTGTACAGTGTCTTAGCGGAGCCTTGACTGTACAGTGTCGAAGGCTCAATAGTACACTGTCATAAAATGTTTGTTACATTGCTAATGTTTCACTTACCCCACAATACAGTTTCTTTTAAGTGAGGTATATGTACAACTACAAGATAGTGTAAGTTTCATTTGTGTGTTGTTGCTTGTCTTGGAGCTATTGAATTCTGAATATTTAAGTTTGCTTTTTTGTCTGACTCACATTTTTTGTTTTCTTTAAACTTCATTTCCTGAATAGCAGCAGGTGGTAATATGTTGGCAGTAGTCATAAGCAATATGTTTCAGTCTGGTTTTGTCATTCAACAACTTTAGACTATTAAATGCAGAGCACCTGCAATTCTCTGATAGGTGTCACTGCTTCAACTGTACAGAATTGGAAGGTCACCCACTTAACCATACCATACCATGAAAACCAACAGGTTTTTTTAGAAAGTCTTCCTGATTTGTAACCACCACACCCATCTCTATTTCCCAAGCGCTTTTCACCTTTCTTCTCTGAACTTTATTTTTCAAGGTCCGTGTCAGGCATTTGGGCAGGTTGTATGAGAATGACCCAGATGTGTACTTGTTGTGTATTTGAGAGTCAGTGTGTGAAATATGTGAGCATGCATGTTGATACAGATTGCCATGCTTTGAGGGAGATTCGGAGAAAAGCTTGTATACAGCATTCATTATTATTATTATTATTATTATTATTATTATTATTATTACTATATATTAGTATATTATTATTATTATTTTTATAATTTTTTATTATTATTATTATTATTAATTATTAAATTTTAGCCAGTTTAGGGGAGTATCAAATTATTACATGCCATTCTCATCATCCACTTTGTTGTTTACTTTATTTTGTAGCTTCAAACATTTGGGATTGATGCGCCACATGACTCCCCAGCAGCTCTCAGTGATGGTGTAGCCATTGCACAGGCATTGCATGAAATGTGAGTGACAGATACTGAGATAGATAATTTTGTCTGTAGTTAGATGTTAATAGACTACTGCCTAAATACCTAGTTCATAACCCTAAACTCTGGCAGATACAAATAAAAATTATTAGGTAGTTCTTGATGAAGATGATGATGATGAGGAGGAAAAACAAAAAATGGTGATAGTGATTATGATTATGTTGTAAATTCTGGTTGTGGTAAATTAATTATTCTTTCTGAAAATGTAAGGGGTCTTGCTCAGCAGGCAAAAATGTTCTAGGAAGCAACAGAAGTTTTAGGAGGTCACGGTAACACTATAATATAAGTAATAAAGTACAATTAAATCTTTTTTAAAAAACGAAAAAAAAAGCAAATCATCTGATGAAACACTTTAGACTTAGACTAGAGTACAAGTATTGAAAAGAATCCCTTTTAACAACACCCCATAACCCTTTTGTCACTCTTTCCCCTTCCCTCCACCTTGTCTCAAATGTTTCACTAGTAAATATTTTTTTGTCCACTTTGTACATATTATGTCCTTGTGTAATTTCTTAACAAGTGCTTTGTCTGATTTCATTTTATATGTAGACAGATGTTAATGTTTAGAATGAATGCGTGAGTACTGCGCTTTGAACTGATATTGTTTGTTAGGAAGGAGCGCTATATAAATACCATTATTGTTATTATTAGTACAAATGTATTAGCAGTAAAACAAATAATAGTATTATTATTATTATTATTGCTATCCTATCCTATCCTGTAACTCAAAGGTTGTTGGGCACCACAGTTGATCGTTTAATCAGCGTACTCCATCTTTCTCTGTTCTCAGCAACCTTCATGGCTTCATTCAGTGTCAGACCAGTCCATTCTCGAATGTTGTTTTCCCACCTCTTTTTCTGTCTCCCTCTTGTGCCTCTTTGCATCGTGCCTTGCAGGATGGTTTTTGCAAGGCCTGATGTTCCGGTGACGTGGCCATACCTTCTGACTCTGAGTTTCAGTTTTTCACCACTGTGAGAGCATGTCATCGTGTTGTCCGATGGCTTGTGTGATGGTCTGTCGAACTTTGTTATTGGTAATTGCTGAGTATAGGAAATGCTCAGGAGTCTTCTGTAGCACCTCATCTCCATGCTTTGTATTCTTCGTTGAAGATCTGCTGCGAGGGTCCATGTTTCGCAAGCGTATACGAAGATGGAGATGACAAGGGAGCGCATATTTATTATTATTATTATTATTATTATTATTATTATTATTATTATTATTATTATTATTATTATTATTATTATTATTATTATTAAGTTTTGGAAAATTAGTGCAGTGATAGAAAAGGTCCTTCCTGATTATTTCTCAGTTGATTGTCTGCTAGTATATTGGTTGAAAGTAAAAACAACGCATAGACCACAACAATACTGTCAATAGCTTTTTCCAGCATGAGCAAGACTGCCCCAGAGTATTTGTGTGAACTGATACCAGTATATGAACCATCTTGTCACCTCCGCTCATGCTCCCAGTCCTTGTTCTGCTGCCCTTCATCTGAAGAAACAAACAAGAAAAGCCAGAGCCTTCAAGAACATGGCACCAGTGCTCTAGAACTCATTGCCCGAAGACCAAATGGACTGTTGGATTGTTCAGAAAGAGAATGAAGACATAATTATTGTCCTCAGAGTGATTTGTTTTTATGGACTTCACCAAGCACCATTCTTGCTCTCACTGTCTTCCATATTCCATACTTCTCCCACTAGTTTTCTGTCCAATAGTTTTATTTGTTTCGGATGGATGCATACGCTGTGGACATCATCATCATCATTGATTCTGCATGATACATCGAATAATCAGCTTTTATATGAACCACGGTGCAAAATTTGAGTAGCAAAACTTCCATGTTGTTATTTTTAACCGAACTTGTTTTTAGGTAATATGTTGTTATATTTTGTAGACATTGTCATGTAAGTGAAACTTAATTATGTTATTGTACCTATCATTTATTTTTGTTGACTTTAATTTAATTAATGTTATTTAGTTCATCTTAATTTTAATTTAATTTGTTTTTAATTTAATAAGATTTTGCCTATATCACAGATGTGAATAGACATTACATTAAATAAATAAATACATAAATATCAAATTTGGTAATATTTCCACATTTTATTATGTACAGAGCTCCAGAGTATTTTAACCAAACATGGCTGCACAAAATCAAAACAGAAGATGTTGGAAACTGGAGGTTAAAGGTTTGTATAATTCATAATTGTATTTTTTTAATTGTGTATATGTGTGCATACTTGTGTGTGTGTGTTTGTGGGGGTGTGTGTGTGTGTGTGTGTGTGAGGGAGACAGATTGGACTGGGGAATGTGTTGGGTAGGTGTGTGTGTGTTCATGTTCCCTTTCTCATACTAATAACTTGGACATGATTTTTGCCTCATTGCTTACTTTCTATTCGTACATTTTTCAGGTGACAAACTTGAAAAAGATAGTGAAAGGAATTCTGGAATACAACTTGGAGGTATGTATTTGGTATAAAAATCAAAATAAGGTGTAAAAAGAGGACAACTGGTGTTTAAGTGTCACCTGATAGATCATAACCTATAATAAAGTTTTGAGCAGAGCCGCTGTAGTGTAAAGTTGAAGATATTTTGCAGCAATACACAGCATTCAAAAACATGACTTTCAGAGTTCCTTTGTGGTTTTGAAAACATGTCTCAGATGTATTGGTGAGCCATTCTGATGTCCTATCCTATGCTATCCTATCCTATCCCGTAACTTGGAGATCGTAGGGGCACCACAGATGATCGTTTAACCAGTGTACTCCATCTTTCCTGGTCCTCAGCAACTCTGATTGTTTCGCTCAGTGTCTCAAACCAGTCCATTCTCGAATGTTGTCCTCCCACCTTTTTTTCGGTCTCTCTCTTCTTCTACCTCCTTGCACTGTGCCTTGCAGGATGGTCTTTGCAAGACCTGATGATCTGTTTTTTCACCACTGTGAGCAGGTCATCGTATTAATAATAATAATAATAATACCGGATGCTAATACGCGCTTTACTTCGAATGATTTCGAACTCAAAGCGCGGCGACCTATACCAACATACACGCTCACGTGCAACAAATATATTACAGACACACAACAAGGACAACAGTATACAAGGCATACACGTGGTGTAAAGGCAGGGAGATCGCTATTAGGAAACTGAAAGTTAAATAGTTTTGTATTTTGTTTAATTAATTTGACTGCATCCAATATTATTTTGAAGGGAGGGAGGAAACCGGAGTGCCCGGAGAAAACCCTCGGTGACCTCAATAGTCTCGTACCTAAGTCACATACGTTCGCCCCTTGCGGGAATCGAACCCGCGACCTTCGGCATAGGAAACCGGCGACTTATCCACTGCGCCACGAGGCCACCCCGTATTGTCCAATGGCTCGTGTGATGGTCTGTCGGACTTCGTCGTTGGTGATGTGCTGGGTATAGGAAATGCCCAGAAGTCTTCTGTAGCACATCATCTCCATGCTTTGTATTCTTTGTTGTAGATCTGCTGTGAGGGTCCATGTTTCGCAAGCATATAGGAAGATGGAGATGACAAGGGAGCGCAGCAGTCTTACCTTGTAATGTATACTGATGGTGTTGATGCCATTGGTTTGTTGGTCATCATTTTGGTCTTCTCTGCACTTATTTCCATTCCATAGGCTCTGGACGTGGTGTCAAGCCTCTGTACCAGCTGTTCAAGTTCTTGTTCCTCTCCAGCCAATCCATCAATGTCATCTGCAAAACGAAGATTGGAGATTGCTCTTCCCCCTATGCTGACTGTGCCCTCATGATCTGCAAGGGCATCTGACATGATGCGCTCTAGGAAGATGTTGAAGAGTGTTGGAGAGAGTAGACATCCCTGACGCACACCGATTGTTGTTCTGAACCAGTTTCCGATAACGCTGTTGCGAAGAGCTGGACTGGTAGCTTTGTCTTACAGGCTTTTGATGACTTCAATAATGTTAGGGCTGATGTTGTACACTCTCATGGTTGCCCACAGAGCTTCATGCAAGACTTGGCCAAACGCTTTTTTGAAGTCTACAAACACGTGATATAGATGTTGTTGGTGCTGTAGGTATTTCTCACAGATTATTCTGAGGTTGAAAATCTTTTCAATGGTACTTCGCCCTACCCTGAATCTTGCTTGTTCTTTAGCTATGATTTATTCAGCTTGAGGTTTCAACCTGTTGTGGATTATTTTCAGGAGGACCTTTCTGTGATGGCTGATGGTGCAGTAATTTTGACAATCCTGATGGTTACCATTTTTGGGAAGAGGGATGACAAGCGACTGGGTCCATGGTGTAGGCCACTCCCCACTCTGCCAGATCTTTGTTACAGATAATGTTGAGGGCGTCAATCATTACTTCTCCTCCTGCTTGAAACAATTCTGCGGGTATTTTGTCCACTCCCGCTGACTTCCCCTTCTTCAGCGATTGCATTGCTGCCTCAGCTTATTCTCAGAGAATTGGGAGGATTTCTTCTTGTTCTTTTTTCTCGGACTGATGGGTCTCCCTTTGGTGTGTGGTTTTAAAGGTCAGAGCAGTAGTCTGTCCATCTATCTGTTACGTTGAAACGCGAACGAAAGTATGTCGGAAGCGTGTACGATAGATCTAATCGTTTCGATTTGCAAAGTATTCAATAATGGAGTTTATTTACCTTTGATTTGAGTTTGCATTGTTGTTAGGAGAGGCTTTGTATAACGTTGATAATTTTCGTTGGTCGATATTGTCGGAGAATGCTCTGGATTTCCTTGTTTACCATCGATCGAAGGTTCGGGACGATTGTCGAAGTAAGAGAAGGTTCGGGGTATGTGTGGAGAGATGAATGACGTAAGTCAGTGATGACGATCTTTTATTCGATTGGTGGCAGTGCGTCATTTCTACTGTATTCGAAATCTTTCCGGAAAAGATAGAGATTATAAAATTGTGTGCCGCACTGTTGTTGGGGGATAGTAAAGTTGTTGATAGTGAAGCTGGAAAGTAAATTTGAAAGTTGTTGAGTTGAGTTGAGAATTGTATGCAGTTGTTGATGTGTGCTGGATAAAAGCGGAAAACTTCATACGTCGACTTTGTGACTTGTATGCTGATTGAGCAGGCTGTGTGAATAAACGAATCTGAGTTACACCTTATCAGGACTTCAGCATCGGGGCTGAATCAAATACTGATAAAGAAAAACACCATCATCGAACGGAGTGTAACATTTTGGGGGTCAAGCCGCGATTCACGCCATAGCCAAGGGTTCAACTGCTACAACAAGCGAGTCAACGTTACGAGAGGCAGTCATCGAGGGTAGCCGCCAACGAGTTGCGTCGAGAGGGGCCAACATACTGGGACTACATCACCGATAGGTTCGGGTTGACTGCAAGGGCGTGTAGTCGCCGAAGAGTTGCTTCGTGAGCGAACAACAGAGCGGGACTACGTGGCTGCCGCAAGACTACGTCGAGGGACAGTCTCGGAGCTACATCGCCAGTGTTACAGAGAGCGGCGAGCGGACGTCGTGTCTACTTCAGCACAGGAGCGTATACATCAACACCAGCGTGGTGCAGCGTCGCATACGACGAGGACAGCGGGGCCTGCGTCAACGAAGGCGACTAGTGACAAGCATCAGCGCTACTGCAGAAAGCGTGCTGTTCTAGAACAGTCTAGAAAGGTACAGCACAGTCAAGAACTTTCCAGAAAAAGAACTCTACAGTCAAGAACTTTCTAGAAAAAGAACTTTCCAGAAAAGAACTTTCCAGAAGCATCAAGATGGCTGACTTCTGGCAGAAAGGGGTTGAACTAAATCTAAAAGGCAAACAGCTGACGGAGTACGTCAAATGCCAGGAGAGAATATTGCGTGAAGAAAGAGAAGAACAGCGACGCCGTGAAGAACGAGAATTAGAAGAGCAGCGTCGCCGTGAAGAACGAGAATTAGAAGAGCAGCGTCGCCGTGAAGAACGAGAATTAGAAGAGCAGCGTCGCCGTGAAGAAAGAGAATTAGAACAGAAGCGTCTAGAAATAGAAGAACAACGTCGCCGAGAAGACAGAGAGGAAAGAGAGGCTGAGCGTCAGTACCAGCTAGAGTTGGCGCGTATCCAGAACAATCAGCATGCGCCACAAGTCACCAACGACCATACGGCTCCAAAATTGCCAGCTTTCGTCGACGGGAAGGACCAGATCGACAGCTATCTGGCGAGATTCGAAAGGTTCGCCGAAAGCTCCAATTGGCAACCTCGAGACTGGGCGATTCGACTGAGTGCACTTCTGACAGGGCAAGCGCTCGAAGTTTACACCAGACTGTCGAATGATGACGCCAAAAACTACGACGTCTTGAAAGAGGCCCTATTACAGTGCTACAACTTTACAGAGAAGGGCTACCGTAAACGCTTCCGTGAATGCCGGACTAAGTCAGACGAGACGCCAAAGCAGTTTGTGGAGCGCCTGTCGTCATATCTACACAAGTGGGTGGAGTTATCAGGCGAAAGGAAGTCTTACGACAGTCTCCATGACCTGATCGTGAAGGAACAATTTCTCAATGCCTGTCACAAGGACCTAGCGACCCACTTAGAAGAACAAAAGCTGCAGACGCTTAAAGATGTGACTGAGGCTGCTGAAAGATATCTTATCGCTCATGGGAAAACCCTGGGGCCACCCAGCGCGACGAAACATTTTCAGAAGACTGCAAACCATGGGAACCAGATCCAAGGGAGCCAGACGAGCCAGAGACAGACGGACTCCACGCCTCCTCCCAGGGAAGGGCATTCAAGAGGCTGTTTCACCTGCAACGCTACAGACCACAGGGCGGCTAATTGTCCTCAAAACAAAAGTAGCGGACAGCGGAGCAGTACGGACAACGCAGCGGCGGGCAACCGACAGAGACGTTTCTCCAATGAACGGCAAACCAGTAGATCTGACCATCAAGTGTGCGGCGGGAGCGTCATTCTTCCGAGTGAGACCGAGCGCACAGCTACCCCTGCGGACGTGCAAGAGTGCATGACTGATGGCCAACTCCTCCTTGCCAACGGGAAATCCATCCCCGTCGTCGCCAGCGCAGCTGTGACCGTACAGAACATGCCTGTTTCCAAGGGACGCGTCGGAAATCATGAAGTGACTGTTTTAAGAGACTCTGGCTGCAGTGGGGTCATCGTCAGAGAAGACCTAATCGCTAAAGAACAGTTCACTGGCGATTCTAAATGGACACTCATGGCCGACAGCAAATGTTTGAAAGCGCCAGTTGCGAAAATTAATGTCAACACCCCTTTCTACATAGGCGAAGTCGAAGCGGTTTGCCTGAAGAAGCCGCTGTATGATTTGATGATCGGGAATATCGACGGCGCGAGACGGCCCGACGACCCCGATCCAGAGTGGAGTCCTGCCTCAACTCAACACGTCGAAGTTGCGGAGGAGGATCCATTGCCATTTCCCGATGGAGACCTTACGGAGCTGCTACGGGACAATGTGGTTACTCCGGCTCAGCCCTGCCGACCAGAGATCGTCGGTGCCGTTACTACCAGGGCCCAGGCCAAGAGAGACAAGACGTCTACGCCACTGAAGGTCGCCGACAACTCTAAAGCTGCCATCGTGGACAGAGATAAGCTGATCCAGCTCCAGGAAGATGATAGTACTTTAAACAAGTACAGGAACCGCCAAGACCACGTGACCAAAGGCAGTGGTACGGTCTATTTTGAGGTGAAGGCCAAGATCCTGTATCGAATCTTCCAGCACCCGAGGGTCAACGGGGGTAAACCACTACGTGAAGTCTTGGTACCGTTACCCCTAAGGCGCCAGGTGATGGAGGTAGCGCATGACTCAATCATGGGAGGTCACCTAGGTATCAAGAAGACGTCGGATAGAATCCAGGCGGTGTTCTACTGGCCAGGACTTCATGCGGACGTCAGCCGTTTCTGCCGATCATGTGACATTTGCCAGAAGACCATACCTCGAGGAAGGGTCCCGAAAGTGCCTATGCAGAGGATGCCTCTGATCGACCGACCTTTCAAGAGGGTGGCCTTAGACTTAATCGGCGAAATAAGACCTCCGAGTGAAGAAGGTCATCGATGGGTACTGACTTTAGTGGACTATGCGACTCGGTACCCAGAAGCAGTGCCTCTGAAGAAGATTGACACTGAAACTGTTGCAGAGGTGCTAGTGGACATGTTCAGTAGACTTGGAGTGCCTGAAGAAATTCTGACAGACCTCGGGACGCAGTTCGTCTCTGACTGCATGAAGGAGGTCAACAGACTGCTGAGCATCCGGCATTTGACTACGACACCCTACCATCCGATGTGCAACGGGCTTGTCGAGAAGTTCAATGCTACGCTGAAGTCCACCCTGAAGAAACTGTGCAGCGAGCAGCCCAGACAATGGCATCGCTATATCAACGCCTTACTTTTCGCCTACAGAGAAGTACCGCAGGAGTCCACCGGCTTTTCTCCGTTCGAGCTGCTGTACGGAAGAACCATCAGAGGGCCGATGCACATCCTGAAAGAACTGTGGACGAAAGAAGTAGACACCCCAGAGGTGAAGAACAGCTACCAGTACGTGTTTGAGCTATGGGAGAAGCTGGAGCAGACTCTCGAGATAGCCAGAGAAAACCTGAAGAAATCCCAGGACTGTGGAAAGCACTACTATGATCGTAGGGCTGTGAACAGGAAGTTCAAACCTGGCAACAAAGTGCTGGTGCTGCTACCTACCGATCATAATAAGTTGCTGATGCAGTGGAAAGGCCCGTACGAAGTGGAGACCGTGGTGGGGATCAACGACTATAAGGTGAAGGTCGGCCAGCATTCCAAAATATACCACGCCAACCTCCTTAAGCTGTACGTGGAGAGGCCGCCAGAGACTGTACATGCAGCAACAGCAGCTGTGACAGACGACAGCTTTGACAGCGAAGAACTGTTGGAACTTGGAGACTTCCACAGCAAAGAAGGCATCGATGATGTTAAGCTAGGACCGAGCTTGACGGAAGGTCAAAAGTTAGAGCTCAAGGACCTTATGGGCGAGTTTCCCCATAACTTCAATGATGTCCCAGGCTCTACGACTTTGGTCGAACATGAAGTCCACACCCAGACCTGGAAGGAGCATCTGCAGACCTTGAGGGAGCTGTTCCACCGTCCCGCAGAAGCCAACCTGACCGTGAGACCCAGCGAATGCATCCTGGGAGCTGACAACGTCGACTGCGTCGGACATCCGATGGAAGAAGGAGACAACGGAGGACGCACTGATTCCAGGGAAGCCCACATGATCATCGTCTTTGACCCTGGGCCGATGACGACCGCAACTGACGAGGGCGTCGTTTCCTTGCGGATGAAAGAACATTGACTGTGTGGATGAACTAAGAATATTGGTAATGACAGACTTGAAAATGAAAATCGTTGACTGGGTAAATGATCTGTGAACATTGACAGTATCCAGAAAGACTTGCAGATGAGAAACTTTGACTCTGTGTGAATGAACTGTGAACAATTGACAATATCTAGGCAGATTTGAAGATGAAAACCATTGACTCTGTGTGAATGAGCTGAGAACAGTGACAGTGTTCAGACAATCTGAAATAAGTTTTAATTCTGAACTTTGTTTGTGCATTACGTTTCAACGTTGTTGAAAGAAATTGGGTAAATTTCTTCTTGAGTGGGGGGTTATGTTACGTTGAAACGCGAACGAAAGTATGTCGGAAGCGTGTACGATAGATCTAATCGTTTCGATTTGCAAAGTATTCAATAATGGAGTTTATTTACCTTTGATTTGAGTTTGCATTGTTGTTAGGAGAGGCTTTGTATAACGTTGATAATTTTCGTTGGTCGATATTGTCGGAGAATGCTCTGGATTTCCTTGTTTACCATCGATCGAAGGTTCGGGACGATTGTCGAAGTAAGAGAAGGTTCGGGGTATGTGTGGAGAGATGAATGACGTAAGTCAGTGATGACGATCTTTTATTCGATTGGTGGCAGTGCGTCATTTCTACTGTATTCGAAATCTTTCCGGAAAAGAGAGAGATTATAAAATTGTGTGCCGCACTGTTGTTGGGGGATAGTAAAGTTGTTGATAGTGAAGCTGGAAAGTAAATTTGAAAGTTGTTGAGTTGAGTTGAGAATTGTATGCAGTTGTTGATGTGTGCTGAATAAAAGCGGAAAACTTCATACGTCGACTTTGTGACTTGTATGCTGATTGAGCAGGCTGTGTGAATAAACGAATCTGAGTTACACCTTATCAGGACTTCAGCATCGGGGCTGAATCAAATACTGATAAAGAAAAACACCATCATCGAACGGAGTGTAACACTATCCAAGATTTCTTGTTCTTCTGTAAGGCATATGCCAGACTTGCTTTGGATCATGAAGACCTTGGGCTGTTAAACTGATGTATTTAACAAAAATAAGTTTCTTTTGATCTAGTCTTTTCATTTGGTTTTAGTGTTAATGGTTTAAAGCAGCAGAATTTAATTAATTATATTTAGTGATTTTGTATTTGATTATGCTGAGCTTGAAAACAGTGATTTAAAAAAATGAAATTGGATAATACCATGATATGATGCTTGTTTCATTTCAGGTGCTAGGTGTTCAGATTCAGGGCTTCCAGATGCCAGATGTCAATTCCATAGGTAAATGAGATTTGTTGCTGTGGTTTTGAGTGCTGATTTTGGTCCTTACTACTCCTCTGACCTTGGATAGTTATCCATGTCTGCCTTATTGGTAATGGTGGGTGTTGAAAGTAAGCTTTAATATTCACACCAAACTACACTTGCATGCTTGGTGCATTTTAGAGAGAGAAAAAGAATGTAGGAAAATAAATGTAGAACTATATAATTTTTTTTAGGTGAGATAGTAGTGTGCAGTAACTGAAGAGACAGGCCTGGAGTTGCTGCCACTTGAATGATTCTATGGAACCTCACTAGCAAAGAGAGGCAGTCTGTTTCATCAACATTTGTTGAGTAATCATTTTGTATTCAATTCAGGCGCTCACACAGATCCAGTAGAGGAAGACCTTCTGCTACAGCTGGTGCTAGGTTTTGCAGTAAACTGTGAAAAAACAAATTTACAAATGAGCAATTCGTTTCTGTATTAATGTTTGGAATAACACACACAAAAACTGTTAACATTCAAATTTGACAATAATGAGAAACAAAATTACTAAATAAAGTAAAAGAATTCTGATTTGGTCTGTTATTACTTCTTTTTCTTGCTTCCTTCCTAAAAAAAACCATGTAATTCATTTTGGGAGTCGTATATTTTGTTCTGCTGTGTTTTTGTCTGCTTGATGAAGAGCTTAACTTGAAAATTTGTGTTGGATTGTTTTTAATCCAGATTAGCATTCTTTTAGTTTATATGCAATTCTATCCTATTCTGTCCTATCCTGTAACTTAAAGGTCATTGGGGCACCACAGTTGATCGTTTAACCAGCATACTCCACCTTTCTCTGTCCTCAGCAACCCTCATAGCTTCACTCAGTGTCGAGCCAGTCCATTCTTGAATGTTGTCCTCCCACCTCTTTTTTTGTCTCCCTCTTCTTCTGCCTCCTTGCACTGTGCTTTGCAGGATGGTCTTTGCAAGGCCTGATGCTCTGGTGACGTGGCCATACAATCGGAGTTTACATTTCTTCACCACTGTGAGCATGTCATCATGTTGTCCAGTGGCTTGCGTGATCTGTCTGAAGGTGATGTGTTAGGTTTAGGAAATACGCAGAAGTCTTCTGTAGCACCTCATCTCCATGCTCTGTATTCTTTGTTGTAGATCTGCTGTGAGGGTCCATGTTTCGCAAGCGTATAGGAATATGGATGTATCCAATTGTTTCTCATTATTGTATACATGTTTGATGACCAAACATTGACTTGAATTCAGGAGAGCACAGTGACCCAGTGGAGGTGGGCCGTCTGCTACAGCTGGTGCTAGGGGTGGCAGTGAACTGTGAAAACAAGCAGGAGCACATCCAGGGCATCATGAGCATGGGAGAGGCTGTGCAGCAAATCATCAAAAATGCCATTCAAGAGGTGAGAGAGGAGAATAGGCTCATATATCTGTATTCATTTGAGTGTTGACCTACAACCACTTCATCATACTGCAGTGGATTTACTTCAGGAATAGTTTCAATATCTCTGATATTTGAATAGAAGTTATCTTTTTTCACAAAGGCAAAAAAAACAACCTGCAGTATGGCAGGACTTGAATAGTTATTTGTTTTTTTTATTGTTTTGTGGCGCTTTTCCAACGCAAGGGCTGCTCAAGGAGTTGCCCGATACAGGATCTAACTCAAGGTGCCTGCTTAGGCCCATTGTCCGACGCCTTAGACAACTGAGCACAATCCTTGGAGATGGGGGGAAAGGGACCTAGTGCTTGATGGGTGTATGTATGTAGTTGACACTCACCCGTCTAGGACATGAGTGTCAGGAACTTTAAAGTCTGTACCCAGACGAGACCTCAGTTTATGCTCTCATTCAAAGGATGAACTGTAAGCATGAAGGAGAGGGTGTTTGGTGATTCAGTTAGTGCAGTCCATGTAGAAGATGATGATGATGTAGACGTGTAGGGTGCAAAATTCCGTCTTACGGTCATGCTCGATGTGCACAGATACATGTTGTGACATTGCTGATTGTGGGTTGTGTTACTGGTAATGGTTGCGTTATTATGTTCAGTAGTGCTATTGGATACGGCCTATCTAAAAATTCAAATAGGAATTCTATTTCCTTTCCATCTTATACTTCTAATTGCGGGAACCTTTACACTGCATGTTTCAGTGATGAATGTGTGTCTGTTGTGTATGTGCTAGTATTTGTAACATGTGAGCATGTATGTTGGTTACAATTCAAAGCCCTTTCGGTCTGATTTAAGAGTAAGGCACGTATAAAACCCATTATTATTATCATTATTATTATTATTATTATTATTATTATTATTATTATTATTATTATTATTATTATTATGTTACAGGCTATGTTTGTGTGTTGTGTTACAGTTGATGACCAAAGAAACGTCCATGGGAGATGATGCGGACTCTGAACTGCAAAATCAGGTAAGTGTTGACCATTTTGTAGACTGTTCATACCCTTAAAACCTATTTCTACCCCCAAACTATTTAATAGGATGTACGGTTCTTATGAAGTAAGTAAAACAGTTTAAATGATGTTTTGTACACTGCAGTAGACAAACAAATTTACCATCTGAAAAAATAATAAATAATAAAATGTAATAATTCTGATGAGCAGTTAAAAGAAGGGATTGCTCTTACAAGTTCAGAGTGCTTCTCAAGGTGCTGGCCACAAATATCCAGTATGCACAAAGTAGTTTGATGAAGTTAGGATTCAAACCAACATCACCGAACACAAAGGTTTGCTCCCTGAACCACTGAGCTACCTTGACACCAGTCCTCTAGATTCTACGGCATTCCCTTTTAAGTTACAGCTTTGTGTGATGACAACTTTTGCCAAGTTTTGTTGCATTTCTGCTGTACCTCTGATTACATTGGGTATGTGTTGAAATGCTGTTGGCTGATTTTCATTATGTGGATTTGAATTTCTTCACGTTATATACCCTGATACGTTATATGGTAGGATGTGTAGAACAATGTTTTCAGTCTTAAGATATAATACTGGCCTCATGGATAACAACATTTGTTATTAATTGTATATTACATTACATTACATGATTTTTTGCTTTAGGTCCAGCGGACTCATTAATTGTATATGTCAACAGAATTAATGTGTGAGTGTATATCGTTGTTGCCATTCTTCACAGCAAAAGGTGTCTTGCTAAATAACACTGATGATATAATAAATAAATTAAAGCGGAAAGCATAAAATTAAAGCAGAATGTAAAAAAATAGCCAGTGTTATTTGAAGTACTGACTGAGAAAACTTTTTTTTTTTGGAGGGTGAAGGGGGGAGTTGGGGAGGGAGGGAGGGAGCATAGAATGGTAAGTGTAATGTGTGTGTTTGTGTAGGAGTGAATGTCTGAAATCATTTTATCAAATAAATAGACTTTTAAATAAAAGACCTTAACAAAAATATTACAGCTGAAGTGGAAGCTATACAAAAGAAAAAAGAAAATAAATTCCTGCTGTAGTGTGGATTCACAGCCTTGAGCAGTTTCCCTGATACAATAATGTGCACTATATCAAGTAAATGTATGTTACAGCTGAAGAAAACAGTGGAGGAACTAAACGGAGCACTGGAGGCCAAAGAAGAACTGATGCAGCGGTGCCACGAGCTAGACATGCAGGTCACATCGCTACAAGATGAGAAAACTGTGCTTTCTGCAGAGAACGATCGTCTGCAAGACCGATTACAGCAGATGGAAAATGTTGATGACCCTAGGTAAGTTGGGCTTGTCGGTGGTCTGGTGTGTTTTGTGTATTTTGATCTCATTTTATTTATTTATTATTTTTTTTATATAATGTTTTCCCAGTTCAAAAATTGTTCAAGGCACTGTCCACTATAGGATTGAACTCAAGTCGCCAGAGGCGCACACTTACTGCCTTATGCTTGTCATCTAAAGTCCCAGACAACTGAGCACAATTCGGGGTGACCAGGGAGGGAATGGAATGAGGGAGAGGGGGGGGGGAGAAGGGACTTGGTGCCTACTGGGTGTATTTACGTCTCTAGGACATGAGCGTGAGGATCTTTAAAGTCCGTGCGACATCTTGCATGAATGCACAGATTAAGCTTCAGTTTATACTCGCATTCAAAGATTGAAGAAACTGCCTGCACCTTGTTTGATGCCTTCCTTAGTGTCATCTCTCTAGTATCTTCTTTTTTGTTTTTTTTAAAGTATGACTGTACTATTTATTGCCCACAGCACCCCAGCAGGAAAGCGACTGAGTCAGTACCAACAACAGATGGAGGTCCTACAAGAAGAGCTCTTCAAATTAGAATCAGGTACATCACTATCAGAATTTTGAACAGTACATCTTAGCTAGAAATTTGATTTTGATTTCTGTCTTCTAATGGTGACTTGCCTTTACACCATATGTTTAAGTGATGAATGTGTGTTTTTGTGTATGTAGGAATGTCGGTAACATGTTAGCATATATGTTGGTTACAGATCGCTGCTTTGAGTCTGATTTAGGAGTAAAGCACTGTAGCATCCAATATTATTATTATTACCTTTCAAAGGCTGTGATGATGATGATGAGGTGATGATGATGGTGATTGTGATGATAATGATGATGATGGTGCCAATAAAAGTTCAGTATAAGGACAGCTACTGGCTTAAGATTTAAAACCATCTCAGAGATGAGAATCTTCTGCCTTTTAGCGGAAATCCGCTCTTTCGGAAGGTCCCAGGGTCATTTTTGAGATCGGTTTAAATCCGGTGAGAAAATTGTAGTGTATATGACTAGGGTGAGTTGTTGATTTTCGATCTCGCAGCTTATTCCCACTCGTTATTCCCATGCGGATTGTTGTTATTTGGTTCGCTCTCACTTCGTTTTCGTCGATCCACCAAGCTGCCGTAAAAAGCCGAGATAACCCGATTTCTCTTTCTTCCGTGTGTCCTGGTAAACGTGCAGTTTAGTCCTCCAGTTTTTCTGCGCATAAAATTCCGGCTGTTCCCAGAAACTCCCGCTGACAGTGACGTCACTCAAATAGGCGCTTGAAGCCCTTTCTCATGCGCTGAGTTGTAGTGCGAACGATGGAACAGCCAAAACATCACGTGGTTGATCAGTTATTGTCTAGAAAAAAGCGCGACTTGTAAAATGCTTCAAAAACTAAATCCTGGAGAAAAGGCTCTTGCTACCCACATGTACAGTGGTGTAAAAAACAAGTGGAACTTTTTTAAGTGGTTAGAAGAAAAGTTGAACACAACAGTCTTAATTCGTTTGAAGGACAAAAAGATCGAAAGAAATGTGGCGTTGAATGCAGAGGCAGAGAAACAAGCCAGACTGGCTCATAAGAAAGCTCTGACTGCCCGACTTCAGGTGTTGGTGAGGAAGAGAAGTGAGATTAGAAGTCAAAAGCCACCAGCCAAGAAAGCAAGAACTGGATAGTTGCCTGGCTTCAGTTATAAAATACATGCGTACATAGTTCATTCAATAATTGTGTGTGTGCAGACTGTGTAGCTTGTTGGTATCTGCCAGTTTTAACAATTCTTAAAAAAACATAAGAATGTTGTATACACAAAGAACTGTAATCCTAGTGCATGACGTAATTGTAAACTTCAGCCTGACTTCAGTGCCTGACTACGACTTCAAGGCTGAAGTTGTTCATAATGTATATATGATTATAGCATCAGAACTGCTTTAGGAACTACTGCCTGAAACCATCCGTATTTCTGCTTTCCTTGTTGTGGTTTTTCCAAGATATTATCTTGAAATTGTAAACCTTGTTTGAACAGTCAATTGAGGTATTTATGATTTTATTGTTTGGTGTGACTGTAAGAGTGTCAGTGACTGAGTGAGGCTTCATACTGATTCTATGTATAAATGTACAACTCTGTTTTGGACAGTAATTATGTGCATTGGTAAAGCCTTGTCTTGTCATTGGTATTTAAACCATTCTTGTCTGCAGTCAAAAGGAATGTTTGTTTAATACAAGGCTTAACTGATGTTTGAAATAAATTCATTAGGCCTATGTGTTGAACTGTGGAGAGCTAACAACAGCATTTTAGTACCATCAAAACAACTGACCTGACCCCATAAAATAAGGCTCAGAATGCATAGATTTTAACCGTCTTTTCAAACATTTTCCGGGGGGGCATCAGTACTTCAGATTGTTGGAGCGCCCGCGCCCTATCCTATCCTATCCTATCCTGTCCCATAACCCGAAGGTCGTAGGGGCACCACAGATGATCGCTTAACCAGCATACTCCATCTTTCTCTGTCCTCAGCAGCCCTCATGGCTTCGCCCAGTGTCAAACCAGTCCATTCTCGAATGTTGTCCTCCCACCTCTTTTTCGGTCTCCACCTTCTTCTACCTCCTTGCACTGTGCCTTGCAGAATGGTCTTTGCAAGGCCTGATGATCTGGTGACGTGGCCATACCATCGGAGTTTCCGTTTCTTCACCACTGTGAGCAGGTCATCGTGTTGTCCAATGGCTTGTGTGATGGTCTGTCGGACTTCAACGTTGGTGATGTGTTGGGTATAGGAAATGCACAGAAGTCTTCTGTAGCACCTCATCCCGCTACATTGGCGCATATTTTATCAGAATGGCGCGTAACAGTCAGCGTGAATGCGCCAGCCTGGCGCGTCATAAACATACGATACGTATACCTTCGATTGTCAATGACCCATCTTTTTCAAAATTGACCCATCATTTTGCATGGCCATGGGTCATTGGGCCCATGATGTCTGAAAACAATCTGAAGCACTGGGGCATGCCCCCAGACCCACCTAGCATCGCGTACCTGCTTTGCAGGTACGCGCACTCGTGGCTTCGCCACTCGACAGACTTTGGAATTTTTCCTCCTTTTTGTCATTTTAGGATTCTCATCTCTGCATCTTCAGTATCCTTAAAAGCCGTCAACAATAACAGCAACAACAACAATCTTCACATTTCTTTAAGATGTTTGATTCAGTTATTTATGGACTGGTTGAATTATTTACAATTGATAACTTCTGATTCATTGATTTGTTGGCTGTGTGGTATCTTGAATGCGTGGTTAGTTTGTTTTGTTCAGAGATTTATGACTTGATATTTGTTGATCATTAATGTTGATTTATGAATTAATGTTTATTGATCAATAATGTTGATTTATGAATTTTTATTTATTGATAAAAAATGTTGATATATGAATTAATTTTTATTAATCATTAATGTTGATTTATAAATTAATATTTATTGATAATTAATTTTGATTTATGGATTAATGTTAATTGATAATTAAGGTTGATTTAATAATTAATGTTGATTTATGAATTGTTGTTTATTGATCATTAATGTTGACTTATTTATTGATCATTAATGTTGATATATCCATTAATGATGATTGTTAAGGTAGATTTATGAATTGACATTTACTGATAATTAAAGTTCCTCTTCGTTGTTCCAGGGAAAGATGACTACAGAATAAAATATGACGTTTTACTCAAAGACCACAATGAACTGAAAGAAAAGGTCAGTGCCTCCATCTATTCCTTGGCAGCATTCAAATGAGGTGCATTTAGTTTCAGCCGCGTTGCAGTACATACTGTATATCATAATAAAAGGTAATGATGTTTCCGTAACCTTTCATTGACGAGAAAGGCATTTTAGGCTCTCCCTTTTCTCTAGGCCCGCTTAATGAGGTATGTTTGGTCTTTTCTTCTTCTGCCTGCACTGCCTTACTGTCCCCGGTCCTAAGCAAAGCCAGGCACCCAGTCACTGATTCGGCTCTTTGCAGTCCGCTGGATCCTATAAACATTGAAAAACTAAGTAAGTCAAAGCTGGGTGGACAGAAACAAATAAACAGAAATCATACATTGGTTTATTTTCTTGCTAGTCCTATGTTTCTATTTCTGTTCAGTATTTTTTCAATTTTATTTTACATATGATGTGTGTTTGTGCAGAATGGGGAGCTCACACAATTAGCCTCAGAAGCCCGAGCCATGAAAGATGAGTTGGACATTTTGAAACATGTCTCTGACCAAGTGGTAAGCTTCTCTTATTATTCATTTATTTAATAATAATAATAAGGATATTTATATAGCGCTTTTTCCCAATGAATAATATCAGTTCAAAGCGCATTCATTCTAAACATCCGGCTTCATACAAAATAAAATCAGACACTTGCTAACGAATAAGAGACGAGAGAGGGAGAGAGGAGGGGAGAGCTAAGGATGGGTGATGGGGTGAGTGGATTTTATTTTATTTATTTGTTTATTTATGTATTTAATCAGGAATGTTGCAGTTTATCAACACGTTAGCGAGAGATTGATAAAGAGAAATAATTGCAGTACAGGATGGATTGTCTGCCTTGTTATTTTTATACAACTGTCACACTTCTGTACCATTTTGCAGGCAAAGTACGAGGCAACGATAGAATCTTACAAAAAGAGACTTGGTGAGTAAGAAACTTTGTTGCAAGTTATCATCGCAACTTTGAGAACAGTGTGGTTTGATGATGATGGTGATGTTCATGGTGATGATGATTGATGATGTCTAGGATGATAATGGTGATGGTGACTTGTAACACCCCCACATCTCCACTTTTCCTTGGTTTTGGACAATAAAATGACTTACGCCTTAAATTTTGCCTCGTAAATACAATTCTCCTTATTCATGCAAGAGCTAATTGGCACACAACAATTAATAATAATAATATTAATAATAATAATAATAAATGAAAATGTATGTAGTGCGGCAATGCTTCCATTGATTGCAGGCACACTGTCCTTGACATCACTCTGTCACACACAGCTCAATACATTCAGGTTATGTGCGAACGTAAGCTACAACATGCACACCTACTAAAACAAATATAATAATTTAATAGTGCACCAACGAAGTACAGGTAACAATAATAATAATAATAATAATAATAATAATAATATTATTATTATTATTATTATTATTATTATTATTATTATTAATTTGCAGAGGAGATGGGTGACCTAAGGATACAGCTGAAGATGCTGGAAGAAAAGAACACACAGTACATGCAGCAACAGATTGAGATGGAGGAGGTAGGTGGTTTTACCTGGCATAGACACATTAATTTTATTCCTATATTTATTTCATTTTATCGTTCTTATATAGAATTTTCTGGCTCAAGAGCTGCTCAAGGTGCTGGCTGATCCAGGATCACCCAAGGCGCCCACTTGCTGCCTAGGTGCATCATCTGATGCCTCAGTCCATTGAGCATGATCCTGGTTCTCCATCCCTGGTTGTCCGGGATTTAGGAACTTCCTAACTAATCAACTTCGACACTTAGATGTCCGTTGGTTCATATAAATTATAATGCTATTATTATTTTTTGAGAAATACACAAGGTTTCAAAGATAATGGAAACATATGTAAAATTGCAGCTAATTTTTCTTATCGTCAGTTAGGGATCAGAACTGATTCCTCAGTATGTGAAAGGTAAAAATTATGTCATAAAATTGTTGTGTGCAGGACTTGAAACGACTGGCCTCCACCAAACAGCAGTTGGAGTCCTACAAACGTCAGACGTTAGAGCTCCAGAACAAGCTGACAGACGAAACCAAGCGAGCGGACAAATGGGAGTTTGAGTACAATCGTGTCCAGGAGAAATTTTCCATTCAGCAGCGAGAGAAAGAGGTACGAGAGCAATTTAATTTTCAATAGGAACTTGGTTCCCGCCACTCCCTCTTCCCCTTTCCCTCCCCCACTCTTAGTTCAGTATGAAAGAACTGAACTAAATTTCATTTTATGCTGAGGCGAGGCACTTATTTCCATTCCATAGGCTCTGGAGGTGGTGTCAAGCCTCTGTACCAGCTGTTTAAGTTCTTGTTCCTCTCCAGTCAATCATTCAATGTCATCCTCGAAACGGAGGTTAGAGATTACTCTACCCCTCTATGCTGACTGAGCCTTCATGATCTGCAAGGGTATCTGATATGATGCGCTCTAGGAAGATATTAAAGATTGTTGGATAGAGTAGGCATCCATGACGCACACCGATTGTTGTTCTGAACCAGTTTCCGATGGCGCTGTTGTGGAGGACTGCACTGGTAGCCTTGTCATAGAGACTTTTGAAAACTTCAATAATTTTAGGGCTGATGTTGTACACTCTCATGGTTGCCCACAGAGCTGCATGCCAGACTCTGTCAAACGCTTTCTTGAAGTCTACAAACACATGGTTGTAACAGATGGATATTTGGTCTTTGTGCCTGGTTTATAATAGCTAACTGACTGAAAATATATCTGACACCTAATTCAAAACAAAGTGTGCATGTAAGATTCTCTATTAACTTTCACACCCACAAATTCACAGATTCTCACTAACACAGGCAAACACCAACACAAATATAAGTTCCATGCTCTCAATCCTATCCTGTAACTCGGAGGTGGTGGGGGCACCACAGATGATCATTTAACCAGCATACTCCATCTTTCGCTGTCCTCGGCAACCCTGATTGTTTCGCTCAGTGTCAAACCAGTCCATTCTCCAGGGTCCATGTTTTGCAAGCATATAAGAAGATGGAGATGACAAGGGGGCGCAGCAGTCTTACCTTGGAATGTAGACTGATGGTCCTGCCTTTCCAAATTGGCTTCAACCTCGCCAGGGCAGCAGTTGTTTGTGCGATCCTGGAGAGGACTTCCTGTCGGGACCCATTGTCTGATACAATGGATCCTAACTATTTAAAGCTATACACTGTGTTGAGGGATTGGCCTTAGACTTTGATGTCTGTGTTGATGACATTGGTGTTGTTGGTCATCATTTTGGTCTTCTCTGCACTTATTTCCATTCCATAGGCTCTGGAGGTGGTGTCAAGTTTCTGTACCAGCTGTTCAAGCTCTTGTTCCTCTCCAGCCAATCCATCAATGTCATCCGCAAAACGAAGGTTGGAGATTGCTCTTCCTCCTATGCTGACTGTGCCTTCGTGATCAGCAAGGGCATCTGACATGATGCGCTCTAGGAAGATGTTGAAGAGTGTTGGAGAGAGTAGGCAGCACTGATGCACACCGATTGTTGTTCTGAACCAGTTTCAGATGGCGCTCTTGTGGGTGGAGGACTGCACTGGTAGCCTTATCATACAGGCTTTTGATGACTTCAATACTTTTAGGGCTGATGTTGTACACTCTCATGGTTGCCCACAGAGCTGCATGCCAGACTCGGTCAAACACCTTTTTGAAGTCTACGAATACATGATATAGATGTTGTTGGTGCTGTAAGTATTTCTCGCAGATTATTCTGAGATTTAAATTCTGTTCGGTGGTACTTCACCCTGCCCTGAATCCTGCTTGTTCTTCAGCTATGATTTGTTCAGCTTGGGGTTTTAGCCTGTTGAGTATTATTTTCAGGAGGACCTTGCTTGGATGGCAGATGAGGCTGATGGTGCAGTAATGTTCACATTCCTAAAGGTTACCTTTTTTGAAAAGGGTGATGACAAGCGACTGGCTCCATGGTGTAGGCCACTCTCCACTCTGCCAGATTTTGTTACAGGTAATGGTGAGTGCATCAATCATCGCTTCTCCTCCTGCTTGAAGCAGTTCCACGGGTATGTTATCCACTCCCGCTGACTTCCCCTTCTTCAGCGATTGCACTGCTGCCTCAACTTCTTCCCGGAGAATTGGGAGGATTTCTTCTTCTTCTATGTTCTCAGGACATGCTAGAACTGATGGGTCTCCGTTTGGTGTGTGGTTGTAAAGGTCAGAGCAGTACTCTGTCCATCTGTCCAAGACTTCTTGTTCTTCTATAAGGCATATGCCAGACTTGCTTTGGATCGTGGAGACCTTGGGCTGTTTGGTAAGCCTTCTTGCTGTTGTTCTTGTTACTGTTCTCTATTTCCTGGCATTGATCTTCTATCCAGTTCTCCTTTGCTGTGCGCATGCCTTTTCGGATGTCATTGTTTTTTTGTTGTTTTTTTTTGTTTGTTTTTTTCTCTTTTGATACATTTTTGTTTATTGTTTAAATTTTCTTGCCCTTGTATCATGTTTTTTTTCTTCTGAAATTGTATTTGCCAGTTGTTGTTTTTTTTTTTTTTTTTTTGGGGGGGGGGGGTCTTAATATTTTTTAGATCATACTAAAAACATGTTTTGAATACAAATAAACAACAACAACAAAAGCAAATCTTGACCGACCACCAAGCCGATACTGAAGGACTAGCCAAGATTTGACGTACCTGTCTATATACGAAGTTTTTTTCCTTCATCAAAATTAGACTATCCTCTTTGTCAGATATACACATACAATCCCATTCAATATTACCGTTTATAAAATAGATTTTAACAGGAAAATTTATAATAAACTCCTCAAACCTCAGCCCTTCCCAAAACAACAACAATTTGCTCAACGTTTGATTTGTTGGTAACAACATATCACACACTAATTCATACAGAAAAGATGTACACAAAATGACGCGTTACTTATCACCGAATTCTCGTTCTATCACCTAAATCACCATAATACTGGCATAGTGTGCCTGGAAGCCATTAATCTCTCGGTATCTTAGACCATAGAACGAGTTTTTTTTTTTTTTTTAATAATTCTTTTTTTGTACAAGAAATTGTACAAGATTTGGTTCATGCAATGGACAATATGTTCCCATAAACATTAAGTAACAAGGAATGGATGTCATTGTTGATTTTTCGGTAGGCATCAGCTCCCTGTGAGGTGTTCTTTTTCTTTTTCAACTCTCTTTGTCTATCACACAGGTCCAAAAGTTCAGGTGTGATCCACAGCTTCTTCTTTGGCCGGTGCTTTCCAAGGATCTCCGTGGCAGCATCTGTCACAGCTGAGTTGAAGGTTGTGGTCATGGTGTTGACATCTACTTCACCAGCTCCCAAAATGACCAGTGGTGCAAATTTCCTTCCAATTGTGGCCTGAAATATTTCTGCCACCTCCGGGTCTTGCAGTTTGTCCAGGTCGAACTTCAGTCTAATGTACTTTGCTGTGTTTGTTGTTCTTCAAGTCGAGCCGGAAGTACATCATCACGAGATCATGGTCACTTCTGATGTCTGCTCCTGGAAAAGTGCGTGTCTTGCCAATGTTGATGCTTGATCGAAAGCGTGTCTTGACCATATGTAGTCAGTCTGGTTGTGATGCTCCCCACCCGGACTGTGCCATGTCCATCGTCTGGAGTTTTTGTGGAGACCAAGCGTGTTTGCCAGTATCAGATTTTTGTATCTGCCAAACTCCAAGAGTCTCAGACCCCTGGCGTTGTCTCGTTGTTGCAGTGGGGTCCACATGTGTCTCCCCAGTTGTGGTACACGTCTTGGCCAACCTTGGCATTCTAGTCGCCTTGCACTATGACTATGTCCTTCTTCGGCACTTGGTCAAGGACAACCTGTAGTTGTTCATAGAAATAGTGACAATAGGTCAGAGTTCCAGAGTTCACAGCGGGTGTCATTAAAGAGTTAAAAGTCATGTGGTCACTGCTGACCATGGTGCACGGTTGTCCTCGTCACCCGCAAAGTCAAGGCTCTGTTGAGCGTGCTAACGGAGACATCAAAGACACTTTAATTTTTTGGATGTCTGACAGTAACTCATAGGATTGGACTGTTGGGATAAAGTTTGCTCAGCAGATGAAATATGCCTCTTATCATGCGGGGATTAAACGTACCTCATACACTGCCATGTTTGGCTCAGAACCCAATGTGGGACTTACTTCATCATCCATACCATGGGAAATCATGGAGCAACTCGAGTCTGAAGAGAACCTGCTCAGAGCTGTTAGCGCACCCCAACCACATTCTCAGATAATGTCACACCATCCCAGCAAGATGATCCCTTCCCAGGCGTTTCTCAACTAGATGATCAGCTCCAACGCAGTTCTCAGCCAACTCGGCCAGAATGATGTCACACCAGCCCACACAGATGAACAACTCTCAGAGGGCTCGCAGCTTCAGAATCTGGCGTCACCAATCAGTCCCTCACCACTTGGACTGCGGCGCCGCAAGATTATGATTCAAAGGAAGAGGGCACAAGAGTGTCTGACCAGCCAACCAGATCATGCATCCAACTGCAAGCTGGCAATATAGGAAACAGTATTGCCCTGCCAGTTCCTATGGTAGACAGGGGCAGTGGTGATCCTCAGAACATCCTAGGTGTCATCATTGACAAGAATGAACATGACCTCTACACCATTGCCACAAGGCTAGGTATTCTGTGCAATAAGTACACACGAGTTGACATCACTTTCAATGCTCAACAGCTTCTGAAGAACGGTGACATTGACAGAGACAAACATCAAAACAAGCAAATTAACATGCTCGTAACTCTTTGGCATTACTTAAAATACCTGACAATAAATGTTAGTCTGTACATGAAATGCCATGAGATTCTAGTCATTTCATGAAATGACTGAGTGAATTAGTAATTTCATGTAATGCCTGAAATGTTTAGGCATTACACGTAATAACTGGTTTCACTCTATGTTTCTTCTATACAACTGATGATGTCCTGTAACTTATTTATGTTGTTTTTTTTTAAATCATGTTATCTTGTGTATCTTTATGTGGCATAATGTGGAACTTTTTTTGGGTTATTTGACAGCGAGTGATGGCAGAGAGGGATTCGCTAAAGGAGCTAAACGAAGAACTGAAGTGTACACAGCTGATGACCACTGGGACCTCTCTCAGTGAACAGATGGGAGATCTTGGTCCTGCCTCTCAACGCTTGGAGATGTTGTCTGTGCCGCCTCAAGTCAAGTAAGCCTTTCCTTGGCTCCTGTACAGTTGTTATTATTTATTATTATTATTATTATTATTATTATTATTATTATTATTATTACAGTGGAACCTCCGGTATCCGTCTCTCTGGTATACGACTCCCTCCGTTATGTGACCTGAAAATTTTCTGACGGATTCACTTCCAATAATAAATGACCTCTGGTATGCGACAACCTCGTTTATGCGACCAGCGACCGTGTCTTAAGCCCTTTATACGACCGTCTTAGGTAATTTAAAAGAGATATCAGTTAATTTATTGTCTGTACCTTTCGTTTTTTCTCTCATGTTTAGTGTACGCCTGCTGTTGTCTGCTATTTCCGGTTCGCAAGTAAGGGACATTACTCGCCTACACTGGCTTGTCAAAATGGCGTCGCGCTAGAGGAAAGTTTTGAGTTTGGCAGAGAGAATGAAAGTGATTGAAAGAAGTGAAAATGGGGAGAGTTGTTTGTCTATTGCAAGAAGTTTAGACTTTGGGAAGACCCCAATTCAGCTCATCATAAAGGATGAGGAATCTGTGAAACTACGATGGGAGAGTGGAGAAAGTGGCGAAAGGAAAGCATCGAAACTGAGAGCTTCTGCACTGACAAACTTGAATGAACGCGACTGGCAGCGGTTCGTGGAGGCAAGAAGAAGAAACATTCCGTTAACTGGAAAGGTGCTTCAAGAAAAGGCTATGTTATTGTCTGTTGAACTGCTAAAAATGAAACATGTTTTAGTTTCCTTTGTCAGAGAATACATGCTGGTGAGTGTGGAAATTATGACTACATACCCCTCCCAGCCTGCTCCCCCCCCCCCCCCCCCCCCCCCCCTCTCCCTCCACCCCTTGTTTCCGGTATAAGACCACCTCTATTATAAGACCGTTTTTTCTCAGATTTTGGACGGTCGTATACCGGGGGTTCCACTGTATTATTATTATTATTTAGTGCTTTTCCAGCTCAAGAACAGCTGAAGGTGCATGCAGTTTTAGGACCTAGCTTGAGCGGCGTGAAGCGCCCACTTGCAGATTGGGTGCATGGTCCGATGCCCCAGATCACAGAGCACAATCCTGGGTGCCAGGGGTTGGGGAGAAGGGACCTAGTGCTTGCTGGGTGGGCTTGTGTAGCTGGAACTCACCTGTTTAGGACATGAGCGTCCGGATCTTTAAAGTCAGTGTGCGTGCACAGATTAGACCTCGGTTTATATTCGCATACGAAGAAGTCCATTCATTTCAATATAAAGCATCAAAGAAAAGACACGTTTTCATGCTGCAAAAGTACCTCTATTTTGTCCTCAAAACACATCAGATAGCACAGATTTTGTTCTTGATTTGGTACATTTTCTGCAGGAGCTTGCGTCCGGACAACCCCTACTTTCCTTTATTTTTCACTTTAAAAATTCCCGCCCCTCTTAGAATGATTGATTGATGATGATGATGATAATGATTGATGATGATGATTGCAGAGAGCAGTTGCTAAGACTAGAGCATGAGAACAAGATGTTGAAGATGGCGTCGTCAGGCACCCAGAGTGAAGAAACACAAGAACTACAATCACGTCTGGACGACACCAGTGCTCGCAACAACGAACTTGAGACTGAAGTCAGGTGAGTCAACAAAATAGAAGAAAATATTTTAGCTTACACACAAATTTGAAACGTACCGAGACATTCATATATAAATATTTAAAACTGATAGATAATAATGAAATTTTTTTTTTTAATCTTACAAAAATGTAAAAACAGTTAGAGACATTGATATGCATATATTTAAATAATGATAAATAAAAATGAAAGGAAATATGAATGGTAATATAAGGGAAACAACTGCCGCCCTACTGACCTTCATACTGTTCTCTCCCCTTAAGTGGATGCTAGCTAACAGAACAATAAAACTGTAAAACAATAAATAAATTAAATATGTACACCTATAAAGTATAGTGTAGGTCACGCAATTTTTGGATTGGGCAGGAATATGTGTCATTGTCTTGGGTAAGTTTGAGTTTGACGCAAAACAAGTTTTGGTTGTTACATATTTCAGTTAATTTTAGTAGTCGTTATTATTTTTGTCATCTATTATTTTACCAAAGTTTGTGTTTAGTTTTGTCTGTTGTTGAAAGTTATAAAGTAGCATTTTTGCATTATTCTGAGTGCTTGTGCTATTTGGTACTATATTAGCAGAATGACTATGATGATGATAATATTGATGACGGTATTATATACAATTACTGTCTATAACATTACTGCATGCTAATAAACGAATAAAATTTAAAAAATAATACCATAAGGAAGATAGAGCAGATGTTTGGTTACCTCCCTTTGGCCATGCCTATTGCACACTAGTACGAGAGTTGCAATGTGTATATATTTGAATGCTGGTGTCCTGCTGCAGATAATCTTCTGCTTGTCCCTACAGTTGCTCTGACCAAAACATTATTATGAGTTGGGATCTATCAAGTGACCTTTAATCACGTCATTTTGTGTTTACATTTTCAAAAAACAACCAAATCTATTTGTTTAGGTTGTTGAACCAGAGATTGCTGGAGACTCAGGCTCAATTTGAAGACCTGCAGGAACGGCAGCAATCCACGGCCAACGCCTCATCCACTGAATTCCTGGAGTTGAAGAAGAAGCACACGGAACAGCTACAGCGCATGCAGGAAAAAGAACTGTCGCTAGCACAGAGGACTGCTCAGCTAGAACAGGCCAGAGAAGAGGTCAGTTTTTATTTATTTATTTACGCGGGGGGTGCAGTGCTGTATATTGTCTTTTATAAGCCCACCCCTCTCACTTATGACTGACCATTACGGGTTGCTCGTGAAAATTGTAGCTGAAAGCAGAGATCAGTCATGCCATTGTACCACTGTCAGGATCACGGTGCATTATGTTTGATGCAAATGCAGTCCTGTTTACAAATGTTACCCCCGTTGGGGTGCCTGGGGTTTCAGTATAAATAGTATCCCCACTTTCTGGAAATTTAGTGCTTTAAATTCCCACTGTCGCTGTCTTTCTCATTTGCTCTTTCTCATTCCTGCTCTGTTCTATCGGTCTGCTATACTATCGTCTTCTTCGCTAGCCCAGTCTCCTACCTTTATTCTTGAAAACTCTTCCGGGACAAGACTCCTTATTTGTGTATGAGGTCTGTTGGATCAGCTTGGGAATAGTGGACGCTTTCTGCCAGGTGGTCACTAGGGCTTCCTATGATGTTATTATTTAGCAATGTAGGCATTTTATATGTATGTGTTTTGTTGATGATTTATAATGATGTTTGTATTCTATTTTGTTTTTGTAAACGGGGGTTCGATAAGTTGGGGTGAAGCCTCAACCGTGCCCTGCGTGGGATTTCTTTATTGTAAAGTGACTGGCTGGTGGAGGGCATTCAGTTTTCCCACTAGGGTTGTTTCAGCAGATCTTTTATGCGGATTGGGGGTTGTCCGGTCCTGATTTGGCTCGGAAGAGTCCGCTGGACCTAAAGCAACAATTTTGTAATGTAATGTTATTTACAAATGTTCGAAGCGATTTCCAATAGGGGAGTCACTTTTCAACCGCTATGTTCAGCCGTTGAGTGCAAGAAACCACCTAATGTCCTAACTTTATGTGTGTGATCATTTGGACTGGTTATTACGCTGCAGCTGAGCAGTCAGGCAGAGAAGGTGTCCATGCTGCAGGACTCACTGGCTCGTAAGGACGATGAGATGCGTGCTATGGAGGACAGGTATCGCCGATACTTGGACAAAGCTAAGAATGTGAGTACCGCGTGCTTGTAGTCAATATTTCATAATAATGATGATAATAATAATATGATGATAATAACAATAATAATAATAATAATGGATGCTTTCCTTCAATCAGTAATCAGTCTCCAAGCGTGGCGATCTATACCAACACACATACTGATATGTTATACACACACTCTAGCCTGCAACACAAACATACATTTATAACTCAAACATGTGGGGTAAAGGCTATGCAGGGAGATAGCTATTAGGAGACCGAAAGGAAATATAATTATTTTTATTTTTAAATGATCGATTGACAGCGTTCGATATTATTATTCTTGATTCTTTCTCCGTTGTTTTGTTTTTTCACTTGAAATGACTTTGAGCAAAACCAAGTATTAGTGTGACCGTCTGCTTATGCGTGCTTTGAAGTTACTTAGAATGTCTGTCGCATTCTTTCACACACTGAGGCTCTAAGCAGTTGGTTGGGGTTCGGGGCACGTTTATTCTTGTCTGAAGCCAATAAGAAGGAATGATTAACGAATGATGAATGGATAAGTAGTATGAAGAACGATGTATGCAAGGAGCAACCCCCCACGTATTGAGCAAGGATAAAAGACGACACTGACTCATCTGCATTCAGCACACTCTTCGTGACTCGGTATACAAACAGTTGTGAGTCCAGATATGAATACCAAATCGCAAATGAACAAACTGTCCTCTTTCCTCAAAAGCCAGGGTAAGAATGAAAGAATTGTAGTGAACTCAGTAGTTTAAACTTTGAGCACTCCAACTAGGGATAACTGATTAGGAATAATTACCTAACCATATGAGAATAATCAATTGAGAATACCAAATAAGAATAAACTTATCTTCTAACCAGAAAAAGTGAATAACGATTAGAAAAATAAGTAGGCCTATAAAATCCATTTTAAATACACTCTACCATATAACCATTCAAACTTGGAAACAAAGGAGTGAAATATATTATTACAACAATAAATTAAATGTGGCGTGACAATCACCTCCCTTTCTTCAGAACTGTGTGGGGAAGGCTGCAGGAGGGTAGAGGAAGTAGACACCGCCCTGACACAGGCTAACCCTAAGACACGGGAGGTTCCTAACTGCTATAGCACTGACAACTGACAACCCAGGTTCAAATCCGGTGGTGGGCAAAATGAAAGTGGTGATTCTTCATTGTCCCTCTTAGCAGTATCACTGTTGTGAGCAATGTTGATTTAGGTCCCTGCCCCTCTTCCCCAGGGTGGTTACCCTTGTCTGGCATATCATCAGTGGTGGGTGTAGACGTTGGACTTTTAACATTCATTCTGGTATCGCTGCTCTTTATTGTATCGTGTGAAGTTTGATGATATTTGCTTGACGGTGCAGTTGTTGTTACAGGTGATTCAGAGCCTGGGCGACAACCAGACGCTGGAGACTTCACCAGAGTTGGTTTCACTCCGACATCAGATCCACGAGAAGGACCAGTACATCAACCATTTGGAGGTTTGGGTGTGGGTGTGGGTGTGAATATGCATGGGGTGGGCGGGGCATGCATGTGTGGAAGAGAAGTATGGTTAGCGTGGGGGTGGAGTTACTGAGGACCTGTGCTGATGTCATTACAGTGTTGCCAGGGTGTTTTGATTGTAATAAGTTATGTGTTTATGTCTCTGTGTTGCTGTGTGTGTTCGAGTGATGTTGGTTTGAACAAAAGCCAGACT
Organism: Oncomelania hupensis; assembly: GCA_036898135.1. NCBI lineage: Eukaryota > Metazoa > Mollusca > Gastropoda > Littorinimorpha > Pomatiopsidae > Oncomelania > Oncomelania hupensis. The sequence goes on from CM072516.1 coordinate 41,749,803, forward strand.
GTGTGTGAAATAATCTGAGGCGCTGAAAGATTGTTGTGGTAGTAAAGTTTATGACCGAGTTGAGAACAGTATAAAGAGCACAAGGTAAAGAAGCACACATTTGCTGTTTAAAATGTAGCAGTGGATGCAGTGCATTGTCGGTGCTGGTAGTTTGAATGCAGTGAAGGCACGCATAACAGATGTACCAGAAACAAAGTGTTGTTGCTGTTGTTTTTGGCTCTCATGCGTGCAGCAATTTGAGTTATGTACTCTCCTGTGAACAAACAAAACAAAAATGTCCAGAATTTTTTTCTTGTACCTCTGTTATGCATGCCTGTTTTCTTGATAAGAGTGGTTGATTGGTTGTTTTAATTGTTTGTTGCGATCTACAGAAAGACCAAGAGAGGATGAAGTCAGTGCATGACGAGGAAGAACGACTGATTGTCACAGCCTGGTACAACTTGGTCAGTTGGCTTTAATAATAATAATAATAATAATAATTATCATCATAATAATAAATGTAATAATAATAATAAAGGTTGGTTGGTTGTTTTATTAACGTCTTCTTCATCGAGATGATAAGACGAATAATAATAAACATAATAGTAATAATAAGACATTGATTTATAACCCTAACTCCACATTTTTTATTGTGGGGGTTTGATATGGTGATCAATTGATTTGTCTGTTTATTCACACTTGATGTTTATTCACACATGATAGTTGGTCCAGTGCAGTATTCACACAGTCATACATAAACATTAACATCTACACAAACTTTATAAAAAAAAGCACTCTTAACGAAATACAGAAAAAACACGGGTGTGCACATGGAAATAATATATTCAAGTAAGTAGTAAGGGGTAAGGAAATAAAAAGAATGTTATAAACTTGTAATTGTGCTGTTTAGAAAAATAGATCCAAGGCACAAATAGAAGTGCTGTTCTTGTGCTTGCAAATTATTGTTGTTGTTTTTTTTTAAAATTATTATTGGGTATTTGTATAGCGCACATATTTCGCCGTTCTTGGCGACTCAAGGCGCTGGCCGATACAGGATCTAACTCAAGCCGCCCGAGGCGCCAAATGCTGTTGCTGTTGACCCATCACCACAGCTCAGTGATAAGAGTGTTGGCCTGGCACACTGATGATCCAGGTTTGAATCTTGTGGTGGGCAAGAAGATAACAGTGGCCATTTTTCATTGTCCATCTGAGCAGTACAATTGATCTGGTGGTTCAGGCTTGATTTAGGTCCTCACCATTTCTTTCATGGAATGGTAAGTTGATCCCCGTCTGCTGTACCGTATTCATTAGTTCATTTGCTGTTACGTGTGCTGTTTGGTCAAAGGGTATTAATGGGGGTAATTGTGAAGCCGTGTATGTCTGGACAGGGCATGCAGCTACACCGTCAGGCGGCCGAGGAGCGGCTGGCCAACAACAACATGGGGCAGTCTTTCCTGGCGCGGCAGCGACAAGTGCACAGTCGCCGATCACACACCATTAACACCCTGCACGCCACGAACTCCACCAGGTGATGGCGCGTGAGCTAAAGCTACCTCCGCACAAAACAACACTCGTGTAGCCATCTTCTTCCTTTTGCTGCTAATTTGCCTTGCAAAGCTGACTCGCTTTGTCCACCTCAGTACCTAACCCCCTGTGTCCAAACTCTGTGCCACTCAGTATCTAACCCCCTGTGTCCAAACTCTGTGCCACCGAGTCCAACTCGGTACCCTTGTGTCCTATTCCTTGTGTCCAGCTCAGTACCCCCTGTGTCTGACTCCTAGTAACCATGTGTCCAATTCTCAGTTCTACTGTGTCTGACTCTCAATACCTCTTGCATCCGACATGGTGCCCTTGTCCCCTATTTTGTCCTTCACGAGTTTTTTCTGTGGCAAATGTTTTGTTTGTCAGTGACGTGGCAGATTTACATTGTCCAACTGTTCCTAAGGTGTATCCTGCGGGAAAGTTTTATAAACGAGTGAGTAAAAGGGAAAAAATAAGGGCTTACGCCTCCCAGTTATCTATGAAACTGTCCCCCAACCCCTGGGTATTGTTTGGTTGCCCATCTTTTTACACCAAGGATGCATTTTCTTTCACTGAATTCAACTTTCAGATCTTGGCTTATTGTTCATCTTGTGGTATGTGAGGAGATTAGCTTTTATTTCTTTTTATGCAGTGGCTGTCACATGTAAAATGTCACAAATATCACACAAAAATCTCCCGAAGGAGGCATTCTACTGTCACATGTGAAATGTCACAAAAATCTCCAGGAGGCTCTTTTTTATGTGTGGACACAATGTTAAAAGGTTGGTGGTTTTTTTTGGGTAATGAGAGATCACGGTTCTTCATTGAGAGAGGCAGATTAGGTATGAACTGTACGCAGTCACCCACTTTTTATTATCCTTATTTACCGTACCGATAACGCCTTTTTATACATTTCTTGGCACGGCAGACTTCCTTTTCTAAAAGAAACAAAAAGAAAACAAAATAGACTGTTTGCCCCTGTCTGGCTGCGTTGGAACACTACCAGCTTACAGAGGCTAGCAGCACAGCTGGCTAGAAAGAGTCCCTGACCCCAATCTGAATGTCAGAGGCTGTTGAAGGCCAAGGACTACACACGGCCTCTGCTTGATAGATCTCTGACGCTTTGCTAGCGTCAAGATTACCTGTTGCCATCCTAATTTTGTGACTATCCTAATGTATACTAAGTAACACGTGGGCACTTCTACTGCTCATTAGTTTGTTTATATAATGACAGTCAAGAACCTCCTTAACCAAATTCACAAACGCTTGTACAATTCATACAAAAATTATGTTTTAAAAAAATAAAATAAAATAAAATTATTATATATATATATATATATATATATATATATATATATATATATATATATATATATATATATATATATATATATATATATATATATATATATATACAGAGAACTGACCACTCTGTGCTGCAGTTTATTTTCTTTTTCTTCCGTGATAAACAAGCATTAGCTTAAATACTGCCATGAGATCCTTCCCTGGGGTATTAATTAAGCGAGCCTCTTCATATATCGTTTATCTTGCTATTTGCTAGTAGCATAACAAAAACTGTGTGTGTTTGCTTTATTTTTGTTTATATATTTCTTTTTCTAGTCATCCCCTCAGCTTCACAAGTAATGCATACCCTCTTGCTTTGTCACGCACAACTGACTTTTTTTTTTTCTCCCCAAGTTTTGCTTTGAAATGTATGAAAGCAAGTGCAATATTGCCCCTAAAAAAATATTAAAAAATGAATACTATATTATTATTATTATTATAACCTTTAAAAAAATATATTATCATAATCTGAATAAAAGATTGTTAAATGATTATTTTAATATGGCTAAGCAAAGCAAATATTTTAATACTTTTTTTTTTATATCAACCGCCCACCTCAGGTAGCATTGTCTTTGCTACTCTTTTTGTATAGCACAGTCAGCCAGCAAGCACAAATCATGGAGGAGGTTTTGTTTAGCATGATGCAGCTAGCAGTATGGATTCAAAAAGGGCAGGTCACATGATATACTACTGTCGTAACTCAGAATTAGGTTATAATGAATTATCTGCAGTAGCATTTCAACCAAGACAGAGCCATCATTAAGCTGGCCCAAAGGAAAAGGGAGGTACCCAACGACCGAAAGGTTAAGGAAACACCATTTTACCTTTATATTTTTTTCATAATGACATGGCGTCTTGAGAATTGCTGGAAATTTGTTCTGTCATATTAAACAACACCTCACTTATTATAAATATATTGTGTCGCTGGTGTGTACAAAAATTGCAGTGAGCATTGGGCTTTTTTGTGTGTGTCAAATTGGAATGTGTACATAATGCGCGTGAGAATTGTATCTCACTTAGTTACAAACAATTGGAGTGTGTCCAAACGTTTGATCGTGATATTTACATTTTGTTTGAATTTGCTCTCTTTGTGAAATGATGGGCAATGCAGTGTTTGTGTTTGTCAACGGGGATGTTTTTTTAATAGCCGATTTTTTTTAAATGATAATTAAGTTCAAAAGTAATTTTATGTGATGTTTTACGCTGGTGATGTCGACCTGAAATATTGTGTGGATGCAGCTTATGAGCCGCTTAAAAAAAAAATGCTTTTAATGAAACAGTTGCGCCATACTTTTGATTTACATTTCCTTTGGTTTATCCATGTTGTTATTTTTTCATATACATTTCACAATTTACCTTGCCGTACATTATGTGCGATTGTTATACAAGTCTTTTAGGAGACTTAAAATACTCAGTATTGTTTTAACCTGTGTTACCATAATTTTAAGGGTTTTGTGTAGGTTGTTAGCCCTCCTTGTCATCTCCCTCTGTCCATCCCTCTTTCTAATTCCCCCTCCCCATCACCCAACCTCCCTTTCTTCCCATCTCATTTGTATAATTTTTTATTCAACTTTCATTCATCCACCTGTGTTTTATTGCTCTAGCATAACATTTAGCTTCCAGACAATTAAACTTCAAGACATTACTGGTCAACAGTTGGTAGCGCAATGTCATTTATTATTACTGCTTTTGTTGAGCGCTTTATCAGCTCAAGAGCTGCTGTAAGCTCTGGTTGATATGGGGTTGGACTTGCTGCCACGACCACACGCCGTATGCTCTCCCATGGCTTTTTTTATCAGACCCTTGCTCAGCATTTTGCTGGCCTCGCATCCCTGGCATGATGATAAATACCAGACCTGGTCTGGCACTCTAATACCCTTAAGATAGGCAAGATAGTCTTTTGACTATCAACGTTTTAGTCCTTAACAAAATGTTAATATGACGTAAAGCTTCGCTTTGCTGCTCTGGTTAATACAGGAACTAACTGGAGTGGCTCCAGGCAACTGAGCACAGTCATGGGTGACTAGGGATTGAGGAAAATGAATATAGCACGTGCTGGGTGTATTAATGTAACTAGCGCTCACCCGTCTAGGACATGAGTGTCAGGATCTTTAAAGTCTATGCGATGGAATGCGAGCATGCGCACACTCGACCTAGGTTTATAGTCTCATCTGAAGGATTAGGGGTCGCTTGTTGGGATATATTTTTATTTGGCGGCGTGATTATAGCACCAATTGATCAAAGTTCACTTGAAAGCAATATCCTCTACCTCAGACATTTTATGACCTTGAAGCATTTTTACCTTTTTAAAGCAAAGAGTAGGAGTTTGATGCATTTTATAATAGGAATGTTAGCAAATCATTTTTATAAATTTAACTTTATACATTTTTCTTCCCGAGCAACATAGTGAATCGTGCAGAATATCTTTTAGGAATGAAGAAGAATCATTTTAATGTTTGCCTTTATACACTTGTTTTTGGTTAGCTTTTTTTTGTTTAGTTTTGTTCCCAAAGCTCTTTTAGTCCACTATTTACCATGTAGCAAGCGTCGCTGTGGGGAGTGGGAAAAAGGGCCAAGCCAAGGGGCATAATTGCAACAAAGGCGACCAATATTGAGCAACATTTGGATGGGGAAATGATCCCGTTAAAAGTTCGTAACTAATGTAGTGAGCACCAGTGTGAGAGGGAGTGGGGGGAGGGAAGTGAATAGGAACAACGTCAGCTAAGTTGACTAATATTGAGCCACATTTGGAAGGGAGGTAATCCTACTTTAGCAGACGTGCCCTGTATGATGACTGCTGTTAAGTTGTCCATTGAGTAAAGCACAACCCTTCGAAATACCTTTCCTTACTTGTTGAGCTGGCAGATTGACAGATTACTATCACTTACCCCCTTGTCTGCCATTGCAAACATTTATTTTTAGATGACTTTATTTTAAATTATTATAATGCTGTCTGTTTGTGTGTAAGTTTGTATCGTGCAGTCGGTTTAGACTGGAGGTCTGACGCTGACTAGTAATTCTTGCCATGTCGCATTGTTCTCTTTCCATTTGTTATGCAATTACCCCCATCCCTCTCCTTTATGTATTTTTAGTTTCCCCTTTTGTGTGTAGGTGCTTTTCTGATTTGTTCTTTTCCAGTCTTGCTGGTTCTGTCTTTTGTGATTGAAGAGGAGGTTTTCGTTTCAAATTATTATGGAAGGCGTACGTGTTTTGGGATGAGACAAAATGTTGTGTGCTGTGAAGAGACAGAAACAGCTAATTTCAGTGCAATTTCTTTTCTTTTTTTAAATTCTTATTTCTTTTCATCCCCTATGCCTTCCATCCTGTATGTAAATGTATTGCCCCTTTAACATTTTTTATGCAAATGTTATGTGATACTTCAGAATCAGTGGAATATTTAACAATGGATTGCATGCCTGGTTCAGAATATATATGCGTTGAATTTATCCACTTTTAATTCATCGGTTACTCTGTTCTCTTACATTGTGGAATTTTCCTGTTAATGGTTATGTTATTTCTGTTGAGATGTATTTGTTCAGGAATTTTATTTTTGATTTTATTTATCGTAACTTTAGTTTGTTCTTAATCCTAGTGTATGCAGTGTATATAGATATTATTATAAATTGACATGCACATGTAATGTCACAACGTTTTGTCTTCCAAGCTACAGTGTTAGGGAAAGATGTATTTAATCAGCGTACGTGTTGTTGATTTTTAAGTTTTAAACCGTATTAGGTTTTATACAGCTTATACAGTTCATGCATTTACCAGTAATTATGTACTTTTATGATTTGGGAGATACGATGTACGCTAACAGGACGTAAAAGAATGGTTTGCGTTCACTGAAAGAGAACAATGGAACAAGAATTCAAAAGAGTGCGGGTGTGTTTAGACATGTATTTATGTTGCTTTTCATATTTTAATGTATTGAAATATTGGTTTTATTTCCTGAAAGTGTGTTTTGTGGGTTGTTTGCCAACAGGAGGTAAAGGTTTGCGTTCGCTGAAAGAATATAATGAAACGAGAAATTGAGACAGAACGAATGTGTTGAACATGTATTTATACTTGTTTATCATATTTTAAATGTATTATGATTTTTTTTGTTTTTATTTTTCTGACAATTTTTGTGTGTGCAGTTTCTAAATCAAAACTAACGTGAACAAATAATTTTGTTTCTTTTCTATAAAGTCCAGTTATGCAATTTGTTAGAAAACATTTGTATGTTAGCACTTGTAAACATTAGCGTATATCACAATAGTCGGAATTTTTGTTTGAACTAAGCCAGATCATACTGTTTGATGCAAACTGAAATAGAAATATCGCAAAACACAAGAAACAAAGGCAAAAATGTTTTAGGACATTTTGCTTATTTTTTAATTTTGCAAATACTTCTTACTCTGTGTTTACTGCAGGAATAATTGATTATAGTTTCACTCACTGTTTGAGTATGTCCAGGTAAAATCCGAATTTATGTTAGATTTTTTCGGGAAAAAATCAGAATGCACGTTTTTGATGTTTTCCCGTAAAATGTTACAAAAAGACTTACACAAATTGATGTGTACTAAGTACTACAACATTTACACTAAAGAAAAAAAATTAAACGTGTTTTATTTTTTTTATTAAAATGGTGACTTATTTTCAGCATGTTTATTATTACTATCAAGAAAAATATATAAAATATGGAGTCTGTTACATTAGTCTCCTATTTTGTTTTGTTTTTGTTTTTTGTTAGTTCTCCATGTTTTAACTTATGTTTTTAATCTTGAAATTCTAGCATTTGGTTTGATATACACGAAGTTGTTGGCAAAATTATAATTAAATAATCCCGCTTTCAAAATGGTGTGTTCACTTTGTGTTGATGCTTGTGTGGTCCAGTGAGAACTTTGCTTTTGGCCAAGCTACACATGTGCTTCTTTTTCTTCTTTGTGAGTTGTACGTTTCAGTCACGATTGATTGATTTATTTATTTGTTCGTCTGCTTGTGTACAGTTTACTGCTTTTCTTACCATCTTGCAAGCAATTACATTTTTTTTATTTTACACACACACCCGGCCCCCACCTACACCCACTAAAAAAAAAGTTTTTGCTTTGTTTTAATTTGTTGTTATTGTGTTGTATGTTTCTGTATTTTCAGAAAATGTTTGCTTGAATTTATTGTGTTTGTTTTGTGTAAACAGATAAAGACCCTGTGCTTTCGACTGCAAGTGTCCCATACAGTATCCTCTTTTAGTACTCTTCAGATAATAAAGTGCGTCTTATTCATTATTTCTTTTGTTTCCAAACGTTTTAGTGTAAATGGCTGAAAAAGACATTCAGTCCCATTATACCGTCACCTCACGAGTTTCTTACTTTTGCAAGCCAGTACGCATCACCTGCTACAACAGAACCTGTACCGAGTTGCTTTGCAGCCAATGGCTTACTCGCGTTGCTTCATATGCATGCAAGTACTCACAAAGCAACATTGGGAAAAATAGGACGTTCTGCGCTTGCGCATTAAGAGATCCTAGGCTAAAATCGAAAGGAGGATAAATCAACAATTTTGGCAGCCATGATGAACTGCCAAAAAAGTATATATTTTTCAAACTCGCCAAAGTCACTTGATGGATTGCTTGTTTTCGCCTTGCACAACAGAACTCATCGCCTATTTTCGCATGTACCTGCGAGTACTCACTTCAAAGCAACTCGCTACAGTTTACATAAAAACGGGCACAGCAAAAGCCCTATAGCTAATGCTGATCGCATCGAGTCATGACTGGTAACTCCCATGTTTTCCACATATTCTAAGGAAAATAAGTCACTTGGTGAACCTTTTGAATGGTTTCAATTGAATTTTTACAAATATTACACACAAAACATGTATAAATATATAAGCATTTAGTCATCTCTTAGCATGCGTTAAACATTTTACACTTTGTCGCGAAACGAAACGCTCGCGAGAATTTTTATTTTCCAAGTGCAAATTGTTTTATAGAGTGCCTGTGCTAGATTTAGAAATATGACGTCAATTTTGCTGCGTGTCAATCGCCATTTTGTGTATTCCTGGAAAAGAATAAAATGGACGATTTTTATCGATGATTCTTTTGTGTGAAAGTTTGTGATTAATGCCAATAATAAAATTTGAGGAAAAGCAAAGAGGTTGTGAGCTATTAATTTTACAAAATATAATATTTGAGGTGATAGGTCATTTGTTTGCGTTGGGAAATTTTCATTGGTTGTTTTAATGATAAAAGTATGGTAACCTTAGTAAAATGAAACAGAGGCGAAATCGGTTAGGAAAACTGTCAATCAGTTGGGAAAGAGATCTAGACTGGACAGGGAGGATTCTACCCAAGCTCCGAGGCAACTTATTCTGTGGGGTGCCAACGACAGTTTAGCTGGAGGCTGAATGATGTCAGATGTGGTTGGGCCAGGAAGATAGTTGTTCCTCGACGTTTGATCAGCTTTAGCTGAATTCTGGCACCGTAGGGTAAATATTTAGATTTTTCTTCATTCAAGATAATTTCCCGTGTGATGATTTGTTCATTGAATATATGTATTTTTCAGAGGAGAAAAATAGTTTGTTCATTGAATGCATTTGTTTTTCAGAGTAGTGAGATAGTTTGTTCATTGAATGCATTTGTTTTCCAGAGGAGAAAAATAGTTTGTTTGTTTGAATGCATTTCTTTTCCAGAGAAAGATAGTTGGTTCATCTGAATGCAGTTGGTTTTCAGGGGACTGATGTGTTGATTAATCGTAACATGTTTTTCCAAGCAGAGCCGGACCTGAAGGAGTTTAAGTTTGTATGGAAATAATTTTCATGCAAATATCTAAGACTAGTTTTGTTCGGCAGGTGTTTTTATCTTGTGGTATTATCCGTCTGGGATATCTGTGACGATGTCATCTTTGAGACTGGCACTGGATTCTTCAATGACGTCTGGCTTATGATCGGAGTGACTGCTTCTAAGATGGAACTGTACGTTAACGAGGGCTACAGAAGTCACTGGTGGGTCATGGACAGCCTTTAGATCTAACGGCGACATCGACGTCAAGTTCCAGCTCCTATTAACTTTTCTACAACTCATCTAAAGACTGGTTTCTTCATTTGTTAACAACGATTTCAACGAGGACGAAAATAGAAAGCTAAGTAAAAACCCAAACAAACATTATTTTCGGTAACCACGACGAAAAGTATCGCCAAATTATCGTTCCGATTTCGAAGAAAAGTGAACGGAATATAATAAAATAATCGAACTTGGAAAAACGTGTTATGTGTTTGTGAAGTGTTGGAAGTAAATGGTGTGCCTTAGGTTTTTTTATTGAAATAAAACCATGTTCTGGGGTAAGTCATGAAAGTCAAGGAAGTCCTTCATCAGTAGTGATCACCCAGTAACACCCAGGTTTGCGACACACTTCTTCTTTCTCTCTTTGACAAGTGTTAAAAAGTCCAAGGTCTGCACGATACAAAGCAAGTCTGGCATATGCCTTACAGAAGAACAAGAAGTCTTGGATAGATTGAGTACTGCTGTGACCTATACAATCGCACACCAAACAAAGACCTTTCAGTTCTAGCATGTCCCCAGAACAGAGAAAAAGAAGAAATCCTCGCAATTCTCCGAGAAGAAGTTGAGGCAGCAGTGCAATCGCTGAAGAAAGGGAAGTCAGCGGGAGTGGACAACACGAATTGCTTCAAGCAGGAGAAAAATCGATGATTGAGGCCCTCACCATTATTTGTAACAAGATCTGGCAAAATTGTCATCACTCTTCCCAAAAAAGGTAACCTTCATGAGTGTGAAAATTACCACACCATCAGCCTCATCAGCCAGACCAGCAAGGTCCTCCTGAAAATAATACTCAACAGGAAGAAATCCCAAGCTGAAAAAATCATAGCTGAGGAACAAGCAGGATTTAGAGCATGGCGAAGTACACTGAACAGATTTTCCACTTCAAAATAATCTGCGAAAAATATCTACAGCACCAACAACATCTATATCGTGTGTTTGTAGACTTCAAGAAAGCGTTTGACAGAGTCTGGCATGCAGCTCTGTGGGCAACCATAAGAGTGTTAGTGTACAACATCAGCCCTAAAATTATTGAAGTCATCAAAAGCCTGTATGACAAGGCTACCAGTGCAGTCCTCCACAACAGCGCCATCGGGAACTGGTTCAGAACAACAATCGGTGTGCATCAAGGATGCCTACTCTCTCCAACACTCTTTAACATCTTCATAGAGCGCATCATGTCAGATGCCCTTGCAGATCACGAAGTCACAGTCAGCATAGGGGGTAGAGTAATCTCCAACCTCCGTTTTGCGGATGACATTGATGGCTTGGCTGGAGAGGAACAAGAACTTGAACAGCTGGTACAGAGGTTTGATACCACCTCCAGAGCCTACTGAATGGAAATATGTGCAGAGAAGACCAAAATGATGACCAACAACACCAATGGCATCAACATGGACATCAAAGTCCAAGGCCAATCCCTCAACACAGTGCATAGCTTCAAATATTTAGGACCCATTGTATCAGACAAGTAATAGGCAATTGTACAGTGGAGAGTGGAGTGGCTGCTGTTTAACCCATAGTATGCAACAACATTGGGTTATTTGATTACACATGCATGAGAGGTCATGTGAAGGTCAAGGTCACCCCAAGGTTAAGGTCATTGAAGGTCAAGGTCATCCCAAGTTCACCGTTTTCTTTTTGGCACAATAAAAGAAAAAGAGATTTCTCTTATATATCGCACTTACAAGCTCAGAGAGCTTCTCAAGCTCTGGCCCGTAATATCCAGCAATCACAAAATAGTTTGCTGAAGTCAGGATTCGAACCCACGTCGCCCAAGACGCACTCACACAACTCGTGCGCTCTGACCACTGAGCTATCCCTGCCGCTACAACTTTTCTTGTAGTTTATTTGAATGAACATGAATGTATTTGGAGCCGAAGGTCAACATCATCTCAAAGTCAAGCACAGAGAAAGATCAAAGTCGGTATTACTTTGCATTTTAATGCCATCGATTCATTTTGGTTTTTCTGGGAACTCATTTTGATGTTAAAAATTGCAAGAATGTGAGTCATATGGGCTTTGCTCTTCTGATTAATTCAATTTGTTGTGTCTGTTTTTCCTCTATCTAATGTAACAAATCAAGGTATATTTATTTAATGTATTTTTTTGTCTTTCATGCACAAGTTTGAAGAGACCAAACCCCATATAAGGTTGTCAATACATTTAAAATAACTGGTCATCTTGTCTATATGTGGATGTCAATGATTTGTGCATGTGTGGAGCATGATTTTTATGGGTCTGCGCATGCGCATGATGGCTGCTTTTTTGTGAAATGAGAAGTTTTGGTGTTAAGTTTTTTGGTTTTGTAGCAGCTATCTAGAGTTGAAGTTGTGTTAGAATAGCTGGATTGAGCTATTTGTTTTCTGGAGAATACATTTCTACAGGAATATTATTGATTATTATCATCGTCCGACTGGTTTTTGGAAGTTTTTGGAGATCGCTCACACCTTTCAGTTCGCCGACTCACTCACTCACTGTGACTGTGCATTGTTTTTCGATCTTTCACTTCAGTTTCAGTTTCAGGCTTTTGCACTTGTTTCACTATAATATTGGTTTAGACCGTTTTCACTGACTAACATAACCACTTGAAGGTAAGTGGACAACATTTTGTATATTTTGCATGTTTAGTGCATGTTTTCAAGTTTCAAGATCGCCAGACTTAGTTTTGTTAAAAACCAACTGCTCATAATACAACCACAGGCACACGAAAGGTCACGATGTCACAACATGACAGAAAAGGTTCAACAAACGGCAATAACAAAGGTCAAAGCAAAAAGCAAAAAAGCATGCAAGCGCCCTGGTTGTGTCTGTCATGTGAAAATGCCATTGATGATAGTCAAGGAGAGGCTAGCATCCAGTGCTTTTTGTGCAAAGAATTTAGCCACAAGTCGTGCTGCGGTCTGACCACAGCACAGTACAATGCTTGCAGGGGTTCAAATCTACTTCAGTGGACTTGCGAGCCTTGCAGAGATAAAGAGATAATTGTGAAGTCTCAGATTGAAGCCAAGCTGGATGGAATCTTTCAGCTACTAAAAACTATGACTGATAGACTGGAACATTTGGAAAGTGCACATAGAACAGAAAATGTTGACAAAAAGATTGATGAGACCATTGAACAAAAAGTGAAGGAGTATATGCATGAAGCAGAAGAGAGGGAAAAGAGAAAGTTGAATATAATTGTGGTAAATCTGAGTGAGAGTGACAGAGAGACAGCGGAGGAGAGGATGAGGGATGACAGAAACAGGGTGAGAGAGTTGGCGAGAAAGATGCCAGATGTGGATGCGGATGAAATAGATAGTCCAGTCAGGCTGGGGACCTTCAAAATAGGACAAAATGTCAGACCAAGATTGTTGAGACTGGAGGTGAGGACAGAGGATACAAAGAGGAAGATCTTGAAGGGTATTTTTGATTTGAATAAAAATAAACCCTCAAATAAACGCATCTACATCAACAATGATAGTACCCCCAAGGAAAGAGAAAGAATCAGAGAACTGAGGGAGGAGATGAGAGAGAGGGTACAGGGAGGGGAGGAAAACTTGATGATAGATTACAGAGCAATGAAAATTGTCACCAGGAAACTCAGGCCTGTTGGTGCTACTGTAGCACACCAGGATGCCTCTGCTGTTCCAGCAGGGGCAGACAATTGACAGTCTGACAGCGCACATAAAGAACCCAAATCTGTAAATAAGTGTATATATTTTCAAAATGATATTAAATATTCATCTCGGTCAGCTTCAGACCCTTCGTTATCTTGTCATTCTTCTTTTTGCTCGTCATATTGTTCTCCTTCGCCAACCGATTCTAACTTTTGCACTGTCATTTACAGTAATGTTGATTATCTGTTAAATAAAAAGAGTGAAATTTTAACAAGGATTGATGAAACTAAACCTGACATCATTGGTCTTACTGAAATAAAAGCCAAAAATCAGATCTATATTCCATTAGATTCAGAGTATGCATTACCAAATTATGATGTCTTTCTTAACAAAGACCATAAGAGAGGAGTTGCCCTTTACTTCAACAAAAAGCTAAATGCTCAAGAATGTGAATCATTGAATAATAATAAGTTTGAAGAGAGCTTGTGGTGTTATTTCACGAGTGCCGATGGTGAAAAAATTCTTGTTGGTTGTATTTATAGAAGTCCCAGCTCTACAGCCGATAACACAGATTTATTATTTAACCTTTTGCGATCTGAGGATTTACAAAAATTTGACAAAATTTGCATTTTCGGAGATTTTAATTTTCCATGTGCGGGATGGGATGGCTCCTGGACAGGTGAGAAATAATCTAATTGTTGAATGCATAAGGGATGCTTTTTTGATGCAGATGGTTAAAAATCCAACAAAACATAGACAAGGTCAGAGGTCAACACTAGATGATCTAATTTTAGTAAATGATGAGTTGTTAATTTCAGATATCCAGCACTTGGACCCCATTGGTAAGAGTGACCATGATGTTTTACTTTTTCAGCTGTACGTCCCTAAGGTAAAGGTCATGCAGAGTAATAAATATTCTTTTAACCTTGGAAAGGGAAGTTATGATTGCCTGAGAAAATATATTGCAAACATAGACTTTACAACCATTGAGCCGGAAAAAGGTGGAGTGGAAAAATACTGGGCATTAATCAAGTCTTCAATATTGAAAGGTATGGAGCTGCATATCCCAAAGGTGAAGAGTAAATCACATAAAAGAACTACACCATCTTGGATGAATAAGAGTACTTTAAGAATAATTAAGAAGAAGCATAAGTTATATAAAAGATATCTTCAAACTAAAGAAGGTAGAGATTATCAAAGATATATTACTGTACGAAACAACTGCAATAAATTAATAAAACGTAATAAAAAATCTCATGAAGCAAATATTGCAGATAAATGTAAAACAAACCCTAAAATATTTTGGAAGTATGTACAGGATCAAACTAAACATAATTCTGGAATAAATGCACTTAAAAAAGAAGATGGCACCCTTGCTGTCACAGATCATGAGAAGGCAGAAACTCTGAACAAATTTTTCTCAAGTGTATTTGTGGAGGAAAATTTGAATAGTGTTCCCTTGCTTAACAGAGGTTCAAAATCAAAGGGGTGCACTATAAATGATATTGTAATAACTCCTGATATTGTAAAGAAAAAATTAGAAGAATTAAATCCTTCCAAAGCTCAAGGCCCAGATTGCATCCCTCCCAGAGTTTTACAAGAATTGTGTAATGAGTTGGCAGAACCACTTTGCAATTTGCTCACGTTTTCCCTTAAATCGGGTACTATACCACGAGACTGGCGATCTGCAGAGGTAAGTGCTATTTTTAAAAAAGGTTCTAGGTCAGATGCAGGAAATTACCGACCAGTAAGTTTAACAAGTATTGTTTGTAAAGTATTAGAGTCTATAGTCCGAGATGCGATCGTTAATCATTTTACTGTAAATAATCTTTACACTGAGTGTCAACATGGTTTCAGAAAGAAACGATCATGTGTTACCCAATTATTACAGGTTATGGATGATATAACGTCCTTACTTGACAACAAAAAAACGGTTGACATCATATACTTAGACTTTAGAAAAGCATTTGACACTGTTCCACATGAAAGACTTCTTCAGAAGATAGAGGCCTATGGTGTATGTGGAAATATTTCTAACTGGATAAGGAATTTTTTATATGAAAGAGAGCAGGTGGTGAAGGTTGGAAGTGCAATATCAGACAAAATAAAGGTGCTGAGTGGTATACCTCAGGGAAGCATTCTAGGACCTATATTATTTACTATTTTTATAAATGACTTGCCAGATTGTGTTAGTAGCATGTGCAAAGTGTTCGCAGATGATACAAAAATCTACAATGAATCAAGCAAAAAAGACGTGTTGCAGGGTGATTTAGATCACTTGCAGGAGTGGTCTGAAACATGGGATTTGCATTTTAATGTAGAAAAATGTAAGGTTTTGCATGCTGGAAGGAACAATCCTGAACATGATTACATGATGAAAGTTAATGGGGATATTAAGAAGGTGGCATCTTGTGAGGAAGAAAGAGACTTGGGTGTTGTATTTGATAAATTTTTATCTTTCGACCCTCATATTCAGAATTGTATTAATAAGGCCAACAAAATGGTTGGAGTAATTAAAAGAGTTTTTGATTATTTGGATAAGGATATTTTTAGTAAACTGTATAAATCACTAGTAAGACCACATTTGGAATATGCAAACACTGTATGGTATCCATGTTTAAAGAGACAATCAGTTGCAATTGAAAGGGTACAGAGACGTGCATCAAAACTAGTTAAAGAATGTAAAAATATGACTTACTCGGATAGACTTAGTTACTTCGGACTTCACTCCTTACGTGGTCGTAGAATACGTGGAGACTTAATCCAAGTTTATAAAATTTATAATGGCATTGATGACCTAAATTGGAGTGACTTTTTTGCTGCACCATCTTGTGACAGAACCCGAAACTCTGAGGGAAAAATCTTTGTACAACATTGCAATACTAACCTGCGGAAGTTTTGTTTTTCTAACAGAGTTGTTACCTTTTGGAACGATTTACCAGTTACATTAAAGCAAGCACCTAACATAAATTCTTTCAAAAATCAGTTGGATGAATTACCAAAATCTAAAGAGATTTTCTATTGCTATGATGAATGATTTGTAGGAAAATTGCATGCATAACAGACCCATAACAGTAATTATACTGTCAAAGAAGGGACATTCGCAAAGGCCTCACGGCCTATTTTGTCCTCACACTACTACTACTACTACTACTACTACTATGATGTGTGTGCAGTGGCAGCTTGTTGGCCAATCTAACGCACACCCAGTCGACATTGAGAGGGAAAGGCATGGCTGGGAAATCATCCACAGCGGCTACCCCTTACCTTCCACTACAGCACAACACCCAGAACTTTCATTACTCCTCTTGAAAACTTCCAGTCCAAATTCTCAACATGACAAAAGTCGCCACTTCCAAATCTTCTGCCACTTCCAGCTTGGTTACTCTACATCCTCCATCTTGTAGGAGCACGCAAGAGGAAACTTTTGCAGGTAAACTGTCATGGCCATTTCAGAGGGCTGTCAAGATTGTCTTATTATGTGTCTTTCCAAAGAATATTCAGTTAACACATTCTTTGGTCTTTCTCACCGGCATTCATGACCACAGAAGTTGTTCCCGGAGTAGAAATAACTGTCTTGCCAGGATGGCTAACAAATTCTATTCAGGCATATTTTCAAAACCATATTGCACAGTAGGAGAAAGTTGTGGTTTTAAAAGCTGGTATGCTGCTTCAGAAAATCTTCAACTTTACACTACAGTTACGCTGTCCAGAAACCGTATTGTAGGTTTGGGATCTATCAGAGGACATATAAACACAAGTTGTTTTCCTTTCACACTATACCTGGAAACCTCTGTGATGATTTTGTATTTTTTTATGTGACAAGATTATGTAACTGAAGTTTATGGTTGCTTGAAAGAAAACAGGAATAGGGGTGGATGCGAATGAAATGAACCTCTAACGTTCCTAAATGAGTCCACAAACTTGTGGAAAGAGTGTAGTCAGCATCTATTCAAAGATCATCGGTGTCAGGCAGAGAGATCTGGGTTATTATTGCGATCGGCAAATCGTCAAGAAGGCAAACGGAATTATTTGTAGACCAGCGCATGTTCTGGCGAGTGAATTCTCAGTGCTACCATCCGGGCGCCATTTTGCTTTGCCGGCCTGTAAGGATAATCGCCGCTCCCGCAGTTTTATTCCTTGCGCAATTCGACTGCTGAACTTGATGCGATCATCTCCGCTTTAACATCTTCCCCACCCCCCCCACCCCTAACTCCAATTTTTAATTTTTTTTAATAATAAACGCTCGACGATGGCTTGATTTAGTGATTGATTGTTTATCGCCTGATTGATTGATTGATATTCTTACCTTATTTTCTTACCTTCATGTTTTTATTTGATTTAACTGTCGGTGGTGAGTATTTGTGATGTGTGTGTTTGTGTGCGTGTTTGTGTGCGTGTTGTGTGTTTTGTTTATGTTTGTATGATATGACATGTGCTTATCAAATCCCCCCCATTTGGGTGCCGGGGGTTTCAGTATAAATAGTATCCCCACTTTCTGGAAATTTAGTGCTTTAAATTCCCACTGTCGCTGTCTTTCTCATTTGCTCTTTCTCATTCCTGCTCTGTTCTATCAATCTGCTATACTATCTTCTTCTTCGCTAGACCAGTCCCCTACCTTTTTTCTTGAAAACTCTTCCAGGACAAGACTCCTCATTTGTGTATGAGGTCTGTTGGATCAGCTTGGGAATATTGGACGCTTTCTGCCAGGTGGTCACTAGGGCTTCCTATCGATGTTATTAGCAATGTAGGCATTATGATTTTATATGCATGTGTTTTGTTGATAATTTATAATGATGTTTGTATTCTATTTTGTTTTTGTAAACGGGGGTTCGATAAATTAGAGTACAGCCTCAGCGTCCCCTGCGTGGGATGTCTTTATTGTAAAGTGACTGGCTGGTGGAGAGCTTTCAGTTTTACCACTAGGGTTGTTTCAGCAGATCTTTGATGCGGATCAGGGGTTGTCCGGTCCTGATTTGGCTCGGAAGAGTCCGCTGGACCTAAAGCAATAATCATGTAATGTAATGCTTATCAAATCGTGTGACAGTGTGATACCTTGTTTTACATTTAACTGTTTTTAAACTTAAAAAAAAATAATATGAGCTGCTTCTAAATCTTGTAATTGCCCTATGTGGATAAATAAAGTTGTATTGAATTGAATTGAATAGTTTGGTTAGAGCTTTGTTAACCTGTGTCCTAGCGTAGCTGAAAGTCCCCTGAAGTTTGTGAGGCACAAAAGGTAAGCCTCTATGAGTCTCAGCTGTAATGTGTGACCCTATGGCTGTGTCATTGTTGTGTGTGTGTGAGGGTCTGGAATTAACATGTACAATTAATTGTTTGAACAAAAGATGAGATGGGCAATGTTCTTTTCTAAGTTTATGTCGACACTTTCATCTGTTTTGTCGACTTATTTCATGAATCTGTTGTTGTTTTTTAAAGATTGTTGTAAAATCTATTTTCTAAAAAAGTACTTTCTTTTTAATAATATATATGCATATGGATGAATGAAATCATTGTTGGAGTTGCTGGATCAAAAGTTTGAAGGGAAAATAGAGGAAAAGTATGTGAATATGTCATGGACGGTCTTTGAAAAAGGTGATTTTGTTATTACCGTACTTTACAGACTGGAAGGTGATACACTACAAGCTGTAACCCCCCAATTAAAATAAAAACATTTAATTCATCCTTGCATAAGAAGTTGCATATTATACTATATAGTGCACACAAGAAAATGATGCACATATTATAAGACTGGATCAGTGTGAAGTGATCCCAATATATCCACGTTCTCTCACAGGCGAGTCATTGGTGATGATGTGAGTTGATTTATAGATGTTGATTGCTTGAGTTGTTTTAAATATTACAAATTCTTCGTTTGGACAAATTCTAGCCACACATTAGGCCCATCAATCCAAAGCCGAAGGCAAAGTCGAGGAAAAAAGTATCTCCTTGTAATCTGTAATGTACGGTACATCACCATGTAAAATTTTTATGTATATGCATGTAGGCATATGTGAATGTGCATATCCAGGAAATTGCCTTATTCATTCGATTCATATCAAATTTGAATTGTAACATGAAAACTTCAAATTTCTTCAAAATCAAAAATGCTGTACAATGTAAAGGTTACTGAATGTACATAACCAGTTGAGCCTAATTTAACTAAAATAAGGATTATTCATTAAATTTTGTAGATGGTCAGTGTTATGTTCTCGAAGTGGCCATTTGTTAAATTTTGTTGGTGGTCAGTGGTGTGGCTTCATTCTTAATTTGAGCGTCCAATAATAATCAAATACTCACTTGATAACAATAACATTGTATCTTCAAATATCTATCCAAGTTTTAGTTTAGACTAAATGATTGCACCAGCGATTTTATGATTAATGTTTTGTTCAAATGCTGCAGCTGCTGCTACGTTGCTGCTGCTGATGATACTGATGATGGATGATGAAAATTACACATATCGAAACATTATGTCGAATCTACTTTACTTAGAAAAACAGTCCCCACTTTCCTGTTGACTTATACTTCCATCTGTGATGCTTGATGTGAAGAACACTAAAGAATTAAATATATTAAATATTATAATTAATAGTAGTGGAAGTAGTCATGTGTACTTTTAATGTCATTACACTTCTCTTTTTTAAAAATAAACACAATCATCTCTTCTGTAATGTGCTGTGTGTGTGTGACTTGTGTGTGTTGTCTCCATCTTCCTATACTCTTGTAAAACATGGACACCCACAGCAGACCTACAACAACGAATACAAAGCATGGAGATGAGGTGCTACAGAAGACTTCTGGGCATTTCCTAAACCCAGCACATCACCAACAACAAAATCTGACAAATCATCACACAAGCCGTTGGACAACCCAATGACTTTCTCAAAGTGGTGAAAAAACGGAAACTCCGATGATATGGCCACATCACTAGAGCATCAGGCCTCGCAAAGACCATCCTGCAAGGCACGGTGCAAGGAGGCAAAAGAAATGGGAGACATAAAAAATGGTGGGAAGACAATATTCGAGAATGGACTGGCTTGACACTGAGTGAAGCCATGAGGACTGCTGAGGACAGAGAAAGATGGAGTATGATGGTTAAGCGATCGGATAGGTGTGTGACTTAAAAGTAATTAACTAGACACCAAGCCTCACATTTCAAAATACCAAAAAGCCAACCTAATTCACCATTGTGATTTTAAAAAATCTAACAAGTACACAAATTGACCCGTATGGTAAAACAAAATCCCAACTGGAACTAAAATTGATCATCACCATTAAAAAATCCTAACAGGTATCCAATCGCCTCTGCTTCTTCGCTCTAACTTAAGCGTTATTTGTAGGGTGTATACAAGTATATTCAACTTTAGTCACACATCAAATGCCATGAAAATCTTGTTGAAACTTGTTTTAAAAACTGGGACAGAACTTTTTTCCCTTAACAATCCTTCCATAGGTAGAAATAAGATAAAAACTCTGCAGTCATAGTTTGTGCGTACGTGTTTGAGAGAGAGAGAGAGTTGGGGAGTTTAATATTATAAATACAGTGATCCCTCGTTTATCGTGGTTAATGGGGATTGGAGACCTCAGCGATAGGTGAAAGTCCGCTAAGTAGGATTAGGCCCCCTCCCAGTAATTTTCGTATGTGTTTGGGTACAAAAATGTTTAAAATATGTATATTTATGCTTTATATACAGTATAATGTGCAGTATATTATGCTTAAATCTATTGTATTTAAGTATAAAATCCTTACAGTACAGAACTGTAATGTATACATTCACTCACAAATATTTTACTTCAGTCTACAAATAATATACATTAACTAACTCATATATTTTACTTATTTTACTTAAATCTACAGTTTTTAATTACTGCATACAAACCATCCACACACACTCTCTCTCTCTCTAGTCTTTGAAAGGCCTGATGATCTGGTGACGTGGCCATACCATCGGAGTTTCCGTTTCTTCACCACTGTGAGTGCTCAGGTCATCGTGTTTTCCAATGGCTTGTGTGATGGTCTGTCGGACTTCATCGTTGGTGATGTGTTGGGTATAGGAAATGCCCAGAAGTCTTCTGAAGCACCTCATCTCCATGCTTTGTATTCTTCGTTGGAGATCTGCTGTGAAGGTCCATGCTTCGCAAGCATATAGGAAGATGGAGATGACAAGGGAGCGCAGCAGTCTTACTTTGGAATGTAGACTGACTTCATGTCTATAGTGCTAACATAAGGCATAATTTGTGGATAAAATGGAAGGAAAGAACGGTATTGCACAAAGTTAAAATCATGAATAGTCAGACGTTGTGTTGACTAGATTTGGGAGAAAGTGATGTGATAAGATGAATTTAGAGTGGCTTTTATTGTGGCAAGATAATAATTATGGCGGAGTTTAGAATATGCAGCTTCAAAATTTTACATGTAAAATGAAGGTATTTGTGAACAGCTGAGAGAAAATGCAATACAATCTGTAGATACCCAGGAACAGAAGCTACGTACATGCCAAATTTGGTGACAAAAAGAGACGAACTGTGAATTTGAATCGCGCACATATACACAAATTTTTTCATTTTGTATAAAAGATTGGTGTACAACTCATTGACTGCTTGTACAAAACATTGTTTATTCTTTGTGGACTTTCGTAACAAAACAAGTTCAGCATCAAAAAGTTCAACTAACATTCAGTAACAAATACAAGCATACCACTATAACTACTGGCATACCACAGCAAAGTCTGCACAGTATTCTTTGAAACTTATCTAAACATTTACTCCAAGCACTCATTTCCATCATCTCTCTTACCAGCTTTTCAACAGCAAGAAATTCATTTAGAACCAATAACACGATGCGCAACAGTACAAAAAAATTTATACATGGCAAATCCAGAGTTGGCATAACATGGGTGCATATACTGTGTGGACCCTAAGGTGTGCCTGAATTTCCTTTTTTGGTAATAAAGTATCAATTGTCTGTTCCTAGTAGATCCTGTATCAGACCTGAATTTTCTTCAGGCACTGCCGGAACGCTTATGAAATAGTGGGGAATTCTAGTTTCCAGCATAACCACATGCATCCATGCAGTCAACAGTAATACAAAAGTTTGCACATGACACAAATACCCTTATTATTCAATAAGAGTTTCAACAACAGCAACGCAATATGCCACTCCTGCACCCCACAATCTTCAACCAGAATGAAGGTAGAGAAAAGAAGACAGCCACACTTCATACTAAATGCACGACCCAAAGCTCTTTCAAGCAACAACATACTTGTTCAGCATCCATATCGTTCAAAACACATTAGTATTGTTCCTGGAAAACACTCTGTTACCATTTTGTAATGCAAACCAACATTTCTGTCTGTCAAGCATAACGATCAGTCAACATTATGAGAATTCTTCTTATCTGAAATAATTGATGTACCATAATATACATCCTACAAGGCAGGCAGGACACATAAACCACCACCCTCACCCCCTCTGAATTGAAAAAAACACACAAACACACAAAATCGCGATTTTATTCAAGAAAATGATGCACTGCACATATTTTAAAACGCACGGTCAAGTGATCGGAGTAGAGTGATCCCAAACTATCCATCAAATGCGAGCTATTTTGTTTGTGTTGATGCAAGTTGCTTGCATGTGGAATGTGTGCGAGTGATTTTTAAACGGTTCTAAATTGTGACTTTGTACACACAGCTTTTATGTTCACATTAGGTGCACCAGTATGTAAGACTCATGGACTGAAGTTGAGGATAAGTTATCGCCTTGTAGTCCGTCCCTGCGTAAAGTATGGTAAACATGACATCAAAGAACCTCTTGCATGCCTCTTTTCCTTCACACTCAGACACACACACCCCTCCCCCTCCTTCCTTCCCTTCTCTCTCCTCGTGATGATTTCAACATGAAACATTCAATGAAAGACAAGAAAAGATAACATTATTGCTGTCTGTTCCGTCCTCCTGGTCTGGGGCCTCCCTGACCTTGGCCTTGACTACCACCCCGACCACCTCCACCACCACCTCCGCGACCTCCTCCTCCACTGCCGCCGCGGCCTCCACCTCCAGCCTGGAACGCTCCTGCAATCACAGAGAATGCAATTTGAATCAAAAGCAAGACAACACACCATTCAAATGTATTTCCAGACCTCCTCCCCCCCCCCCTCCTTCACCCCCCCAAGACATTTGCAAATCTTTAAAATATACTCGGGCTGCATTTTATTATAAAAGCAGTAATGAATCAGTCGACCTCTGCATTTTCAAAAGTTTTACATTATAATTGTTGTTGTTGTCACCATCATCTATCACAGTCACTGTTCCCCCCCAAAAAAAAGAAGTTATTACCTCCCTTTACCAATAAACCTTACCTCTTATATCTCTTACTTCTTTCCATCTGACCAAACAAACCTGCTTTGATTCAGAGATTTTGGACCTTCTCCCACCCCCCCACGCCCATCCCCTCCGTTTGTTTTCCTTATACCTTCAGAATAAAAATGTGCATTCAAAATGGAGAATGCACACTAACTGCTCAGGCCACCGTCCTAATACAAAAAAGACCTGGACCCAGTTTGTGGGTTGTTTGTGTTTTTTGTAATGGTTGTTGTATAGCATTGCTCCAGCTCAATGAGCTGGCTGCTCAAAGATTGAACTCCAGTTGTCCACTTGCTGCCATAGGCCCCGGACCACTGTGCACAATCCTAGGCCACTAGGGATAGGGAGAAGGGACCTCGCGCTGGCTGGCTGTTTTTATGTATGTAGCTGGCATTCATCCATCTAGGACTTGAGCATCAGGATCTTTAACGTCTGTGCGGTGGAATGCAAGCATGCACCGACTAGACTTTGGTTTATACTCTCATCAGAAGGAGTCTATACCACCTATATAATTCCAGCCATGTACCTCTGCCTCGACCTCTCTGGTTTCCACCTCCTCGACCTTTGAAGTCGCCTCTGCCCTTCGACTTCTGCACAACCTCTTCCTTCACCATGTCGATGACTTCATCTGGAATGCGCAGGTACTTGATTGTGCTGCCTCGGATGTAGCACTCTGGCATCTTCCAGAAACGATCACCATCCTGAAGGAAACAAAATCAATGTTAAACTTGGCGATCTAGGGATACTTTTGCTCTGAAAACTCTTCACTGGCTCCCAGTGAAGGCTCAAATTGATTACAAGATTGCCTCACTCTGTTTCAATGCCTCCATTCTGAAACCACTGCAAGTGCTTGTACGCAATTATGTGTTTGGACCCTTTAACCAGACTTTTTAGTTTGAAATCGCGCTTTATAAAATATATTACAGGCTGGAGAATTCTCCTCGGATACGCGAGTTTCCGAGGTTAACGAACTTACTTTCCGAGGTTTAAAAATTTGTTCCGAGGAAAAAAAAAAAAGGAGACGCAAATCGTAAATTAACCCCGTATGTTCACTCCGCAAACCCATTCCAACGTTTTGCCTGACTCTGTACCGTTTCCGGTAGAAGCGCGTGTTGATAATTGGGCGCACACCACGAAGTATTTCCGCCCAGCAGAGACGCATGTTCTTTCACACGGTCCCTTCGAGTGTGAGAAGTTACAGAAATGTAGTGCGCATCGTGGATTATTGTTCGTTTGTAGATTATAGTCACACGACACTTTCGCATATAGGTGACTACTGGACTGATTTATACTGACACCAGCGGGCCAGTTGTTGGTAAAGGGGAAAATAATATGATCACACGTTGACCAATCCGGGATTCGAACCAGCGACCTTTCGCTAGCAAGACGCTCTTACCAACTGAGCTACCCGGCCCCTCTGCGGATTATTAACCAGGGAGAAGATTTTAAAGAGTGAGACATCACCGAAAATGGTAAAAGTGGAGGGAGTCGAGCAGCGTATCGGCTCTCATTTTTGAAAAGTTGATGCTGCAGGCATGGCTCGTTGCATCAAGTGCAACAAAGAAATTAGATACACTAATCGTGGTATTACAGCGCTCACTGAGCACTTCTTTACGAAGAAGCACAAATATGCTGTGAAAGCACTGACTAGCTGCACAACGATACCAGGTAAGAGTTTGTTTGCTTAGTGGTTCCATCAAGACTAATTGAAACATAAGCCCTCCTGACAAGAGCAAAAAAAAAGCTGATGACAGACCTCCAGCCAAGAGACTTTGCACTAATACTAAGCCAGCAGTAACTTAAAAAAAAACAGAGCACCTTATCATCATTTTTCAAATAGAGTATTGATTTGCTTTCTTATTTTTTTTAATTTAGATTTTAATACTAGGAAGCAAGCTTGTTTGTGACAGTTGCCATAATCTTGCATATGTTGACACAAACCTATTCAGTTTTTTTTTCCTAACAGTTTTTTTGTGTGTATGTGAACATTAGTCTTAATAATAATATAAAAAATAATAATGTATATCTATGAATGCATGAATATTATGAAAAACATCCAAATTTATCTCCCACAAAAAGCATACTTTTGGGGTTTTAAATGCTATAAAATTTCAGCTTCAGGGGGGCTTCGTCCCCCAGACTCCCCACCGGGGCTTCGTCCCTGGACCTGACCAGGGGCCTTACGGCGGCCCCTGGACCCCGACCGGATTTCAGAGTTTTTTCTTCAGCTATTCTCCAGCCTGATATTAATTTTATGATAAATCTTGTAGACAAAAGTGCCAAGTCCTTGTAAATTGTAATAGATGACATAGTGTAAAGACTGGAGATAAAAACTCCTTCAAATGCTGATATGCTGAAGTTAGTCAGCAAATTGCCAAGTAGGCAAAAATGGCAAGAAAGGGTAGATGAGTACAACTACAATGACACTGTAGAAATCAAAGTGAGTCCATGAAAAAAATACCCAGGATGTGCAGCTGATCGGTCATGTCAAGTAAATGTTTACAATCCATAATAAACACATTTAGTTCCTATCAAATCCTATCCCGTAACTCGCAAGTTGTTACGGCACCATAGATGATCGTTTAACCAGTGTACTCCATCTTTCTCTGTCCTCAGAAACCCTCATGGCTTCGCTCAGTGTCAAGGCCGTCCATTCTTGAATGTTGTCCTCCCACCTCTTTTTCTGTCTCCCTCTTCTTCTGCCTCCTTGTACCGTGCTTTGCAGGATGGTCTTTGCTCTGCTTTGGTGACATGGCCATACCATCTGAGTTTCAGTTTCTTCACCACTGTGAGCATGTCATCATGTTATCCAATGGCTTGTGAGATGGTCTGTAGGACTTCATCA
The DNA here is from genome assembly GCA_036898135.1 of Oncomelania hupensis. Lineage (NCBI taxonomy): Eukaryota > Metazoa > Mollusca > Gastropoda > Littorinimorpha > Pomatiopsidae > Oncomelania > Oncomelania hupensis. The sequence goes on from CM072516.1 coordinate 41,776,495, forward strand.
TTGAATGTGCTGGTTACAGGAAATTCCCAGAAGTCTTCTGTAGCACCTCATCTACATGCTTTGTATTCTTTGTTGTAGGTCTGCTGTGAGGGTCCATGTTTCGCAAGCGTAACTAAAGGAAGATGGAGATGACAAGGAAGCGCAGCAGCCTTACCTTGGAATGTAGACTGATGGTCCTGTCTTTCCAAATTGGCTTCAACCTCGCCAGGGCAGCAGTTTTTTGTGCAATCCTGGAGAGGACTTCCTGTCGGGACCCACTGTCTGATACAATGGCTCCTAAATATTTGAAGCTATGCACCGTTTTGAGGGATTAGCCTTGGACTTTGATGTCCGTGTTGATGCCATTAGTGTTGTTGGTTTGAACTTCTCTGCACTTATTTCCATTTCAAAGGCTCTGGAGGTGGTGTCAAGCCTCTGTACCAGCTGTTCAAGTCCTTGTTCCTCTCCAGCCAATCCATCAATGTCATTTGCAAAATAGATTGGAGATTGCTCTAACCCCTACGCCTTCGTGATTTGCAAGGGCATCTGATATGATGCGCTCCAGGAAGAGTTGAGTATTGGAGAGCCTTGTCATACAGGCTTTTTGATGACTTCAATAATATTAGGACTGATGTTGTACACTCTCATGGTTGCCCACAGAGCTGCATGCCAAACTCTGTCAAACGCTTTCTTGAAGTCTACAAACACATCATATACATTTACATGATTTACATTTCGTTCCAATAAGAACAAAAAACAAATTACACTATTACACTAAACAGATAGTAAAGAATTCAACTGTCTTTTGCAACGGTTCTTTTAATTTTTCATGCATGTTTTGGGGAACTTTTTAGTGAGTGAAAACATTCTGTATTGAAGGGGAACTCCTTGACTCAGCATTAGGCTAGCACTAGCTACTGCCAATACCTACAACAACAACAACAAATTAAAACTCATTCATCATTACATGGGTATGAGGCTTGAGACACTATGCACAAATGTTTAGTAGAAAGTTGAGAGTTAATGCTACTGATTGAGAAACTTACTCTTGATGTACAAATCACTTCTCGTAGGTTGATGTTCATCCAGTTGTCACAGTTCACTAAATGACCGTTGTATGTTTCTCCATTTTTCAATTCCACCAACTGTGAAAAAAAACAAAAAAAAACAAATCCATTACATCCTTTTTGAACAACAACAAAAACATGTTCTATACAGGTTGTGTCTATTAGACCTACCAATGAGCACATACTTATTTAAATATAATGTGTCTGTATCCAATGTCCTTTAATTATAACTATATCAAATCAGTAATCTATTAATATTATTATTCAGTTTTACAGGAAAAAAATCACTAAGCATACTCTTAAAATGGCTCCAAGACTGAAATGCATCTGTTGTTTTTATTTTTAAACACAAATCCTAAAAAACAAAAAATCCCTTTGATTTCACATGCAACTGCAAGGGTACAACTGGCTCCACTATAGGCGATAAAAAGTTTCTACCCAACACACAATAATGTTTCACTTACCATAGGATGGTTGACAGCCGTCCGCAACAGAGACAAAGGTAACTGCAAAAGAAGAAAAGATAATTAAATACATAACAATTGTGTGTAGATAGAATGACTAGTATTAGTATTAATACAACTACAGCGTTGGTGTTATTTTGGAGTTCCGATGACCATACTCGGCATACTGTATACAATTCTTAGATTTCTCAATGTCAAGAACCTGGTGAACATCTCACTAGGTATATAATATCTATCTTAGATAAGTGTTACTCCCAGGTTCTACAACTTACAAGCAGAACAAGTACCAACCATAATGGCATTAGGCTGATTAGCCCAAGTTCCGTCAATATCCAACCATTTGACTTTTTGTTAACCAAATCCAACTACTTTAAAGTTTTTTCCACCCTCCATTCACCATTGAAGTCTGTCATTCTCTACTCTAAGCCGGATTAAACTGTAGATGATTGAATGAGAAATCAGATTCTCAATAATTGTTTTTTAATCTCACTGAGAATGGATGAGCCAACTAAATTTGCCATTTGTCAATTTGGTCTTAATTACTAAATTAGTACTAGTATATATTAATTCCTAAAAAAAAAAAAAAAGTTAAAAAAAGCAAAATGGTCAAGACCATCGTATAAACCAACAAAATTAAACCTGACCTATTTATAACTGCCTTTTGAATTAGTTAATTAAACATTAATCCAAAAACATTCCTACCATTTTCAATATAACTTTTCAAGAAATGTTATGTTATGTAATAAATCGGACACAGCACGCAATATTGGCCCGGAAAATACAGTATGCTTTACGGCTGCCCGTTGTCGTTAATAGTCTAATAACAAAAATCTCACATATTATTTTATTACGAGGTAAGGTTTTCATATATAGTTAATCCTTCTACCTTTAGACCAGCGAAGTACCCTCAGAAAGTATTTTATTCAGCTTAAAAGTATGCAAACTATGTATGTTTTGGTTTAAGATTACGACATTGGCGCAAGGGACATGACTCTTCAGTTTAGATTTATGTGCAGGTGGCCTCTCCGGCTTCTTGTGGAGAGGTGTGGATAGTAATCATAATAAAAGTGCTTAGTAAAGAAGTTATTTTGGCAGAATTAACAAAAATGAGTGCAGTTGATGATTCCGAACCTACTGAGCCAGTGCGTAAAAGCTTGAAAACGTCGAAAGCTGCCAAGCTCAGTGCTGAATATACAACAGAAAACTTCAAAAAGAATTTCGCTTTCTCTTTTGCTTCAAAGTCTCCTGTAGGTCCTACTGCAGGTAAGAATTTTGCGGTGATGTGGAGATCGTAAATGAATACATGTATTTCTTGACAACTTACCCTGAATTGCAAAAAAATTTTGGTCATATTTATTTTGGAATATATAACAAATATATAAATTATACCTTGTGAAGTTATTACTAAGACTTGTAAGTTGTATTATTACTATTACTAGTATTAGTTATATTCTTCATTTTTTGTAATTGTACTTTTACTCATCTTGGAATGTGTGTACCCTTGTGCTTGTAAGCTTTCATAAGAAAAGAATGATGAACTTAAAACTGGTTTACAGATGTGCGTGGATTTGCGGTGCACTCAATGCCATTCAAGCATGTGAAGCTGCCACGACTGTTAGAAAACAACGACTTTGTGGAGGAACTTATTTCGGAGCTTCAGGACCTGGAACTTGTGAACAAGAACAACGATCTCTATAAATTTAAACAGGTGCTTGGCCAGATTTTTTTGGTGAAAATTAACATATATATACAGGGCTAGAAATTAACTTTTTTCTTTGGGGGCCACCGGGCCCCTTGATTGAAAAATTTGAGGGCCCACAAGCAACTTTCGGGGCCCAACTTGAAAAATAATGCAAACAAAAAAAAACCAAAAGAATTATTGACAATATAAGTAGAAAGTAGGCTACAATTTGTCTGATAATCTAAAATAAAAACAATGGAATTTCCAATTGTGCTGAGTGATGTCATTTTTATTTGCCTTTTCTTTCACTTTCAAACATTACCAACAAAAAAAGGGGAAAAAACACACACACACACATTCAGTGACACACATATTCCAGTGACTAGTGAGCCTGAAATGGCCATTAAACAAAATAGAAAAAAATCAAGTGAGTCTCTTATATAATACTTTTCAGTTTTGTGACTGAGTATTGCACAATACACATCATTAAATTTTTTAATATGAGTAACCTAACAAAAAATCTGACCTCAATGCACAAAAGTTCAAAACAAAACCATGAAAGGGAACTAAACTTAACAGTACTCTTCCTCGTTCACTTCAAGGCCATGCCATGGAAATCTTTTTTTCCACCCTTCATTGTAGTTCCTTGATCTTTTTTTCCTCTTCATACTTCTTTTTTCTCTCTTTTTCTTGTTCTTTCCTTTCGCCGACGTTTTCTTCTGGCGTCTTTCGCTTCCCAAAAATTGGAAAAACGCAATCGCCGATTGTTTTAGCAACTGTATGGCGACGATATGTAGCCATACTTTCGTACTTGCAAAGATGAACATTTTGCGCTTATGTTGTGCCATAGCCTTTTGTTTATTATATTAAAAAAGATAGTGAAGTGTATATTAAACTTTTGAGTGCAAAATTAAAGGGTTTTCGCTTCTTTTCTCTGGGTTTTTTTTTCTGTCCAAATTTAGGGCACCGGTGTGGGTTGCTTCCCTTGGCCCAAATACGAAACTGCCGAGTGTAGCAGACGAATTATTTTGCGGGCCAAGCGGGCCCTTCGTTTTTCAACTTTCCGAGCCCGAAATCAACTTTGCGGGTTTTTGGCCCCGGGCACCCGCTAATTTCGAGCCCTGATATATATGCTGAATTAACACAATTTGTGACAATGCCATTACCAGTGCAGTGTGATTTTATGCACATCAACTGGAGGGCAAACGATTGCCAACTTATGATGCCAAAACTACTATACTATACTATCCTGTCCTATATTAATCTATACTATACTATACTGTTGTTACACAGTATTTATCAATAGCTCATTCAGCCCCGATGCTTGAATCTTGATTATATGTGTAATTTGAATTCGTTTATCCACGCACACAGCCTGTTCACTCAGCAACAAGGCAGGAGTCATCGTATAAAGTTTTCCAACTCAATTCAGCAAACATCAACAACTGCTTTTAAGGTCGCTTTCTGAAAATCACTTCAACAATCATCCAAAATCACTTACACAAGCAGACAGTGCATTACTCTATATAGCCCCTGCAATCGAGAAAACATTAGAACATTCCAGCATGACTCAATAACACCCAATCAAAATTAAACTCGCCACTGGAACTAATTACTGTCTTACGTCATAGAACCTTCTTTAGGTTAGAAGAATCGCTTAGCTATTACCAGACCTATCTGGAAGCTTCGATTGATAATATTAATAAACAAATAATTCCAGAAAATTCTCATCACTGTGGACCGACAAAAATTATCAACAATATACAAAACTTCTTTTAGCAATAGTGCAAATTCAAATCAGAGGTAAATACACGCTATCATTGCATGCTTTGCAAAACAAAATGATCAGACTTATTGTATGCTTCTTAATCCTAACATTACCCCCTACACAAGAAGAAATGTACTTAATTTCTGTCAACAACATTGAGATGCAATGCACAAACAAAGTTCAAAAACTTATTTTAGTCTTTCTGGATACTGTCAATGTTATTTCGTCCACATGAAACCGATGCCGTCGTCCGTTACGGTTGTCATCGGCCCAGGGTCAAATCTCTTAGACTTTCCTGGAATCAGTGCACTCTCAGTTGTTTCCTTCTTCAATAGGATGTCCGATCAAGTTGACGTTTTAAGTTCCCAGAATGCACTTGGCTTCTGTAAGACTGTGAAACAGCTCCTTCAAGGTCATCAGATGCTCCTTCCAGGTCTGGGTGTGGACTAGTAGTCCCGGTAACACACGACGTTGTCCATCCCTTTGAGCATCTTTCTCATTCCTCTCTTCAGGGTAGCACCGCTATTGACCATGCCAAAGGGCATCCTCAGGCACTCATACATCTTATCAGGAGTTATAAAAGCAGTCTTTGTTAAATGTCCTGTTGACGCACGGGAACTTGCCAAAACCTTTGCTGAGGCCAATCATTGAGAAGGATTTGCTCCCCAATAATTGACGGAAGAGGTCTGCAGTAGTAGGCGTCGGCTCAGGGTCGAAGGCAGCAGACGCGACATCCTTTCGTCGCTCTGTAATAATGGTGATGTAGCTCCAAGACATAGTCTTGCGGCAGCCCCATTGTCCCGGCCTAATTTTCTGCTTGCCTAAATCACTAAACTAGTAGAAGCTGCAGTCAGAAGATATTATCAGCCCTTGATCATGACTACATATGAAATAGCAATCAGAGAGATGCACCGCAATACCAGATAAAATAAAGGCCTCATGACTTAATCATTACTTTGAAAATTAATTTTAATGGATCATACCCAGAAAGTTGATTGCAGAAAGAACCGCTAAGTCTTGTAATTGTAAATCGATGTGTAGAATATCAAACACATCATTCTTTATAATTTATCAATATTTATTTTATTGCATTTATTCTTTCCACATATGTGTTGCCTGATTTTTATCCTGTGGCTGTGTTTTTCTGTTTTAGAGCAATGAATTAAAACATGGAAGTTCACCATGCACCAAGGCTTTTCGGTATGTTTTTACGTGTTATTAATCCTTTTCTTTTCTTCATTCTTGTCTGAACTGTACATTTCATAGCATTTCCTGTTACTGTGTTAAGTCTTCAGAAGGATTGTGCTAGCACGTTCAGTATTGCATCCATGTGCATTAAGCTGGCCTAGAGAAAGGGGAGGTACCTTTCTTTCTCCTTTGTTCTTTCTCATTCTTACTCTGCTCATGCACTCACAGCTATATAAATACACCCAGCTAACACTAGGTCCCTTTTCATCCATCCCAAGTCACTCAGGATTGTGCTCAGTTATCTGGGCGTTAGATGATGCTCCTAAGGCAGCAAGTAGGCGCCTCAGCTTGTGTTAGATCTTGTATTGGCCAGCACCTTGAGCAGCTCTTGAGCTGGAAAAGTGCTTTATAACAATGAGGCAAAAATCATTGTGAAATTTAGGAATTGCTTTTAATTTGTATTGAAACATCGGTGTTGATTTTTTTTTGCTTCAGTACGATGCTGAAAGATGAGATGTTACCCATGCTAAGAGAAGGCACAGGCATTGCTCTCAGTGAAAAGATTGATATGTTCTGCTCCAACTACGAATACACAGGTATACCCACAGGCGTAGAATTCATTATTAATAAACTTGTTCTTGTTTTTATTCTTCTCTTGTTCCACTTCTTCCAATTCCACGTTGTTGTTGTTGTTGTTGTTCTTCTTCGTCTTCGTCTTCTTCTTCTTTTTCAACTTCTATTTCTTTAGTATTGTATGTTAAACCATGTACATGGTTAAAAAAAAACAAACAAAGGATAAAACAAAACCATTTGATTTGGGCTGATTTATCTGGAAATCAGATTGCATCAACCCTAGATAACCCATGTTTTGGTGTTGGTGGTGGGTTTCAGACATTTTGCTGTGCCATGATGATGAGCTAGAAGGGAGACGACTGGCCTACATTTACTACCTTGTGCCCAAGGACTGGGCTAAGGAAGACGGGGGAACTCTGGATCTGTTTGACACGGATGGTAAATAATGAATAGTGCTTTTGTCATTTTTAAATGATATAATAGACCAACAAGTATGGGGTGGAGGGGGAAAGGAGGGGTCAGTATAAATAGTATCCCCACTTTCAGGAAATTTAGTGCTTTAAATTCCCACTGTCGCTGTCTTTCTACTTTGTTCTTTCTTCATTCCTACTCTGTTCTATCAATCTACTATAGTTTCTTCTTCTTTGCTAGACCAGTCACCTACCTTTTTTCTTGAAAACTCTTCTGGGACAAAACTCATTTGTGTGTGGGGTCTGTTGGATCAGCTTGGGAATATTGGACACTTTCTGCCAAATGGTCACTGGGGCTTCCTATGATGTTAATTATTTGGTAATGGATGTATGTGTTTTGTTGATATTTTATAATGATGTTTGTATTCTATTTGGTTTTTGTAAACGGGGTTTGATAAATCAGGGGTGGGAATTCTACGACCTTAGTTCGTATTTACGACCCATAGACCCCACCTTTACGACCCTCGCGATATTGAGTACGACCCTTCGAAAATATCGGTTAAAAAAAAAAATTGCAGTAGACTGAGAGAGTAGTAATTTAGTAATTATCGGAGTACGAGAAAACAAATTGAACAATGACTTCTCCCGGAATTTCGACTCGCGCATGCGCATTTCGTAGAGGTAAAAAAAAATGGCGCTACGTATGGATATTGTTCAGCGTGGAGATAAATTTGATGATGGCGATTCACGTTACAAATGGAACTGGCAGAGAACTCAGAACTTTGTGTTACATGAAAATTCATCTCGTCTACCACTTCATTTTATCTGTGCTCATGTTGACTAACAAAAAGTCAAGAGCCAGAGGACAGTTATGGCAGACAAGCTGAGTGTGTGATGACTTGGCTGTAAATGTTGTAATGGAACACATTGAATTATAACTAGAAATTTTTGGACCTTGCCTTGTGTCGTTTATGTGTATGATTGACAGAGCACTACATATGTTAATTTATAGACACTTTGACAAGGCACTACCTGCACTTTAACCATAAGGTAAGAAAGGACAGTTGATATATTTTATGTATACACACACACACACTATATATATATATATTGGGGTGCAAACTGTATATATATATATATATATATATATATATATATATATATATATATATATATATATATATATATATATATATATATATATATATATATATATATATATATATATATATATTTTGCACCCCAATCCCTCATCCGTTTGACATACGCTACCACCAGTACGACCCTAGCCCTTTTGGCAATTCCCATGCCTGATAAATTAGAGTACAGCTGGGGGAGTGCCTTCAGTGTTACCACTAGGGTTGTTTCAGCAGATCTTTTATGCAGATCAGGGGTGAGTCCTCTTTCAGCGAAGTTGTGGTCTTGATTTTGTGGTCCTAATTTGGCTCTTTGCAGTCCGCTGGTCACTGTAAGCAATGAATAACTAACTAACTATCTGAATGTTCACAATATTATTTGGTTCGCAGTGCCTAACAGAATTCAGTTTGTTTTGCGTCTTGCACCTTCACTTTGAAACTTCCTTCATTTCGTGATAAGCTGTAGAGTTTATCAATTTACCCAATAAAACTTTTTTTTTGAATTTTTATTAAAATGTATTATTTGTGTTGATGGCAAGTTTTCAATCCTCGGAGGATGCAGGGAGCGATATGAAATATGCCTAGATGCTGTCGCAAACTCCAAACTTCTAGGCCTAACGCCGGACTCTATTCAAAATGTTTCAGGCACAATTTGTGTTTGCTTTGTGATTTTTATTGGCAGTCACTAAGTGTTCTTTCAATGGACTATTTTCTCATGTTTACTGTTTTGTCTACTGAGCCTTAATAATAATAATAAAACAAGATGCTATCAGGAGCTGAGTTTGACTGAAGAAAAAGCGCATGATAGCATCTTGTTTCATTTTTATTATTATTCAGTGCGTGTAATTTTCCGTGGTTCAGTGGATTTCTGCTATTGCAACAAATATTTCCGCCCAGAACAATACGGTTTTTTTTGGAACAAAAAAGTTTGACAATGATTTTCCTCCAATGTAAAGTTGTTTTGTGCGTGTCCTCAAGTCAGACGGAAACATGCAACTGCGCATGCGCGTGTCTGAATTGTAGATGGTAAAATGGATGGGACACATTGTTCAGCGTGGCAAGGCAGTTGATGATAAAGGGAAAACGCATGGTGGTGGGAAGGGATGGAAAAAGAAGTAAATGCTGAGTGACTAGGATAACATTTGAGGAAGATCTCAAGGAATGGAACAGTCGGAAACCAAATATGATCAAAGGAGAACTTGCTGTCTGAGGCTAAAAAAAAGCTAAGCAGTCTCATGCAACTGTGAGGCAACGCACTCAACCTTCTTCAGCCATTGTTGCTGATGATGCACAGTCTGTGAAATTGGTGTGCATCTTTCAACCTTCAGTCAGAGTTGCTGATACACAATTTGTGAAGCAAGTGTGTAGCACCCAGCATTCAGTCAGTGTTGGTAAAGCATCTCAAAAACTTGTTTAGAGAAACTGCAGTCACAAACAAACCAATCTCTCCAAATTCTTCAAATATACTAACTAAACCATTGCCAGTGAAAATACTGTTCCAAGATTTGAGTTGTGCATCAGAATGTATGAAATTTTTTAAAAACTAAATTGGGACTTTATTGGTAAATAGGGACTGTCAGCTGGATGCCAGTGTGTGTTTAAGCTTACATGTGTAGTTGGGCTTCGTTGGTGAATAATAACTGTAAGCTATGCATCGATAAAGACAGGCTATTTCAAGAGTTCAGATTTGTGTAAGCAAGCAAGTCTTTCCTCTACTGTTATACTTTTTGGTCATCAAAAATGCTCGATTAAAATGCAACAATTTGTATTCGCAGGTGGAGGGGTGGGATGGGTGAGGGGAGGGTGGGTATTCCCTTGCACCCTCTACCAGCACCTAGGCGGCCATTGGACCCCAGCCAATGTCCTCTTTTTTTTAACTCCAGACCATTACAAGCCCTGATTATCATTATTCATATTAATATTATTATCATTATTATTATTATCATTATTATTATTATTATTATTATTATTATTATTATTATTATTATTAAGGCTCAGTAGACAAAAGAGTAAACATGAGAAAAGAGTCCACTGAACTCAACTGCAATCTGAAGACATTTCTGTTGCAAAAGGCAGTAGTGAAATAAAGTTGTATTCTTTAAATTTAGATTGATTGCATCCAATGTAATTATTGAAGGGATTGAGAAAACCAGAGAACCCTGAGAAAACCCTTGGTGGCCCTTAAGCTGCTATCTAATGTCAGCCATTCGCACCCTAAAATTGTGGAGTGGTTTATTTGTTCCGGTGAAAGTATTCACAGTATCCTGAAGAAGAAGAAGAAGTGTACTATAATTTAATAATCATTTTTATTTTCTTTCCGCAGACAAGGGTCAGCCCAACAAGGTGGTGAAATCCATCGTGCCGCAACAGAACGACTTTGTCTTTTTTGAAGTATCCCCTGTCTCTTACCACCAGGTACAAAGCATTTCCCCTTCTGTTGTTTGTAAGTGTATTGGTCTGAGTGTGTGCCTGGATTTGTTTGCATATGCATTAAGGTGCGTGTGAACCTCTTATCTGCTTATGATGACTTATCTCATCATTCAATAGTATGACAACATATGCCAATGATGTGTTATCTCATCATCATCATTGGTTTTGGGGGGTTTTCTTGTTATAGTTTAACAGTCTGCAACATACATACAAAGTGATTTGAAAGTTCAGGACATTAGCTGTTTAACCTTCATAAGTTAGGCATGACAACCCTTTTCATTAGCAGGTGGCCAACCTCTCCCCACCCCATTCACATGCTTTAATTCTTTCTCTATCTCTATTTGGATTACAAAAACATTTAAAGTTGGGTTTTTTTGTGTGTTTTTTTTCTCCAAATAGCATATTTCTGTAGAAAATTACATTACCTTTCAGATATGTATAAGTGTTACCTAGTTATTTCTAATTCTGTTCAAAGCTTGAATTTTTTGTAAATGTTTGCAGTCTCGAGCCAGATTTGCCTGGCAAATGGTTGTAATTCAGCGCAAAAGGGTTAATGTGTAGGTATTTCCATGGTTTGTGAGCTTGACTCAAAAACATAATTGCAGACAAATCAGGAAACGAAATAAGAGCAGAAAATTCAGGAGACAGAATAAAAGCACACAAATGAGGAGCTGAAAAAAGAGCTAGAAAAATCAGGAGAGAAGGGGAATTGCCAGTCCAGTTAAAAAGATTTTCATCCATTTTTTGGAGGTCTTCGTTGGATTCCTACTAGCAATTATTGTGGTGGTATATTCCACGTAGTACTGCATAATGTGTCAAGCATTTAAACAAATATTTTCATGTATGGAAGTTTGTTGAATGAATGGGGGGATGAGTAGGTTGATTTGTTGTAACATGTGACAGGTGTCAGAGGTGATGATTTCTTGTTACGTGTGACAGGTGTCGGAGGAGATAATTTGTTGTGACAGGTGCAGAGGTAATGATTTGTTGTAACATGTAGCAGAGGCCAGAGGTAATAAATATTGTTGGAACATGTGAGTGACAGGTGTCGGAGGTGCTGTCAGAATCCAAGACGCGTCTGGCACTGTCAGGCTGGTTCCATGGACCTCCCATTGTACGGCCAGCACCCTATGTTGAACTCCCTGAACCACTGATGTTGCCCTTCCTTGAGATTGGAGTAAGTGCTGGATGACTTTGAGTAGTTGTTTCATAGCTTATTTCAAATGCAAGATGTACATTAAGAAGGAAAGGTGGTGTGTAAAATGGCAAGTCAACCATACATGTAACTAGGACCATAAACCATTCATTACAAGACTGTTGAGCAGTACAGATCACTTCAAACCTGCCTATACAACCACCAAATACTGCCGTTCACAAACAGGCCACAAATTGTTGTTGTGTGTAAATCACCATTGTTGTTCAATTGACTGCATTCAAAATCATCATTGGAGGGAGGAAGGAAACAAGAGTATCCAGTACGGTGTGGTATTGTGTTGCATCGTGCTGTATTGAATTTTACTGTATTATTTTGTATTGAATTGTATTGTATTGTGATGTATGTTATGTTGTATTGTGCAGGAGCAACAGTTCTTGGACTGGATAAACCATGTTTATATCAGTCAGGAAATCCAGAATGACATCAAAGAACGCTTTGAGAAGGAGTCAGAGCTAGAACTGACTGATTTTCTAAAGGTATAGCTGTTTGTTCATTGGTTTTATCAAAAAATAGAGCTTTGTTCATTCATTTAGGGAGAAATAAACAGTAGTGGTAGAAAATAAAAGTAAAGTTTATTGGGTGACATTTTAAGACAGAGAGGGAGAGAGAAAACTAAGAGAGAAAGAGTGTGAATTTTGAACCAGCAACACATTTTTTGTTTGTTCAAAAGTAGATGGGTTGCTTTTTTTTCTTTTACCTGTTAGCCTGAAGCATGATAGGTCAACATAAGTAGTCCTTGTAGAAGATGCAATCTACCCTTCAAATGAGAGTATAAACTGAGGTCTAGTCTGTGCACACATGCATTTCATCACACAGACTTCACGGTAAATAATCCTCAGTGTAAGCTGCCAGATGAGTTCAAGGCATTGTGTGGTATTTATTGCTTGATTGTTTTGTTATTAGGATGAGAAATATGAAGAACTGGCGAGTGCTTTGCATAGCCATGATTTGGTGTGGACACACAGAGGGCCTGCCAACAAACGGTGCGTACTATGAACGTCTCTTCCAACACCAATTCTTTCATAGCCACGCAACATTCCTTTCACTCCTTTACAGCTGACCAAATTTGTATTTTATATTCCCAACATGTTATCTGTTCAAACTGGTTAGTGATATAATCATGCTTTGTTACTGAAAAGGCAGTTAATCAGCACATAAAAATCAAAATGGTTGCCCACAGTGCTTTTAAAATAGATGCGTTGGAATGTTCAGTGGTATTTTTTGTAAAATTGCTATGGGAGTTGCTGATTTTCTTATGTACAGGGAGGTACTTGCTTAGTTTTACTGGCTAATAACTCAAAAGTCTGTAGTGATGGGTGTTTTTCATATACATAGATCAGGTCACAATTTGATGACATGTTATTGTGTCAACTAGCTTGACAATATAATTCGTTGGGTTCATGCTGTATTCATTATAATATTTTGCCATTATTGTCACTATTATTATTAGTAGTAGATGTAGTAATAGTAATTTGTAGTAATATTAGTATTTTATCATTCTTTCATAAAATAACATTAATAATAAAGACAACACTATTTTTCTCAGATCGTACGACATTTGCAAACCAGAGAACTTGCCACCAGTTGTAAAATCATTTGTAGAGTTCATCACTTCAGATGCCATGTTTCTGATGTTGAGTCACATGACTGGCCTGACGCTGCACGAAAACGCCCCACCCAGCAACGAGACCGTTTCCAATGGCACAAGCAGCAGCAACAAAGGTAACTGTCAATTTTTAATTAAAAAAATTTTTTTTTAATCGTTTTTATATAGCTCTCTTTCAGTTCAAGACCTGCTCAAGGCGCTGATCCATACAGGATCTCAATGATCTAACTCAAGTTGTCTGAGACACCCACTTGCTGCCCTAGACCCATTGTTTGATGCCCCAGATAATTTAGCGCAATGATGAGTAACCCAGGATGGGAAGCAGGGACCTGGAGCTGGCTAGATGTATGTATGCAGCTGGCACTTGCACCTCTAGGCTACAGGTGTCAGGATCTTTTAAAGTCCATGCCATGGATCATGGAATGCCAGACCACTACATGGTCACTACACACAGTCCATCCATGAATGATTTTTTTAATAAGAATGTGTTCTCATTTTTCCAGGAGGAGAACCAGGTGTGGCCAAATGTCGTGTGGAGGTTCAGCGTTTCAAACACGGTGACTACACGTTGCTACATGACACAGACCCACATGTGGGGGAAATGGCCCTAGACGTTATCATATTCCTAGGAAGCAAAGGTAAATCTAGGATTTTTCCTATTAATAGCAACAAGTTGCCCATATATATACGCAGTCTTTTCAATGAGGACAAAGGTTTCAAAACAATGTACGCACTTTGTACTAACGAATAACGAATCTTTATTGTCCCCATTTGCACAAGGATATTTGTGTGTGGTGCACAGTAACTGTTGAAATATTAAGAAGACAACACAAGGGTTAGCGTACATGTATACAATAAAGAAACAGTAGCGGATATTAGAACACCTTAAGGCATAACAATACTAAAAAAAAATCTCAAGATTATTACTGCCATTTTCTCAATCATTCACGCTTTCTCATGACCATGCTAATCCTTGCACATTCATTCTTATCCACGAACCGACTCATCCCACAGACACCCTTAATACATTTAAGGGGCTCACTGTAGTTACGCTAGTCGTTCTAGGGTTACACATTACACATTTCCACTGTCAACCAACGCTATGTCAACATTGTTGTTTCTCTTCACTAACTACAGGGGAGTGGAGGTTTTACATAGTAACATACGTTATAAGAAAATAAGTAACAACAATAGGCTGCTGAGCAAATTAAATGGTGTATACACCTGACTAGTTACAACTAGAGACATTCCGCAACAAATACATCAGTAAACTGTTGTTACTTCAAAAACATATGACTAGATTTAACATTGCTAATAAAATCATGGTACTAGGTAGGCATCACGGATCAGGGTCACGTATGCAGGCCTGCCTACCGTTCCGGAATTTCCGGATTTGTCCCGGATATAAATTAATATTACAATTGGTTACGGAAAATACGAAAGTTTTTTTCCCGTTCCGGAAATTTAAAAAAATTCTGGAACACACTTTTTAAGCGTGCGTGTCGGGGGAAAAAAAAGACAAATGACGCGCAGTTTCAGTTCCGACAGTGGCCGAAGTCACAGCACACGATGATGACGCGGCCTTCCAAGTGTTGCCAAACAGCAGTTTGAATCGCACTGCGCATGGGCATAGAAACTCGTTCGAATCGAAAATGGTGTCAAAACGTAAGGTGCACGAGACTGATGATGAATTTTCTGATGAAACTGAAAGTGAATCCAAATCCGCTGGTGCCGGTGGTAGAAAGTCTACAAAGCGTCTGATATCCGTGTATCAAACGTGGAAGTGTGGAATACAAGGTGTTTTGCACAATATGTGCCAGTGAATTCGGCTGCATGTACGGTGGTATGGATGACGTGAACCGGCATGTCGAGGGAAAGAAGCATTTGAAAAAAGAAGCGAGCTTGGAAAGTCTAACAAAACTTGACAAAACAAACGAAAAGTTGACTAGTTATTTTCCAAGTCAAGTTTCTAACCATGATTTGGACGTAATAAGAGCTGAAACCATGATGGTGGATCTCGTGGTCGAGCTAAATTTGCCGATGGCGTCATTGGACAAATTTAACAGAGGTTTCAAGCAGGTCTCTTCCCAAGTCCAAGTAGATTCAGTGGTGTAGTGGAGTGGTGTACATAGTGTAAATATAGCTAAAAGGTAAGCTTGCATGCATTTGATACTTTTAGTGTGACTGGGATCCTGATGATTAAGTGCCAATTTCCTTAGTAGTAGTAGTAGTAGTAGTAGTGTAGGGACTAGATCATGGTGATCATTAAGCCTCACGGCTTATTTAATGTCCCATTTTTAGCAAATATATATTTTCAGGTCTGATTTAAGCCGGCTCAAGACGCTCAACTATCAAAATCGTATTTTATAGATTTTAAAATTTCTTGTTCATCAATAAGATTTTTGAAACTGTTTAAAGTTTTTGCCTGTTTAATATTTTGTGGAAGTTTGTTCCATAGAGGTTCAACTCTATTACTAAAAGTATGTTTTCTAAAATTAGTACGGCTATGCTTAATAAATAATTTGTTAACAGAGTTTCTTGTTATATCAAATTTGTTTAATTCAAATTCTTGCTCAGATTGCATGATTTTGGGTCCTTTGGACCCCTCTACTTACTTGGGCGCATATTGGTCGCCCATGCTTGTCGGCCGTGCAATATGTCCCTGAAGTTTCAAATCTTAGGTAGGTAGGCCTGCGTATGATTATGAACCACTTAATTAAGAAACAGCCACTCACATACACATTACTATGTGTGCATCACATTCGCGCACACACACTCACACACCCACACACACACACACACACGCACACAAACCCACACACACATGCATGCACAATGTTCACAGGAATACGTAGTCAATCAACTGCTCTATGACTATAGACGCCTTAGTACAGGGGTGTAAAACGTAATCTGCTAGTGCAACTCTTGGTAATTTAGTTATTTATTATAAATAATTATTAGGGTGATGCAGGTTTCCTGGCCAAAGGTTGCACTTGCAGGGTTTGAATCTTGCAGGGAACCAACTTATGTGATTTAGGTACAAGCCTTTTCCAATCTGAGAGGTTTCCTCCTCCATTCAATAATGGTATTGGCTGCAGTCTATCAAAATTTCAAAATAAATGTGATTTTTTAATTTAATTAGCTTTTTCCATGCCTTTGCACCACATGTTTGAGTGCTAGATGTTTGTTGTCTATGTGAGAGTGTGTGTAGCATGTGAAAGTGTATGTTGGTACAAATTGCCACACTCTGAGTGATAGATGTTTGTTGTCTATGTGAGAGTGTGTGTAGCATGTGAAAGTGTATGTTGGTACAGATTGCCACACTCTGAGTGATAGATGTTTGTTGTCTATGTGAGAGTGTGTGTAGCATGTGAAAGTGTATGTTGGTACAGATTGCCACACTCTGAGTGATAGATGTTTGTTGTCTATGTGAGAGTGTGTGTAGCATGTGAAAGTATATGTTGGTACAGATTGCCACACTCTGAGTGATAGATGTTTGTTGTCTATGTGAGAGTGTGTGTAGCATGTGAAAGTGTATGTTGGTACAGATTGCCACACTCTGAGCCTGATTGCTTATTTGAGGGGGAAATTGCATATATAGCCTCCATTATTATTATTATTATTTTTTTATTTATTATTATTTTTCCTAATATTTATATTAATTACACATACTGTACCATGACTCAACAAGTGCAATGTTTTGGCGTTGCTAGGTGATAGTGCCCTTTAAGCGGAAGCTGGCAAAAACAAATCAAACATAGAGTTGCTTCCCCTGCACCAAACCGTCACGTGCCCCACGTGCCACAATACGCGTCTAAGCGCTCACGGCAAAGGACAGCACACCTCAATTCTTATTTGGCACTTGGTTAGAGTGGTTGTGCCTACTGTAGCTCTCTTTTTGCTGGCTTACTGCGTTCGCCCGGTAGTTCGTTGTTGCTGCTGCCGGCGGAGTTGAAGGTTTTCTCCATTTTGTCTGGTTTATTATCCTGTTATCCTATTACCGCAGCGGTTCGTCGTGTTCCTTCCCGTCGCTGCGTGTCTCTACTTCGTCGACCGTTCACGCTAGTTAGGTCGGTTTACGGTCCCTTCTGTTGCTGTTAGCGCAGCTCCCGCTACGTCCGGGATTTCTTCGTCCCCTCTTCTGCCGTCTTCACTACCGCTTTGCTTCGTTGGCTTCGCTGTTTGTCCACTCCTACGCCCCCTTCTTCGTTATCTTCTGCCTTTCAGGTCAGTAGAAGTGGTGGTGAAGAGGTGGGGAGTGGTGGTAGTGAGGTGAGGGGTGGCTCCTTGGTCTTGCCAGAAGTGACCTTGGGGCCGTTTCTGGTCAAGGTTTCGACCAGAAACATATAAGTGGTCGCCCTAGTTTAGGACCACATAATTTTTCCAGCAGGGACGCTCCGGCACGGCCGGGCCAGCTACTTGCTGAAGCCGTTCCCTTCTGTTTCCTACGGGATTCAGACCGGGTCGGGACTTCTGGCTTATATAAGTGGTCGCCCTAGTTTAGGACCACATTAATATGTCCGGCGGGGACGCCCCGGCACGGCCGGATAAGCTCCCTGCCGAAGCCTTCCCTTCTGTTTCCTGCGGGATTCAGACCGGGTCGGGCCTTACGGCTAATGTCAAGCTTGGGTCACGTAAAGCACTGTACGCAGTGTTACGTCCAGCTGCGACAAGGGGTGTGGCTTCCGGTTCGTCCGGTTTGTCCCTCATCTCCCCAGTCCAGCCCCCATTGCACTCCACTTCCGCTTGCGGTCGTGGGGCGGGGGCTCTGGTTTCCGGTACTGGGGGTACGGTACACCCGTCACCCTCTTCCTTTTCCGGTTTGGATTCTCCCTCTCATCCTCCTTCGTACTCCACTTCCGCTTGCGGTCGTGGGGCGGGGGCTCCGGTTTCCGGATCGGGGGGTACGGTTTGCCCGTGGCCTCCTTCCGTTTCCGGTTTGGGTCAAGCCTTCCCTGTTCACCCTTCGACCTCTGTCACTTCCGGTTTCAGTTGTGGGTCGGGGGTACTGGTTTCCGGTGCTGTTGGTTCGATTTTTTCGTTACCTTCCTCCGGATTACATGCGAACGCCGCTTTGCCTTTGTGCGCGCCGCCTTCTGGTGGGGGTGGGGCACTCTTGGTTCCTCCTACCCTAGTTCCTGTTTCCTCGGGTGCTGGGGCGTTCTATCCAGCCCTTAACCCTGAGGCTCTTTTTAGAGAGGCGGTTCAACACGCTGCGGCTTTTTGTCCTCAGGTGGTGGAGGAGGTTTCGGTGCCCCTACCACACCTCCATTCCTTCCTAGGCGGGACTCTTGCTTCTGCCGAGTCTGATGAGGCTTGCCTTGTTTTCAGGGAGTCTCCTAGTGTTAAACGTTTTGTGGATTGGGCCTTTTCTACGGCTAGAGGACTTAAAGAGGGCGAGGCCCCTTCCTCTTCATTTGAGGAAGTCCCTCGGTTCCCTAGAGCTTCCGCTGTGGGCTCTTTTTTGAGTTTGTCTTCATTGACCGGTGTTCCCGGGAAGTTCCTCTCTCGGTCGTTTCTTCCGAAGTCATCGCTCCCGGTTTCCCAGGATGATCTTGCTCTTTTGGGGGGCCTCAAGCCTTTGCCTCCTTCGTCGATCCCTGTTCCAGTCGGTGGTCTGGCACAGATAGAGGAGGCTATTGTTAGGTCCCTTGAGTATACTTCTCTCGCTGACGCACTTTCTGCTGCGCTGTCTTCTGCTTTTCTTTCTGGGCACGTTTTCTGCGACGAGGGTTCGTTGATTTCGGTGCGGTCCTTGTTGCAGGCCCTCTGTACCTCCATCGTTCTGGGTTGCGAATCGCAGGCTATTGCCTATGTCAACCTGCTTCTTGCGCGTCGTGACGCTTTTCTTCAGTCAGCGTCTCCGTTGCCTCCGCTCTTGTCCTCCTCGCTTCGGGTGGGACCCTTGGTACCCGACTCTCTGTTTGGTCCTTATGTTCGCACAGCTGTTCGCGAGGAGTCGGACCGGTCCCAGTCGGTTGGTTTCGCCTTCCGGGCTCGGGACACCCCTTCCGCCCCGCCTTTCTTTCCTGACAGGCGTCGAGGTCGCTCGCTCCGTGGTCTCTCTCCTCGGGGTGGGCCGTGTGGTACTTCCTCTTCCCGTGGCAGGGTTGAGGTAGGCCGTAGGCGTTTACGCAGTGGCGCGTTTTCCACCAGTCCTATCCCTGCCTGTCCACCCCTAGGTGTTCTACCCCTCCGGGCAGGTGGCTTGGCTCGTCAGTTTCATGCTTGGCTCGGCCTCCCCTCTGCTAGCAGTTGGGTTCTAGAGGTGATTCGGTCGGGGTTCAAACTTCAGTGGGGTTCCTCTCGGCCCCCTCTTCGTCGCTCCCCGCCTTTGTTTCGCCCCCTGTCTCCTCCTGAGGCTCAGGCGATTCTCGATGCGGAGGTCATAGCCCTTCTCCAGAAGGGCGCTATAGAGGAGGTCCTTTGCCCTCACTCCCCGGGGTTTTACGGCCGCCTCTTCGTTGTACCGAAGGCATCCGGCGGTTGGCGCCCGGTGCTCGATCTTTCCTCGTTGAACAAGTTTCTTCGCCGCATTCGTTTCCGCATGGAAACTCCCGCTGCGGTGCGTATGTCTCTGCGCCCGGGGGATTGGGCTACCTCTATCGATCTTTCTGACGCCTATTTCCATGTGTCTATTCATCCTCTTCACAGGCGTTGGATGCGTTTCGTCTGGAGAGATCGGGTTTTTCATTTCAAAGCCCTTCCCTTTGGTTTGTCTCTCAGTCCTTGGGTTTTCACAAGGATTGTCAAAGAACTCGCTGCCGTAGTCCGCGGACTCGGGGTGCGGTTCTCTGCTTATCTTGATGACTGGTTGGTCAAGGCTAGTTCTCACGATCTCTGTCTTGTGCACACCAGGCTCGTTCTCCTTTGGGCTCGGCGCTTGGGGTTCTCTATGAACCCTCTCAAGTCTGAGTTGTCTCCATCTCAGGTTTTCAACTACCTGGGTATGTCGTTCGACACTCGCGATTGGTCGGTCCGCCCTTTGGCTCGTCGGGTGCAGAAGCTTCAGTCCCTTCTGCTACTTTTGGAGAGCCAGGATTTCGTGTCAGCCAGATTTATGGCCTCTCTTTTGGGGTCGTTTGAGTCTATGGTTCCTCTGGTTCCCCTCGCGGGAGTTCGCAAGCGGCCGATTCAACGTTGGCTTTCTTCCCGTTGGAATCAGTCCAGCGATTCCTGGGACGCTCTTTTTCCGGTCACGGCGGACCTTCGCGCTTCTCTGCTTCCTTGGCGGAATGTTGAGTGGCTTTCTTCGGGGGGTGCCTATCTCCCCTCCGCTTCCGGTGGCCGAAATCTTCACGGATGCGTCTTTGGTCGGTTGGGGTGCGCATACTGGCAGCCTTTCAGCCCACGGTTTTTGGTCTCAGGACCAGCTGTCTTGGCATATCAGTCGCCTGGAGATGGAAGCCGTTTGCCTGGCTCTTCATCGTTTTCTTCCCTCCCTGCCTCGGGGCCTCTTGCTCGTTCGCTCCGACAGTACCACTGTGGTTTCTCTCATCAACCACTTCGGGGGTACCCATTCCCCTGCTCTCTCCATGATGGTGGAGAGCCTCCTTTTGTGGTTAGCTGATTTCGGTTGTACGCTTGTGGCCAAGCATGTCAGCGGTTCTGTCAATGTCTTGGCCGATCTTCTGAGTCGCCCTCATTGTGTGGTCCACACGGAATGGACGCTGTCCCACTCTGTTCTTCAACCAGTTTGGGCGGAGTGGTTTAAACCTCTGATTGATCTTTTTGCCACTCGTTACTCTTCCAGGCTACCCCTGTTTGTGTCGCCGGTCACAGATTGCCTGGCTTGGGCGGTGGACGCGTTGTCCATTTCTTGGGAGGGGTTGGAGGCTTATGCCTTCCCGCCATTCCCCCTCCTTCCGCGGGTTCTCAGGAAAGCTGAAGAGGAGTCCCCTTCTCTCATTCTCGTGGCTCCCTTTTGGCCAGCTCAGCCCTGGTTCCCCGATCTCCTTCGTCTTTCCCAGGGGCGGTGCATTCCTCTCGCTCTCGGGGCGCGATCGCTTCTGCAGCCTCGATCTGGGATTCCACACGGCAACCCAAGCGTTCTCCGTCTTCACGCTTGGCTGTTGTCCGGCCTTCTATAGGGGCTTTCTGGGCTTCAGGAGACCTCGGCCGGTTCCAGCTTGCTTCCTGTTTCTGTCCTGCCATACTCGAGAGGATGGCTTCTTGGAGTCGGTTCTGTGGTCATGGCCCTACAGTCCCGGTCCTCTTCTCCAGCCTGTTCACGGTAAGTTTGTTTCAGATAAAGTTGCTTCCCTCCGTCCTTTTCGTGCTAATCTGCACTTGTTGAGTCATGGTACAGTATGTGTAATTAATATTAAAATTTTATCTCTAAATTTATTATTAATAAGCATACTTACCATGACTCAATTTAATATCCCTCCCACCTCCCCGCAGTTCCAAATAAGAAATGAGGTGTGCTGTCCTTTGCCGTGAGCGCTTAGACGCGTATTGTGGCACGTGGGGCACGTGACGGTTTGGTGCAGGGGAAGCAACTCTATGTTTGATTTGTTTTTGCCAGCTTCCGCTTAAAGGGCACTAGCAACGCCAAAACATTGCACTTGTTGAGTCATGGTAAGTATGCTTATTAATAATAAATTTAGAGATAAAATTTTAATTTTATTGATAATAGTTTACATGGTTATGATTTGGACATAACCAGGGCTCAAAACAACCAACTGTCTGGGACAGGTAGAACCAGCTGCCAGACAGGTTGGATGGCAATCCAACCTGTCAGACGGGACAGGTATTTTTCAGCTGCCAAGTCAGTTCGCGTCAATGATCTTGACTTAGCTTCAAACTGAAAACAGATTGCTACGACTTCACAAGCTGTACTGAAACCGTAGTGAATCCAAGCAAAAGTGTTGTGCAGTGTGCTGCAATACAGTTCGTTTAAATATCTTAATTTTTGTGTTTCTTCATCAAAGTTGTCAGAAAAGTTCGGGCTGGCTGGAAATGTTGTGGGTCAGGTAAAAAATATTTGACAACCTGTCCGACGGCACAGGTCAACAAAAAAGTTGCTGCCGAGCCCTGATTACCGTAAGCTCCGGGCTAAAAGCAACAACATTTTAACATCTGCTGAGACTATTGTGACTTATCGTTCATCTGTTTTATTCACATGTCCCCCATCTGCATAATAAATCTGAGAGACGGTTTGGATCCGACTTATGTATGGACTTTTCATGAATTCATTTGAAAATTCCTTACATGTTTCAAAAAGTATGGTACTTGTTTTTACTGATACAGACTAGTATAGGCTTGCTCTGCATTTCTTTTTGTCTTTGAACGTTATTGTATCACTGTTGTCTTGTTAGGTAGATGTTTATTTATGTTTGTTATTTTTTTAACTGGGAAATTGCTCTATACGTACATTAGCGTTCATTTATTATTATTATTATTATTATTATTATTATTATTATTATTTTTATTAATATTATTATTATATTATTATTATTGTTGTTTTTTACCATCATCATTATAAATAAAAACAATACCACTCCTTTGCTTATTGAATATTTATATTATTTGTACGTTATCTAACGCTATAAGTTGTTCTTGGTTTCAGATTGGACATCTGAAAAAGGTTTTATTAATTAATTTATTTATTTATAGTTCCCATATATTTTCAGTGATTTATTGAGAAACTGCCTATTTTATTTATTTATTTATTTACTTACTTATTTCTTTGTCTTGAATTATTTTTTAAAATTTAAAAGCAAACAAAATAACACAACATTTGTAATTGTTTTCAAAAAAATATTAAAATTTTATTTTAAATTTATTTGTATTTTGTTTGATACAAACAGTTTTACTAGAACACTATAATGATGTAAGCCTAATCATAGGTTGTATTGGTATCTTACTGACACAAGTACCCACATATATATGGAATTATATTTTTCTCCTCCCTCTTTTATTTCATTCATCAATCCCTCTCTCTCTCTCTGTCTCTGTCTTTCTCTCTTAGTCTGTTTCCCTCTCTCTCTTTCTAATCTTCCTCCCTTCCTTCTTCTTTTTCTTTCTCCCTCCCTTCTCTTTCCCTCTCTTGTTCTCTCTCTCTCTCTCAGTGCTCGGCTGTTGTGCGGTAAACATCTCCTGAACTGTGCGCCGCTGTTTTGTCAGCTACCTGTATTTTGTTTTGAACATCACAACTATGCACCGGCCAAAGAAGAAGCTGTGGATAACACCTGAACTTTTGGACCTGTGTGATAAACGAAGAGAGATGAAAAAGGAAAAGAACACCTCACAGGGAGCTGATGCCTACCGAAAAGGCATGCGCACAGCAAAGGAGAGCTGGGTAGAAGATCAATGCCAGGAAATAGAGAACAATCTGAACAAGAACAACAGCAAGAAGGCCTGCCAGACTGTGAAGCAGCTGACAAGTGTTAAACAGCCCAAAGTCTCCAAGATCCAAAGCAAGTCTGGCATATGCCTTACAGAAGAACAAGAAGTCATGGACAGAGTACTGCTCTGACCTTTAGAACCACACACCAAACGGAGATCCATTAGTTCTAGCATGTCCTGAGAACAGAGAAGAAGAAATCCTCCCAATTCTCAGAGAAGAAGTTGAGGCAGCAGTGCAATCGCTGAAGAAGGGGAAGTCAACGGGATTGGACAACATACCCGCGGAACTGCTTCAAGCAGGAGGAGAAGCGATGATTGACGCACTCACCATTATCTGTAACAAGATCTAGCAGAGTGGGGAGCGGCCTATGGTGTTGTTGGTCATCATTTTGGTCTTCTCTGCACTTATTTCCATTCCATAGGTTCTGGAGGTGGTGTCAAGCCTCTGTACCAGCTGTTTAAGTTCTTGTTCCTCTCCAGCCAATCCATCAATGTCATCCGCAAAACGAAGGTTGGAGATTGCTCTACCCCCTATGCTGACTGTGCCTTCATGATCTGCAAGGGCATCTGACATGATGCGCTGTAGGAAGATGTTGAAGAGGGTTGGAGGGAGTAGGCATCCTTGATGCACACTGATTGTTGTTCTGAACCAGTTTCCGATGGCGCTGTTGTGAAGGATTGCACTGGTGACCTTGGCATACAGGCTTTTGTTGACTTCAATAATTTTAGGGCTGATGTTGTACACTCTCATGGTTGCCCACAGAGCTGCGTTGGCAGGACACGCACTTTTCCAGGAGCAGACATCAGACGTGACCATGATCTCGTGATGATGTCTTTCCGGCTCCACCTGAAGAGAGTAATATAAGCATTATTGGCAATTTTTTTTTAAATTTTCTATTGAAGTGGTTATAGATTTACTTCTGCTTCGACCGATATTCAATTACTATAAATTCTCAAATGATGATGTCCATTATAAAGCACATGTCTGCATCCATTGTGGAATGCTCAGTGAGCTGACCAATACACCATCTAACTTGCGCCACCTAAGGCGCCTACTTGCAGCTTTTTGGGTGCATAGTCTGACGCCCACCCAGACCATCGAGCACAATTCTGTGCGACCAGGAGTGGGGGGGAATTAGTGACCTCGTGCGTGCTAGGTGTATTTGTGCAGCCGGCACTCACTGGTCTAGGACATGAGCGTCAGGATCTTTAAAGTCTATGCAATGGAATGCTTGCAGCACAGACTAGACCTCGGTTTATACTCTCAACCGAAGGAGTAGGAGCGCAGGGCCTCAAATTTTTTATTTTTTTTTCCCAGGCCGTTGCCGCCGTTTGGGCCACTGCCTGTACAGGCTGCGATGTTATCACTTGACATTAGAGTACACTGCCTACACCACTGAGCTAACTGCCATCCCTAGCTAACTGCCTGTACAGGCTGTGATGTTATCACTTGACATTAGTGTATACTGCCTACACCACTGATCTAACTGCCATCCCTAGCTAACTGCCTGTACAGGCTGTGATGTTATCACTTGACATTAGTGTATACTGCCTACACCACTGAGCTAACTGCCATCCATAGCTAACTGCCTGTACAGGCTGTGATGTTATCACTTGACATTAGAATATACTGCCTACGCCACTGAGCTAACTGCCATCCCTAGCTAACTGCCTGTACAGGGTGCGATGTTATCACTTGACATTAGAGTACACTGCCTACACCACTGAGCTAACTGCCATCCATAGCTAACTGCCTGTACAGGCTGTGATGTTATCACTTGACATTAGAGTACACTGCCTACAGCACTGAGCTAACTGCCATCCATAGCTAACTGCCTGTACAGGCTGTGATGTTATCACTTGACATTAGAGTACACTGCCTACACCACTGAGCTAACTGCCATCCATAGCTAACTGCCTGTACAGGCTGTGATGTTATCACTTGACATTAGAGTACACTGCCTACACCACTGAGCTAACTGCCATCCATAGCTAACTGCCTGTACAGGCTGTGATGTTATCACTTGACATTAGAGTACACTGCCTACACCACTGAGCTAACTGCCATCCATAGCTAACTGCCTGTACAGGCTGTGATGTTATCACTTGACATTAGAGTACACTGCCTACACCACTGAGCTAACTGCCATCCATAGCTAACTGCCTGTACAGGCTGTGATGTTATCACTTGACATTAGAGTACACTGCCTACACCACTGAGCTAACTGCCATCCATAGCTAACTGCCTGTACAGGCTGTGATGTTATCACTTGACATTAGAGTACACTGCCTACAGCACTGAGCTAACTGCCATCCATAGCTAACTGCCTGTACAGGCTGTGATGTTATCACTTGACATTAGAGTACACTGCCTACACCACTGAGCTAACTGCCATCCATAGCTAACTGCCTGTACAGGCTGTGATGTTATCACTTGACATTAGAGTACACTGCCTACACCACTGAGCTAACTGCCATCCATAGCTAACTGCCTGTACAGGCTGTGATGTTATCACTTGACATTAGAGTACACTGCCTACAGCACTGAGCTAACTGCCATCCATAGCTAACTCCCTTATTATAGACTTCTGAGCAACGCATATTTAATGTTACATAATTTAGATGAGAAGGAAAATTGAATTGGGTGTCTAAAGTTTGTCCGTTTGTATTTATACATGGGTTTTATTTGGTTTTGCTTGGCTTTATCAGGGAGTCGGTGATGGTAGATCTTTTATTTCTGCATTACGAGAGAGAGACTTGATAGCCTCTCGTTGGCAAAACTTCGAAAGCCACATGTGTGAAAGGGATAGGTTTACTACATATATAAATCTTTATGACCTAGATCATAGTAGAAAATTATACTAGCAAATGATTCTGGTGAAAAAGAAACTGAAACTCCGATGGTATGTGGGATGACAACATTCGAGAATGGACTGGTTTGACACTGAGCGAAGCCATGAGGGTTGCTGAGAACAGAGAAAGATGGAGTACGCTGGTTAAACGATCATCGGTGGTTCCCAAACGACCTTTGAGTTACGGGATAGGATAGGATTCTGGATCAGAATCTAAAATGTATTTTGCCTAAATTTAGAGTAGGGTTATCTAACCTGCTTGTTCATCAACGTATGTATAGCTGTCATGATACAGTAGATTTGTTTTGTCCCTTGTGTAAGAAATCTGTCAGTAACGAACTGAATTTTATTCTGAGCTGTACTGCTTTTGTTAATTTGAGGCAACAATTAATTCCTGTAAAATTTCATAGAAGCCCTAATCTTTTTTGGCTTATGTTGCTTTTCTCCTCTGCTAATAATGACATTATAGGAAAACTTTCATTATTCATTTATAAACCATTTAAGATGAGGGACATTTTATTGTAAATATAGCGTATGGTGTTTTGTTAAGTTCTCATGGTGTTGTGAGATTATTTTGTTGTGTTCTTTGTCTGAATAATGTATGTACTTTTGTATCTGATTGTTTGTTATGTGCAGACCCCTTCATTAGGGGCTATGGCCTATTTTGAATACACGATCAATCAATCTTTCTCTCATTCCCTCCCCTTCTCCCTCTCCCTGTGTTTTTCTTCCCTCCTTCCACTCCCATCCCCTTATGCTAATGCACCTTCTCTCTCTTGTTGAACTATAATGTAATGCTAAACAAGCGTTACGTGGTCACTAATTAATACAGAAAATTTTTGATGGGCAACAGATCCTTTGGGTAAATAATTATTTGCGAATGAAGTTAAAATCTTACCTTCACTTTTCTTTATGTATTTTATCCTTCTTGTATATAGTGCTTTTCTAGCTCAAAAGCTGCTCCAAGGGCTTAATTGAAGATCTGACTGAAGCCACCCGAAGTGTCCACATTGCTGCCTTGGGCCTGACGCTTCAGGCCGGGGATGGGGGATAAAAGGGATCTAGTGCTTGCTGGGTATTTATGAAGCTGGCACTCATCCATCCAAGACCTGAGCATCAGGATCTTTAAAGTCCACGCCATGGAATGCGTGCATTCACAGACTTGACCTGGATTTATTCTCTCGTTTGAAGGAGTAGGGGGTTGCTTTGATTGTGCATCAGGGTCAGTTGTTTATTTTACCATCCCGGGTGGTCAACCTTGAAATGTCAAACCACTGCCTGCAATGTTATCACTTGTTACTCCATGTTTCAATTGTTTTTGCTGTTGCTTTCATCACTCAACCGCTGCACCCCTCTGATGACTATTTTGTGGTGTGTTTAAGTAACGGAACATCAGTACAAAGATGCTACTATGGTCCGAAGCTCAAGCTTTGTTCATGTCCATCTTGGTACACACGGGTTTGATCCTCTCTTCAGCAAACGGTTTGTGCGTTCTAAAATTTGGTGGCTGGTGCCTTTGGCAAGTCTTTGAGCTGGTGAGGGCTGTTATCATAAATCAAAGTAACCATTTGACGCGCTAATGAAGAAAGGGAATCAGAAAGGGGAGTAGTCCAATTGAGTCCACTAATCGGTCCACCTTGATGCTAGCTGAGTGACAGGGATCTATCAAGCATAGGCTGTGTGTAGGCTTATGCCCTCAACGGCCTCCTCTGGCATTCAGATTGGAGTCTATGCTGTATTTGGGCCCAGCCTGGCTGTGCTGTAGTAAGCTATAGTAGTAACATTCCGAAGCAACCCGGTATGGGCAAACTGTGTTGTTCATGTGTATGACTTTGCAATGTTTACATTTTGAGGTGTTAAAAAGTGGGGGTGTGTTTCAGAGTGGGCCTTGGAGAACGGAGGGTATGTCTCTTACGTGGCCAAGGAAGACGATGAGGAGGTAGTTATTAATTGCTTTATTTATTTGTTGCTTTATCAATTTCATTAAACATAATTAATTTTTGAAAAATTATTGTTTTTTTTTACATTAATCTATTTAGATTTAGTAAAAACCATTTTACTGGACAAAGATTATATATTTATAGGTTTTTTTTTTAAGATGTATAATACTAATAGATTTAAAACTAAATTTAAACAGATTTTTAATCAATCAAAAGTTAGTCCAGTGCAGTAAGTGTTTGTAGCTTTACCATTGTCATGTTATAATGTATTTAATTTGATTTCAGCTACTGAGCGTCTGTCCATTGCCAAACTGCCTGGCACTAGTGTACAAGGACAGCGAGACGTTACGGTTCACCAAGCACCTCAACCACCGCACTACCAAGGCTGATGAGAAAATGTACTGTGCTGTCTCTGCAACCTACTATGAAAATGCTGACTAGAATCTTTCTCTTTTTTGTTAGTGTTTTGTTGTTGTTGTTTTTGTTATTTAAAAGCTGTGTCAGTATGTAAAAATTCTTTTTTTTTTTTTTTTTTTTTTTTTTTTAGAAATGGGGAGAGTATGTTTTAGTTAAAAATATTCTGTAATCAATTGTGGGTTAAAAAACAACAACTTGTCCTTAATGTTCAACCACATATTTGTATATCGAAGGAAACAAAAGGTTTGTGTGAGGCACAGATAGCCGTTGCCTTGCCTAAAGAAACCGGACTGCATGGAGTTTGGTGACAGCATCATGGATGTCATTCTTATTAGTGTTTAATTCTTGTATATTCAACTAGCGACGCTACTTGGCAAATTTGTCATGTGTTCAGTGAAGACTGTCAAAACTATAAGACCTTGGTTTGTCTCCCGGCAATGACATAATTGTCTTTTCATTATGTTCACACGTTATTAGTATTTTGTAAATACATTTCTTGGTGTGTGTTTATTTTGTTAAATAATTATTTATTTGTATTTTTTAAATGAATACTATTTTGGGGAGGTATCTGTGTGTGGTTGTCTAAAAATACATTTGAAGGGCTTGCCATCTTGTACCTTGTGTATGAATATTGTCAAGTAATATGAACCAGGCTACCTCAGAAGCTTGTGAATGCTACGCAGTAGATGAGAAACATCATCATTATCATTGTCTACAAGTTCCAACATTTGGATTTTTAACAAAAAATGTGTCTTATGGATGGATGCTGTCATACATTTCATTGACACGTAAATAGTACGCTCAAAGTTAGAATTCATGAAAATGTGTGCCATTGGTTTAATTTCATTGAGAAAATGGTGTGTGCCAAGTTTCATGATTTAGACGTTTGAAAGTTAGTTCCAAATCTATTTTGTGAAAGACATTTCTTGCTGAGATCTGAACCAATATTTGCTATTTGTTTTCTTAAGGATATAGCTGGCTCAGGATTTCATCATTTGAAGAATATAAAATGGTGCATGATCTCTTCACCTAATTCTTGGTGTTAAGTTCTTGTATTTTTTCATTCATTTCAGTGAAGAAATAGATTGCTTAGGTTTTATTGGGAAGTAGTTTTAACGCTCATTTTTTGTGCCATAATGTCTTCCTTGAGTAGTAACACTGGTTCTTGCTAACCATGGACCGATCACTTTAAATTTGATTTTCACCAGTTTGTTGTAATTGTGTTTTTAATTCACTCAGCAGCGATGTCATTATGTGTATTTCAGAAACAGAGTTTGATGTTATCGGTGTTATCAGAAATAAGTTTTATATAAAAAAGTTTCATTTCATTGATTTCATCTCCAAGTAGTTTTAAATTCAAAAAGGTTTAGTTTTACCCTGAACTGTGAAGCTATGACAAAGTGTGAAAGTTGTGAGTTGCAGACCAATTTGGTCGTCAAAATGACTGTGTTGTTTGGTCAGGTTTGCCTGTGTAATTTGTGTACACCTGAGTCCGTTTCTTTGTCCAACCTGGACTGAGCAGGGTATAGCGTTGATTTAGGCATCGTACGTTCTCATTTAAAGGCGTGTGACATATGGTGCGAGTGTTCATACTGACAATGTACACATGCTTGTACATTGGCACTGAGTGTGCTAGGCCTGCATTAGCGTTTAAGTTTGACCATAATGCTGGTCAACAATGTGTATTTTTATTTGATTTCTTGTCTGATGTAGAAACGGCTCAATGTAAACAAATGTGGTCTTGTCCGACATGTAAAAGAAAATGAAAATGAATAAAACCAGAGAATTCCATGTTCAAGGTTTCTTTTTACTGAGTTTCCAGACAATATTGGAAATACTTTGACATAGTCCAGAATGAGCAAAAGAGTCTGTCTATTGGAAGCCGTATCTCAAGAACCCCAAAATGGATTTTGATCAAACTTCATAGAAACATTACCTAGGTTAATGGCCTGCCTCCAGTGCTCTCATATTTGCCTTACCGCAAAGGCCAAAGTCACTAGAGTCGTTTTGTCCAGTTTCTCAAAAAACGGCTAAAGCAATTTTGTTGAGTTTTGGTATATAGGTATTGCAAATCATGGACCATCCTTCAGTAGCTGTCTGGTTGTCAGTCAGTCGGCTGGTCACTCCGTCTTTTTGAATTTCACTTTTTTTTTTTTCAAAACACACTATGTTATGGCAACACACATTTTTACTTTGATACTTTATCTACTGAGGAGAACAAAACAAACAGCAACACCCAAGTTGAGGTCCGAGGCAATATTTCGATTTTTATTCAAATCTTTATCAAGCCATGTATTAAAAACATCACATCAAGGCTTTATATACCTATTCAGTAAAACTACAGTTCACTGATGAGAGCAGTTCAAATAACAGGACCTAGTGTCTAAAAGGTTAAAAACCAAAAGATTAAAACTCAAGAACACTGCTCATGAATAATAATTCAAAGCTGGACAATAATATTATAAATATTATTAATTATTATTTACTTTATCTACTGCTAAGCATGTTTGATCATACTTATTTGAATTTCCTCAAAGGTCAAGTCACCCCCGTTGAGGTGCCGGGGGTTCAGTATAAATAGTATCCCCACTTTCTGGAAATTTAATGCTTTAAATTCCCACTGTCGCTGTCGTTCTCATGTGCTCTTTCTCATTCCTGCTCTGTTCTATCAATCTGCTATATTATCTTCTTCGCTAGACCAGTCATCTACCTTTTTGAGGTCTGTTGGATCAGCTTGGGAATATTGGACGCTTTCTGCCAGGTGGTCACTAGGGCTTCCTATGATGTTATTATTTAGCAATGAAGGTATTTTATATGTAATGTGTTTTGTTGATATAATGATGTTTGTATTCTATTTTGTTTTTGTAAATGTACAACCTCTGAGTTACTGGATAGGATAGGATAGGAAGTTTAATTTGTATCATTTTAACAGGAATTAGTTCGTTGTTTTACACCCGAAGGTATGAGGAAGCATGAATGTCACCAGATTTAGTCATCAAAATGTGTTGCTTGGTCAGGTTTGCCTGTGTATTTCATGTACACCGTTCTCCATTCTCTGCCCAGCATTGTACTGTAGATGGTATATTCTTGATTCAGGCATCATTAAATTCGCAATTCTGACCCAATAAGTTTAATGGATAATTTCTTGTTAGCTCATACAAATGCAACATCATGGACCTTTTTAGTCCTCCAAGATTTCAAACAACATGGCTAATTGTCACCTAAACTGTAGCGAGTTGCTTTGAAGCGAGTGGCTTAATCGTGTTGTTTCGTATGCAAGTACTCTCAAAGCAACGTTGGAAAAAATAGGAAGTTCTGTGTCTGCGCTTTAAAAGATCCTACATAAAATCAAAAGGAGGATAGGTCCACAATGTTGGCGGCCATGATGTACTCACAGAAAAGTATATATTTTTCCAACTCACTAAAGTCATGTGACGGACTGCTTGTTTTCGCCTTACGCAACGGAACGCATTGCCTATTTTTGCGTGTATCTGCATGTTATCGCAAGTACTCGCTTCAAAGCAAGTTGCCACTGGTGATTGGTCTAGATATTGTACAATTGTCCCAGCTACAGGGCATGTTGTAAACATGCTTGGTACACTGGAACTGTGTCCATGCCTTTACAGCTTGGCATTGCAAGTTTTGCCATAATGCTTGTCAGCAATGTGTATTTTTATTTGATATGTTTGTCTGATGTAGAAACAACTCAATATAAACAAATGTGGAGTTGTCTGAAATGTCAAAGAAAATGAATACAACTCCAGACATCGTGTGATCAAGTTCCCTTCTTTTACTGTTCTGTGCTTTTCGTCACAATCTTAGACAAATCGCTTCATCATAGAATTATTCACACATTTTTTCTGTAACTTTTGTCAAAACCAATTAAAATCAAAATCTTTATTGTTCCGCATATTCACACTTTTCTGCTATCCTATGCACCAACGGGAATCCCCTCAATGAAACATACTTCCGGTTTCTTTCTCCGCGTGTTTTAGTGAGTTATTTCCAAATATTCAAGAATAATAACATGTGTCACTGGCCACCAGTATCGTACCCTCACATATTTTTTTTTTTTTTTGGCTGCAGTTTATTATCCCTTTCTATCGCCAGTGGCGCGCCTAAACCCTACCTACCTAACATTATTTGTGAATTTTTGAAAAATATTCGGAAAAACATAACGCCCAGATGCTGGCTCGAACCCACACCTGTCAGGCGCCATTGGTTTCTTGCTTGTGGACAACGCAAGTTAGTCCCGCCTTAGCCCACTTGGCCACAACGCTCGCCTAACATAGTCAACTACTTCGTGTTTTGTGAAGGTTGCGACGGCGAAGCTATGGAAAACTACAAGAGTCTTCAGGTCCTGTTTCACTTTCTGTCGATGATCGACGCACCTCCGAAGTCGCCACAAATACAGGCCTCTACGATTGTTTTTTGCATCCTTTCACTGAGCATGTACTTCCTCCACCGTTTTTATACTAATCCCACTCATTTTCTGGCTCTAACAATCGTCGTTTTCGGCAATTTGCCATATTTAAAAGTCACGCATCAAGCTTTGATAAAAGCAAAACAAGCCAGACCGGAACTTGGTTTCATTCTAACTTCGTTTAAATTTATAATGGCGATACCCACGAGTTTTTATGAGAGGTGCCGGAAAGTTGTGAATAAGAGGGAAAACGTTTTGGCAGTGCACAACCAACATAACATCAAACAATATTTACACACACGTAAAACAGTCAGTACAAAATAAAACATTCAAACATTCTCAAGCTGAATACAACAGCATATGCACTGCACCAATCAGGCCTAGCATCCACACAAAACATCATTCATTTCGCTGGCTACACATCATAGGGTCCATCGCAAAAATCAGAGCAGATTGCATGAGCGGAGCGGAGTTTTGTATCGGATGGTATGGGGTTGTCTACCCAGTCAAGGGCTGAACAATGTCAAAACAGCCCGTCCCACAAGACACGACCTGCCCAGCTACAATTCTTGCTGAGGGAGACCGCAGCTGGTCAGGCCGATTGTCCAAACAAGCGTTGACCAGGAAGGTCATGCAGGTCTCAAAGGTGATTTTCTGCAGCGGGGAAGGGTTGGAGGTGATAGCGGTGCGGTTGAAGCCCTTGTACACGCCTTCACAGGTCATGTAGTCTGCCAGCAGTGACAGGTGTCGCTCATTGACCTGAATACTGTATGGTTTGAACACCTGTTGCACCTCCTGCACATACGAGAACAAATGTGTTAACATTTTAAAAGAAAAAACTTTATTTCATTTAAAAGTCTATTCAAATATGTGATATTAGAACAATAAAAATCCTGATTCGTGCCATAATATTTAGAGGTATCGGAGTAGAATTTTGGTAGGGTTCTGTCACATAGCGGTTTGTATTTGAAATGAGAAGGCAGACACGTGAGCCAAGCAAAAAGCAGGAAAAAGTGGACATGTAAAATTTTCTACTTATAGAAGTCTATCATGCTTTTGAATTTAATTCGCTAATAGAGAGATCTATACATAACAATTTGTCAACAAACAAACAAAAATACTGAGCTGAGCTAGATTTCTCAAAATTAATAAATATATAAATTGAGGTTAAATTCCTGGAAAACCAAGAATGCAAAATGTGTTGGTAACCGAAAGTGTAAATGATCAAATGAGTTCATGAAAAAGATAAAATGACAATGTCAAAATATTGTTATTTGTCTCTGTATTTATTTCTGTACGATTTATTATTTGTTTATGTATTTATAAAATGAAAAAAAAGGGGGAGTTTTTATTATCAGGGGAGAGGGATGGGAGGGGGGTAGTTGACTGTTGCCCTTGCATTGTAGCTGATCTCTCTGCTCTAGCACACACATTGTGAATTTATTCATTATTTCATAAAGAAATAATCAAATATAGAAGAAAAAAAAAATTAAGTTACCTTGATAACGGCGTTGTAAGCGGCCTCAATGCCGTAAGTCTCCTGAATGCAGGCAATGTTGTTAGTGTACATGGAGTTCAGGTCCAGTACAGCATCATACTTCATCATTTCCTGCAACATTATGTCAGCACCATACATATCATTACATGTAGGTCTGTTGTACATGGGCACCATACATAGCATTAGGTCTGTTGTATATGGGCACCATACATAGCATTAGGCCTGTTGTACATTGCCACCATACAATCATAGCATTAGGTCTGTTGTACATTGCCACCATACATAGCATTAGGCCTGTTGTACATGGGCACCATACATAGCATTATTTAGGCCTATTGTACATTGCCACCATACATAACATTAGGCCTGGTGTACATGGGCAACATACATAGCATTAGGCCTGTTGTACATTGCCACCATACATGGGATTAGGCCTGTTGTACATGGGCACAATACATAGTATTAAGCCTGTTACAGAAGCACCATACATATCATTAGGTTGGTTGTACATAGGCACCATAAATATCATTAGGCCCATTGTACAGGGGCATCATAAATAACATTAGGCCTGTTGTACATGGGCACCATATACAGCATTAGGTCTGTTGTACAACGTCTGAATTGCCCAACAAACCACTGACCCATTTTAAAGTAGGAGTCCCCCGCACTTTAAGTTAAATCCTGTATCGGCCAGCGTTTTGAGTACTCTTGGGCTGCTGGTAAAGCACTATATAACGAGGATTAAATCAATAAATAAACAAATAACATTTAAGGAAATTGGCTCATTTCCAGCTTGCACTTGGGCAATGGAGCCATGCTTTGAGTACATCTGTTATTACTGTTTTAGTAGTAGTAGTATTGTCATCCCACATGGGATGAACTTGTGTGACTTGGGTACCAGACTTTTCAAGGGTTTTCTCTGGGTACTCTGGTTCGGCTAAAAAGCTCCCTTGGGCTGAGAGCCTGAATTAACCTTACAAACCTTTGGTTCCCTCCCTCTCTTCAATGATGATATGGGATGCACAAGTTTGAGAGATAGATGTGTGATTATAATTTATGCCAGAGTGTAAGTAATATGGGAACGTGTATGTTGGTTACAGTAGGCAACAGCAATCATGCTAGTTCCATGCGGGAATGTCAGTTCTCTGCTGTTTATCCTATCCTATCCCATAACTCTGAGGTCATTGGGGCAAAACAGATGATCGTTTAACCAGCATACTCCTCCTTTCTCTGTGCTCAGCAACCCTCATGGCTTCGCTCACGCCTGTTCATAAGCGGGACGGTCAGTCTATGGATAAAAATAACCCTTGTGCCGTCCCTTATCACTGGCTGAACTGCTTGTAGCCAGATCCAGACGCTAGCTGGGCATCGCGTAGCCTATTCAAGTGGCACTTACCTTTAGTAGTTTGTGGAGCTTACAATTACTTTAGCCAAGCCCATTGCTGCAAGCTAGCCAGACCTTAACGAACTGCCCTCCCTTATGATTTTGTTGTACATTTTAGAAATACATGACAGTTGCCCCGCACGCTATTAGAAATTACTTTTGCTTGCTCATAAGTATTTCATGCCTGACAAAAATTACTGCTGAAACTTTATGCATTTTAAAAACTCATCCACTATTTACTATACACGAGACAACACAAACAAATGAGAATATATTTAAAACCTCATCCAAAACAGCACAATTTACAAGCCATGAGGCAATGCAAATAAAACCTTGTTTTTAAACAAAACATGCCAAAATACTACAATTTACAAGGAAAAAACACACATTTTAAAGTACAATAATTTACAAGATAGCAAAGCAACAGTTGTTCGTTTTTTTTTTTAAATAGAGACATGCATTCACTTTATAAAGAACGAGAGAGAGAGAGAGAGACAACCGATACACAAACAGTACATACATACACATAAACTGAATGTAAACACACAATCAAATGGTAAATACAGTTAAGTTTAAAATGACTTCACAAAACATAGCTAAAAACAAATGAGACATAACACAACAAAACAAACAAACACAATAAAGACAATCAAAGCATACACGCGTTAACGAAGTGCGGTAACATTCCGGGCTTAACTGCACGCAGCGAAAATCTGTAGGGGGCCGGCAACAATAATGTGCCTGTGGCCAGCATTAGAAAGAGTGTTTCGTTAATTCGCTGCAATTATAGAGGCCAGCAACCAAACACAAGACGTTATTCATAAATATCGACCACATCACCAGAAAGTTCAAACTTTGTACTAAGTGACTTCAAATGGTGAACATTGTCAGTTGGATTTAAATGATCAGAACGTGTAATTGCAACATGTATACACACTAGAAAATCGGTCCAATTCTAGTCAGCTCATAGTGCAGAAAGGATAGCTACAAACGGTCAAATCCAATGAAATATAACACAAACTACGTCCTCTTCGTGGTTCTAGTTTGCGGTAACACAAAGCTTAGATATGAAAGTAACTAAATACAAAAGATTACCACAATAACTAGGACATCCGACATAAAATGATCACTTTTTGAGTATACAATTACAAAGCATGAGCAAGAAGCATTCTCTTTGCTCTGCGGGCAGAAAGAGAGCGAGCTTGCTTTCAGCAAGGCGGTGGCCTTGCGTGGTTAAAAAATAGCTTGCTGCTGCTGGCAGAGTTCACTTTTACACAAGACTGTTTCAGCCATGCCCTCAAGTGTCAAGCCAGTCCATTCTCCAATGTTGTCCTCCCATCTCTTTTTCGGTCTCTCTCTTCTTCTACCTCCTTACAATATAATCTATCTACACACCAAAAATCTTGGTTGTATCTTAAATAGTTTCTGAATTATTGACCTTTGAAGTGAGATAACCTCTAAATTTCCTATTTTTCTGCTTGACAAATTGAGGTTTTTGCCATTTTGAGGCATTACATTACATTACATGATTATTGCTTTAGGTCCAGCGAACTCTTCCGAGCCAAGTCAGGACCGGACAACCCCTGATCCGCATAAAAGATCTGCCGAAACAACCCTAGTGGTAAAACTGAAAGCTCTCCACCAGCCACTCACTTTACAATAAAGACATCCCACCCAGGGGACGCTGAGGCTATACTCTAATTTATCGAACCCCGTTTACAAAAACAAGACAAAATACAAACATCATTATAAATTATCAACAAAACAACATACATATAAAATGCCTACATTGCTAAATAATAACATCATAAGAAGCCCTAGTGACCACCTGGCAGAAAGCGTCCAATATTCCCAAGCTGATCCAACAGAACTCACACACACAAATAAGGAGTCTTGTCCAGGAAGAGTTTTCAAGAAAAAAGGTAGGTGACTGGTCTAGCGAAGAAGAAGATAGTATAGCAGATTGATAGAACAGAGCAGGAATGAGAAAGAGCAAATGAGAAAGACAGGGACAGTGGGAATTTAAAGCACTGAATTTCCAGAAAGTGGGGATACTATTTATACTGAACCCCCCCCCCCCCCCTCCCCTCCCCCCCCCCCCCCCCCCCCCCCCCCCCCGGCATCCCAACGGGAGACCATTTTGAGGCTCTGGTACACAAAAAGCATGACTATACTGCCTGAAAAAAACTAAATGAAGTACCTTCTCTATCCTATCCTATCCTTTCTCACGTAACCCTGAGGTCGTAGGGGCACCACATATGATCGTTTAACCAGCATACTCCATCTTTCTCTGTCTTCAGCAGCCCTGATGGCTTCGCTCAGTGTCAAACCAGTCCATTCTCGAATGTTGTCCTCCCACCTTTTTTTCGGTCTCCCAATTCTTCTACCTCCTTGCACTGTGCCTTGCAGAATAGTCTTTGCAAGGCCTGATGATCTGGTGACGTGGCCATACCATTGGAGTTTCCGTTTCTTCACCACTGTGAGCAGGTCATCGTGTTGTCCAATGGCTTGTGTGATGGTCTGTTGGACTTCGTTGTTGGTGATGTGTTGGGTGTAGGAAATGCCCAGAAGTCTTCTGTAGCACCTCATCTCCATGCTTTGTATTCTTCGTTGGAGATCTGCTGTGAGGATCCATGCTTCGCAAGCATATAGGAAGATGGAGATGACAAGGGAGCGCAGCAGTCTTACTTTGGAATGTAGACTGATGGTCCTGCCTTTCCAAATGGGCTTCAACCTTGTCAAGGCAGCAGTTGTTTGTGCGCTCCTGGAGAGGACTTCCTGTCAGGACCCATTGTCTGATACAATGGCTCCTAAATATTTGAAGCTATGCACTGTGTTGAGGGATTGGCCTTGGACTTTGATGTCCGTGTTGATGCTTTTGGTGTTGTTGGTCATCATTTTGGTCTTCTCTGCACTTATTTCCATTCCATAAGCTCTGGAGGTGGTGTCAAGCCTCTGTACCAGCTGTTCAAGTTCTTGTTCCTCTCCATCCAATCCATCAATGTCATCCGCAAAACGAAGATTGGAGATTGCTCTACCCCCTATGCTGACTGTGCCTTCATGATCTGCAAGAGCATCTGACATGATGCGCTCTAGGAAGATGTTGAAGAGTGTTGGAGAGAGTAGGCATCCTTGACGCACACCGATTGTTGTTCTGAACCAGTTCCCGATGGCGCTGTTGTGGAGGACTGCACTGGTAGCCTTGTCATACAGGCTTTTGATGACTTCAATAATTTTAGGGCTGATGTTGTACACTTTCATTTTTGCCCATAGAGCTGCATGCCAGACTCGGTCAAACGCCTTCTTGAAGTCTATGAACACATGATATAAATGTTGTTGGTGCTGTAGGTATTTCTCACAGATTATTCTGAGGTTATTATTATTATTATTCAGATTATTCTGTTCAGTGGTACTTCGCCCTGCCCTGAATCCTGCTTGTTCTTCAGCTATGATTTGTTCAGCTTGGGGTTTCAACCTGTTGAGTATTATTTTCAGGAGGATCTTGCTGGGATGGCTGATGAGGCTGATGGTGCGGTAATTTTCACACTCCTGAAGGTTACACTTATCAAGATTCAAGCAGTACCTTCTCTACTTGCACCATTATTTTAAAGCACACGCTGAACCTTGTTTGGGAACTGGGGGGCTCTGGACATACTCTAACTGTGCTTATTTGTAATGCTTAAATTCCACAGGCCAGAAACCAATGGCGCCTGACAGGTGTGGGTTCGATCCTGCATCGGGGCGTTATGTTTCTCCGAATATTATTTACTTTTGACTCGGGCAACGTCTCGGGGGTTTTCTCCGTACTCCAGTTTGCTCCCCCAGCACAATTTCAAAAAATTTAAAGAATTTCTAAATTTCAAAAAATCACAACTAATGTTAGGTAGGTTGGGTTTGGGCGCGCCACAGGCTGCGACTACGCCTTCCACAGGGGAGGCGGCCCAGAATTTCCCGATAAAAAGGGACAATAAAGCATTAAAATCTAAAATCTAAATCTAAAATCTAAAAAAATCTATTTTGTCTCCATTTTAGCACTCTCTAACTATTATGCTGTCAACCACCACGTAATTCAGTCTGTTTTGGCTTACTTACAACTACTTTTGATTAAAAGAAATAACAGTTTATGAGTTTGTTACGTTTGAAACGCGCATGATAGATTCGATTGTTTTGTAATGTTTTGCAAAGCATGCAATAACAGAGTGTATTTACCTTTGATTTGATTTTGAGTATTTGTTAGAAGAAGCTTTGTATAATGTTGATAATTTTTGTTGGTCGATATTATAATTTATTGGAGAATTTTCTAGAATTACTTGTTTACTATCGATCAAAGCATGTAGATAAATCTAGTGGTAGCTACGAGATTCTTCTAAACTAAATTATGTTATATGACGTAAGACAGTGCATAGTTCCGGTGATGAATTTTATTCTGATTGGCTGTAATTGCATCACGCTAGAATGTTCAAACTTTCTCTAGAGTATAGAGAGACTATTTAAGTGACGCACTGGTTGAAAGAGAGAGAGTGAAAAAGTGATTGAGCGATCTTGTATGCAGTGGTTGATGTATGCTAAATAAAGTTGGAAAACTTCATACGACGACTCCTGCCTTGTTGCTGAGTGAACAGGTTGCGTGGATAAACGAATCCGAGTTACACTTATCAAGATTCAAGCATCGAGACTGAATCAACAACTGATAAGAAAACAACAACCGTGTACCGGGGTTATTGTGCATTTATGTAAGGCATTGGAGGACTGTAAAGTTGGGTACATTGAAAGTATTACGCTGCTGTATCCATTAATGCACTTTTAAAGAGGCATATCTCTGGAACTAATAAAGATAAACACACTTTTATTTTGTTTTCCTTTTATTTTCATATTTTTTGCCACAAACAAAAAAAAACACAGTTAAGATAAGACAACTTTCATAACATACTTCTCCCAAAACAAATTTGACTGCTGCTACCTAGTTACAGATCACCGCGCTTTGAGTCTGATTTGGTGGGGGAACAGCATTAAGCATTATTTATTTATTTATTTATGTATTTATAGTAGTAGTAGTAGTAGTAGTAGTAGTAGTAGTAGTAGTAGTAGTAGTAGTAGTAGTAGTAGTAGTAGTAGTATTGTATTGTTAGCCTGTGTAGCCAGAGGGTAACATACCTTGAGGTTGACACCCTCAGTAATAAGGTAAGTCCTGCTGCTCTGTCCCACATCACGTTTCTTCAGCATGGCACGCTTGATGCCTGGCACGGCTTGCAGCACGCAGCGACGTGTCAACCCCTCCATTATGCTCTTCATGTCACCCAGATGCAGCTCTACACCAAACTGACACAACCAATCAAATAGCAGCA
This sequence comes from Oncomelania hupensis, assembly GCA_036898135.1. Taxonomy (NCBI): domain Eukaryota; kingdom Metazoa; phylum Mollusca; class Gastropoda; order Littorinimorpha; family Pomatiopsidae; genus Oncomelania; species Oncomelania hupensis. The sequence goes on from CM072516.1 coordinate 41,818,222, forward strand.
CCAACCAACCAACCAACCACTAAAACGTCGAGTGCAATCAACTTATTCACAATGACACACACACACACTAGCTATGGCAGAGTACAAGGCCTTCAAACAAATCTCCACACCATTAGTTTGCCTGAGACAAAGACAATACAGTTTAGATACAAAATGCATTCCTAGACTCTGAAGAAAACAGGTTCAGCCATATCTAATGAGCGAGCCCAACTGACATAAGACAAAGTGACAGACGATGGGCCATTTGGGGCTAATCTTGTCACTGCGAGATGAAATTTGAGAGGAGTAATGAAATCGTAGCACTGTCAGGATCACAATACTTGTGGTTTCAGGCCAATGCAGTACTGTTGACACAAGTCATAAGCAGTTTTCACTATGGAGCTAATTTTCAACCACCCAGTATTAAGATACTGAACGTCTTTACTGTACTTGGTCAAAACATTGAGAATCTCAATCTGCAAGTTTCCTACTCAAGAAACAATGACTTGGGCGGTTTTCCTGAAGGAGATTAAAACATGCATATGTACCATGAAGCACAAAACTTGAGCGGAAAGTTTGTCCAAAATGGAAGTAAAGTAAATACGTTTTAAAAACAAAGCAGAATGACTCACCTTCAGCACAAGCTCACACCACTTGCCCTTCTTGTGTCTATGGTAGTCATGCACCATTTGCATCGACTGGAAAGTAAATCACACAACGTCATTATGTGCATCAGCATCTGCGCCCCCAGCATGTCTCTGCGACATGGAGTTGCAGCGTGGATTGGATTATTGTTCTCTTATTCTTTTTAAAAATTATTATTATTTCATTTTGTGATTTTTAGATGCCCTTTTAATTTAGAACATGCACACATGGACACACACACATGATTCTGCTGTGAACGAGACTTTTAACATATGAAAATAACAATTTTAGAAGCAACAAACACACATAAATGTAGATCCTGACCTATAAATAAGGTTTAGGACAGAGCAACTGTAGTGTAAAGTTTGAGATTTCTTGCAGCAATACACCAGCATTCAAAAACATCACTTGACAATACTGACAATTTAACTGAATACAGAATCCTGTCTTGTTTCAATGGTCCTACTTCAGTCTTTACACACAGAGAGAACACAAACACTGAAGTCTGTACCTTGACTTTTTCAATCTCCAGAGCTTCTTGCTTGGCTTCTTCTTCTTCTTCATCTTCCACCTTCATGCTATTGTCGTTCTCATCATTCTCCGCCGTCTTCTTCCCTTCGCCATCCTCTTCTGCCAAAAACACAACATTACACAAGGTCAGAATGGTATTCATTATTATTTTCATTTTTTGTAACATTAATTATTTCATCATGGTTTTAGAGTGCATTTTCATATCAATCGTATTTCTATCCTATCCTATCCTGTAGCTAGAAAGTCATTGGGGCACCACAGATGATTGTTTAACCAGCCTACTCCATCTTTCCCTGTCCTCAGCCACCCTCATGGCTTCACTCAGTGTCAAGCCAGTCCATTCTCGAATGTTGTCCTCCCACTTCTTTTTCTGTCTCCCTCTTCTTGTGTCTACTTGCTCCGTGCCTTGCAGGAGGGTCTTTGCAAGGCCTGATGCTCTGGTGACATGGCCATATCATCGGAGTTTCCATTTCTTAACCACTGTGAGCATGTCATTGTGTTGTCCAATGAATTGTGTGCTGGTTTGTCTGACTTCATCATTGGTGATGAGCTGGGTATAGGAAATGCCCAAAAGTCTTCTGTAGCACCTCATCTCCATGCTTTGTATTCTTCGTTATAGGTCTGCTGTGAGGGTCCATGTTTCGCAAGCGTACAGGAAGATGGAGATGACAAGGGAGCACAGCAGCCTTACCTTGGAGCGTTGACTGATGGTCCTGTCTTTCCAAATGGGCTTCAACCTTGTCATGGCAGCAGTTGTTTGTGCCATCCTGGAGAGGACTTCCTGTCGGGACCCATTGTCTGATACAATGGCTCCTAAATATTTGAAGCTATGCACTGTGTTGAGGGATTGACCTTGGACTTTGATGTCTGTGTTGATGCCATTGGTGTTGTTGGTCATCATTTTGGTCTTCTCTGCACTTATTTCCATTCCAAAGGCTTTGGAGGTGGTGTAACGCCTCTGTACCAGCTGTTCAAGTTCTTGTTCCTTTCTAGCCAATCCATTAATATCATCTGCAAAACGGATTTCAAGATTTCATCTGGCCGATACAGGATCTAACTCATCCCACCCGAGCTGCTCACTTGCATCCTCGTTCTCTTCCCCAAACAACTGAGCACAATCCTGAGCGACCAGGGATGGGAGAGAAGGGACCTAGTGCCTGCTGGGTGTGTTTATGTTGCTGGCACTCCCCCGTCTGGGACATGAGCGTCAGGATCTTTAAAGTCCGTGCAATAAAATGCGTGCATGCTAAGACTATATGTACGCTGACCTGAAAGAGTGAGGGGTGCAATGTTATGGCCTAACATTCAGTGTTCCAATTATCTGCTGTGGCTTTCATGGTGCACTCCCCTTCCCCCCCCCCTCCTCCACCCTCCTCCCTACCTCCCCCTCTTTGTGATCCAGGTAAACTGTATTTTTATTTCATCATTATTGTACAGTGCTTTTCCAGCTCAAGAGCTGCTTAAGATGCTGGCAGATACAGGCCCTAACTCAAGCCGCTCCCAGTACAGACAGCAGGTAAGCTGACCTTCCAACTCATCCACTTCCTCATCATCCCCAACTTCGTGTTTCTCTTCTTCTTCCCCCTCATAGTCCTGGGTGTCCCTGTGTCGAGACAGCTCCTTGGTGGCCGTGGCATCCCCGTCATTGGCCTCCACGTCAGATTCTTCCTCCTCCGCTGCGGTGGGGTTGTCGGCCGGCTGTTCTGATGGGTCGCTGCCACTGCTGGATTTACTTTGAGAGCTGCTGTCTTTGGACACTTGCACCAGGCTGGAATTAAAAGAGAAAATAATCTGTAACATTAGATTATAGTGGTAAAAATGTGCTTTTTGTCTCGCCGTTCATACTGTGAAAAACATCCACAGGTATCAACAACAAACTTTAAAAAATACATTTTTATTTTGATTTTGATTCAGCGCCCTGGTGGGCAAAATTGTAGCTGCTTTTTCATGGAAATAATAATATTATAAAGAGGCTATAAGAAAGTGCTTCCCGTCATCACGCGCATGTCAAATAGATTCCATCAAAATGAGAAGTAAGTGAGAGAAAGCTTTTCTACATTTGTCAAACAAACGGCAAGTGAGTTTTATATCAAAGACTGTTGAAAGAAGAACAAATATGATCAGTCATGAACTGTCGGCTGTTTGCTTCCCTGTCTGGTCTCCCAACAGCCTCTCTGTATGAGTAAACACTGCTACTCCTGCCTTGTAACTCACTCGTCGGGTTTCTTTCTCTTGTGCTCTACCCTGTGGAGCTTGAGCGCTTTGCTGAGACGGTTGATCCAGTCTCTCTCGATGGCCTTGACAATGTCCTTGGGCTTCAGCAGTTTGGTCTCCTCTTTGGGCAGCACCGTGAACCTCACACGCACCATTCTCTTCCTCTTCCTGCAGACCAAGTTAAGTTTCTTAATAATGATCAATTCACTTATTTTCACTCCTTGGAATGAGAGCAATAAACTGAGTCCTGGTCTTTTTAACCCTTGTATTCCATCGCACAGACTTCAAAAGATCCTGACACTCATTTCCTAGACAGGCAAGTGGTAGGTCCCTTTTACCCTCTCCCGGTCACCCAAGACTGTGCTCAGTGGTGTGAGCCTATGGGCCCATTGGGTGGCTAGCGTTAGATCTTGTATTAGGAAGGGGCTGGAGGTAGAAAAGTGCTATATAAGAACAATAATAAGTCAATAAAAGCACACACAAATAAGGAACCATATCACATCTAACAAGTCTGCTTCATTTCACTATTGCAGATTAAGAAACACAGTAATATTATTTCAAGATGGCGGCACACTAAAAAACACCCCATGTCCAAACTGCAAAGCTGTCAAATCAAACGCTATACTTCAATCAACAAAGGGTAGCCAGTTGAGAATAAATTAATATAAGATCACTCACTATTGCATATTAAGAAACACAGTAATATTATTCAAGATGGCGGCACACTAAAATACCCCATGTCCAAACTGCAAAGCTGTCAAATCAAACGCTATACTTCAATCAACAAAGGGTAGCCAGTTGAAAATAAACAAGTCACCAATCAAAATAAGTAATAACATACACTAATATATTACAGTTGTAGACTGGATGCTTTCTTGTCCCCGTAAACGTTCCAAGGACATTTCAGTGCATTTTACTAACAATACTATGAACAAGACATTGTGGGTATGACTGAAAACTTACAACAAAAATAATAAATTACTCACGAGCCATCCTCAGCGAATGGATGAATGTATTCAGAAATGTCAATCTTCTCAATCACCTGCAAACAAATTATAAAATACACTTTAAAATAAATGTATACGTGAATTTTTAAAAAGTGCCTGAAATATGTGATTGCAAATGCAAAACTCACCTATTTTATATTTGTCAGATCTATATGAATGAACAAAACCTTAAAATACCAGCGCTGTGAACACACCTTGGGTGTGGATAAGTTATATACAATACAATACATTTACCTGTTTCTTTATTTAATACAACTTATTGTCTAAAAACCAACATACGTTTGCCTTTGGGTCACCGTCCATACATGCATACCAATGTGTTGCAACACACTGACATAAATAACATGTAGGAAAGTGATTTATAAATAATCAAATGATATAAACACATATGTATGCGCTAAACAGATTGTCATTCAATCCTGCAGATCAATGCCTTCAGTCCACTCAGCTGTGGTTGGGCACCTGTCTGTCCTCAAAAGCATAAATTCATCAACAAGTTTCACAGTTAGGGGCTGCACACTCACATCACTCAGGCAGATGTAGTTGAGCTTTTTCTGTAAGGCCTGGGCCTGTTCCTGGGCGTGGGGCGTGTCTATCACAGGGATCTCCATGGTAGGGGTAAGTATTTTGCCGCTGGCCGTCATCAGGATCTCCCGCAGACGAGGGATACCCAGCGTCACATTCATTTCTCCACGACCGGCAAAGTGGAAAGTGTTCAGAGTCATCTGTGTGGACGGCTCGCCTATAGACTGCGACATAACATGTTTAAAGGAATGAGTCAGCAAACCAAGCAATCAGTCAGGAGCGCCTATAGGCTGCGGCACAACATGACTGAATGAATGAGTCAGCAAACCAATCAGTCAGGTGAAAGCAGAGTATGCATATATGAAACAGATGCAGAGGTGCCTACCCCCAGTCTGACCATTTGTGTACTGGCTGCATGAAAAATGTGTATTTTGTGTAATGTCAGATTTTGCGCAACTCGCAACATTTGATCAAAGAATTATTGTCATGAAAACTGCCACATTCCCAAAACATCAATTCATACTAATTCCAGCTCACCATTTTAATCCTCTCATGAAACAAAATAATATAGAACTCAACAAGATATGGTCACAAATGCACACAAATATATATATATATATATATATATATATATATATATATATATATATATATATATATATATATATATATTTTTTTTTTACTCCATAACCCCCCAAAAGATCTTCATATTGTCCAACAATTAATTAATATGAATTATGAATACATATAAATGCATCATTATTTTCGTATATTCTACAGAAACTGGCAACACTTTTTGTTTTCTGAGCATACTAGAGTGTTCTGCATTTTGTTGTGTAAATACAGTGCCTTTTTATACACTTTGTATTAATAATGTTAGACACCTCAGCCACTTTTGGGAAAAACGTGTTTTATTTTCATGTGAGGGTTACCCACTTTGAACAGTTAAATGAGTGCCTTAATATTGAATGATTTTAACAATTTAAATTTTTTAATCTTCTAAAGGTTTTTACCCTATAATAAAAACAAAATAAAACATCCTGAACCAAAATAAAATGTTCGTCCGTAATACCTAATCTAAGTGTCGCTGAATGTCGTATGGTATGCAGAGCAATGCTGAACTCTTTGTTGCAGTGAGCATAATAAACTCCTTTTGAAGATTCGATTATTCCTAAAAAACGTTGACGGTAACATATATAAAATCAGTGCGAAAAAAAAATTTTTTGGGTACACCACGAAAATGCGTATTTTTAGAGAATTGCTCGTATTGTCGTATTTTATGTTGAAAATTCGTAAAAATACGCGCCAGCGCGTACGGTAAGCACCTCTGCAGATGCAAAGTAAAAATGTACCAGATTTTACGTATTACAAGGTAATGCACATTGTAATACACAGCCTACCCCCACACACACCAAATTCCCAACAATATATAATGTGCAACATATTATAAGACACACAACAATAATGATAAACAAAAGCAAAAATGATGTTTTAAATTGACATTTAAAGAAACAAACTTTCATTCCTGGAGAAAACTGCATAGAGGTTAAAATTGCCAAAGAATATGAAAATGCAAACAAGCTTGAATTCAGATCCCTACATACACATTGACATGATGCTTTCATATTCTCAACAGCTCAGAATATCCAATATTTGGAGTTTTTATTTGATTTTTAGACGTGTATTAATGGCTGCAACGGTCCCCTAGTGGTTCAGTTCCATGATTTGAAATCAACCTCGATACAATGGTGAATCTTGACTTTGTTCTGACAGATTTTAGCCATACATTATGTGCAACCTATATCTCAAAATGACCCATCGGTCACAGTCAAGGCAAAACGTCCGTAAAATATGGAACACATAATTATAACCGGAGAGCTAATGATCAAAAGCCTGCATACTACCCAAAGCACCACCCAGTGCACTGAAAGCCTGTAACTGCTGAACTCACAAGCTTTGTTTCACAGACATATTATCTTATTGCCACCATCATGGACCTGGACTATCAGTCAAAAACATTCTTCATCGACTTTCATTTATACGTCAGATAAAGCATGAATAGATAAATACATAAAGCAACAGATAACAAAACCTACCTGAGCACAGAGCAGGCCGACAGCCTCGCCAGGCTCACACAGTGACCTCATGACCTTGTGACTGACTAGCGAGGTCAGCACCTGGCACTCCTTCTCACTCTGAGTTCTCCGTGCCAAGTCTGGAAAGCCTCCACCTACCTGCAGACATCAAACAGGTAAAGCTTTCTGGACATCAGGTACTGGAGTAGGGGTTGCTGAAGTGAAAAATGAAGAAAACCAGAGAGGGGCCCGGTGTAACACCCCGATCTGCCCCCCAACTGGGGGGACACTTTGGTGTCTCAGACTGGCCCTTGGGGGACCATTCAAGTATCCCTAGTAGGTCCCCCGAGGGACAGTTCGTGACACCAAAGTGTCCCCCAGGGAGACCAACTAGGATATGCCCCATTTACTGCATTTTGTCCCCAACCAAACTCTACATTCATCCTCCATCCCAAAAGAGCCTTCATCCTGTCTTCACCCATCCCCCCCAATTCCTCTTTATGTACCTCCTAAAGTATCCATGTGAATGTGTGTGCGTAGGTGTATGTGTCTGTCTGTCTGTCTGCTTGTGTGTGTTTGATTCGTTATATGCAACAATTTCTTATCCTTTAAAAACTGCAAATACGGGAAGGCCTTTTGGCACAGTGGGTTAGTCGCCGGTTTTCTATGCAGAAGGTCGTGGGTTCAATTCCCGCAGGGGGCGACCTTTTGTGATTTAGGTTCAAGACTATTCATGTCACCGAGGGTTTTCTTCAGATACTCCGGTTTCCTCAATATCTTCAATGAAGGTATTGGATGCAGTCAATCTAAAATACCAAAAATAAAAATTTGGGTTCTTTCCTCCTTCTCAATTCAATTCAATACAACTTTATTTATCCACATAGGGCAATTACAAGATTTAGAAGCAGCTAATATTATTAGAATAAATAAATACATAAAAGTCCTACCATACAAACATAAACCAAACACACACGCAAACACACCACGCACATCATGAACACTCACAGCCGACAGTTAAATCAAATAAAAACATGAAGGTAAGAAAATAAGGTAAGAATATCATCTTCTTGCTTTCAAACAATCAATCCCTGAATCGGGCCATCGTCGAGCATTTTTTTTTAAAATAAATAAAGAAAGAAAGAAAGAAATTTGCATTAGGGCGGTGGGGAAGATGTTAAAGCGGAGATGATCGCATCAAATTTAACAGTCGAATTGCGCAAGGAATAAAACTGTGGGAGCGGCGATTACCCTTACAGGCCGGTAAGGCAAAACGGCGCCCGGATGGTAGCACTGAGAATTCGCCCGCCAGAACATGCTCAGGTCTACAAATAATTCCGTTCGCCTTCTTAATGATTTGCCGATCGCAGAAAGAACCCAGGTCTCTCTGCCTGACACCGATGATCTTTGAACAGACATTGACAATGCTGGACAAGCTATTCCTATCCCTCACAGTCAGGCTGTGGAACCAACAAACAAACGAAAAAGTCAGCAAGCTCTCAATGAAAGATTGATAAAACAAGCTGAGAATCTTAGAATCCACAGAGAAAGACTTCAGTTTCCGGAAAAGGTACAATCGCTGTTGGCCCCATTTGACAATGCACTGTGTGTTCACATCCCATTTAAGCTTGCTGTCAAAAACTGTGCCCAAATACTTATATGTGTCAACAATCTCAACATCTTCATTATGAATAACACTTGGCTGGACCACCTCTTTGACTCTCCTAAAGTCAAAAATCATCTCTTTTGTTTTAGTAACATTCATATCCAAAAAATTATCATCGCACCAATCCACGAAGTTCGTGAGGGCAAAATCATGATCTCCTCCTGGTCCTTGAAATAAAGACAACAAAGCTGAGTCATCAGAAAATTTTATCAGAAAACTATTTTCAGCAGTGCTTCTACAGCTGTCAGTATACATTATAAAAAATAATGGCGACAGAACACAACCCTGAGGAGAACCTGTGGAAGTAACCAGAATATCTGACAAAGAACCATTGACACAGACTCTCTGTTGTCTATTAGTCAAAAAATTTAAAGTCCAAAGTACAAGTTGATGACTGAGTTTAAAATCAGAAACAAGTTTATCAACCAGAATACAGAATTCTAATAGCGATTTTCATGCCTGTACCCCACATGTTTCAGTGATAGATGTGAGTTTGTTGTATTTAACAAAAACTTTTAATGTAGCTAATTTTATATAATGCTTTTTTAGCTCAAGGCGCTGGTTGATACAGGATCTAATCAAGCCGCCCCAAGGTGCCCACCTGCAAACTTTGGGCTCATAGTCTGATGCCCAGATGACTGAGCACAATCCTGGCCGACCTGGATGGGGGGAGAAGAGACCTAGTGCTTGCTGGGTGTATTTGTGTAGCCAGCACTCACCCGTCTAGGACATGAGCATCAGAATCTTTAAAGTCTATACAATGTAATGCATGTGTGTACAGACTAGACCTCGGTTTATACTCTCAGGCGTATACACATTTCTTGCTGTTGGTCATCATCAAAAATCACCAATCAATCAATCATTATCATCCCTGTCCTAAAATAGTACCAAATAGCACTAGCACTCTAAATAAAATCAGGCAAAATGTCTTAAAAATAAAGGATAAAATAAAAATAATGACCATTAAAATGAACCAGAAATCTATAGCAACAAAAACTTATTGTTTTGTGGCAAACTCAGAAACAATAGTTGCAGAGCTTCGCTCAGGAACAACAACTCATCATCATCATCATCACAACAACTTTCTGTATTCAGTATTGTGACAAACACAAAAACAACAGTTTTAGAGCTTTGATGGGGAACTACTACTACTACTACTACTACTACGAACATTAATAATAATAATAATAATAATAATAATAATAATAATAATAATAATAATAATAATGATTATTATTATTATTATTATTATTATTATAATCACCAAATATTTTTGTTTTGTGGCAAACTCAAACTTACTACTACTACTACTACTACTACTACTACTACTACTACTACTACTACTAATAATAATAATAATAATAATAACAACAACAATAATATTAAAAGAATTTATAATGCGCGTGTATTTCATGAGATAATTATAGTAATTATTACTAAACACAATGACTCGTGCTCCTGCCAAACACAAAACATTTGATTATGTGCCACTATACTTTAGTTACTTTACAGGGCAAGGTTTATTCCAATAAAAACCTCAGAGCATACCATTACATGTTATTGCTTTAGGTCCAGCGGACTCTTCTGAGCCAAATCAGGACCAGAGAAGTGAATGAGGACTCACTCCTGATCCGCATAAAAGATCTGCCGAAACAACCCTAGTGGTAACACTGAAAGCAATCTACCAGCTGGTCACTTCACAATAAAGACATCCCACGCAGGGGACGCTGAGGCTATACTCTAATTTATCGAACCCTCGTTTACAAAAACAAAATAGAATACAAACATCATTATACAATATTAACAAAACACATACATATAAAATGACTACATTGCTAAATAATAACATCATAGGAAGCCCCAGTGACCATTTGGCAGAAAGCATCCAATATTCCCAAGCTGATCCAACAGACCTCATACACAAATGAGGAGTATTGTCCCGGAAGAGTTTTCAAGAAAAAAGGTAGGTGACTGGTCTAGCGAAGAAGAAGATAGTATAGTAGATTGATAGAAAGAACAGAGTAGGAATGAGAAAGAACAAAGGAGAAAGACAGCAACAGTGGGAATATAAAGCACTAAATTTCCAGAAAGTGGGGATACTATTTATACTGAAACCCCCGGCAGCCCCACGGGGGGAAAAGAGCATACCAAAACATTTAAAATAAGATCACAATATTAAACAAAGCAACGGACACGCACTCCCTCCACACACACAGACATCTCACACACAGAGACACCTCACACACATACTGAAACTGCATGCACTATGTACAGATATTTGCAATACAGCAGTTTTTCACACAAACCTACATGGACAGTTTTATGCATTACTGAAAGATAAAGAAGAGTGTGGCTGTGTATTACAACACAGTCTCACATGACCAACAGTTACCCAACTCTCGCAATATGTCATTAATAGACTGATTATACGGCTGTTCAAATGCATACGAAAACAGTTATATATCTGTAGAATTTTAACAAAACATACATCTCATGGCAGGTTAGCAACAATTGGGATGTTTATTTCTTTATTTCATTTTTCTTATATGCAGAGATGCCAACCTGCAGAAAAATCTGTCACAGAGAAATTTATAAATTGTCAGTAGATTTAAAATTTTGTCAGTAGACAAGGGGGAGCAAAGGTCCAGGATTGAGGTTTCTTATTAAAAATCATATAGGAAAAATCAAAGATGACTGAGCTCCGCAAAAGAATTCTATAATAATCCGTGGTAAAACTTGACCCCGACCGAAGTCAGAAGGATAAGCGATGTCAGTTCGCAATATTTTTAACATCAACCTGCTACGAATCAAAATCATGTACAGCACAATGTTAAGAGTTAATTAAAATAAATCGCTTTGAGGTTGTGTATCGGCATAACATTTTTTTAAAAAAAGGTAAATCTCATTGATTTCTTTGCACTGTTTTGTCTGCTGCTGCTGCTTCAGCGCAGCTAACAAGGTTGTGAACTAGGATATGCAATAAGTTAAACTAATCAAATAGATTTATTACCTTATAAGGTCGTTATATAATATGCTGCATTATTTTCTACTGTGACAGTGCCTAAGTGTAATCAGTCTGAAACGTGTAACAGTCCTTTTGCCATAATCATCAGCTGGAAATATGTATTCTTGTAAAAAATATTCTCGCCGTAAGAAAAATGACTTCAGCGTAAATCCGAAAAAAACTATTTGCCACCGGAAAAAAAATACGGCGAAACCGTGAGGATTGGCATCTCTGTATAAGGAGCTTTTCCAGCTCAAAGGCGTTGACCAATACAAGATTCAAGGCCAGCGACCAGAGGCACCAACTTGTCACCTTAGCAGCACCGTCTCCAAGAGTAAGGTTTAATTACGTGACTAACTCCCTACCTCTAACAACTGCCGCTGAATCATGTCAACTGATGCCTGCATTTTCTCCGACCACACACCGCTGTGTAACTGTGGTCTGTACTTGCTCAACACAGGGTCTGGACAGGCTGCATGCTTCTTCACAAACCTGAAAAACACACAAAGCAACACACACACACAAAGCTTGGTGGAAGCTCAATAAAACTTGAGAGCTAATTTTGGGGTTCCGTAAAGTTTCTTTCTTTTGATTAAGGCGTGGAAGCCATGGCAGACTCAAAAGCGTGTGGAAGGACAAAATCATCTTCCGCACCAGATATAGGCTGCCCAATGGGCTTGTCATCTTCCCCCTACTGTATGGATGTGAGACACCAGATATAGATCTTCCACCCACTGTATGGATGTAAGACACCAGATATAGATCTTCCACCCACTATATGGATGTGAGACACCAGATATAGATCTTCCACCCACTGTATGGATGTAAGACACCAGATATAGGATCTTCCACCCACTGTACGGATGTAAGACACCAGATATAGGATCTTCCACCCACTGTATGGATGTGATACACCAGATATAGGCTGCTCAATGGGCTTGTCATCTTCCCCCCACTGTATGGATGTGAGATACCAGATATAGGATCTTCCACCTACTGTATGGATGTGATACACCAGATATAGGATCTTCCACCTACTGTATGGATGTGATACACCAGAAATAGGATCTTCCACCCACTGTATGGATGTGATACACCAGATATAGGATCTTCCACCCACTATATGGATGTGAGACACCAGATATAGGATCTTCCACCTACTGTATGGATGTGAAACACCAGATATAGGATTTTCCACCCACTGTATGGATGTGATACACCAGATATAGGCTGCTCAATGGGCTTGTCATCTTCCACCCACTATATGGATGTGAGACAACAGATATAGGCTGCTCAATGAGCCTGTCACCTTCCCCCCACTGTATGGATGTGAGACAAAAACACTGCTGCCAATACAGAAAGACCAATCCAGGATAAAACTCAAGATGGAGGAGGATGCTTGCTTCTTCTGTCTCCCTTCCTCCCCCGTCTCCTCTCCCTGATGACCAGGAAGGTCGAGGACCTGAGGTGAGGCGAGGTGAAGGTGTTGTGCTTGATTTGTCATTGTTAGACAGCGATATATATTGCCTCTGGTCTTTCTGTTTGGAGTTGGTTTTCTTTCACATCTATTTTGTCACTCAAAAAGTTTTTATGTGAAGTGCGAATCAATGTAAAATAACTAGTTATTGCTCAAGGCCACTCTTGAGTACGTACCTGCCCTTTGACTTAGCGTCCAGACTTCTCCATTCTACAACCAATTCTGCGGTTTCAGCCGATCGCCCCGTGCTAGGGTTAACCTCAACAGGCTTGTGCTCGTTCTGATGTCCTGCTTTCTTGGCCCGGCAAAACTCCAGAAACCCTGAACCCCGCTCCTTTCTGATACCTCCGTGTTTCCTCTGCCACTTGGCCACCTGTAAGTGTACAACACGATGAATATAACATAATACTAATCAACATCGTCATCATCATCATCATGGATGCTAAATATGTGCTTTTCCCTAAGTCACTAATCAGGCTTCAAGTGTGGTCATCTGTACCAACACATATGCTCACATGTTACACACTCTTACATATACAAAAACCATACATTGATAACTCATACAATACACCCAGCAAGTACTAGGTCTCCTCTCCCCCATCCATCCCCCCCTAAGGTAGCATGTAAGTGACTGAGGGCGGTTTAAGTTTGATCCTGTATCGGCCAGTGCCTTGAGCAGCTTTTGAACTAGAAAAGCGCTATATCAGAACGCTAAAATAAACACAATTAATTAATGGATTCAAATAACAAAAATAACTTCAACACATTGTACAAGATGGCAGTTACTGCGTAACAACGATAAAATTAGCAAAAAAAAAGAAATAAAATACGGACTTTTTTCTTGCTCTTGTCAATGCCTTTGTTGCGCTCAGGCATATTGGTCCTAGAGGCCAAGACGTGCTGGTTCTTAAGCAAGAATGGCAGTTGTTTCTCCTGCAGGAATGGAGTCTTGGTCACCTCCAACCCATCCTCACCATACAAAAACTGCAAAATGCAAACCATCATCATCATCAGAACAAGAACAAGAACAAGAAGGAGGAGGAGGAGAAGAAGAAGAAGAAGTAGTAGGAGGAGGAGGAGGAGGAGAAAAAGGATGGGGAGGAGGGGGATGGAAAAAGAAGAAGAAGAAAAAAAAGAAGAAGAAGGAGAAATGTGTGTAAAAGGCAGGTAGTAGTAGACTTGCCAAAAGAAATGGAAGTGGAGTGAATGACAGCATATTGGACATGACCCTCTTTAGACGCTGTCCTGCTGAGACTAGTGGAATGCTAGGAAAGATCCCTCTCCCCTTCTCTGCTACCAGCACTTTTGAGTTTGTGCAATTTGCACTATAATACAGATGGCCATTTGGCCATGTTCTCAGCTCGTCAGTGTATCAATCAGCTGGGCTTGCTGAATATCAAGTGGCTGATTTCTAACAGCGTAAGAAGACGCCTGGATGAACTCTCAGGGAAAAAAAAACAACATCTTCATGTGGGGGAAAAAAAATCTACAACTTGGTCGGCTGGCAACAGATATGAGAAGGAACCTACAATTTTGAAAGAGAATTCAAAGGGGCCAGGCCAGTTTCCCCTAAACCACAACCTTGACGCTAGCTGAGTATCAGAGATCTATCAAGCATAGGCTGTGGGTAGGTGTAAACCCTCAACAACCTCAGACACTTAGATTGGGGTCAGTGTTGCTTTCACGCTGACTGCTTGTCACAGGGCAGTCTGTGGTAGAAACCGGGCAGTCTGTGGGGGAAGAGCAGAAGGGGTAGGGGTGCGTAACTGCGTGTTTTGGTGTGCATGATTACTAGCCGGAAGCGTGCGGAACGTGAGATAGCAGCACAGAGTGGTTAGCTGGTTAAGAGAAATACTCACCTCGGGGCAGAACGGTTTTGAGAGAGCTACGGTAAAGACATATTTGTCTAGTGCTCTGTGTTTTTCTGTGGGTTCTGTGATGTAGGGTAGGACGGTTATTAACGTATTATAATAACTGGTCCAGGAGGATACTAGTTGAAAAGGTTGCTGTTTGTCTGTGGTGTTAACACTCAAAGTGGAGTGCAGCTATAGAATAGCAAAGTTGTGTAGTGTGGTAGGTAGTGTGAGGTATTGTCCACTAAGGAAACTACACACACAGGATTTACCCTACTGGAGTATTCGTAGGAGTGCAGTGGAGAAGGGGCTACGAGTACGATTACATTCGAACCGGTTGGGTGAGTGTATGGTGATATTTTCCTTACTGTGTCCGGGAACCTAGTGCTGGCTTTGGGGGTGTAGGTACGAGAGCTGTGCGTAAGGCTAGGGAAGGATGAGAATGGTTGCACTGTGGGAAGGCAGAAGAAAGGGAGTGTGCGACTGGGGAGAATGAAGGTGAGGATGGAAGTGGTTGCTGTTGTTGTTGTGGTTGCTTGATTTGAATAATGTGTTGATGCTACATGTATTCATTTGCAGCTATGCTCATTTCATTGCATTCATAATTTCATTGTGTTTTATGAGATGTTATTAGTGAGTGAGACAATAACGACAGCTAGGGGGAATAAGCGAGGAGAGAGTTTAAGGAGGGGAAGCGGACAGCAGTTGTGTCCCCTCGAGCATCGAAGGTAGTGGTGAGACAGAGGGGGAAAAAGGGTGTGTGTAGAGGGAGGGGGACAGAGTCAGGCAGACAAGATATTAACAATGCAACAAGCCTGTTACAGGTTCGACGTCCTACGACGTCAAGCGACACCATCACAGCATTGATCAGGTGGATCAACCAACATCATCGCCATCCGTGTGTCTACGTTGTTATCACCTTGTTTTCACAACCTCTCATTGTCTACATCATCACCTCCCTTCAACCCTACCATTTCTGTCGGTGATTGTGACTGGATAGCCGGAGCCTGGCCTCGATGTCGCGGTGAAGCTGTCCTGGGGAGTACCGCTGTGCGACGTCGACGGCGGCAGGACTGCCGTGGATGCTACGCCATCATCATCACCGCCAGTGGCGGGTCGGAGCGGCGACGCCACCACGCATCGTCATCATCAGGACAGGCGACGTCTACAGCCACAAGCAGGGGAGGCTTAGCAGCAACGGGACTTCGCAGACCGTCACGCTATCAGGAGGCATCGGGGACTTCACCCATCCAGGTGGGCTCGTTTCTTGTCGTCCCCCTTCTAAGCACTTGACCCCCCCTCTTGTATTAGTACGTGCAAACGGACATTGGCTGTGCACGATTCGATACATGGACCTGGTTAGCTAGCAACCTTCGATCACCCTGACGTGCCATTTCATTGGTTTCATTGAACCGTTGAGTGTTTCATCATCATTATTTTCGTTTCATGTGTAAATGTTGTATGCGAATGAGTGTGTGGTTTGAATGAATAAATAGGTTGAAAGTTGTATATTTACTCGTTGTGTTATTCACCACTTCGCGTCTGCGGGAAATCGTCATCCTGTCTGGGCTGTCTGCGTGTGTAAGTTGTTTGTTTGTGGCGTCTGCTTGGACGGGGTTGTGGCGGTGACACTGCTTCTATAAGTTTAGTAGGAGGACGATAACATCCAAAGGTGGATTCCTAGCCACGAAGTGTTGTAGCGAAATACATGTATAGAGAATTCTTTAATCTGCTGTGCTTTACCTCCTTCAACCCTTGTACTTGTCTTTCTTCCACAAATATTTATAAAATCTAGCGTTGCTGTCCCAGTAGTTCTGAACAAGGTTATGATGATGAAAAAGGTGTCTGCTGCCCAGTAAATTAACAAGGGAAACAACAAAAGTAAAACACAGGTTGTATTCGTCTCTCCTACAGAAATGGGGCTGGAGCAATGACTTGACAACAGCCTACCTGAATAACACTGCCATCGCTGTCCCTGACTGTCATGTCATAGTTGATCATCAGACCCTCCAAGTGTTTGATCAGACATCTCTGTAGGTAGCCACTGCGACTAGTCTTCACAGCTGTGTCGATCAGACCCTGCCACAACAACAACAACACTACTACTACTACTACTATTACTACTACTACTACTACTACTACTACTACTACAAGATGCTAAACGCGCCTTATTCCAAAATCAGACTCAAAGTGCAGTAACTTGTAACCAACATACCCGCTCACATATAACACACTCTCTTACATACACAACAAACACACATTCCTATCTCAAATATGTGGGAAAAGGCAAGTTGCTATTAGAACATGGAAAGGAAATCGGAGTTTTAATATTGGCATTTTGTTAGATTGGCTGCACTTAAGACCTACACCATGAATATCAATAACAACAGCAATAATAACAATAATAATAACAATAATACAAGATCCTGTGTACAGACGACAAATAAATAATCACTTAGTTTTCAGTGTTGAAATTTTGTCTTTAAATTTCTTATTAATAAACATACTGACCATGACTCAACAAGTGCAAACAATGGGCAGATTTGATCTACTCCGTACAGGATGCCTGAAAAGTCATTCCTTATTGAAAATGGCTTATATCTTTGGTAAATAGAACTGCCCCTGCAGCTAACATTTAATGGCTGGTCTCAGATTTTACCTTGCAGTGACCAGAGTAGCCCATTATGGCCTGTTACCTGCCACACCGTCGTTCGTCTTTTTATGTCTTATGCCAGCTGAGCTCGCTCACGCTTTGTCAGGCAGTGGTCCATTATAGGCAACTCTCATCACCGTGAGATTAAATAAGAGATCAGCAATTAAACTGTACCACAGTAAGGATCAAAACACATTTTGTTTCATGCACATGCAGTACCGTTTATAAACATTATCAGCGACTGACGGTAGGGAGCTACTTTTCAACCACCCTGAATAATATTATTAACCGAACCAAAAATCCATAACTGGATGAAATCTATATATTCATTAAGATTTGTTCAGCCCCAGTTCTGACCTCGCGACCGGCCATGCAATGAAAGAAATACTCCTGCGGTCGGATGCCCGTCAAGAATCTGTCCGTCACAAAGCCGCCGGCCCTGAAGGAGAGGTCATAGGGCAGGAAAGAGGGCAAAGTTCGGCCACTCATCATCAGTGGAGGCCGCCGACCCTCGAGGTCAATCTGACCTAACATGCTGGAGATCTGGATACAGTTGATCTGCACGCACAATTCAGTCCATTAGTCAAACAATTATTCAATCTAATTAATTAATTATTTGCTGCAGAGGCTATTATTATTCTTATGATTATTATTATTATTATCATCATTATTAATTATTATTATTATACCAACATGTATCATAAGAAAATCACACTCTCTCATACATTTCCAGGTACTCGCAAATGTAACTACATGTAAAATTATAGCTCACAAAGAAATCCAAGCAAACAGAAAGTGTTCAAATGTTTCCCTGTTAAGTTTTTGCATCTTTCTTCCTTTATTTTTTTGTGTACGAATCATCTGTGGTCACTTATGTATACGGATTCATTTGTGGTCTATGTTATTTTATAGTAGCTTGGTATTATTCAAACAATTTGCATTATAAACATTTTTTTTTATAGTTTACTTCTTATTAATTTTGTTTTGCATTGGCTTGAAACCACTTTGCTAATGTGATATCTTAGACGAATACATTTCTAATGTTGCTCGTTGATAGACTGCTCCGGGCACCCACCAACAAGGAGATCTTGGCATAAACCTTTTAATAGGACAATACACTTTACTGTTGTATTCTAGAAAACTCTGTGTATCATATCCAACAGATAGGACACACATATTACTCCATGCCTGTCAGCAAAATTGTGAAATGAGCTACTTACGCTGGACCCTTTGGCACCAGACTGCACCATCAGCTGTAGGTTGTTGTCAGGAAAACCTTTGAACAGCTGCCTGCCTATGATGTTCCTGTTAATACATATCACACACAGTCAAAGTCAAGTCAAGTCAAAGTCAAATAAACTTTATACTAATTTTTACAAAAAGGATGTTGGCTTGGTGAAGCGGCAATACAATCACTTACACATATAAACAACAATTTTATCATTCCAATATAGCACTTTTCTAGCTCAAGAGCTGCTCAAGGCACTGGTTGATACATGGGCCTTATGCACTAGTGACGTGTAGCAGGTTGCTGTGTAAAGCAAGGTCAGCAGTCGAGCTATTTTTAAAACGAGGAATTCCTCCATATGTGCATGTGTAAAGGTGTGTGATGGCATTCTGAGCAATACATTA
The DNA here is from genome assembly GCA_036898135.1 of Oncomelania hupensis. Taxonomy (NCBI): domain Eukaryota; kingdom Metazoa; phylum Mollusca; class Gastropoda; order Littorinimorpha; family Pomatiopsidae; genus Oncomelania; species Oncomelania hupensis. The sequence goes on from CM072516.1 coordinate 41,837,480, forward strand.
CAAAACCTACATAGAGACAAATCCTATCTAAATCCTTCAACTAATGGTTTCCATTTTAGTAACTGAGATCTAAATAGTTACATGCAGCCATTTTACTATAAACTGCTTTCTGTGGAGATATTTATGTGGCTTAATAAATTTACATTCATTCATTCATTCATATATATTCTAGTGACTGCTGCACAAGTAACAGGTAAGACACAGGTATTAAAGATTTCCCTTTCTCCTGGCCAGCTTTGTGGCTAATCTCCTCTCCCTCGCTGCTTTGCATTCCAATTCTCCGGTTCTCAAAAGCGTCCAATAAAACAAACAGTAAAATAATGGTACAGGACGCAGTCAATATAAAAATTTCAAAAATAAAAATTCGATTTTCTTCCGTCTTCTAATAGCGATCTCCCTGCCTTTACACCACCTGTTTGAGTGATGGATGTGTATTTGGTGTGTGTGAGGGTGGATGAGACAGGTGAGCGTGTATGTTGGCATAGATCGCCGCGCTTTGAGCCTGATTGATTTGGGGAAAGGCGCGTATATAGCATCCTGTATTATTATTATTATTATTATTATTATTAAAACAAAATGGACATACGTAGAAATTTCCTCCGACACAGCAGCCGAGACTTGCTTGGATGTCATGTCAAGCTGCTTCATGCGCGTGTCATCTGCTGCAAACTGGGCTTCTTTTAGCAGCTGCAGCAGCTCCATCTGGCTGCAGTCCTCCTCGCAGGTCCCAAACGCTTCCAGTGCAGCCTTATGTCCACTGTCCAATTCCTCCGCTATCTTCCGTCTGCGCATCTCTTCTGCCTGATGGATCAGGTCAAAATACAACAATCTTGTACGTCACTCTCAATGGGTGAAAAGGGGACAGGTGGATGGAATGGAGGGATCGTTCATTCTGCAGGGTGTTCGTTATGCAAGGTACCACCTGTGTCTTATGTATGGAGTTCTTATTTGATTTTGGGGAAGTACTAATAGTTAGCAACTAGAGTATCTCCTTTAGATTTTAACTCTGTCTCATCTTCTTTTAATAGTTATATGATCAAATTGCCTTCCAGGATTTTAATTCTATCTGATCTGAAATCAACCTTGATATGATTCTGAATCTTCACAGTTTAGCTACATAATTAATAGAGACAAGAAGTGTTCAAGTTACCTCCCTTACTTTCACCTTCCCTTACCAACACAAAATAACTGTTCATATTATGGAAAAAACATCCCTAGTTTAACCTTGATCTTCCAGGTGACTGTGGCCTTACCTCATCCATGACCAGGATGTCCTCGATGCCCAGAGTAAAGCCACGCATCTTGAGGAACGCAGTAAAGAGACGTCCAAAACTGGACAACAGTTGACCAGCTGCCTCCCCTCCGTACAGCTGAAATAATAACAATAGTAATTTAAAACAATAAAATAATAACACTGGAGGCAATATCAGGCATGCCTACCCTCAATTTGAAATTTCCGTATTAGCTTTTTCAAATTTCAGTATTACTATTATGATTTCCGTATTTACTTTTACTACCTATTGCTTTTGCACTCATCCTTTTTGATATTATGTGAAGAATCCAGTAATAGATTGATTTGCTGCCACAATTTTCTTTTTCTTCTCCAAAGCCTTGTAATTCTTGATATGCTGTGGGCCTTCCACATGCCGCTTGATGTCATTCATATCACCGGCGGAGATGCCAAACTGGTTGGCACAAATCGTACTTTTGAGTCAGTGCTGCCGCGAATAACGAAAGGACACTTTTCCGAATACGAGGCAAGAAATGTCTGCCCCTTGCTCGGTTTCTTTGAAGATTCAGATTCACAATCACTTTGCTTAGCCATTCGTTTGGACGCCATATTTTGATTTCTGTCTCACGAGCATCGATCTTTACTGCGACTGTGCAAAAACTGGTTCGGCAAACTTCGGTGCCTCTACTGGAAACTTCGATGCCACGTGTCTCTACTGTGACTGCGCATTGCGGCATTAAACCGAGTTCGTCCGTCTTCGGAAAAAGGTCACGCAGTGCATTACCACAGGCCAACGAGTTTGATATTTTTTCCAAATGCTGTTTTTATGTATTTCTGGACTGTGAAACTAGAATCCGTATTTTCCGTAGCGCTTGCCGAGTTTTTCAAATTCCCGGAAAAAATATGGAAATTCCGTACGGGTAGGCATGCCTGCAATATGCTCTTTATTCTTAAAATCAGACTCAAAAGCGAGCCCTCTATAACCAACATAGACACTCCCATGTTACACACACAACCAACACACATTCATCATTCAAACAACTGGTGCAAAGAGGTCACTATTAAAAGAAGGAAAAAGGAAATTACATTTTTATAAATTACATTTTGAAAATTGTTTACAGTGTCTGCATCCAGTACCATTACTAAAGCCAATAAATAAATGAAAGAAACTATGAAAAATAAATAAATAAGCAAACAAACAAATAATAGTTGATTGATTGATTGATTGTTGCTTTAGGTCCAGCGGACTCTTCCGAGCCAAATCAGGACCGGACAACCCCCGATCCTCATAAAAGATATGCTGAAACAACCCTAGTAGGAAAATTGAATGCCCTCCACCGGCCAGTCACTTTACAATAAAGACATCCCACGCAGGGGACGGCTGAGGCTTCACCCCAACTTATCGAACCCCCGTTTACAAAAACAAAATAGAATACAAACATCATTAGAAATTATCAACAAAACACATACATATAAAATGCCTACATTGCTAAATAATAACATCATAGGAAGCCCTAGCGACCACCTGGCAGAAAGCGTCCAATATTCCCAAGCTGATCCAACAGACCTCATACACAAATAAGGAGTCTTGTCCCGGAAGAGTTTTCCAGAAAAAAGGTAGGAGACTGGTCTAGCGAAGAAGACGATAGTAAGGCAGATTGATAGAACAGAGCAGGAATGAGAAAGAACAAATGAGAAAGACAGTGACAGTGGGAATTTAAAGCACTAAATTTCCAGAAAGTGGGGATAGTATTTATACTGAAACCCCCGGCACCCCAACGGGGGTATTTTCTTGGCAGTGTTGCGACTCCGCTTTATTATAATAAAACAAACGGAAAACATGGAATGATATGCGCCATGATCTGAACAACGCTCAAACCCAAAAATATAAAAATCGTATCAGCCAATTCCTATATACTGCGCAAAACATATTTCGAAAATGGGGAAGCACAATGACCTTGACCTTTGAGAAAGTACAAATACAAGTCATGTTACATGCTTAGTAGTTAAAGTATGCGCAAAGTAAAATTGACGAATTTTGGTTCAGTTATTCTTGAGATAACGCAAAATGTGTGTTTTAAATAAAAAAGTTAAATTTGGAGAGACAGACCAACTAACAACTGGATTCCTATAGAAGGATGATGGCGCTGGGAATATAATGGAAAGTGAGGCAGGCCACTAGCCAAGGTAATGTTCCTATAAAGTTTGGTCAAAGTCTGTTCAGTGGCTCTTGAGATATGGCTTCTAACGAACTGACACGACAGACCGACATTTGGCTCGTTCTGATTCCCCCCAACTATTTCAAAGTATTTCCAGATAAGCCTGGAAATTTAAAAAAAAAGGCAAACTTAGCAAATACTTTACTAAATACACAAAACTAAAAAAATCAAAATGAAGCCAAATGTATCTGGAGTTAACTTCCCACCTCATATACACAATGGACCAGGCCAAAAGCTGACGGCCCAATGGAGGCTTTGTCCAGGACTCCCTGGAGTAGTTCCCCTTTGCTGATGACCACAGTGCTCTCTCCCATCTCCTCCGTCATTCTCTGGGCCTTGACCAGCGTCAGGAAGTGCTTTTTTCTGTCGCATTGTCGCCGCAACCAACTCTTCTCCTTGATGCTGGCCCTAGTTTCTAAACAGAGTGCTGGTCTGTCCTTGGGGATAATGTTGAGTAGAACTGTCGACGCCACCTGGTTGGAGGACACAGGATCTAAAATATGCAATGAGGAAGACTTCTTCTTCTTCTTATTATTATTATTATTAATATTAAGCATAACTGTCTGCTTGATCTAAACATAGCTCTAGGCGTGCTTACATGAATACAGAAATGGAGACAAGGAAAACTCATGAACTATTAACGTTACCTTATATATAAACTAATATATAGACTAAACTAGAGGAAGAAGAAGAAGAAGAAGAAGACTGACCTGTTTGCCTGTCCACATGGGTCCAGTACGCTTGCCTCCAACAGGACAAGCTTTGAGGATGGCCGGCGGTAGCAACCTCAACCTGCTGTTTTTGCCAGATAAAGCTGATTGCACCAACTGGAAGTACTCCGCCCTTAAAAAGAACACATCATGAAAGACTATTTAAAACAATGCAATAAAACACAGGGTCACAACCAATGCTTCATGGTGTGATGTGCTTCAAACACTACTTGCTGATGTGCTTCAAACATTACTTACTGATGTTCTTCAAACATTACTTACTGAGGTGATTCAAAAAGTACTTGCTGATGTTCTTCAAACATTACTTGCTGATGTTCTTCAAATATTACTTGCTGATGTTCTTCAAACATTACTTGCTGATGTTTTTCAAACGATGTTTACTGAGTTGCTTCAAACGATGTTAGCTGAAGTGCTTCAAACTGTGAGGAAAATGTACAGACCTGGTAAAAGATTGCCCTCGGACAGTGAGCGCCACACCAGCAACCACGTGATCCTGGATCAAACCTGCCAGCGGTGCACCGTTCTTGGGCACCAGGTACTGGTAGTCTGTGCTAGCTGTTCACAAAACCATAACCAGAAGAAGAAGAAGATTTATAACGTGTCTTTTCCCCATGTTTAGCACAGAGTGCTTGGCTCCAATACAGCCTAAACATAAATCAGATGTACACACCAACACTGACTTTCCAAATTCAACAAGCAACCATAAAAAAATAACTAAAACAACAAAAAAAAAACAATTTTTAGAAAATGGCTAGTTAGGGAATAATGTACTTAGAACCACTCACTGTGGGTTCGGGCACTGATTAGAATAGACCCCACGTTTCCCGACGTGTCGTAAGAGGCGACCAACAGAGATGATGTCAGCACGGCATCACTGGGCGAAAGTCTCCTACACAGAAGTCACCGGCCAGGACGGAGGAACCTCATGTTTTACTACAGGTTCAACGACCACGTGCTCGGGGCCAAAGCGAGCCACACTGTATTCTGGATATCGGTTGTGGCCAACAGCCTGGAGAGGACTGGGCCCTGCCAGGTCTTTCTTGCCCAAGACACACTGCATGATGAATAAAACCATTTACTCCATATCGGATTGGTCGTCGCCCGGGTCAACAAGGACTGCGCCTTCCGTTGGCCACCAGGACAGAGGCGATAAGTGTGCTACCGATGGACAACTTAGCAAGATCCGCACCAGAAATAACATCGTCATAGCAACCTGGAATGTCAGGACCCTAAATGCGGAGGGAAAATTAGAAGAACTGGTCCACGAGATGGACCACTATCGATGGAACGTTTTAGGGATCAGCGAACTGTGAGGGAAAGGCATAGGTGAAACAACCACCGACAAAGGCCACAAGCTTTATTTCAGCGGTAGAGATGACAGGCACGAACACGGATTTGGATTCTTTGCCCACAAGAACATTCTAGCCACTGTCATGGGTTGCCGCCCAGTCTCCAGTAGACTCATTACCATCTGTCGAAGAGCAGCCTTTTTCAACATCACCATCATCCAGGCCTATGCCCCAACATCAGACTATGACGACAGCGAAGTGGAGGATTTCTATGAAAATCTACAGGCTGTCCTTGACAAAGTGCCGAAGAAGGACTTAGTCATAGTGGAAGGCGACTGGAATGCCAAGTTTGGCCAAGATGCGCACAACAACTGGGGAGACACAGTCATGTGGACTCCACTGCAACAACGAGACAAATGACAGGGGTCTGAGATTGTTGGAGTTTTCCAGATACAACAATTTGATACTGGCAAACATGCTTGGTCTCCACAAAAAATCCAGACGATGGACATGGCACAGTCCCGGGGGGAGCATCACAACCAGATCGACTACATCATGGTCAAGAAAGGCTTCAGATCAAGCATCAACATTGGCAGGACACGCACTTTTCCAGGAGCTGACATCGGAAGTGACCACGATCTCGTGATGATGTCTTTCCGGCTTCACTTGAAAAGAGTAAACACAGCAAAAGTGCACTAGACTGACGTTCGACCTGGACAAACTGCAAGACCCAGAGGTGGCAGAAATACGAGGGCAGTCCGATAAGTACTTAGCCTCACCGCCCGATGGCGCCAGTATCGCAAGAGCAATTTACTATCGTGTAGTACATTCTCGTAGACAGCTACTGTCGAAATTTCAGCTGGATCGGACTCATAGTTTTCTTTTGACCGTGTGTGGAAGCGGCCGTGTCCGCGGATTTTAGAAAAAAGCGCTCTTCCACCATGATAATGCCCCGGCTCACACCTCTGCCCTCGCAAACGCCAAATTGGTCAAATTGGGCTACGAATTGCTGCCCCATGCACCGTATTCTTCAGATTTGGCCCCCTGCGACTTCTTTTTGTTTCCAAACTTGAAAAAGTCACTCGCAGGGCAAAAATTTGAGTCGAATGAGGAGGTCATCATTGCAACGGAGGCCTACTTTGCAGACCTCAAGAAAACATTTTCAGACTGGTTAAAGAAGTTGGAGCATCGCTGGGTCAAGTGTATCAAACTAAAAGGAGACTATATTGAAAAATTAATCGCCACTTTTTCACAATTTTAGTTTTTCTTTTGTAGGTTAAGTACTTATTGGACCACCCTCATATTTCAGGCCACAACTGGAAAGAAATTTGCACCACTGCTCATTTTGGGAGCTGGTGAAGTAGATGTCAACACCATGACCACCACCTTCAACTTAGCTGTGACAGATGCCAGCACAGAGGTCCTTGGAAAGCACTGGCAAAAGAAGAAGCTGTGGATCACACCTAAACTTTTGGACCTGTGTGACAAACGAAGATAGATGAAAAAGAAAAAAACACATCACAGGGAGCTGATGCCTACTCGAAAAATCAACAATGACATCCAAAAAGGCATGCGCACAGCAAAGGAGAAATGGATAGAAGATCAATGCCAGGAAATAAAGAACAGTCTGAACAAGAACAACAGCAAGAAGGTCTACCAGACTGTGAAGCGGCTGACAAGTGTTAAACAGCCCAAGATCTCCATGATCCAAAGCAAGTCTGGCATATGCCTTACAGAAGAACAAGAAGTCTTGGACAGATGGACAGAGTACTGCTCTGACCTTTACAAACACACACAAACCGAGACCCATCAGTTCTAGCATGTCCAGAGAACAGAGAAGAAGAAGAAATCCTCCCAATTCTCCGAGAAGAAGTTGAGGCAGCAGTGCAATCGCTGAAGAAGGGGAAGTCAGCGGGAGTGAAAAATATACCCGCGGAACTGCTTTAAGCAGGAGGAGAAGCGATGATTGACGCCCTCACCAATATCTGTAACAAGATCTGGCAGAGTGGGGAGTGGCCTACACCATGGACCCAGTCGCTTGTCATCACTCTTGTCAAAAAATGTAACCATCAGTCTCATCAGCCATCCCAGCAAGGTCTTCCTGAAAATAATACTCAACAGGTTCAAACGAAACCCCAAGCTGAACATATCATAGCTGAAGAGCAAGCAGAATTCAGGGCAGGGCGAAGTGCCACTGAACAGATTTTCAACCTCAGAATAATCTGTGAGAAATACCTACGGCACCAACAACATCTATATCATGTGTTTGTAGACTTCAAAAAGGCATTTGACTGCGTCTGGCATGCAGCTCTATGGGCAACCATGAGAGTGTACAACATCAGTCCAAAAATTATTGAAGTCATCAAAAGCCTGTATGACAAGGCTACCAGTGCAGTCCTCCACTATAGAAAGACATTGATCACAGAAGAAACAGAGTCTGTACTTATGGTTCAGAAAAATGGGAAATGGAATGACAAGTGTCATTTGCAGACCTGAGGTGACATAAATAAGCTGAGTAGATTTGTGTGAGTTCACAATGCGTAGTCCAGCCCTAGGGGAAACAAGTCTAATTGTAAATAATAAAAACAACAAAAGATTAACAGCCCTAGGGGAAACAAGTCTAATTGTAAATAATAAAATCAACAAAAGATTAACAGCCCTAGGGGAAACAAGTCTAACTGTAAACAATAAAAACAACAAAAGATAAAGAGTCCAACCTCCATAGTCGCAAATCTGAGGTGCCAAAATCTGCTAGAAAATTTGACTCAAGTCAAAGTTAGATTCATGTGTAATGTTATGAAACCTTTTTCCAGTGTAAATGCATTTCGGCAAATAAAATCGCGTTATCTTGTATGGTCTTTTGGTCAATTCACGCAGAGCAATTTGCAGACAAACTCTTTTATTTGAAACCAGGTGCAAAACTGATGTGATGGTTGGAAAGTATCGGGCAGACACAGCTCTTTTGAATAAATACAGAGTGTAGCAAACACCGTAAATCAAAGTGGGGTACTATGCTTTCCAGGAAATCATAATAGCGAATATCATATCTGGAAGTAGGTTACTACATTTTTTCAGGAAACCATATTAGAGGATACCAAATATGGGCAACCGCACACAGTTTCCTTGGGCAACCTTACCAATGTTGTAGGCCTCAGCTCTCCCCAACTCGCTCTGAGGGAAATGAGCGTTCATTTCATCTCCATCAAAGTCAGCGTTGTAGGCCTTGCAGTTGGAGTAGTGCAGTCGCAGCGTCTTCAGGCCCTTCAGCACCCTGGCGCGGTGACACTGCATGCTGGGTTTGTGCAGAGTGGGCTGGCGGTTCAAGATCATCACGTCCCCGTCCTTCAAGTGACGCAGAACCTGCCACAGTGGTAGCTAAGGGCTGTACTTCAGCGTCAGCTAAGTTTTATTTATTTATTTTTTTCATTTAAATTTCTATCAGTCTTAAGGAAACACAAAAACTCAAATGCGTAATATTTCAGAAATTCATTTAGCATGCTGGTTTGCAAAACTCTGCCCTAGTTAGTTAGTCATTGTTCATAGTGTCCAGCGGACTGCAAAGAGCCGAATCAAGACCACAACTTGGTTTAAAGAAGACTCACCACTGATATGCATAAAAGATCTGCTGAAACAACTCTAACGGTAACACTGTAGGCACCTCACCAGCCGGTTACTTTACAATAAAGGCATCCCATGCAGGGGATGCAGGAGGCTTTACTCAATATATATAACCCCCATTTACAAAAGCAAAATAGAATATAAACATCACTATAAAATATTAACAAAACATATACATAGAAAACGCCTACACTGCTAAATAGTAATTCCATAAAAGGTCCTAGTGACCATTTGGCAGAAAGCATCCAATAGCTGACCCAACAGACCCCATACACAAATCAGGAGTTTTGGGAGATTTTTCAATTTAAAAAAAAAGGTAGGTGACTGGTCTAGCAAAGAAGACTGTAGATTAATAGAACAGAATAGGAACGAGAAAGAACAAATGAGATTGACAGAAACAGTGGTAATTTAAAGCAAAGAAACCCCAGGCACCCCATGGGGAAAAAATTCTGCCTTGAAGGAGTGACCCAGACATGCCTACCCTCAATTTGAAGTTTCCGTATTAGCTTTTTCAAATTTCAGTATTACTATTACGATTTCCGTATTTACTTTTACTACCTATTGTTTTTGCACTCATCCTTTTTGATATTATGCGAAGAATCCAGTGATAGATTGATTTGCTGCCACAATGTTCTTTTTCTTCTCCAAAGCCTCATAATTCTTCATATACTGTGGGCCTTCCGCGTGCCGCTTGATGTCGTTCATATCACCGGCGGAGATGCCAAACTGGTTGGAACAAATCGTACTTTTGAGTCAGTGCTGCCGCAAATAACGAAAGAACACTTTTCCGAATACGAGGCAAGAAATGTCTGCCCCTTGCGCGTTTTTTTTTTGAAGATTCAGATTCACAATCACATTGCTTAGCCATTCGTTTGAACGCCATGTTTTAAATTCGGTCTCACGAGCACCGATCTTTACTGCGACTGTGCAAAAACGGGTTCGGCAAACTTCGGTGCCTCTACCAGAAACTTCGATGTCACAGGTCTCCACTGTGACTGCGCATTGCGGCATTAAACCTTCGGAAAAAGGTCATGCGGTGCATTACCACAGGCCAACGATTTCGATTTTTTTTTCTTTATCATTTTTTTAAATTTCCGTACCGTAAAACAAATATCCGTATTTTCCGTAGCGCTTGCCGAGTTTTTCAAATTTCTGGAAAAAATACGGAAATTCCGTACGGGTAGGCATGTCTGGTGACCACTGCTCACCCTATTCCTTCATTTGTCTTTTTCTAGCAATCTGTCAGTTGTGCTTGCCTGCCTGTTACACTCCGTTTGTTGGTGGTGTTTTCAATCAGTAGTAGATTCAGCCCCAATGCGTGAATGCTCCTGATGAGTGTAAGCTCGGATTCGATTATCCACGCAACCCGTTCAATCAGCATACAAGTCACTGAATCTTCGTATGAAGTTTTCCACTTTTATTCAGCACACATCAACAACTGCATACAATCGCTCAATCGCTTTTCCACTCTCAACTTTTTACTTTCCAACAACTCTCAAAACAGTGCGGCACATAATATTATATAGCCTCTCTCTTCTCCCGAACACCCTGGATTAATCGAATATGACGCAATTTAACCAATCGCTTCTAACTTCGTCATCACTGTCTTACGTCATACATCTTTCCTTTCTGTCCAAGCATGTTCTCAAAATTTCTACAATTATCGGGAGGTTTCTATCGACAGTAAACACGCAAATCTAGAGAATTCTCCAATAATATCGACCAACGAAAATTTTCAACGTTATACAAAGCTTCTTCTAACAACAATGCAAACTCAAATCAAACGTAAACAAACTCTATTATTGAATACTTTGCAAAGTGAAATGATTAGATCTACCGTGCGCATTTCAGACATGCTATCATTCGCGTTTCAACGTAACACTGCCCTTTAGACCTCATCTCCAACGCAAAGCAAAGGGCAAGTCACCTACATTGAAAATAAACCCCCCAATCTTCCTCCACCCACCATCCCCACAAACACATAGCCAACCGTCACTCTCTCAGCTCGCGCCATAAATAGTGTTGAGGCCAAGGTTACAGGGTTACCTGTTTAGGAAGCTGTTGCTTGTCAGAGGTGTCGCCAAGTGACAGCAACTGCTTAGCCACTGCCTCTCTCTGCGTTGCCGAACTGGCGCTTATCTTGGTCACGCTCCCGTCCTCGTTCACCACTGCAGACGCTCTAAAACAATGACAAATAAAATTGTAACGTTTTCTTATTTATGTTAGGTTAACATTCTTAAGTAGCACTTTTACTGTTCAAGGCTCCGGCCAATACAGGATCTTTAAAAATCTGAGTGATGGACCTCGGTTTATACTCTTACCCGAAGGAGTACAATACTACTATGCATTACATCCTATCCTATCCTGTAACTCGAAAGTCGTTGGGGCACCACAGATGATCCTTTAACCAGCATACTCCATCTTACTCTGTCCTCAGCAACCCTCATGGTTTCGCTAAGTGTCAAGCCAGTCCATTTTCAAATGTTGTCCTCCAACCTCTTTTTCTGTTTCTCTTTTCTTCTGCCTACTTGCACGGTGCCTTGCAGTACAGTCTTTGCAAGGCCTGATGCTCTGGTGACGTAGGACATGCCATCAGAGTTTCAGTTTTTTCACCACTGTGAGCACGTCTTCGTGCTGTCCAATGGCTTGTGTGATAGTCTGTTGGACTTCGTCGTTGGTGATGGGCTGGGTATAGAAAATGCCCAGAAGTCTTCTGTTGCACCTCATCTCCATGCTTTATATTCTTTGTTGTAGGTCTGCTGTGAGGGACCATGTTTCATAAGCATATATGGAGATGACAATGGAGTGCAGCAGCCTTACCTTGGAATGTAGACTGATGGTCCTGTCTTTCCAAATGGGCTTCAACCTTGTCAGGGCAGCAGTTGTTTGTGCAATCCTGGAGAGGATTTCATTTTGGGAGCCATTGACTGACGCAATGGCTCCTAAATATTTGAAACTATGCACCGTGTTGAGGGATTGTCCTTAAATATGCATTACATACAGTACATTTATAGTTTGGGATCTAAGGACAAAAGACTGCAAGCTTTTTTCTATACAACACTTACCCCACCTTTTGGGCTTTTTAAATGTTAATATCAATTTGGCCAAAAACCTGAACATTGCAGAAACCAAATACACGATCTTGGATCTTTGACAAGTCCACAATAGGCCATTTTTCACTTGACGGACGACCTGGACGCTAGATAATTATCAAGCGCAGGTTATTTGTGGTGGTAGACCTCAACAACCTCTTGACATTCAGATTTGGGATCAGCTTCATATTTGGGCCAGCTGAGCCCACTGCCACTATAAGTTAGTGGCGTTTCAACACAATCCGATAGCATTCTTTAACCCATTTTCTTGCTATCTCAAATCCTATCCTATCCTATCCCGTAACTCGGAGGTTGTAGGGGCACCACAGATGATCGTTTAAACAGCGTACTCCATCTTTGTCCTCAGCAACCCTGATGGTTTTGCTCAGTGTCAAACCAGTCCATTCTCGAATGTTGTCCTCCCACCTCTTTTTCGTGTCAGGATGATCGTTTCAAGACCTGATGATCTGGTGACGTGGCCATTCCATCGGAGTTTGTTTTTTCACCATGCTTTGTATTCTTCGTAGTAGATCTGCTGTGATGGTCCATGTTTTGCAAGCGGATAGGAAGATGGAGATGACAAGAGAGCGCAGCAGTCTTACCTTGGAATGTAGGCTGATGGTCCTGTCTTTCCAAATTGGCTTCAACCTTGCCAGGGCAGCAGTTGTTAGTGCAATCCTCGAGAGGACTTCCTGTCGGGACCCATTGACTGATACAATGGCTCCTAAATATTTAAAGCTATGCACTGTTTTGAGGGATTGGTTTTAGACTTTGATGTCCGTTGATGCCATTGGCCATCATTTTGGTCTTCTCTGCACTTATTTCCATTCCATAGGCTCTGGAAGTGGTGTCAAGCCTCTGTACCAACTGTTCTTGTTCCTTGTTCCTCTCCAGCCAATCCATCAATGTCATCCGCAAAACAAAGGTTGGAGATTGCTCTACTCCCTATGCTGACTATGCCTTCGTGATCTGCAAGGGCATCTGACATGATGCGCTCTAGGAAGATGTTGAAGAGTGTTGGAGAGAGTAGCCATCCCTGACGCACATCGATTGTTGTTCTGAACCAGTTTCCGAGGGCGCTGTAGTGGAGGACTGCACTGGTAGCCTTGTCATATAGGTTTTTGATGACTTCAATAAATTTAGGGCTGATGTTGTATACTCTCATGGTTGCCCACACAGAGCTGCATGCTAGACTCAATCAAACGCCTTCTTGAAGTCTATGAACACATGATATAGATGTTGTTGGTTCTGTAAGTATATAAACCTCACTCTCAAATACTAGGATTAAAATGTTCTATGAATTTCTTGGTTAGCTGCTCCACCCTCGCCTTCCTACTCCAGTAGATTACCTGTAAATGGTTGGGAATGTGGGGTATCACAAGGTTCTTCCTTTCTAACGTTACAGAAAGACAATCCAAAATTGCACTACCTCACAAAATGTTTTTTATATAGGTGTGAACAGAGTTCCTCTCCCTTTCCCAATGATCATTTTTGCCATCTGCAGCACACTATGTATAGCAGTTTTACATCGCTTCTGAAAAAGAAATGGCAACACACAGTTCGAACGACACATTTAATAACAGAAACCAATTTGGCAGCAGAAAAAATAAATTTTAAATATGATTTGGTTTGCTGTTCAAACTTACCCTGGATATTGGTCTGGCCCATTGATAACATATTGGCGCAGCTCATGTACATTCCAGGGGGTGACAGGTTGTGGGTAGGTCAGCTTTTTGGCGAAGATCTCTGGCACGCCAATCTGGTTGGTGTTGATGTTTAGATCAGGTGAGATGACGGAGCGCGAGGCGAAGTTGACGCGCTTGCCCATCATGTTGTTCCGGAACTTGCCATCCTTCTTTTCCAAATCCTGAACGAGGCAATAAAGAAATATTTTTAATGAGGAGATCTTTACAGTAACTCAGTCATCATCCCCCCCACCCAACCTCACCTCATATCCCATCATCCTGCTGACACTATGAGTAGAAAGCCTTTTTAAAAATGAAAATATATCTTCATTCTCTCTCTGTTTGCCTTCATTATTTAATTAATTTTTTTAATTGTTCTTATACTTTTACAGCTCAAGAGCTGCACAAGACGCTGGCCGATACAGGATCTAGCTCAAGCTGACCGGACGCTGGCTGATACAGGATCTAGCTCAAGCCGACCGAGTTGCCCACTTGCTGCCTCAGGGGCATCGTTTGACGCCCCAAACAACTGAGCCCAGTTCTGAGCAACCACTGCTTGCAATGTTAGCGCTCAACCTCCGCTGCTTCAATTGTTTAGCCGTCAGTTACACCTTTGAACTAACTGCCCACCCTGCGTGATTAGGCGATTAAGTAGTGACCAAGTATTGAGCAAAACACAGCCAACACGAAAGTATTGAACTGTGGGCCTCTGACCTGCCGGATGCCGGGGACTTTCTTGGCGTCGCCCAGTTTGTCCAGGTCGCTGTCGATCAGGCTGTTGACATGGGCCTGCAGCCGGATCCATCGTTCCTGTAAACTCTGCACGGCATCTTTGCCCGTCTCATTGAGCTGTCAAACCAATCCAAAAAATCAATCAATCAATAATACACCCACTGAGCGTGACAGAAGGTGTGGATATTAACAGCAGATACAAAGCCCAAGGAGGATTACATACCTGAAAGGAGGAAAAAGGAAAAAAGAAAAACAAGAAGGAGATGGAAGAGAGGAAGAGAAGAGAAAGAAGAACGAGGAGTAAAAAAAAAGAATGAAGAGGCATGACGAGGAAGAATCAAGCCTTCAAGGAGAAGAATTAAGGTGAATGAGAGAAAGAAGAAGAAGACAATTGGGAAGAAGAGGATAAGAACATGAAATACAAAGGAAGGAGAAGAAGGAAAAGGAGAAAAGAGAAGGAGGAGGAGATACCTACAGCAATGCCTTCCATGGTGATGATGTTGGTGGTAGCGTTGTTGCGCAGCAGCTGTTGTATCTCATAATTGTCCATCATAACACGACCAAAGTTTGCCGTCTGGGGGTTTTCAAACATCCGGTCCCCCATCACACTCAACTACAGACAGACAGAAAAAGAAATCAAGAATAAATAACAACAATCAAAAATAAAGAAACTATACAAATAAACAAATAAATAATGTAATTAATTTTAATTCATTAATTATCACAGTGTTCAATTTGAGGCTGTGGTCTTCAAGGTCAATTGAGGCATCCAGTCAGAAAGTGATATGCAGTTAATTATTGTACAGAAGCTAACCTCTCTCCTTTTCTCTGACTTAAGACTAAGCCACTACACACACACACTCCCTCTCTCTCTGCTTCAAGATTTCGCCAGTTTGCACACCCTCTCTTTCTCTCTCTCTCTCTCTCTCTGATTCAAGATTTCACCATTATACACACCCTCTATATATCTCTCCCTCTCTTTCTCCGACACAAAGAAAAATAACGGACAAGAAAAGCTCACCGGACGGACGCGAGAAGGAGGCACCAGGATGGCAGTGAGGAAGAACATGTCGGTGGGGTGTTCCATATCCTGGATGTTGCCCATACAGCGCAGCACCTTCTGCAGTACTCTCCCTTCCTGCTCCCACACATTGCGTAAAATCTTCCGAGCCAGGTGGGGGAGAATGAGGCACTGGCCTTTGCCCTGCTCCAGCAGTTTAACTATCTCCTGATGTTCCGTTGTCCCCGCCTCTCCTACCTCTATCGGAGTCTCTCCTTCAGGCAAGGCTGGTTCAGGTAATGGTTGTTTCTTTCTGCCACAGGAAACAACCATCATTTCATTCATTTGTGGGAGTTGTTTTGGGACATAAACTGTTTTAGTCCTGTTGTGTTGTGCCTGCCCGATGAAGAGCCTAGCTCGAAAAATTGCACTCAACAGTTTCACTTTTCTGCTCACCAAATTTACATTCTAAGTTTGTTTACGCATTTTTTTTCTCAGGATTGTAATGTTTGAACGCTAGCAGTGTCGGTTAGTGTTTTACTCCACCAGAAATAAGGTCAATGATGAACTGGAACTTTGCTAATATATGTGACTGCACATTTGTTGCCTGAAAAGTCAAGTAAAATTAGACAAGTCTTGTATAGCGCATATCTCTGGAATAAAGTTTTTTTTTTTACTTGACCCACTAAAAATGTACTTTGTACATGTACACACAGTCAACATTCCATATGTACACACAGTCATTCCATATGTACACACAATCAACATTCCATATGTACACACAGTCAACATTCCACATGTATGCACAGTCGACATTCCATATGTACACACAGTCAACATTCCACATGTACACACAGTCAACATTCCATACTCACCCCTTTGGTGTCTTTTCCTTGGAGGTCGGCAGTTTCTTGCAGGTGCCTTTGGCGGTGATGCGACTGGAGTACTGCTGGTGGACAGTCGCTGTGTAGCTTTGGCAATGTCGGCACACTTTGGGCACAGAGCTGAACCGTCGGTGCAGCGTTTCAGATAGCAGCTCCGACATCTCCGCTTCCACCATTTTGTAGCTGCTGGTGCTGTTCTGTGACTTCTCTGCAAAATGATGGGACTTTGACATCTCTTCTAATAATTTCCCCCAACACACCTAACACCAAACAAAAATATGGCTGCCACTGATGTGCTCAAGCAGAAAACGAGACTGTAGAAAGTCTGCGATATATTTTATTTCGTGTACGATTCTTTTATAGCGCCTTTTCCAGCTCAAGAAGCTCGCCAATAAGGATCAAACTTAAGCCACCCCCTTGCTGCCGTGTCTGAAAGAAATGAAGGAATGTTAATCAACTGAGCAATGGTGGGAGAAGGGCTATGAACCTAATGCTCGCTAGGAGTATTCACGTGGCTGGGACTCACCTGTCTTGGACATGGGCGTCAAGATCTTTAAAGTCCATGCCATGGAATGCATGCGTGAAAAGGCAACTTAATTTTTTTTCAGCATTTTACCATTTAAAATGGTATTTACTGGCTGGGGCCAGTTATAATTATGTTCCCTGTAGCACTTTTTTGATTTGCATCCTTGTACATCGGCATAGTTGTGAAAATCGCATACATTATCAGGACCACATGCATCCAAGGTCTACAGAACAGTAACATTTTGGCAAGACAAGCAACCCCATTCACAAATACCTTGCAGTAATTCTTCCGCTTTGGCAGCTAAGTCCTCGGGTGTGATCTGAAACTTGTTTTTGGTGAAGAAAAAGTCTTCCAGTTCCCTAGCTGCCACCACGCAGCCTTTCTCCAGCAGTCCCATCTGCTGCACAAACAACTCCCCTTCCACGCGCATCATGAACAGTCGATGGCATGCCAGGCACACACCCTTCAACAACTGTGAGAGAAAAATAATTATATCATCATTGTCCATGCAATGCATTCTAGTTCCACTTTAACAACATCCTTCCCTTCTCCTCAAGTTTGAATAATAATAATAATAAAATCATTATAATAATAATGATGACAAAGATAACATAATAAAATAATAATAATTCATCATCATTTTATAAAGGACAAAATTCAAACTTAAAATCTGCTCTAAGCACTTAAAAACATCCATACACAAGCTCACTCGTTGTTGGTTTTTTTAATCAGTAGTTGATTCAGCCCCAATGCTTGAATCCTGATAAGTGTAACTCGGATTCGTTTTATCGACGCAATCTGTTCACTCAGCAACAAGGCAGGAGTCGTCATATGAAGTTTTCCAACTTTATTCAGCATACATCAACAACTGTATACAATCGTTTTTTTCCCACTTTCTCTACTTTCTTAACTGAAACAGTGCGGTACATATATAGTCTCTCTATACTTCAGAGAATGTTCGAATGTTCGAGGTGACGCAATTATAACCAATCAGAATAAACTTCGTCATCACTATCTTACATCAAAAAACTTTCTTTACAGTCCAAGAATTTTTTCAGCTATCTGTAGATCTATCTAGATGCTTTGATCGATAGTAAACAAGCAACCTAGAGAATTCTCCAATAATATCGACCAACGAAAATTATCAACATTATACCAAGCTTCTTCTAACAACAATGCAAAATCAAATCAAAGGTAAATACACTCTGTTAATGAATGCTTTGCAAAACAAAACGATCGGATCTATCGTGTGCGTCTCACACATACTATCGTGTGCGTCTCACACATACTATCGTGCGCGTCTCACATGTAACACATACTCTGGCAAACTAACAAGAAATCAATATCATGAAAGACCTGAAAGTGTCAACACACAGATAAAAAGAGCTAAATCAAAATTGTACCCTTCTGGGTCCGTATTCAGAAAAGGCAATACCTGCTGGTAATTTACCATTTAGGAGGGGTAAAATCTTTACCTTCCGCTTGTTTGAACCTGTCTAGTATTCAGAGAAGTTGAAAATGCCCTGCCACTTGGTCAAACTGCCGATAATGTTATCGACGCTAATCCTCCTTCCATAACTCGTATCCAAGCCAAGGTAAAAATGGCGAATCCAATTCCAATTTTTTTCACAATTATTTTTCATCGCAGACAAGGGAACAGCGTCTTTCGGGACAGATGAAATCCTTTAGATATACTTGATGATGTAGAACATTACAGGAAATTCTAATTTAGTAAAATGTACATCTTGCGAATTGTGGATGAAGTAGGAGAGGATTTGCAACATGTGAACTGGCATCGTTACTTCATACTTCACTGCAACTATGTGTTTAGCACTAGGGGTCCAGTTCTATTTATGCTTGTGGCAGTAAAATTGCCATAAAGTACAATCATTTTGATGGTAAATTAACGGCCGAGGCAAAGTACGAAAGTAACATGTTTTTGGTTTCCTCTTTTAATTCTAATTAAACTAAAAAAAATTGATGTGAAAACTTTTGTGTTGGTGATCCGTCATCTGCCATGGAAGCTGTTGTGTCATTGTCATCAAAGAGCGCATGCTTAATACAGGGTGGAGAACAACTGAATCAAGAAATCTCTTAAATCCGGCCGGGGCCCAGGGGCCAAGCCCCGGTATTCGCCCCCTGGAAGAAAATGAATTTATGCAATTTTGAAAGTAATTTAGGGCCTCTCCGGAAAGCAAAAAGCAAAAAGTAAACATGAATAGAAACAAACAAACAAAAAAAGAATGTTTTATGCACACGTCTTTCAAAAATGTTAAAAATCTTGATTTGTAGGCCTAACAAAGTTTGAGGTCCACCACTGTTACACACAAACTCCACATTTCCAATTTTACTGGGCACACGTTTGTCTATTTTTCAGCTGTAAACAGGCAAGAATTTTTATAATTTTAGAGATATTTAGGGGTACGTTAATAAAAAAATCACATCTTAGGTATTAGTGACTAGTGTATAGATTTAAATGAAATAAAATGCAAAATGAACAGAAATAAATTCTATTTTGATTATCTACCTTTTTATACTTCTCTTGTCGTGTCTTGTTTTTTATTACTCCATGTGTATACAAAAAAAAAGTTTTAAAAAGTCCAAACAATACAATACAATACAATAAATCTTTATTAATCCAAAAAAGGAAATTGATTCGACATGTCCACCTATAATTATTAATACACATTAGCAAAAACAGCTTAAAAACACTACACATAAAAACATAAATAATACGCATTGCCAAATCCATTTCAACATACATTCTCACTATCATTCTCATCTTCTCTTATTCTGGTTAGCCATTAAAACAGATCTGGGTAAAAAAGAGTTTGCGTATCTGCATGTCCTAGCCCTCGGCACCCTATATCTACCACTGCGCTCTATTTGCCTACTGTCATATTTCTGCCTAAGCGGATGTGTCGCGTCATCAAGGATGGCCTTCAGTTTATTTGCCGTGCATCGGTTGCAGAGTGTGTCCACATCATCCTGTTCTGCACCCACCACCCCACCAGCCTTCCTAATCGTTTTATCCAACCTGTCCCTGTCTTGTTTCATAATACTTCCTCCCCAACAGCTGATGCCGAAGGTCAAGACACTGCAGATCATAGAGGAATAAAACATCTGTAAGAGTTGCTGGCTGACATTGAAAGATTTCAATTTTCTCAAACAATACAGGCGTGTGTTGATTTTCTTAACAATACTTTCAGTGTTTTGTCTCCAAGAGAGAGAATTATCTAAGACTACGCCTAAATACTTAAAATATTCCACACGTTCTACTACTTTTCCCTTAATAATAACAGAATCAGGTTCACAAATACTTTTCCTAAAATCAATTATCAACTCTCTAGTTTTGTCCACATTTAATTCCAAAAAGTTAATGTCGCACCAGTCGACCAGGTCGTTGATTTCCTGTCTGTAGTTTGCGTCATCGTCACCTGTAATCTGCCCAGTCTGTGCAATGTCGTCAGCATACTTGTCCACGATACAGTCGTCATGCGTAGATCTACAGTCAGAGGTGTACACAGAAAAGAGAAACGGTGACAAAACAGTGCCCTGAGGAGCTCCAGTATTTGTTAAAATCGAGTTTGAGGTAAGACCCGAGGTTAATCTTACAAACTGTGGACGACATGTGAGATAGTCCAGAATCCAGAGGATGGTGGACGGGAAAACCTTCATGGACGTCAGTTTATCAACAAGTATATGAGGTTGTATAGTATTAAAAGCACTGGAAAAATCATAAAACATAATACGTATACTGGTACCAGTCTTATCCAGGTGAGAATAAACACTATTTAAAACATGCAAAATAGCATCATCAACCCCTCTGTTTTTCCTATAGGCAAACTGCAACGGATCCATAAAATCAAAAACAAGATCATTAAAATGAAGCAAAACACATTTTTCAAACACTTTCATAATACAGGATGTCAATGCGACAGGACGGAGGTCATTCATGGTCTGGACGGACGGTTTTTTTTGGCACAGGAACAATGCAAGAAGTTTTCCACGACTGAGGAACTTGACACTCAACAAGAGACAGATTAAATATAATACACAGAATCTGATACAGTTGTTCAGCACAATACTTTAAAACACTTGGTCTAATACCATCTGGTCCAGGCGCCTTGTTTGGGTTTATTTTTCTCAATGTCCTAAGTACTTCCCCCTCCTCCACTACAATCCTTTCATTCATGTCTCTTGTTTCCTCCAACACTCTTTTCTTCTCATTCCTCTCACTCTGAAAATCATGACAGTCAAACCTAGCATAAAACTTATTTAAATCATTAGCGTAATCAACAGTGTCTGTAAATATATGATTACCCTTCTTTTTTGTACACCCACTCATCAGATTCATACCTTCCCACACACGCTTCATATTGTTCGTTTCAAAAAGTTTCTCAATCCTCCTCTTATACATTTCCTTTCCCTTTCTGATAACAATCTTCAATTCCTTTTGCACCCTACGCAGTTCTTCTTTATCTTTATTTTTATAAGCAAGTTTCTTTTTATTTAAAACCTCCTTAATCTCTTTCGTCACCCATGGTTTATTATTGGAGTAAATTTTAATAATTTTTGTAGGCACAATACTTTCAACACAAAAGTTTATGTAGCCACATACAGTCTCTGCCAGGTCACCCACGTCATTGGCAGCATCTATAAAAACCGACCAATCAGTACAGTCCAATGACGCACGCAGGGTTTCCCAAGTCTCAGTTGTCCATGACATCACGGTTTTCGTGACTGGGGGTTCCCTCTGCACACGCGGCCTATACTTGGGCATCAAGGAGACAAGGTTGTGATCGGATTTACCTAATGGAGAGAGCGCCTTGCAGACATACGAGTCTTTGACTTCTTCACTTTCATGCCAGTCTGAAAGATCGTATGCATGCACACTACTGACACTAATTGTCTAATGTCAGTACCGATCTCTTCCTCCGACTCCAAGTCCATTTCTCTCACTTTAATGTCTGATAAATGGAAGCCTGTAAACTCCCCTTCATCAGTCGAAGAATCCAAACCATCCCTTTTAGGCACACACACAAGAAAATGTCAACAAAAAAAAATCGACAAAACGAACGCATCACAGAGAAAACTTGTGGAAATGCAGTCGAATGTTTTCACAACAGAATAAACCGGAAGTCAATTGCCGGAAGTCTCGCAATCTTTCAAACAACGCGAGAATATAACCACATGGTTGATACGGACGCTTTTGGACGTTTTGCCTGTTTAGACCTTCGGCCGCTTTTGGCCGTTATGCCCAGTAAAGGGTAGCCCCTCAGCTTCTCACACTCGGAACTCAATATTTTTTTCTCGGAAATGCAAATGCCTTCCGCGGAAATCCGCGGATTCGCGGAAAATTCTCCACCCTGTTAATAGAGAGGGATTCCCAGGAATGTCAAATTTAGCTCGAGGTAAGGCCCATGTGTCCGGTAGTCCTTTTATAATACTGAGCTAAAGTTACTGGCAGTTTTCTTCAACTCTAAGGTAAGAGGAAAATTACTGCAATGTCTATACCTTGAGATAAACAACCTATCAAAGGGAAGCGGGTCTTTCTGAATACAGGCCTTGGTCAAAGCAGTCAAATGCACAGCATGTGAAAACTAATTAATTACTTGTTGTTCTGTTACCACCCAAGCCACCCTCATCTTCTCCCCCATCCCTCCACTCTCTTCCCCACAATCTCTATCTAGAATCCTCTTGCTTACACCAACACAAACATACATACACATGAACACAACCAAGCAGCAAGCAAGCCCACGTGCATACACCTACAATCTATCATTCTATGCCACAAAATCTGAGAAACATGGTAACAGTTAAAAGATGACCCCGATACCTTTTTCTGTCATTGGGGAAGGAAGCATTAATAACCTGCCTTTTCTCTAGGCCAGCTTACTTGGGGCGGTGCCTATCTTCTGTCTTTCGCTGCTTTACCTTCCCTGGTTCTAAACAGAACCTGGTACCCATTACCAGTAGGTAGTCAAAAGCCATTTTAAAAAAAAGATTTCCTCATCACAAAACTGACATAGATTAAAGAGCTTTTCATTCTGAACACAGCGGTATATTTTTTTTCCCCATAAGACAAATAGGTAAAAAGTTATTAGTGTTTGAAAATGCCGAATGTTGGTGTTTTTTTGGCAACGTTTTGGAATTGAAGAAATTGACAACTTTGGAGTCTCAAAGTGAAGCCAATATTGATACCAGAAAGCTGATTTTTGACAGGTAACCCCTTCATATGTTATACTCCAAGCCCAATTTTCTTCAGGCCTATCCCATGTAATGTTCAGCTGTTTTGGTGCTTCAAAGTTGGGAAATCATCAAATTCGCAGTGCGTGCCGGCAAATTATAGGCCTACTAGTGTGCTACTACGCTCAGCACTCGTGTCGCTGAATAGGCCTATGAGTACGCCATGGCCGCAAGAAAACCTGAACACCGTTTGGGTACACTTTTCTACGGCAAAGCGCTCCGCGATAGAGTAATGCACAAATTAATAAATACCCTAGTTTTATAAAGGAAAGTCTGCTCTTTATTTCTTGCTAATTTTTAAACTTCTAGTTAAAATCAAACTTACATCAAAACTGCTTTATCCACTTTGTTCGGCTCGTAACAACACTTTTACATATGAGAACCCACCATATTTGATATGTAAATGAAGCTAAGTATCCGAACTTCTCATTGGTACTTATTTTTAGGCCATCCAATGAAATATCTTAAAGCACTTTGAGTTTGAAACGAGCAACCTCGCAGCAGACGCTCTGACATTTTGTTTCGGAGCGGCATTCAGCGCGCTCGAATAGAAGCGTATTCAAAAGCTGTTTTCTCGGAATCTTTCGCATAAACATGCATTAAAAACAACACAGATGTAAAGATAAAGCTTTTAATTTTTATTTGAATACAGCCACTGTTCGTTTTGATGCAGTTTTACATTAATAATAAGTGTTGAAAGTGAAGTCAAAACTGAGTCAAAACTGCCGAGCGGACAAGAGCCAATGAAGGGCTTGGAGTACCTATTACCAGATGGGTGGATTGTGGGGCAGGTTGTGCGCTTGCTTCAATCTTTTCGAGTGGTTTGGTAGTTGCCTTCCCAACATCTACCATTACCATTGGCAATATGGCCGACAGGGATAATCCTCCCAAAGAAGAAGGGGTATGAACCTAAATCAACACTGACCACCAGGGCAATTATACTACTAATATGGACAGCAAAAAGGGACTACTTTTATCTAAGCCCACCACGGGATTTGAACCTGAGTCATCAGTGTGCCAGGCGAACGTTCTAAAATAAACACTGAGCTGGCCCGAAATGAAGAAGTTACTTTATTTAGCTGTCTCTAAGGACTTGTTAATGTTGTTACCTACAAGGCCTATTAGTACTCATAGTTTATCTTTTATATTACTTCTCTTACAGAAAAAAGATCAATAAATAAAAAATGAAATTAATAAATACAGTGAAAAGGGTCTTAAAAAAAAAAGGGGGTACCTTACATTAATTATCTTAGGCCCCCTCATTCCCCCCCCCCCCCCCCCCCCCCCAAAAAAAAAAAAAAGTTTATGTTTTTCATTGGGAATCGTCTGGGAACAAATTTGAAAAAAGCTCAAAAAAATCGTAACCCATGGTAAAAAAAAGGTTTAAAAATAGTAAAAAAAAAAAAAAAAAGAAAAGAAGCCAATCTACCGACCCTATTTTTTTTCTGACACTTTTTTTCCCCTATATTACTGTAAGCAGACATATTTTTTTTTTTTGGGACTTATTGAGAAAACCAAAACAAGATTGCAAGATAGTCAACTGTATTTTTAGACACTCATACACACAGTTAAAAATCACGCATTTGCAAAAGTGTTAATTTTCTTGGCAGTGTGGTGACTGGGCTTTATCTTAAGGAAACAAAATAAAAACATGGGATGGTAGGCCACTAATGTGAACTATCTACAAGCAAATCAATTAACCCAAATCGGTGAAGCCAATGTTTGAATACAGCGCAATACGTGTTGAGAAAAATAAGAAAAGCCTGGAAATACAAAAAAAGATCACAATAAAACGTTAAATCCATAAATACCCTGAACAGGGTCTTGAAAAAGATGGGGTTGAAGACAGGCAGAGCAAGGCTGATGTGCCCCAAGTGTCCAGGACAGTATCGGCCTGACTGACCGCACGTTGCACACTCTTCCTCATTGCGAGATGACCCTGCAATATTCATGTGTTCATCATTTTATAAAAGGCAAAATTCAAACTTAAAAGTCTGCTCTAACTCTAAGCACTCAAAAAACATCCATACACGAGCACACACTCTTGCAAATAAACATGTTCAAAGAAAACACTTTTTTTGAGGGGTGTGTGGGGTAGGAAGGAAGGGAAGTGTGTGTGTGTGGGGGGGGGGGTGTTTTTGTCCCTTGGTTGGGCAAAATTGGGATTACCTTTACCTTCTTAGCAAAAGTGTGGCAACCGCAAGAGTAGAAACTCAAGCAAAATTAGCCACATTCCATATTAACAGGATAACAGGAATTTATTTCGCCAATTGACATGTAATAGATACAACAATCGGAATATTATTTGGTGTTGGACAATGGCAGGATGTTTTATATTTAACAACATCTCTCTCTCTTTCTCTCTCTTTCTCTCTTACACACACGCACGCACACACACATACCTACATACACAAATACACACATGCATGCACAACCACACACACTCGCACAAACATACCCAAAGGCTCGCACACAGTCATCGCCTGTACTAATACTTAACACAAACACACTCACCTCCTTTCACAGTACAGTTCAGAAGTCAAATTTTGTGAGGAAAAAAACAAACTTCCTTATTCTACATCATCCAGCCCCCCTTTATGTTCACAGCCCATGGGAAAAACAACATTCAAACAACAAAAGTTCAATATTAAAGCCTAGAAAAAAAGTGAAATTTTGTGAAAAATGTTAATTTTTTGACAAACATTGGTTGACCTTGTGTCCTTGACCTTGAAGTGAAGTCATTCATTCACTGGTCATTTATGAGGCCTCATTGGTACACATGATCTTACCAAGTTTGGTTGTGATAGTTGAAATAGGTTCTGAGATCAATCCACTTGCAAGTTTTGCACAGAGATATGCAAACAGATGGACAGAAGAACTTTTAAAAATAAAATGTCCTTTTGGGACTATTTAGGACTCATCTCACACAGATTAGCAAAATTCTGGATTTTTTTTTAAATAGAGAGTGAGGGTGGGGTCCTAGCCTATCCTATAGCTCGAAAGTCGTTGGGGTACCACGTTTAACCAGCATATTCCATCTTTCTCTGTCCTAGTACTGTATAGTATTGTTCTGTGTTTAGTTTTACATTTGCAATAGTCTTAAACTTTATACAGAACATGGAGATGCTCAAAAGGTTATAATTAACAAATACTAATACCTTGTTATTTACCATACCATGTGAGGACTCCTTCCAAGGACCTGTATACACATTCTGCATGTCTTAAGTCCAAGCAAGGACCCAGTTACACATATTACATGTCTGAGTCCAAGCAAGGACCCAGTTACACATATTACATGTCTGAGTCCAAGCAAGGACCCAGTTACACATATTACATGTCTGAGTCCAAGAAAGGACCCAGTTACACATACTAAATGTTTGGAGCCAATTCAGGACCCAGTTACTCTCAGGCTCCATTCATATTTTTTTGAATCCAAATAAGGCTCTTAGGTCAAACACATAGCACATGCTTTGGCTATTGCATGTGTTTGCTTGTGTAGCCCCGTTGGTCATTATCTCTTACTCCCTCTGTCTTGCTCTCACAGTATATCTCTCTTTCACTCCCGCCAGATCATGAAGTTACAAGATTGACCATTCATATCACTTAAAAGATTTTGCCTGAAGTAAAAAAAAAACCAAAAAACTCACAGACTCAAATAAAGAATAACCTTACTTTTTCTACCAATGAGCGAGTGTTAATCGTCGGCATCATATATTTTTCTCCCATTGTGCATTAAAGTAAAGCTATTCTAAAATGATAGCCGAAACTTTTCTCAGTATACGCGAGAGGGCAACGATTTATTTTGGTGGTTATTCATATGGGAAAGATAAAACAAGTAATGGCGACCCAGGAATATCGTTTTAAGTGTCATATTTTATAATATTTTATAATGCGTGTGTGTGTAATATAAAAAGACAGACGGAGAAAAACAGAGGAACAGAGTTAGAAATTGATGGTGGTGACAAACGTGGATCAACAAAAACAAATCTAACCATCATATGAAAAGTTAATTTCTTGATGTTTGCACGCATACAAACACACGCACAAGTTGTGTGAGCCTAAACATAAATAAAAACGACGGATAACTGCTGAACGTTTTTTTTTTTTTAATGAAAGTCAATACAAACAACAAAACAAAGCAGGTTTGGATCATAACGGCCATTTTTACAGAATTCAATGTTCAGTTCTACACAATAAAAGTTTAAACCTAACCAACAAAGTTTAAGAAACTGTTTCCAACATTGTCGATGTTTTCTAATTAAGTAAATCAGTTGAAATTCTACATATATGTTTGCGTAGTTCATACAAATAAATAGATTAAACAAAGTTTCGCACTACATTCCCAATCTACACATCAAATGATTTTATTCTGGCATCATTAATAGTCACTTGAGTTCCAAACTTTAATCAAGACAAAAACCCAGCAGCTGTGTAATTACTGAACGCCGAGAATAAACCGATGATTGAGTTGAGTCGATACAATAGGTGACACTTTTTGTAACAAATAAGAAGTGGAAAAAATGTCTTGAAGAATGCAAAACATAATCACACAAAAAGCAAGACAAAATCATTCAAGTTAGATATAAACATGTATATATACAGGATGTCTTTAAAAAAAAAAAGTTCCCGATTTCTATCAATACTACAGACAGGTCAGTAACTTTACTGAAATCATTTTTGCATCATATTGTAGTCAGTTCATTTTTGTCCCCAGTTCACAGCTTTCAGTTGAGGTCATCTATTTCTTTACACCATGTGATCAATGTAGCCACCACCTTTTCCAATGACAGGCGTCGTCATCATTGCTATATTGTTCATTACTTTGGGAAACGAAAGTGTTTTATGTGGGATGTTCTGGATTTGTCTGAGAAGGACAGTGGTAAAGTGAAAGTCAGATTACTTTCGTATGTTAACGCTAGATAGATAAATATTCAGTGTTTATAATGTCCAGCGGACTGCCAAAGAGCCGAATCAGGAGCATACAAAACTAAGCAAAATCAGACTAAACTGTTAACATGTTAAACGCTGAATATTATTGTGTCCAGCAACGTCACTTGATCATCGTTGAGAGAGAGAGAGAGGGAGAAAGGGAGAGAGAGAGAGAGAGAGAGAGAGAGAGAGAGTTCAGAACTTTATTTTAAAAGGTTAAGATTTTAGGCATAAGCCTATTCTTACGATCAGACCTTTTGTAATAAGATAACATCAAGATTTACTATATCATTAAAAAAAACTTTAAAAAACAAACAAACCCAAAACACAGCTTTAATCTCATCAGCGCTCCACTTTCTGCGTACGCAGCTTGTCTTTACTTTTTTCGATGAAGACGCTGTATGTTCTTCTGTTCTTTTCCTTTTAACTTGATCATCTTCAGTTCCATCATACGTAACCTTTCGCTTGGTTTTGTCGTGGCTTTCATCCTGGTCTGCTCCATCATTGTTGCCAAGTTCTTCCAACTCGTCCATGGTGATGTCATCAAGGGATTTTCCACGGAGAGTGGCTACATCACCAGCTTCCATTTGAAGGAGTAGTTTGCTCAGCTTAGCAAGCTGCATTGTTCCCTCCGGGAGTCTGTAATATTCTCTGTGTACCGTAATACTGTGGCCCATGAAATTTGCCAGCATGTCCAGTTCATGTCGCTTT
The DNA here is from genome assembly GCA_036898135.1 of Oncomelania hupensis. NCBI lineage: Eukaryota > Metazoa > Mollusca > Gastropoda > Littorinimorpha > Pomatiopsidae > Oncomelania > Oncomelania hupensis. The sequence goes on from CM072516.1 coordinate 41,866,376, forward strand.
AGGTTGAGAAGTTGCGACATGGTCGCAATGTGCTTCCTGAGTGATGTGGAAGTTATCCACTCAGGGTGTTCTGCACCACATGCCCTCGAAAATTTTCGGATGACATCGCTACTTCGGACAGGAGTTGTAGTTTCCTCGGTTCTAGGAACAGGTATTTATTGTTTTCACGGACACCTACAGCTGCTCTGCATTTCAACAGGCATGCGAGTTGGTTCTGATAATCGCTTGTCAGAAGGACAGCAACTCTTCTGCCGTGCTTGCCTCTGATCTCAAACCTAGCCAGTGTGGATGTCAGATCTCGTTCAAACTTTGACAGCCCTATGAGGAGATCTGCATGCACGGGAGTTTTATTAGTTCCGGACAGAAACTGTGACACCTCAGCTCATTCTGCCTTCCCCCCACGTCTACGATTGAAGAGAACAATCTGAGCCAAGGTCAGCTCATTGAGGCTTTTCCATGTCTCAACAGAATCACCACAAACTTGTAATTTATCATATTGGATCTTAGCCTGCTCCGCCAGATACACATTTAACATTCTGATGTCCCTTGCTTAAGGCATGGCCTTTGGTTTGTTGAACCGTCTAACTTGAATTGTATTCAACGCAAAGGTCCCTATTTCCGCTGTCCAGTCAGCGTCATAGAGATCAATGAGACTCTCTGCCTTTAGCTTCAGTTGCGAGTCGCCCGCTTTAAGTGCATTTGATTTCATGATCTTTGCACACTTGAAAAGAGATTGCCCAATGTGTTGTGCCAGTGTTGGTATGCTAAAGACTCCGAGCTCTTGTTGAAAGCCACAGACATCCCTGACAGTATCGACGACTTTGGTGAAACGTTGTGGATCGATGCAATCTTGCAAGCATTTACATTTGGTGCGATCTCGCAGTTTGATAAAAAAAACGGCCAAGTTCTCGTACTTGTTGTCTAACATGTTGGTGCTGATGTCGCTGATGCATGCATTTAGAGTATCTGGTTTGCCCAAATTGCAGGATCAAAGCATCGTTAGCAACAACTTGTCTGATCTTGCCTACAGCTAGTGACCCTAATATGTTTGAATTGTAACTGTCCGTTACATTTTTGGGGACAGGCATCATAAGTTTTCCTTGTCTTTGATGGTCTCTGCTAGTGTCCCCTGCGCTTCTAAATTTGCACCGTTTGATGTGGCGCCAAACGGCGTTTTTTTGGAACATTCCCTTGCAGTGTGCACAAGGAACAAAGCTGTTAGCATCAGCTGATGTATTGGTCGGCCTCTTGCAGGGAATCATTTCTCCTTCTTGTTATGCGATCACTTTCTTGTTGTACTCATAATCTCCCCTATTCCTCAAATCGGTCCATATCTTGTTTCGCTCCTGGCTTCTTTTTGGAAGTCCTAGAGCATGTGCCACCTCTACTTCATCTGAGTGTATGTCTTCAAAGTGTCTAGAGTTTTGCATATAACTTGCCACAATAAACACATGCGTGTTTCTTGGCCCATATGCCCGATGAAACGCTTGCTACGGAACAGCCAGCTCGTGCAGAAACTGCTTCTTCTGTGGACAATGATGGGCCAGACGATGAAAGTGACACTGGAATTGGGCTCAAGGATGGTCTGTCAGTTGGTGGTGAAGTGTTTACCGTCACCAAATCATTATCGAAATCAACATCATCTTCACTGGCACTGGTGCTACTATCCGATGGGCTAAAATCCGGATCTTTTACTTCGTCATCATAATCATCTTCATCACTATCATGAAATTCATTCTCATCTCCATCAGCATCAGTGCTATCAATATCTTTGGCTGTATCACACATCTTCCATTTATCACCATCATCGTCCCTCCCTTCCTTCATATCATCCATCACATCTTCATCAATGTCAGTGCCTACATCATATCTCGCCTCTTCATCAACATCGTGCAAACATTTCTCGCCTCTTCATCAACATTAGTACCTACATCATCTCTCGCCTCTTTATCAACATTAGTACCTACATCATCTCTCGCCTCTTTATCAACATTAGTACCTACATCATCTCTCGCCTCTTTATCAACATTAGTACCTACATCATCTCTCGCCTCTTTATCAACATTAGTACCTACATCATCTCTCGCCTCTTTATCAACATTAGTACCTACATCATCTCTCGCCTCTTTATAACATTAGTACCTACATCATCTCTCGCCGCTTTATCAACATTAGTACCTACATCATCTCTCGCCTCTTCATCAACATTAGTACCTACATCATCTCTCGCCTCTTTATCAACATTAGTACCTACATCATCTCTCGCCTCTTCATCAACATTAGTGCAACAATCATCCGTCCCCTTTTCATCAAAATCATCAATGTCTACATCATCAACGTCATCTATTGCCTCTTCATCAACATCAGTGCAAAACTCAGCATCTCTTTCATTTTCAACATCTGTGTTTGTATTAGTTTTCTTTTCTTTATCAACATTAGTGTCTGTGTCATTCCTCTTTTCCTTGTTTGCGACATCTCTCCTTCCCTCTTCCAGCTGTAATCTTCGCTGCCAATCCGTTAATAATGGAAAAGTCACGGAGTCATCAGAGTCGGACTCATCTGAAACACACATATTAATTGCATAGTTAGTTAACTTCCTTTTTACATCAAGGCACGTGTTTTTGGTGCCTCGTTTTTGGGACGGACACAACCCTGCAGCGCGCTAGCGTTATCTGATTTGACTACTTGCCGGCTCACCAACGTAGTGCATCTAATCAGACCATATAATCTCAAGAGGTTTTTTCTCTTATTTAACATGGCCAGATGCATAATTTATGCAGCTGGCACATCACATTATAAACCATTATCATTTCAATTCGAACAACGTTATGTGGAAGTTCATGCCAAACTTGAAGTTTGTGGCCTTCAGAACAAATGTTCATAAACTGAAAATGGCAGAATCAGACTAAGTGATTTTTAACAATAAAGGCATACCAAAGGAAACACAAAACAATAATGTATCCAGACCAATTTGTTTTTTATGGATATCTCGTGTAGTTGTGTTTGTTTTGCTAACCGAGTAAGGACCTGACCTGAACCTTATTCAGGACTTACTATGGGAGGCGAGATATAGCAAACGCGCGCGCATTTGCGCTCGCAAATGCGCGCACCTCGCGCAAATGCGCAAGATTTGCGCATCTGCGCGCGCAAATGCGAGCGCATTTGCGCGCGTAAATGCGAGCGTGTGCGCTTGCAAGTGCGCTCGCATTTGCTATGTTCCGCTCCATACACGTAAACATACCAGTTGGTGTGACTCGGGCCAACGAATTTATATTATTCTATATTATTTTCTTATATAGAGCTTTTCCAGCTCAAGAGCTGCTCAAGGCGCCAAAAATGGCTTCTTTCTAACAACACTGAGTTGAGATTTACACCAAAGGATAGAGATATAACGCTAGATTAAACTGTTGCTGACTTCCACATTCTACTAAGTAACAATTTTCACTATTACAGCTAAGACCTCAATTCAGTCTACAAAATAAGTTCCTCTTCTGCTGGTAATTCTTTCAAGCTCTTCCTTCCTCCTTTCCCGCCAGTTGTGAGTTAAAACAGGTGGATGCTCACAAATTGGCTATCCTAATCCACCCTTGGTTTATCAAGGACTGAGTAGGATGGCCACATTCCAGACCTCAGTGTACCGTTAGGTGTTGACAGCCAGGCTACAATCCTTCTGGGACCAGAAAAAGAGGGCCTTGTGGTGTAGTGGTAGTGTGGGAAAAAATTGGGAAAGTATTTGTAAGCATTGCCACCCCAAAAAAAAAACCTACTAAATCTACAAAATGATCTGCAAATTAAAGGATGTCTATGTTGCGCTCGATTCATATTCAAAATACTCTAACACAATGAGTAATCATAAACGATCTAGGTAAAACATGACTGAAAAATAACTGAAATTAATAATAAAAACTTGATACATAAAAAATTATGCTCTACTACATAATGGGTAAATAAATCCTTATTTAGCAACAATGCCTTATAATTTATTTACGTAAGCAATATATTGTTTAGATAAATAATAAGTTATATATGGAGAAAATATATTATTTAGATAAATCTTACATTGATAATAAACAAATTATTATTTAGAAAATTGGCTTCTAAATAAAGATTATTTAGTTGAAAGTGGTGAAAATAACTATTTTACAAATGGAATTCCACAGGAAAGTGGTATAATGAACATAATATAACCGATCTTGACACCCAAGTCAGGACTCCACCAAATCCTCATCAGAGTGTAAAGGTCCTGTGAAAGTTGGTGTGTATGGAAGTTTAGGTTCTTACTCCACGTCTGCATTTGGAAATTTGAAACCACTAATTCAGTGCACAGTCTGTTTCTGAGTGCCAAAGGTCCAAAAGTATCACACATTTTAGTTTGCAGCTACACTAAAATGCATCAAACGGAATGAACATAAGGTAAAAGTTTGTCTGTATCAGTAGCAAACAAACAGCAGATTTAACGCGACCTGGCCACACAGCAGTACAACTGATCAAAGAACGATAGATATTTTAAAAAAACCTTTTCATAATGCTTTATTGTCCCTATTTCATGTGCTTCTCTTATTATTTATTTTATTATTATCGAGGATTTTTATAGCGCACATATCTCACCATACTTGGTGACTCAAGGCGCTGGCTGATAGTATACAGGGTCTAACTCAAGCAGCCCGAGGCGCCAACTTGCAGCCTTTGGGCACATCGTAATAACGCTCCAGACAACTAAGCACAATCCTGGGCAGCCAGGGATGGGGGAGAAGGACCTAGTGCATGCTGGGTGTGTTCGTGTTACCGGCACTCACCCTTCTAGGACATGAGCGTCAGGATCTTTAAAGTCCGTTATGATGGAATGTATGCGATGCAGACTAGACCTCGGTTTATACTCTCATCATTTGAAACAGTTAGACCTCGGTTTATACTCTCATCGTTTCAAACAGTTGGGGAGCATGCAGGCCGGCAAATCTCCAAAATGATTATTGAACTCTTTTATTACAATTTTTGTTTACAAAATCATGAAATAAAACAAACTTACCTTGGATCAGGTCAACCATCCTCAAACAACTTTATGTACCTCCTTGGTAAAGGCCTACCAGCCAAGTCTCACGTGATAGAGCTTCTGATCGGTCAAAATGAATCAAGCCTTCTGATTGGTTAGGAAGGAGTGTAACATTTTTCAGGACCTTGTTGGCCCGCAAAATTGTGTAAAAGTTTCACACTCCGGATGCGAAAAAAATTATCTTGACATCCAAGTCAGGACTCCACCAAAACTTTATCAAAGTGCGTATTTCCCCTCTAGGTAATGAAATAAAGGAAAAATACAGGAAACCCTTCTAAGGACCCGAGTGTAAGTCCTGAGTAAGTTTAAGGTCCTGTGGAGGTTGGTGTGTATAGAAGGTCAGGTCCTTACTCGGTTAGCAAAACAAACACACACACTCGCACAAACATACCCAAAGGCTCGCACACAGTCATCGCCTGTACTAATACTTAACACAAACACACACACACTCACTTCCTTTCACAGTACAGTACAGAAGTCAAATTTTGTGAGGAAAAAAAACAAACTTCCTCATTCCACATCATCCAGCCCCCCCCCCTTTATGTTCACAGCCCATGGGAAAAACAACATTCAAACAACAAAAGTTCAATATTAAAAGCCTAGAAAAAAAGTGAAATTTTGTGAAAAAATGTTTTTGACAAACATTGGTTGACCTTGTGTCCTTGACCTTGAAGTGAAGTCATTCATTCACTGGTCATTTATGAGGCCTCATTGGTACACATGATCTTACCAAGTTTGGTTGTGATAGTTGAAATAGGTTCTGAGATCAATCCACTTGCAAGTTTTGCACAGAGATATGCGAACAGATGGACAGAAGAACTTTTTAAATAAAATGTCCTTTTGGGACTATTTAGGACTCATCTCACACAGATTAGCAAAATTCTGGATTTTTTTTTAATAGAGAGTGAGGGTGGGGTCCTAGCCTATCCTATAGCTCGAAAGTCGTTGGAGTACCACGTTTAACCAGCATATTCCATCTTTCTCTGTCCTCAGCAATCCTCATGGCTTCGCACAGTGTCAAGCCCGTCCAATCTCGAATGTTGTCCTTTTTTTCGGTCTCCCTCTTCTTCTGCCTGCTTGCACCGTGCCTTGCAGGATGGTCTTTGCAAGAACTGATGCTCTCGTGACGTGGCCATATTATCGGAGTTTCTGTTTCTTCACCACTGTGAGCATGTCATCGTGTTGTCCAATGGCTTGTGTGATGGTCTGTCAGACTTCGTAGTTGGTGATGTGCTGGGTATAGGAAAATGTCCAGAAGTCTTCTGTAGCACCTCATCTCCATGATTTGTATTCTTCATTGTAAGTCTGCTGTGAGAGTCCATGTTTTGCAAGTATATAGGAAGATGGAGATTACAAGGGAGTGCAACAGCCTTACCTTGGAGTGTAGACTGATGGTCCTCTCTTTCCAAATGGGCTTTCAGCCTTCTCAGGGCAGCAGTTGTTTGTTCTCGCAGATTATTCTGAGGTGGAAAATCTGCTCAGTGGTACTTTACCCTGCCCTGAATCCTGCTTGTTCGTCAGCTATGATTTGTTCAGCTTGGGAATTCAACCTGTCCAGTATTATATTCAGGAGGAATTTGTTGGGATGGCTGATGAGACTGATGGTACAGTAGTTTTCACTGAAGGTTACCCTTTTTGGGAAGAGAGATGGCAAGCGACTGGGTCCATGGTGTAGGACACTCCCTGCTCTGCCAGATCTTGTTACAGAAAATGGTGAGGGTGTCAATCGCTACTTCTCCTCCTGCTTGAAGCAATTCTGCAGGTATGTTTTCCACTCCCGCTGACTTTTTCTTCTTCAGCAATTGCACTGCTGCCTCAACTTCTTCTCGGAGATTTGGGAGGATATCTTTTTCTTCTGGGGATATGCTAGGACTTATGGGTCTCCATTTGGTGTGTGGTTGTAAAGGTCAGAGCAGTACTCTGTCCATCTATCCAAGATTTCTTGCTTCTTCAAGATTGTTATGCATGCGAGTCAAAAAGGAAATCAATCCTCAAAATCAAAGTCAGGGCACCAAATTTCGAAGACCTACAAAATGTTTCCTGTGACCAAGACATAAATCAATTTTAAGAAAATTTAACAAAATATAATAATAACCCCAAAAAATACAGATTTGAAAGCATGAAGTTTACAAATATATACCAACCCAAAATACTGAGAGAAAAATGTTGACTTAAAACATTTCATCAGTGTATAATACAAACAATAAAAATATGACCCTGAGACACAGTTGACTCCGTGGCTTAAACAGCTGAGGTGCACATTGACTGTCAAGAGATAACAGTACATCCCATACAGTGGTTCATAGCTGGTTGACATTGTGGAGTGCCACAACAAAAATTACATTACCATGAAATCGGCAAACCTACTCCTTCGAATGAGAGCACAACCCGAGGTCTAGTCTATGCATGTACACATTCTATCACACCGACTTTAAAGATCCTGACGCTCACGTCCTAGACAGGTGAGAGCCGGCTATACCAACACATCCAGCAAGCACTAGGTCCCTTCTTCTTCCATCCCCAGTTGCCCAGCATGGTGTTCAGTCACCTGGGTATCAGACTATGCGCCCAAAGGCTGCAAGCTGGCGCCTTGAGTTACCTCCTGTATCGGCCAGTGCTATGAGCAGTTCTTGAGATGGAAATGCACTATATTATAGGAAAAACGGAATAAATAAATAAAAATACACACCCAGCGCAGGGTCATACAATCCACCAATTGTTGGCAGCTGCAGATTGTCAAACAGCTGAGGATTGGTCAGTTCTTTCACGCTCAATTTTAAAATTTCTTTCTCATTGTACACCCGAAAGCCAAGCCGGGATAATCTGTCTGTAATTACTGCTTCGTCCATTGTTCAGCCTGAAACAGAAATAATAATGTGAAACAAATGGACATATGAATACAAATACTTGATTATCTCAACAGAAAAATCCATTGTGGTGCTAACATAGTACCTATAAATAGTGAATTACTTACAAATTTACAAAAATACACATAATGATAAAATCATAAATACATAGAAACAAGAAAAACTTGTCCGAGTAACAAAAAAGTCAACATTGCACCAATTACTTATATCACAAAACCAACAAGTTAAGCAATGAAAACATAATGAACTTATGAAATACAGTATTAAAACCGATACAGGACTAAAGCAGTAAATCATGAAACTGTAAAAGAAATAAATATTTAAAATGTTACATTCATCACACACTATTGATAAGCTGTGTACACACGCTTATTCACTTATTCACACACACAATGCTGGTGAAACCGAAAGTGTATTATAAATATAAGATTCAACTGTTCACAATGGCTATTGACATCGGAATGAAAGTGTTCTTAAAAAGAACAGTCCTGAATTTTGGGGACTCAATAGCGTCTGCCTGATGGGAAGAATGCATACTAACTTGCCAACACGTGGCTGTTGTCCTGCACAATACTTGTTGCCTTTAGCACCCCAGCATAATAATACAAAAGGGTGGTCTCAAAACAGCCGGTACAACATTTGAACTGTCATGATCTGATGGACAAATATCAGTCATCATACAGACCTGGGCACAGCTGTGAAACTGCTCTTCTTAGATTAATGAATCAATGTCTCGTGCAGTGCTGACAGTGGAGACCTTATCCTTCTAATCTTATTAGACCTCAGTGCGTCATTTCATGTTGTTAATCACGGGCTTCTTATTTCCTATCCTATCCAGCAACTCATAAGTCGCTGGAGCACCACAGATTATCATTTATTTTAACCAGCGTACGCCATCTTTGTCCTCAGCAACCCTCATGGCTTCTCCTTTCACCTCTTTTGAAAGAGACAGGCATCTGTGGGAGTGTTCATCAGTGGTTTTGCTCCTACCTCACAGATCGAAGCCAGCGTGTTATTGTTGGACAATCAGCATCTCATGATGTCCCTCTTGTATGTGGTGTGCCTCAAGGTTCTGTCTTGGGCCCCCCCCCCTCCCCCCCCTTATCTTCTCAGTAAACACAACCCAGCTTGGAGAGATAATTAAAAGCTATGGTGTTGACCAGAAGCTGAACGCTGATGACTTAGAAATTTATAAGAGTTTCCACCCAAATGAAAAATCTTAAACAGCTGCAGTGCAGGCAGTTGAACAGTGTATTGAGGTCAAGACATGGATGGCAGCCAATGGCCTCAAACTAAATGAAGACAAAACAGAGGCCGTATTACGTGGTTCTGATATTAGTCATCAAAAGGTGACACTTGAATCTGTCAAGGTCAGTTCTTCAGAGATTCAATTGTCTGCCAAAGTGAGGGACTTAGGACTCATCATTAACAGTGGTTTGACTAGGGTTCCCCAGGGGAGTTCTGTTGTGAGGTCTTGTTTCTTTCAGCTGTGTGCCCTGGGAAAGTTGCGTTCCTACTTGAATAAAAAGATTGTTGCAGTATCCATGATCTTGTCAAGGTTAGATTATGCAAAAAGCTGTCTATCAGTACCAGCCACAAAAAGTACAAAATACTACAGCACATATTGTGTCAACAACAAAAGAAATCAGACCACATTACACCAACTTTGTACTGACTTCCAGTGCAAAAAAGAATAGACCACAAGGTGTTATCTCTGGTACATGCATGCATCGATTGCACTGCACCTGCCTTCCTACAAGAGCTCGTCTCTCAGCAGGCTCCCTCTCATGGATTATGCTCAGCCTCATAGTTCCGGCTTTGGGTGGCTAGTGTTGAAAGGCACAGGAAGAAAAACCTTGGTGGTAAAGAAAAAAATTTTGAATGTGCTGCACCTTGTCTGTGGAATGGCCTTCCTCAGTCTCTGAGGGCATGTGACACAAAGGAGTAATTCAAGCAGCGGCTGAAGACTCACCTAGTTTGAACTTTGACAATTTTCTGGCAGTTTTTCCTCCTATATTTTTCTGTCTTTATTTACCGGGTTTTTCTATGCGCCCTGAGCATGCTGTGACAGCATGGATTATCAGCGCTTTACAAGTGACTGTCAAATCAAATCTATACACCCAGGCTGTCTTGCTTCCTTCCCTAGTTCCCACAATTTTATTGCACACATTGATTGATAAATTGTTTTCTTCACACCCACAGACCAAACTCCCATACCAGCAGAGAAAACTCAAAATATTTTCAAGAATTAAAGACAAGAATCTTCAAAATGATAGCATGATAAAGATGGCAGTCAACATAAAGACGAACTGCATAAGTACATCTAGTATACATTTATGTCTATTGTCGTATTGAGTATTATCGTATCAAGACTATTGTCGAGTACAGAATATTCACTACGTTTTAGTCTAGTTTCACGCTTTAAAAAAAAAGTAATAAAAATAATAATAATAATAAAAACAATAACAATTTTGCTCACTTCTTCCAAACCATCAATAAATTGATTTTAATACACCCTTAACTGCAAACAGTACCTGAACAAATTGCCAAACATCAAAACAGCAACACGTGCAAAAATAGAAAGCAAACACCACGCGATGGAACGCTAAAGCTACAGTGCCCAGGCTAAAGTTACACATCATCCGTCTTTTCATCTGAATGGAATTAAATAATTATACTGTTATCTACGAATTTGTTTTTAAATTAACGTTTAAAAAACTTAAGTCTTGTTCCAAGAAACAATTCACAAATCTCGGAGTGAAACCATCTTGAACCCTAAAAATGTACAAATTAATAAATTATGAAAAATTTTCAGATTTTTGTTTTTTAAACGCTAAGACAGACTTGTTTACATTGCATTTTTAAAGGCTATACGAGCAGGATCGAGAGACGAAAAAGAATAAATAAAGATAGAAAGAAATCTATCAAGAAATAAATAAACATTAAGCAAGATGACAAGCTATTCAAAAGTATTTCCAGACACTCACACACACACACATAGCCGAAAAATAAACAGTTTCAAAGCGAAAAATAAACAGTTTCAAAGGTGTTACTTCTGTGCACCCCCCCCCCCCCCCCCCACCCCTCCAAAAAATAAATAAAAAATAAAAATTTCAAATAAATGGCGTTGTGACTCGGCTTATAAGGAAGCAAAATGAAAAATATGGAACAATATGCCACTATCTTAAGTATCTAAAAGAAAAAAAAATAAATTCGGATCAGCCAATTTTGAAATACAATGCAAAACGCGTTTAGAAAATGGTGAAGCTCACTGAAATTGACCTTTGAAAAAGTATACAAATAGGAATGAAATAATAAGCTTAGAATGAATGAGCATGAAGTTTAACATCTACACTTACCATTGGCGATATGGCAGACGGGGATAACCATCCCAAGGAAGAGAGGGTATACAGGGACCTAAATCAACACTGAACCGTCAGAGCAATCACATTGCTAAAAGGGACAGTGAAAATGGCCACTCGCCCACCACGGGATTCGAACTTGGGTTCCCGGTGTGCCAGGTGAAAGCTATACTACTGAGATACGGCGGTGGAACATGCTTAGAAGTAGATAAAGCATACACAAAGTAAATATGATGCCGTAACACAGTTTTGTACAAAGAGTGAAAAGGAAATGGGAAGAGGTTAATTCAAATACAAGAATTACAGTACACAGTAAACATAAAACAGAACGAAGAAAACAGAAGAGTTTCACACACACACAAACACACACACACACACACACACACCTACACACACCCACACCCGCGTACACACAGAGAGAGAGAGAGAGAGAGAGAGAGAGAGAGAGAGAGAGAGAGAGAGAGAGAGAGAGAGAGAGAGAGAGAGAGAGAGAAGTCGAAGTCGAAACCTTTAATAGGATAATAGCAATAGGTCCTATGGACCTGTCTTACAGCTAGTCCTTAATAAAATTGTAAAATAACAGAAATCAAAAATTCAGAACAAAATAAATAACATAAAATTGATTTGAAACTAACACAAACCTTAACAATGGTAAGAATTAAAAAAAATACTAAGAAAATTAATGTACCGAAATACACATACTCCCTCCCTCCATCCCCCTTCCCTACTACTACTCTCGCCTCCCCCCACCACCACAACCACACACATACACAAGCTAAATTCACACCCCAACAAATTAAACTGACGCAAGATAGGAAGAACAAATCAACTTAAATATTAGAAGCACTGGAAAATTTGAGAGAGAGAGAGAGAGAGAGAGAGAGAGAGAGAGAGAGAGAGAGAGAGGAGAGAGAGAGAGAGAGAGAGAACATTCAAATATTTATGATCAAATCATGTCAAGACATTTTCCAATGAAAAGAATCTCGTGTCCAGCATTTAGACGACAGCAATCTAATCCTTAACCAGGCACGAAAATTGTGCTACATATCTACCAAAATACATAGCTAGTCTACCACTCTATTCGTAAATTTTATCCGAAAAAGAGGTGGGAGGACAACATTCGAGAATGGACTGGTTTGACACTGAGCGAAACAATCAGGGTTGCTGAGGACAGGGAAAGATGGAGCACGCTGGTTAAACGTTCATCTGTGGTGCCCCTACGACCTCCGAGTTATGGGATAGGATAGGATAGGATAGGATGTTATCGTTCTTATATCGGGCTTTTTCATCACAAGAGCTTCTCAAGGCGCTGGCAAGTTTTGGGTGCATAGTTTGACGCCCAGATGACAGAGCACAATCAGAGACGACCGGGGGTCGAGTATATAATAATGTAACTAAACAAAAATAACATAAACCAATAATTATTATTGATTTTATTTTAATTTTAAAAAAAATGTATACTGGCGTAACTAGGCTTTGAACAAAGAGTGAAAGGAGATGAGAAGAGGTTAAAACAACGCTAACGTGCAATGGCAAAACGAAGTATGTTGCAAAAAGCAAGTTTTGAGAAAATCGACTTTTTCTGTTTCCGCAGTATTTTGCGCTATAACCCCCACCTTTTTTTTTTTTTTTTTTTTTTTTTTTTTTTTTTTTTTTTTGATGAATATCTGTGGAAAATCACAACAAAAAGTTCCATGCAAAAAACTACATACATCACATTTGCATTTTGAAAGATATTTCGTTTTTTTTCTGAAGTTACCTCAATCTCATTTTGTTTTGAACACGGGAGGCTTGTTAAAAAAAATGGCAAAACGAAGTATAAAATACTTTGTTTTGTCTTTGTATTTCTGACTTGGAACGCTTGCTTAAAAATCAGTCAAAGCGAGTGAGTTTTACTCGATCTGTTTTACCAAGTTATTTGACTTTCCTCAGCTTATTTTTTAAAAGGCAAATGTAGGCGAGTTCTTTCGAACACAAGATTACTGTGAGGATTTATTGCTGCTTACCACAGGTGCCTGCCAGTTCTCGTTTTTCTTTCAATAAAAAAAACTATATTTGTTAAATTTTAGTGCTAAAACGTAAAAACAAATTTTGTTATATTTAATATATATATATATGTTTTTATGTGTACGCTTCATAAATGAATACTTAATTTCGTCTAATATTTAACTGATTTGTAAAAATGTTTACTAATTTATTCTATTTGTCTGAATAATTATCTTTTTGCACTAACAGTCAACCTCGCAGTTTACATATTGTGTATATTCCTACCCACGCAGGCCTGTGCATGTGTAATTTTAAAAGATGCAATTATTTTTATTTAATACAGATTAAACGACTTAATCTAATTATTATCTCCACAGAGAAGCGATTTTTCTTTTCTTTCTTTCTTACTCTCTTCATTTTTTCTTTTTTTTTCTTTCACAAATCAGTTCGATATTTAGATCTAAACTTTAATGGAAAACTTCTGTCCATTTCAAGCGTTCCTTTTCTTTATTTGTTTCTTTTTTTATGTCTGAATTTTATTAGAGAAGGAAGTTGCAAGTATATTCAGAATGAAATGACTTTTTAAAGATATTTGAATCATAAATGAAGAATTCTGATTTGGGTTCTTTTAATCAGCCTGCTGTTGTGCTCTGCAGTTTTAGTTTGTTTTCCTAAATATTATTGTTTCTGTTTCTCTAATCTGTAAGCCTACGTTCTTGTAAATTATATTTCTCTTTGACAAGTTAAGAAATTACAGTTTTTATTTTTTTGTAAATATTTATTCTAAACTGGAGGTCGAGTATAATTAATAATAATAATGATAGCAACGATTTGGCTGTAGTTGTTGATGGTGCTGGTGGTTGTAGTAAAATAGTAGTAGTAGAAGTAGTATACCAATTAGGCTGTTGATGTTGTTATGTTGGTGGTGGTGATGGTGGGTGTTGTAGTAAATTAGTAGTAGTAATGGTAGCAGTAGTAATAGTAGTAGTGGCGATAGTGGTAGTAGTGGTGGCAGCAGTATAAAAAAAATCAGTACCGGTAGTGTGATCACAACATTTATCCACTTTATCATTTAATCTATGTTTTTAGTGTCACACTGTATCTGTGTGATTTTTGATATTACATGAAGAATGCTGAAAGTCTGGCATTGGCTTACATAAAAAATAATGGAGTTTATATATATATGTACATACATACATACACACACACAAACAAACATACATTCTGAGAGAAAGACAGAGACGGATAATTTTTTGTAAATACATGTATAATATTACTGAACACAAAAATCAGTTTCAATAAATATTTTATTAGATGAAAACCAAGACACAAGGTTTGCTTTTTTTGTTTTAATTACTCTCTTCTGCACACTAACGTGCACCATAACATCTATGTTGGTGTTTCGCTTTAAAAAAAATGAGAAAGGATGAAAGAATGCCAGGTTTATGGTATATCTTGAAACAAAATGTTTTGTGTTCAAAACTGATTTAGTCTGTTTTTAGATACAATACTAACGCTTATATTGAATGCAATTTACCAATCTGCCCGTTATTAAGACAGTTCACATAGGAAGTTTCAAAGCTGTAAATACTTTATTTTGTCCTCAATAAAATTATTTTGTAAAAAAGTTAACAACGGCATTAAAACAAAAGTTCACCTTACTAATATTTTGGACCTGCATAAATATAATATGAAAAATTAATATCATAAGAAAAAAAAAGTGTATCGATAGATTTACAATACTGTTTTTTGTCCCCTTACTTCATTTCTTGTTCTTGTGGGAATATTCTTCAATAAAGCAACAACAAACAAAACTTTATTTATTTATTTATAATATTTATCTTCCACTCTGACTATGTCCTTCTTCGGCACTTGGTCAAGGACAGCCTGTAAATTTTCATAGAACTCCACTTCGCTGTCGTCATAGTCTGATGTTGGGGCATAGGCCTGGATGATGGTGATGTTGAAAGGGGCTGCTCTCAGACGGATGGTAATGAGTCTACTGTAGACTGGGCAGCAACCCATCTTCTCTGATCCTCTCAAGATCCGACTTGCATAGGCAATCACTCTCTTCTGTCCATCTTGAACTTGTGACAGCACAGCTACCAAGCCTTTGGAGCTGGCATCTGTTTCGAGGATAAATGGAAGAGTGTAGTCAGCGTATCTCAACAAAGGGGCAGAGGTCAACTTTTCTTTGAGGCTCTCGAACGCCTGCTGACATTTTGGCGTCCACTTTTCACCCAACTTCAGCTGCTTACTGCCCAACTTTTTCTGGATGTCACACATCTGTCCCACCACTGCATGCAATGGTCCAGCAATCTGAGCAAAGCTCTCGACAAAACGTGAGTAATAAACTGCTAGCCCAAGGAAAGATCTGAGCTCCTTCAAAGTCTGTGGAACTGGCCACTGCTTCACTGCGGACACTTTGTCATCCTGAGTACCCACTTCATCAGCTGAAATAGTGTGTCCCAAATACTGGACGGTTTTCTGACAGAACCGACATTTACTGGGATTCAACTTCAAGCCCATCTCCCTCAAGCGGGTCAAAATCTGTCGAAGGCGAGTCAAATGCTCTTCGAAAGTCTTGCTAAAAAGCAAAATGTCATCCTAATAGACCAGAATTATCTGAAAAATCATCTCGTTCAGCCCTGTCTGCATTAACCTTTGAAAAGTAGTTGGAGCCGAACACAACCCAAAAGGCATCCTTTTAAACTCGTAGAGCCCAAAGGGGGTGACAAATGCAGTTTTCTGTCGATCCGATTCTTCCATAGCTATTTGATGATAGCCCCATGCAAAGTCCAGTGTTGTAAACTGCTTGGCTCCCTGCAACGCGTCAAGTGACTCCTCGATCTTGAGAAGAGGAACTGCATCACGTCTCGTCTTTGCGTTTAGCCGTCTATAGTCTACACACATGCGGATAGTGCCATCCTTTTTCCTGACCACCAATATTGATGAAGCATAATTATGGGCTCTTGCTTGGTTGTATAATATCCAGGTCGAGTAGCTTTTGGATATGCTGCTTAATCTCCTGCAACTGAGTTGGTGGAATTCTGCAGTATGGCTGTGCAACTGGGATATCATCAGTCACTGGTACTGTATGTTTCTCCAACTCCATATACCCAACATCAGTGTCATACAAGTCACTTGTCCAGATCCCAGAGAACTCTTTTAACATTTCTCGCAGCTGCTCTCTCTTTCTTCAGCAGAACATTCCGCAGAAGATAAATCAATTGGGACTTCATCCAGAGGTGCCAAACCTCTCTGTGGTTTTTCAGTAATAATTACAAAAATGTTCAGTAGTTTTCAAAATGTTTCAGTAGTATACATTGCTTAAGGTGCACAGCGAGAAGCTGATGGAATTTAATACCCATGCTATACAAACAAATATCAAGAAGAGTTTACATAACCAAATAAAAATTTAAAAATTTTTACAAGGTCTCTTTTGGCAGAAATGTTGATTAATGATTTCAACACAAACACACACTTGACACTGTCCAGGGTTCGTACAAAACTTGAATACTCTTGAAAATGCTGGAAAAATAATTTTCATTTTCAAGACCCTTGACAATTCTTGAAAATCAGCAAATGTGTCTGTAGTTCTTGAAAGTTCTTGAATTTTGACATAAGGAAGACAAGAAATTTTCAGTCACTATTAAAAACAACAACCACCAACAAATCACGAACTAATAACAATATACCGGAAGTTGGAAGTGGTCCCTTCATCAATCCAGGCAACTGCCGGTGTTATTTTCTAAGTCGAAGAATCTTCACGGTTTCATCTTCATGGTTATGAAATTGGGTTGAAGTTGCAAAGATCAAGATGCCTAGTGGAAAATGCCATTTTAATAAGCGATGGCTTGAGCACGAACTCTACAGGTCTTGGCTACAAGAAGATCCAAAGAACAAGCACGGAGCGAAGTGTTCATCATGTGGGGGGATATGCTGAAAGCAAGAATTGTCATTCAAGCCGTTCGTGATGTTGGTGGTGCAGAAAATGTAAATATGTCCAAGGAGATGCTGAGCTACACCAGCTCTGCAAGAGCCAAATATCAAGAGTATCTTGATGACCAGAAGAAGCACGAGGAGGTACAAAGAATCTCAAAGAAGAGGAAAGATGAGGAGGCCGAGCTGTCCGACATGAAAAGCAAGAGGCAGAGACTTTTCGACGATTATAACAGCTTGCAGGAGTCTGCAGACAGACTTGCAGAGGAAGCGGCAGAGAAGAAGAAGATGTCTCTTTTGCTGGAGTCGAATGCACTTAGAAAAAGAGCCAAAGAACTGCAGGCAGAGACACAGAATCTTGAAAAAATTATTAAAGAGAACGAAGCAAAGTTAAAAGTCAGTGCCTGTTGACTGATTGAATGAATCATTGACGACAGCCTATGCAAAGAGGTGCATCATTAAGATTCTTTGTTTTAAATTATTACTTTAGTCATAACTATACTAGTCATAAAACACATGTATAAAGTAAATAAAATGTCTTTTGATTGAAGAATGTTTTTGTCCCCAAAATGTCATAATTAAATACTTTCTCTGTTTGTTCACTGCAGATAACACAACAACAACAACAAAAAACCAAGCCAAAACAGCATGATTTATAACATGAGAACAAGTAATTAATACATAAGATGGAGAATAAGTCACGGTATAACTAAAAACAAGCCCGCGAATGGGTTCTTGAATTTTGAATTTATGGGTCTTGAAAGTACTTGAAAAGTTCTTGAATTTTGCCTTAATTGTTTTGTACGAACCCTGCTGTCTTGCTTCCCATTATAGCCTACTGCTTATTCATGCAGTGTAACAGCTTCAAAACATGTTCATACACGCAGAGCAAATTATTTACAGCAATGTGGCCCTCTAGAAATGATTCTTTGGTTAACTGTTCAGATGTTGCTGATTTGCATTTCTTAAGGAGACGGTCACTTAGGACAGTGTCATAGCAAGGACAAGTTGCTCTGGATTTAAGTGTCAAGATTGCAGACAGGGTACTGCTTCCAATCGTTCCACGGTCTCACTGTCACTGACACTGTCGTCATCTTTCTTTGCACTAAAATAAAACAACTGTTATTATAATTAACATACCGCACCATTTCTAGTCTTAAAAATAACAAATATTTTCATATAAACAATACAAAAATAACTAGTTTATTGTCGCTAAAACTAAAATTATAGGGCGAGAGTAATATCCAAAAAAACTAACTCTTGCCAACTATAAAGTAAGAAAGGCTGCGGTTAACTCCCATATCCATTTTGGTAGATCTACCACATTAAAAAATAGTGGGGCCGGGTAGCTCAGTTGGTAGAGCGTCTTACTAGTAACCGAAAGGTACTTGTTTCCCATTCCTGATTGGCCAATGTGTGACCATATTATTTTCCCCTTACCTTCTTCAACTGGTTCGCTGGTGTCAGAATAATGTGACCAGTAGTCGCCCATACGCTTCGGTGTCGTGTGACTATAATCTACAGTTACACATTTTATTAAAAAATAAAATAAAAAGTTGGAGAACATGTTGCAATTATTTTGCCTTATTAAACGTTGAACTTTTTAGGCGGGAAATCCATATCTATAGATCTACGCCAGGAACCGGGATGACCCCCAACACTCTCTTCTTTGGCCCCCAACCTCATTACCCATCCACAAACACAAACACACGCGCGCTATCATGCTTAAAATGTTTGTCTGAGAAACCATGGAAGTACAAACTCCATGGAGAACAGAAAAAAAAAAAATCCGTTTACGCTCAACGATCCCTGACAGCTCAACGGTATGGCCGAGCAAGTTGGTGGCGTTCCCCGACAGCTCAGCTGCACCGCGGAAAACGTTTAACTTTTAACATCCGCCTTTACGCATTTGCGTTAGTGATCTTTTTTTTTTTTTTTTTTATGTGTCTCATCATTTATTTCATTTATGAGAGAGCAAGCGAGAGAGAGAGAGAGAGAGAGAGAGAGAGAGAGAGAGAGAGAGAGAGAGAGAGAGAGAGATGTTCTAATGATGCCTCTGTAATAGCTCATATTGATATGAAAAAGCTGTTTTGTAGCGTCAAAAAGGGTGGTAAAGGTGGTCCCATAGCCTTGTGGCCGTAGGGGAGCGTGATGTTGGAGATCACACTTATCTTGGGCCAGCGTAATGAGGGTGATGCCCATGATCTCTCTCCCTCGCTGCTTTACCTTCCCCACGCTTAAGAGAGTGGGTACTCAGTCACAGTTGAGTCAACTGGGGGGCGTTGTTATTTGTCGCTTCACGGTTTGCGGTCACCCATCCAAGTGCTAACCGCACTGGACGGTGCTTAACTTGCGACACAGTAGCGAGTGCTCCAACCACTGCGCTATCCGACACCCCAATTGTAGCGTATCCATTATTATTATTATTATTCATAAAATGTTTGTGTGTGTCTGTGTGTCTGCATGTGTGTATGTCTGTGTATACAGGCGAATGATGCGATGAGATTTCTCTGGGCTATAGTGTACCATAACGATTTCGTGCAATGTTTATAGTCTAATATCCATAATTATATATATTATATGCATGTGTGTCACTGTGTATGTACATGTGTGTTAGTGTTTGTGTCACTGTGTATGTGTGTGTTTATTAGTAAGTATGTGTGACTGTGTGTGTGTAACTAATAGGTGTGTTACTGACTATGCATGTATGTGTGTGTGTGTTTGTATGTGTGTTAGTGAGTGTGTGTATTAATGATGTATGTCTGTGTGTGTTTGTATGTGTGTTAGTGAGTGTGTGTATTAATGATGTGTGTGACTGTGTGTGTGTGTGTGTATGTGTGTGCACAGACCAATGGTGAGGTTTGCCTTAAATCTCGGTGATGGGACTATGAACAGACTACCTTTACCTCTCCGCGTCCTACCTCTAACCTATGGTGGAACGAAAACAATGTATGCGCAATGTTTATATTGTCCATAAATTAAATAAAAAAATTAATAAATAAAATATATATATATGAAATAAATGTAAACATGTACCTGCATGAAGTACAATAATTCTTGGTGTAGCTTTGGCAAGTGGAGCTTTGGCAAGTAGAGTATAGGCTGGCAAGTCCTATTTACCTCTAGTTTTAATTATTTATTTACTTGATTCTCATATAGCGCTTTTCCAGCTGAAGAACTGCTCAAGAAACTAACCTATGCAGGATCTTGCTCTAGCCGCACGAGGCTCCCGCTTAATGCCTTAAGCACATTGTCAGACGCCATGACAACTAAGCACAATTGTGGGTAACAGGATGGAGGATAAAGGACCTAGTGGTTGTTGGGTGTATTTATTTAGCTGGCACTCAACCATCTAGGACATTAACGTCAACATACTTTATGAAGTCTGATGGCAGGCGTGTGTGCACAGGCTTGACCTCGACGGATTCAATGGGTTACATTAATCTCTTGTGAATGCATTTGTGTTTTCTCCGAGTGCATTATTTGTCTATGCGTATAATAATAATGTGTTGCCTTTTTTTCTCTTAAAATATTATATATATAGATAAGGAAATATTCAATTAATACTTCATTCTTTGTATAGCTGATTTTATTTTTCTTTTAAAAATAGTTTGTCTTACCAGGTTGGTACAAAAAATGAAAAGTAGATGGGAAGAGGTTGAACACTCAATAAAAACAAAGGGAAAACAAAACACAGAAAACATAACATAAAGTAGAAATGAGAAGTTTTCCACACACACACAAGGGCACACACTTATACAAGCACAGTTACAACACGCAGTGAGAGCACACACACACAGAAAACTTTCAAATTCAAAAATTTATTATTATCAAACCATGTCAAAACATTTTCCAACAACAACAAAAATCTGGAGTCCAACATTTCTTGTTCTAGTTTTTAAATGTTATCCATCATTCGATTAAAACCAGAGTACGATAAGGATTATTCATGAAAACCAAATACATATATATGAAAAATCAGGACAACTTTATAGGGAGTTCATTCATAATGTTCCCCTCCCAAAAAAATAAAAATAAAATAAAAATCAGCGTTTCAAGTTAAGGTAAATGTGCAAATGCCAGATAAAACATACTGATAAATGGATATTGCTTTTTCAATTCAATAGCTGCTATTTACACAGGGAAATGGTAAAAGCTGACAGCAATACAAGCACTGGAATTTTAAAAACAAATTCCAATGGTTGATACCCACAACAAAAAGTACACAATGGTTACGAAAATAATGCAATCCAAAGAACAAACCATAACTCCCCACACACCTCTAACTCGGAACACTTAGTGGATTCAATCAAAAAAAACACACAAAAAAACACCATGTATTAAAACATTTTTTAAAAGATACACGCTGAATTAATGTTGCATGCTGCTGACTTTCAATCTTTAATTCGTCAAAGAAGACTGCAAGTGTCGTTCTATTGGAATCGTAGATTTTCTGCTAACAAGGACATTTTGTCAAGTCTGTCAGGAGAAATTGCAATCGTAATAAAACCATCTGCACTTTTTTTAAAGGGTTAGATAATTATCACACGATAGTAATTACACAACGGAGGAATAGAAATGCTTGTGCAGAAGGAAAGAGTCAGGGAACAATGGTGTTCAGCAATCATTACATAGAACATCAATTTATCAATGTATTTTGTTTGCCGTTTAATTTCAGAATGAACCAACATTTTAGATCAGTGGAACAACGGAAATATCTGCTACTATCTTTGGTCTTTCTGCATTTCACAATGGAACAGCAGTTGCTTTTTGTGCACTCCAGGAGTGCAATTGTGCAGTGTTCTGAGCACAAACTAACCCTCCAATATTAAAAGAATTGAGAAGTTAGTTTAATTTGAAAGCAGGTAACATAACTCACTTGCGGATGTGCATGAAGGCAGAAAAAAGTGAACAGGTGATTATAATGAACAAAAGGAAAAATCACAAAATTTATATTATCCCTCAACCAATCAAAACATGGAACTTGTGCCGAACATCTAAAAGACGAGGAAACAAAACAACATAAATGCATTTCCAATATAAACAGCTTAATTAGTAAAATTAATAGACTGATTAAAATATTTAAAAAAAATAATTTTAAAAAAAAGGTCACCAAGCTTTGGTCAAAAACAAGCGTTGGTCTTGCCCAAAAACATTATTTTAAAATAGTAAGTTCATTCCAGTCCTACCGAGATGATTATAAAAAGAAATGAACAACAGATTGAACCAAACATAAAGCCAACACATTTAGCCAATGGCAAAATGTTGAACAAGCTAATCTGTCCAAAACAAAATGAGCAGCTCAGGATTCAGGGACAAACATTATCTCCCTTTACAATGAGGGAAAAAGTGCAAATGGGCAATAAAGAGTGAAAATGAAACAAAGGTCACAATGCCGCCTGCAAAAGATCACTGCTTTAACAAACGATTTCATAACATTGACCAATCATGGCAGTGGTATTTGCAGGTGGACACGCATTTCAAGCAAAATAGCTGCCAAATGTCACAATGTCCCAAGTTTGACATTAAATTACACACAAAAAAAAAAAAAAAAAAAAAAAAAAAAAAACTTGTGCTTTCAACATGAGAACAAACCAAGTTCAAGTTAAAATATAGGGTTTACAAAAAATAATAATATAAAATTAAAAAATGGAGAAGATGCAGAAACTGCTTGCCTTCTGAAAGGTTTTAACTTTTAAGCTGAAAATCCATATCTTTAGATCTACATCAAAAACAGGGATAAATTCACATCACCATTCACCACTTCAGACCTCTAAAAATAACCAGAGATAACTCAACTGTTAAAAAAAAAAAAGAGTAACATCCATTCAATGTAAATAAAATCTAGTAGTTGTACAGTGTAATTTTAAAGTCAATACTAATGCTCATATCCCCAATTAAAATAGTTATTAAAACTAAAAGCTATCACACATAAAAGTAATAAACTTCAGCATTCCTTCTTTGACAAACTGGAATGCACCTTGAACATACTGCATAGACAATAAATTGGGCGAGTAATACAAGTTATCAAATTTCACTGCACCTGATTGCAAGTTCAACATGTGATACCTGCATAAAGAACATCCTCACACTCATTGTCCATTTATTTTCTTCGTGTATCCCTGAACTACAAATTAATGAAATTATAGATAACCACTAACAACACTTTATATTTCAACTTCACTACAAAAATTGAGTTAAAAAATACTAGAAGTAAAAAAAATACAACAAAACTAAGAGTAATTAAAAGTGAATAAAATGTTCATTGGGTCGATCGGAGATGGAGATAATATTAAAAGACAGTTTATTGAATTTGAAAGAAAAGATCAGACACTCAAGTGCTTAAACAGTGGATTCGAGTTGCACACTCAATTCTAAACTGCAAATCGTCACTGTAGCTCATCATTCATTCAGCCAACTAAAAACCACAACACTGCATATCCTAAGCATCCCAAGGCAACTGTCCAAATGTCTGGATACAAATGTAAGAGTCTAAAGCTGCACTGAAAAAAGTCACGGCAATAAGCAGCTTAATCGTTCACTTTCTCTACCTCTCTCCACCACAAAGCCAACCAACACTTTATGGCCGCACAACTTTTACTTTGGGACGCATACTAATCACCTCATCTTGAAGCTCTCGCACTTCTTTAAGAGTGCAGTGCCGCTGAATTACGGAGTTGGCAGCAACAGCCTCACAAACGTAACTGTACAACTCTTTCAGTATGGCCGACACTTTGTGGGTCTTGTCAGATAACTTGGATACTTGACCCTCTAACAAATGGAGCGATACGTCCAGGTTATTCTTTTTAGACCTTTTGTTGTTGAAGTCTGCATATGCCCCTGGCTCCACTGCCATGACTGCTTTGACTAAGTTCTCAAATAATTGTTTATGAATCTTGCGCCGATTCTGTTCAGCAACTCTGTGTGCCTCTCGCTTTTCTGGATTTCTTGCGGCTCCTCCATCTTTAGGTTTCCGCCCACCTTTGGGCGGCTGGCGTGGCTTTCCTGCGTCCAGCACTCGAATGCTGGGTGCGCGACGCCCAGTGCTGGCTGCAGTAAGTACCGTGGAGCTAGCACCCATGTTAACTGGATCTATGGTTGGGGCAGGACGCTGGCTGCAGTAGTCGTGATCCGTTTCCATCATGGCAGGCACCACTGTCAACAGAAAAGTTGCTAGGGATTAATATACTGCACAATACTGAGAGCAAGAACCGTAATACATAATGTAGTGGGAGTTTACGCAGCGTTCATTGAGGAGTGGATAGTTCACTCTACAAATTATGTGACCCATTTTGCATGGGAAAAAGCACAATGGACCATTTGGGGTTTACAATGTCTCAAAGATGCAACCCACACATTTAAATATAAATCGAGTTAAAATACATTGCCAATTGAAAACGAAGTGCATAGCATGGATAGAGACATGCGGATGTAAAATGTCCATGATACATGATGAATGGGAGCTGCCCTTGTTAGGCCAACAAAATGCCTGTTTACAGTAACATAGGGGAAAAAAGGGTGGAAGAGAGGGAGCTTTTAACAAAATTAAAAAAAAAACTGTTCCACCTTACTTAGGTGCTATTTTGTGGGTTTTTTTCAATTTTGTTAAGAGGATCAAAAAAAAAAAAAAAAAGATCAATCAGGATATTGTAAACAGCCCCCTTTTTTCAAATTTGGCTTTAGAATTCACGCACAATCCAGCAGCGACGAGCATGCTGTTCATGGAAATATATGAAGTGCTGCGCAGATTGAAGCACCGCATTTATATTTTAATGCGCCAGTGATGCTTTACAATAGGCTGCAGAGAATATATATATAGAGAGAGAGAGAGAGAGAGAGAGAGAGAGAGAGAGAGAGAGAGAAGAGAGAGAGAGAGAGAGAGAGAAAGAGAGAGAGAAAGAGAGAGAGAGAGAGAGAGAGTACTGAAAGAACTGCAATGAGGAAATTTTTACCTTGTGCATCACCGATTTTGCCTCCCAAACTGCGGTTCTTTCTTGGCCGCCCCACACGCTTGACTGGCTTCTTGAGAACAGGACTGGTCTTTGAGGGACTGTCATATTCCCACCACTTTGACTGTGGGATTGGTCGAAGGTTGCTGTGCAAGGCGATTGTTAAGCGAGTATGCATTGTCAAAGTTGTAAGAGTTCTCCATGAACTCATCTGACAACTCCGAGATATCGCTGTCGCTATCAAGCTCTGAGCCTTTCCAATCATGCACAGGCCTCGACATCAGCTGTTCCCGCTGAGCTTTCCTGTATGATCTGCAAATGCGCATGGTATCAGTTTCTGTTCCTTCCTTTCTCCTCTTGGAAGTGGCAAAACAACTTTGCAACTGCTGCTGCAGAACACAATCCACTGGGCCAATGGCATCATAAAATGGTCACTGATATCGCGATTATGTTAGAGTCTTCCACAAATGCTGGAAATAGATGTCTGTAGGCGCATCATATGTAACACAGGTTTGGATGATGTCATCATCCATCTGATGTTGTGGTGAGCCGCTAGGTGTCGCTTTTGGAGATATCAGAGGGTCGTCGCCTCCCACCAACCAGTCCTTTGGACTTCTCTCCTCCCAAATGTTGCAAAAGTTCAAGTCTTCCTGCAACAATAAAAGCATTTCAAATTTAATTTCCATCGACTTTTATTAATGAACTATTGCCTGCCTGTACAGGCTGCAATGTCATATACCTAACATTTGAGTACACTGCACACATCACTGATCCGAGCCAACTGCGCTCCCCAGTTCTTGGAACAAGTTTTCTTCAATTCCAGGTACACGCATATATAAGTCAAGAAACAAAAATTGGATTTTACACCCCTATAAACTGAATGGATGCGCTTTTGTCTTTTCAGTCCTTAATCCCAGTGCAATGACCAAGTGAACTGCCTATACAGTAGTAGCAGCCATAACTACAACCTGTTGAGAACAGTTCTTTAAAGAGTGTCAGGACCTAATCACATACAAAATAGGTGGGTGCGTTGGAGACGTGGAACCATTACATTGATCAATTTATTTATTATTTATTTATTTAATCGTTCTTATATAGCGCTTTTCCAGCTCAAGAGCTGCTCAAGGCGCTGGCCTATACAGGATCTAGGTGCATGCTGGTGTGTTCTTGTCACCGCTCTCACCCGTCTAGGACATGAGCGTCAGGATCTTTAAAGTCCGTTATGATGGAATGTATGCTGCACAGACTAGACCTCGGTTTATACTCTCATCCGAAGGAGTAGGAAACGGGAATAAAGTGTCTTTTCCAAGGACACAACACAATGCCCCAGCCTGGCCTCGAACCCGGGACCTTCAGATCCGCAAGCCAAAGCTCTACCATTAGGCCACCGTGCCTCCCTGATTTACACTGCCAGTGCAACAAATAAATGTAAAAAATGTAACGACACAGAATTTGATTTTGAAGAGTTATTTTAATGATAAAGGGGTTCTAACCCTGTTACCTGTCAGAAACACCTTTTGTGGGTTCAACTTCAAGTATATTCTTAAACTATAGTCTAAACGGGTAACCCATTTCTTTAGAACCTCACTCTGGCCAGCGTATCCGCCAAGCAAATTACCGTTTCCAGAAATTACCAAGTGCGACTGACAACTCGATTAAAAAGAAAAAAGAACAGGATGTCCACTTCTATATCACAAACCCTGAAAGCCACTCCAGGTATTGACATAACTAGATCCATGCATTTTAAAATAGCTAATAGCTGTCAGTGCATGCTAATACCATATCTTGTGACTGGATGAAATTCCACAGGCAGCATGCATTTGACCCATCTTGATTCCCTATTTCTACATCACTAAAGTGACTACGGTTACATTTTTTAAATATAGGCGAGAGCCACTTTAACTCTGAATGGAAAATGGAATTTACAAAGGGTTACATTAAAATGTCGCAAGGTATGTATACTTGTAATCAATAGACAAGATATTATCAAAGCATTATCAAGGAACATGGCTTAAAAAGTGTAATGAACGGTCTATGAAAAGCATTTCAGCTTCAGCCTTGGCATTCCGTAGGAGACACACCTCCCACCTCGAAAATACTTGCTCACAGCACAGTGCGACAGTAACTGATATGAACAGGGAACTTTTCATTTATATCTGTTATCTGCGTTAGATCTTAATCATTTGCTAGAAAATACCTGTCTTCACTAAATCATTTATGAAACCTGTCCTACATTGCTCCCCGGCCCACTCCCAATTCGCTGTCCGCGATCTAGGCCCACGTGAAAGTCATGCCGCACTTGCCGGCAATACCGGCCCCGACCTTGCAAACGATTACACTAAAACTTTGGAGACCAACCCTATCAAAAGTCGGAATCGACATTCGTCGTTCATCAGCAAAACAGACAAGCAAATGCCTTCCTCGTCATACTGGCAACAACTTCTCATACAACATGTAAAATAAAGTGAGAATTACTACACTAGACACACCGTATGTTACCAAGCACCCAAATATTACAACATGGCGACAGAACATTCTGAGAATAAGGGTAGCCTATCGAACGCAATAACACTTGCTACAGCACTTAAAAAGAATCGCGCTGTCTGGAAAAAGTTAACTTGTAAACTCACCATGATCGTAAAGTGCATAGAAACACAAGAAATATAAATCCAACGGAGAGTAATCACAAAACATGGACTCAATCCACCTACTAGACACAGACAAGCCACTCTGTTACAGAACACAAATGCGTTTCCCTTCTTATGGAAGAAGAGATATTCCTACGCACA